>CM035424.1:99718759-100106259 GCA_020310875.1 Ceratopteris richardii | reverse complement strand
AATTACAAATAATATTATAAAAAAAAAATTACAAAAGTAATTATATGTAAAACATACATACGTACGTACGTACATACATACATACATACACATTCAAAATAAAAGGAAATTTTACAAAAATATATGGAAAATAAAAGAAAAATGACATTAAAAACACACACAAATAAATAAAGTAATAAAACAACAAATATATCCTCCCTAGATAATGTAGATATACAAAAATACATATGAAACACACATTACAGAAAACACATATACCAGAACACAGAAACACAGACATCCTACGACATTTTCATGCATGGGCTCAATTGGACCACATTTACTATAATGGAACTTTCTTGCATTCCTTCAGTTCGGATATTTTTATAGTGCAAGATTTACATGGTTCCGATCGTGCACCACTTGTTGACCACTTTCAAGATAGTATGGTGGATAATGCTCCAAACAATTATGCTGGAAAACCGTCAATGATAAATAACGCTACAATCCGTATACCTTTTTTCTAGAATGCAGTTACTACGCTAATGAGGAGTGTACAAGGATCTTCTATGGAGTGGAAGAATTTCACGGCTTGCATGCAGAACATTATCCAAGATTGTGAAAAGTTCTTTGTTGAGTTGCAAAGGAATAAGGATTATGAATCCAACCAGTAGGCCTTGTCTCAAATGCTTAAAAGTCGTTCACTAATACCACAAGAGCACACTCATTACTATTCTTGTCCAATTTTATACCTCAACAGACTTTATGACCTTCAACAAAAAGAAATGTTGTCCAATGCTATGAACACATTCATATTGGCCGCTCTTCCAAAACTTTCTGCCAACAGGCGCAACGACATCGGAAAAGACAGCTGCTTTCATTACTCTCTACTGATGTTGCATGGACTTCCAATACTACCACCATACTGCAACTGTCTACACTCACTTTCGCAAGATTCCTGCAGCCTCTCAACCTTACTCTACCGTGCATAAAGAATTCTCGTTCTCACTTGTCCGCACTCGACTACCATTACAGAACTTGGAAGCTCATCAATAACAAGGAATTGCTTTACACTTTACAGAATCTCGACAAAAACAAAATCTTGGTGTCAAATGGATTATCTAAAGAACTCGTTCTCTATTACTGCAAACAACTATCAACAAGAACATCACGACATTCAAATGCCTCCACAATGAACTACTACCTTGTAATCCAAACAGATTTGGATGCATGTACATGTGTATGTATGTATCCATGAATATATGTATTGATAAAGCTTGAAAAGGATGGAAATGGAAAAATTCCAAAGAATGGGAGGAAAAAAATCTCACCAAGGATCATGGAAGCAAAGATTCTATGACTTCGTTGAAGAGTTTCATCCTGTTGTCCATCCTTGCATGTTTGGATATTAACTTGAAAGGATGGAAATAGGAAAATTCCAATGATGGGAGAGGAGCTCACCAAGAATCATGAAAGCAAAGGTTCTATTGACTTTGTTGAGGGGTTTCCTCCTGTTATCCATACTTACGTTTTTGGATATTGATAATGAAAACGTTAAATGCCAAACAAATGTTTCTCTAACAAGGCGATACATCTGCTTTTGTTGGAGCTACAATAAAACTCTTTTTACCTAAAGAATATACTCTTTGTTTGCATTCATTCAAGTCTAACTTAGAAGTATGAAGTGGTGAAGTGAAAGCTACGAAGCCTTATAGGAAATGACTTTTCCTCTGAAGTTTTCAAAAAGTTCAAAGACTAAATATCAGGAATTACACCCAAAAAAACATCTAGGACTTCCTCCAACTCATACATTACATAATCACTATCTCAAAGTTTGCAATGTTTAAATGAATAATTGAACAGAACATTTATTTGAAGAAAATTAGAAATTTAGAGCTTTTGTATTTTTGTGAAATTTTGAGAGTTAACAGAAAGTTTTGAATAGAAGAACCTTCAAAAATGGCAATGGAAATTAAAAAATTGTGAATTGGAAAAAAGCGGGTGGGGGGGCGGGCAGGGCGGGGGGGGGGGGGGGGGGGGGGGGTAATTGGAAGCTTAATGCATTTCTTAGAGACAACATTGTTGACAGAATATAAAGAAAATATAGCTATGGCTACCTCCGTAAGGAAACTTGATTTGTAATGCTTCCTCAGCAGCTTTCTGTTACAAAACATTGCTGTCAATCTTCAGAATCAAATTGAACAGGACATTGAATCACAGACTTTTTATTTATAAAATGCACGTTTACTGCCATCAATGCATGCTCATTTCCCATCTCATTTCCCTCTTTCTGGACAAAGTTGGTGTGTGTGTGTGTGTCCTCTTGCAAAAGCGAAAAAGCACCCAAACAGAAATGGTGAAAATTGACACATCCTGGAAAAGAAAACGCTACACTGAAACGTCATATTTTTTCATCATAGCCCTTAAAGATTGTTAATGTGAAGGATTTAAACAAAGTTTGTCATATGACTGTGTGCTGATGAGTTGTGTTCCGCTGTGAAAGAAAACATGATATTCCCATGTAAGGCAAGCAAAGCCTTGGCCCTTCATGTAGATAGCCATAACCTCAATCCAACCATCATTCAGTAAACATGCAAGGCAAATGGACGGATGCTAATTTTTAGCATCAGATGCCAAACAAAAAAATGACAAATTGTGAATCAAGCTTGACTCTAAGACATGAATTCAAGCCTCCGTTAAGATGACCATTCTTCCACATAATTTTCTTTGGAAATTTATGTGGCCTCTTTGGCTCCCCCCCCCTGCCTTGAAACTGTCCTCTACCTCCTGCATGATTATGTTGTTGTTCAACCTTCAAACTCATGAAAATCTGTTATAAAATGAAAAAACAACCACGAACATGTGTAAAGAAACAATCCTTCGCACGATTGAGAAGATAATGGCTGAATATGCAGAAAAAGCAACAGCAAATCACCAAAATATAGATATAGGAAGATAATCCCAAACGCTATAAGTATTGTCGATGCATCGGTCTCCTTTAGAGAAGGCCCCGGGGGGGGGGGGAGAGAGAGAGAGAGAGAGAGAGAGAGAGAGAGAGAGAGAGAGAGAGAGAGAGAGCTAAAATTTGCAGAAAAATCAGGTCACATAGCTCCGATATGGTCAGCATGAAGAAAGGATGTACAAACAAAACAAAACCCAAAAAAAAAAAAAAAAAAAACTGTACAAGTCTCTATTTTGTGTGCTTGTCTGATCTTTTGCTAATAATAGCATAAGAAGTTACTTTTAACAAATGCCTTTGCTTTGTGGCGATACAGTGGTGAACCTCAACAAGACGAAAGTCCTTGTCATTCACACATCAACACACGTAAGGAGACAGCATGTGCAGCATGCTCATATTCCCAGGGGAACAGGCTGAGGTTGTTGAATCATATGTTTGCAGTGTTATTTTCATCACATCTGCTTGCAGATTTACAATGGCAGAGGTAACAGTAGATACATTAACAGCGAAAAATAACTCCCTCCCATTGCTAGAGATAGAGATGCGCTAAAGGAATGACTATTGATAAGATGGTCAAACCATCATTTATGTACACAGAAGCAATGAATACGCTAGGTTTGCCATCAGTTACATGGACACAATTAGAAAGGCCATTGGTTACCAAATCATCATGGATTATACAAGTCAAACATTTGGTTCTGCATGATGTTATCATAGACCGAATTTCCATGCCTCCCATGCTACTTTGGGCACACATAAGACAATGGGATTGATTTTAAAGATACGTGAGATATCCCTAGACAGACTACAACAGCTTACAGCTTCATGCAATTTCAGGAATACAAGATTTAGGTAGAGTCAGAGTCACAGACAACAACTTTGCTTTTTGAATGTGGTTAACAGATTGATGACCTGCCACCACTTAGGCATGCCAACAATACATCCTTGAGACCACACTCACATACCCCATTTGAGCAGAATCGAGTAATAAGATAAGAAAGATGATGTATTCATATCTGTGAGATCAGTCAGTTCCCTAGAGCCCATTTCTACAGAGACATGGTAGTACATAGGACATTTCGCATGCATCTCAGATCTCAAGTTTATTTATTGTTGAGGACATCTCAATTTATATTTACCACATGCACTCAAAAGTGGCTTATGGACAACTCAGTGTTTCCTCACATAACATGAAGATTGAAAAAAGAAAGAGCATAGGGATACCACGAGTAGATGATAAGTAGAATATTTGAAGTGTGATTTTTAAGGCTTCAGAGACATTTCACTCAGATTTTTCCAGCATATATAGATATCAGAGATAAATACAGAGAAATTCCACGAACATGTTCTCCCATCTGAGCTATAGAGCCCAGATGGCATCAGATTATAGGAGATCCAACCCATACTTTCTTGATATCCAGAGATAAAGATATGGAACGCTCCATCAAGGTGTGGGGAAGCTCAAGCTCACCGACTTATCTCAGAATCAGCAGGAAACAAATAAGAGTCTGCCTAGATAGGTGGCCTCATTCCACATGGAGAGAGAGAGGGAGAGTAGAAATGGGATGGCTTGTCAACTAGAGTGCCTGGATTCAATGTTCCTAGTCGAAAGCCCATACTGATATTTTAAGATAGTACCTATCCTTGTTTGAAGCATTACCTTGGGACATGGTCTCATATCAAGACATTCAATGTGTTCCGGAGATGATATGGAGCATCAAACTTCCAGGACCCTAGAATTCTGATTCCCTTTTTGCTAAGGTCTTACCTTTGGGCTTTTTACATCAAGGAACATAGGATACATCTATGCTATTTATAAGATAAAAGTAAAAAAATAAAATTCAAAAAAAAAGGAATATGAGCAGATTACCAGGAGCTGGATATTTTTTCATATAACTTCCAAATGACACCTTTCAAAGTGGATAAAAGACTAAAATCAATTCAATTATATATGACACATTCTGAATTTACCACATATGAAAGTATTGTCTAATGAACAAAACATCCACCTTCCTGCCGCATGATCAGTCTGGATCTTATAGGCTAGATAGCTAACAACTAAAAGCAAGAAAACCATGATAAACTTCATCTTCCTCCATACAGCCCACCTTTAGATAAGACAGAAAATTTTGTGAAAACAGTTTCGCACGCTTCAATATCCCCATATAGACATGGCTCTCTGCAGCACAGAACATTGCATCACTGTGGCTTATCGCACAGATAAAATTCGTTATTTATTTTATCCATGTATGTACTATGTGTTATTGCACAGCTCAAACTTTGTGTTTCTGTTTTTCCTTCTGTGATCATTCAATAATCACAGAAACATTTCATAACGCAGTACATTAAACAGGTATTTGATTCAAGAAATATTCCATCTAATACTCCCCTCTGAGAACAATCAAGTGAGCATTGGCCCCTTGCCATCATTATGCATAAATAAAACAATACAGCTGCCAATTAATGCCATAAAAATAGTGGCCTAATCTTCCTGGCATCAGCATGTTATTGATGCTCAGTAATAACAATCAAAATGGCATAACTTAACAAGTTCTCATACTCCATTCTTGGAATTTTATTACCCTTCATACAAGTAATCCTCTAGCACACACCTCAATGATAAAAAAGAAAATTAATAAATAGGAGAAGAACTAAAAGAAGGATATGATTAGCATGGTACATCAATGTACTCACTGACCTTGCCCTCATAGTACCCTCGCAAGATGAATGACGGAAATCCAAAATCGAGGGCAGATATGTACACAAACCGCTTGACTCCTGCGAAGGATTATAATTCTTTTCAAAATTATCGGTATGATTCTGTGTTAAGCACTCAAAATTCAAAAATGGATCATTTAAAAAGTCAGGATGAACAAAACATGCATGTGCTTGATGATATCCTCTTTCTTCCAAGTGCACTGGAGCTCGATGTCAACTCTGAAGACAACCTTAATTCTAACTCAAACATGAATCTGCATATATGTCTTTTCCCCTGTAATTGAAAAACATGCTCAAAAAGTTCATGTATGATGTGTATTCCTTTTCTCTTCCCATACTTTCACCTTTCTTTCATATCCACTTCAACCAACCAGTTCTGTTAAATAATGAGTGACTCACCATACCTCCTTCACTTGACATGTAATAGTGTTCAATGGACTCTTAACCTTTCATGCTGTGAGTGAGTACTCCAATCACTAGCAAAATCTTTTTCAGACATATATTAATAATACATCATTGCTTTCTCCATTTGCTAATCTAACAAATCCTGTATGTCACATGTTTTATGCAAAGTACTCCTCTCCTTTCTTCCTTCTCTCTCAAAAAAAGAAACAATTAAAAAACGGGTGAAAATTTTACTAAAAGCTAAAATATATTAACCCCAGGTCCCCAAGAATCTTGATTATGGTATTTTGGAGGCTCTTCATGCTCTTTAAACGTACCCCCTAGCCATACATGTGAACCTTCGTCGAGCAGTGAGTCTGAACTTAGCTAGGATCGCATGGCTACTTCAAAACAAGGTAGTTCGGCTCCTGAGGTTCGGTACAGGCAAGGTACGTGAACCAAATCTTACCCGCGATGTAAGGTTTGTAAGGTAAATTAGTGTTTTTTTATACATGTGAGAATTATATATATATATATATATATATATATATATATATATATATATATATATATATATATATATATATATATATATATATATATATATATATATATATATATATATATATATATATATATATATATATATATATATGTGTGTGTGTGTGTGTGTGTGTGTGTGTGTGTGTGTGTGTACATTGGCAGACTTAATTTCATAATTCATTATTCATAAGACATGTCACACTGAAGCATAAACAATGAACTTGAAAAATGAAAACTCCTAAGTAATAAGTAGCATCTGCCATCTGCAGAGTCAACACTTCCATATATATTACCAAAAAATAAGTCATGACTCATCATCCACGTGTGATCCACTAACCACAATACATCGCAAGTATACAAAATGGGTGGATCATAGTCCAATGGTCACTCGTGAGTCGTGACTACAAAAATATAATAACAAGTGACAAGACGATACAATGATGAAAACAATAGTAAATCTAATCGTCCAAGCCCTCTGATGATGAAGATGATGAAGGAATGTCTCCAAAAGAAATAACATTTTCTTCATCGTCAAACTCCGGCTCTCTGATAGTCACAATCAAAAGTGTGTGAGCCTCTGACTCTCCAATATCATCACCATCGATCACTCCAACTCTACGTCGTGTAGGTAGCTTACGCCTCCATGCTACTACTGAACTAATAGATGGAACATCATAGATATCTCGTTGCACCATGGCACGTGAGCGAGCTCGTGTCACTCTCCTATCCATGCTCCCAAGCTCAAGAAGAGACAAACAATAGATGTCCTCTTGCTCATCACGAACGCGAGCTTAGACATCCGTGTCTTCCTCTATTGTGTCATCAAATAATGTAGGGGAAACCTATAATGGAAACAACTTATAGCATTACACCATGTGACCAATGACCATTAAAAAACATTGTGAGACTCGAGTACTAAAATGGTAATGTTGAATGTTCGTACCTGTTTGGGACCTTCTTTAGGTCTTCTAGAAGGCATAAAATGGCCTTTAGGTCTTGTAGAAGGCATAAAATGGCCTTGCAAAAGACCACACGTTCCAATTGTGACACACTAATCGATTTCTAAACTTTGTATGCACAAGTGAGAATGAATTCCAATTCAGCTCACATGAAGAAGCGGAAGCATACTAAACCAAATGGATGATAAAAAAATCAAATCAAAACTTTGTTATATTCCAATAAATAATTCAATTGAATAAACCACTATACCTGTGAAAGGACTCGAAAGAACACCCGTGCAATAGTTAGGTGACCATACCAATAATGCTTCCACAACTCAAGGGTTGCATGGTCACCTCTGCACGAAGCGAGGTACTACGACCATGAGCAATCCCGACGTTGCTCATGTACCCCGTGAACTCGCTCTCAAATGCTATATGCTCCTCCTCCGTGAAAATATGTGCCATATATTGATCCTTCATAAGACGAAGGGAACCCTTTGACCATAATGCAAGTCTTTTGTGATGATATATTTAGGTAGTGACGTGTGTGAACACACTGGAACCGCCACGGCACTTTTTTTCCTCTTTAGGGGGTTTTTTCGCCGGACTTGTATATACATCTATTGCCCTAATGGGACATTTTATCTTTGTACATTCTAGTGGTAATACATTCACTATTGTGTGTTGTGCTCCAAGCTTCTTCTTCTTCCTTGTGTTGTTCGCGTGCTTCCGCAGACCTCGAACTCCAACAATTGGTATCAGAGCATGTCGACGCTTCATCTAGGGTGTCGTCGACATCTTTGCGGTCACAGTCTCAGAATCGCACGAAATTTGGTAAGCATACTCAAGTGATTAGGAGATCAAAACAGCTTGGCAGTGTGGTGCCGAAATCGCGATCTGAGCTCGTTTAAGCCTCCAAATGCACTATCGCAACGCTTGTGCAGGCTATTTAGTCTTTTTGTGCTAAAGATATATACAAGTTTCGATTCGCCAATATAAGCATCTCGAAGTCTGCTACAGGTTTAGCACAACTCAACAAGGTAGTTATGTTCAACTTTTTGAGATGAAGTCAATTTTCTCCATCAGGGTATTAGTCAATGGCCATGGCTGAAAGCAGTGATGTATTGCGTATGTTGGCGATTGAGGATAAGTTGGATGGTACGAATTATCGAATATGGGCTTATATGATGCGTCTGATATTGGTTGCAAAAGGACTGTGGAATATTGTGCAGGGTGTTGAAAAACGTCCTATTACACCTGCAAATACAGGTACTGAAGCTCATACAGATCGCGTCGCAGATAGTGATATTCTGCAGAAACCTATTCGTATTGTGGTTTCTATTGCACCTACTGTAGAGCAAATTCGTTGGGATGGCAGAGATGATCGAGAACATGCATTGATAGCTTTGTCTATCAAACATGCCATTATTCCTCACATTCACTCTTGCAGAACAGTTAGGGATGCTTCGGATACACTTACCACTTTATACCAAACGAGGAACGAGGCTCGTATTGCTTACCTCCGAAAACAGTTGGAGAGTGAGCATATGAATGAAGGAGATTCCATGGTCAGTTTTCTGACAAAGATCAAAGATTCGAAGGAACAATTGATTTCTGTAGATGAAGTCTTGCCTGACAGTTCACTTGTGCATACTGTTCTAAATGGTCTTCCCGATTCATATCAGGGTTTTGCTTCTACTCTTCATTTGATGATGAAAGGAAATCCAAATGCCTTAACATTTGAGGAGTTAGTCTTTGTTCTGTCATAGGAAGATCAATCTAGGCAGAACAAGTTCATTATGCGTGTTGCATATCAAGCTTTCCTAGCTCGTCAGAAGGGCAAAGGTAAATGGAGCTCTTCTACTAGTAAGCTGAAATCTGCTACTAGTAGAAGGGCAAAGGTAAATGGAGCTCTTCTACTAGTAAGCTGAAATCTGCTAATTCTGCACAATCAAAAAAGGATAACAGACTACAAGAAAACATAAAAGCAGAAATTGTTTTGCATGTACTGTAAAGCAAATGATCATGTCATAAAGAATTGTCCAAAACTGGCTGCAAAAGAGGCAAAGAAAAAAGAGGCTGGAATGGTTGTTGCAGAGGCCTCTACACCGAAAACAGAGTCGGCTAATCTAGTGCAGAATGAAGAATGGGTGTTTACTATTGTTTGTCGTTTTGACCCATCTTCTCCTGAAGAGTATATGTCTATAATAGACTCAGATGTTTGGTACTGTGACAGTGGGCGAACCAAAAATATTACCTCACAACGGAGTTTCTTCACTTCACTCGAGCCTTCCCCTACAGGGTATACTATCACATGCACAAACAACTCCTCTTATCTTGTCATGGGAGTTGGTAACATCATTACGACTACTGCTCATGGTAGTTCTTTAACATTGTTGTATGCTCTATTTATGCCAGGGATCAAGAAGAATCTTTTACCAGTTTCAACTTTAGACAAGATTGTCTTGGTTGTGAAATTTGTTGATGACAGATGTACAGTTCATGGTCTGTCAAATGGCGATGTGATTGCTGCTTCTGGCATTTTATGTTGTGGGCTGTATGAGCTCATAGACTATGAAAAATCTGTGAATGATTCAACATGTGCAATACATGATTCTCAGGCTATGTCCCATGCAAAGCCTTGGCATGCACTCTTTGGTCATCTGAATTTTGCTAGTTTGCTACGCCTTTAGAAATCTAAAATGTTGTCCTCTTTGTCCAAACTTGAGGCACCCGGTAAACATGTTCGTGAAGGTTGTATTTTGGGCAAAATGAAGCATTCATCCTTCCCAAAAGATGGTTCAATTCGAGCTACTCAGAAATTGAAGCTTCGATCCTATGCACACACCTTCTTTTTGGGAACTATCTTTACTTCGTGACTTTCATTGATGATTTTTCCAAACATGCATGGATATATCTATTGAAAGCAAAGTGCGAAGTGTTTATGTGCTTCAAACAGTTTTTGGTTCTGGCTGAAAATCTGTCAGCATGTAAAATGGGCACCCTCCGTTCAAACCGAGGGAAGGAATATATGTCTTCTGACTTTAATGCATTTCTGGCTGGACGTGGGATAAAACATCAATGTACAGTGCCGTATACACCTCAACAGAATGGAGTTGCTAAACGGAAGAATAGATCGCTCATGGAGATGGCGAGGTGTATGGCCAAGAGTCAAGCTTTACCACATAGTTTCTGGCTTCAAGTTGTCATGTGTGCAGCATATGTACTTAACAGGTGTCCCACTAAAGCATTGGAGTCTATCACTCCATATGAGGCTTTGCATGGTCGCAAGCCATCTATTGCTCACTTGCGTGTTTTTGGTTGTCTGGTATATGCATAAGTGTCTGAACAACAATGCAAGAAATTGGATGATAAATCAGTGAAATGTATTTTTGTTGGGTACAGTTTTGAAAGCAAAGGCTATCGACTATATCATCAACATACTAAGCCCATTCTAGTTAGCCGTGATGTTGTTTTTGTGAAAGATGTTATTCATCCATTACTTTCATGTACTTTGCTTCCTCTTTTTACAGGTGAACAGTCTAGTGCTTGTCCTAATGAAGCAATTTCTCAGCCTTTATAGGTTTCATGTGATGATGCAGACCATTCCATTTCTGATACAGATTTACATGATGCACTTGTTGATGAGCGAGTTCATATTGAGAAGGCAAAAACTATGCCAAAATGGCCAATGCAGACTTTGCACGAAAGCAAATTAGATGCACCTCTGTCATATTGTACTCGATCAAGCTCTCATAGTGCTTCTTTTGCATTAGATTGCTATGCTATGGCTGCCTCTAGTCTCTGTGATGAGAATGAGCCTTTTTCATTTGATGAAGCACAAAACTCTGAAAATTGGATGGTTGCTATGCAATCAGAATATGATGCTATCATGAAAAATGGTACCTCGTCGTTATGTGACTTGCCTCCTGGCAAGAAGGCCATTGACACTAAGTGGGTATACAAGCTGAAGTGTAAGCCTGATGGAATAGCTGACAGGTATAAGGCTAGGCTTGTTGCAAAGGGTTATGCGTAGGAAAGAGGCATTGATTTTGATGAGACCTTTGCACCTACAAGCCGAATGGCTATTGTTCGTAGCATCTGTGCACTAGCATCTCATCATGGTTGGAATGTAAACTCCATTTCTGAATGGTGACTTGCATGAAGAAGTGTATGTTTTTCAGCCCCGTGGCTTTGTGTAGAAAGGACATGAAAACAAAGTGTGCAGGTTGAAAAAAGCATTATATGGTTTAAAGTAATCACCACGTGCTTGGTATGAAACGATATATGCCTATCCGATTGCAATATGTCAAGCATTCCAATGATGCGCTTCTAATCATTGTTGTGTATGTTGATGACATGCTCACTGGTACTCATGAGAAGCATATTGTTGATTTTAAGGCTGATTTGCATGCCTCATTTGAGGTGTCTGATTTGGAGCATTTGTATTAATTACTTGGGCATTCAATTTATGCAAATTGATGGCAGAATAGCTTTGTGTCAAATGAAATATATTGACACATTATTGCAGCGTTTTGGCCTTGAAGACCGCAAACCTATTGCCACTCCTATGGAGACAGGTTTATGATTGAGTCTTCATGATGCTGGAGATGCATTTGATGTTGTTCTCCATCAGCAGGTTGTAGGATGCTTGATTTACTTGTGCATTACTTGGCCAAATATTCAGTTTGCTGTCTCACATATGAGCACGTTTATGCATTGTCTAGGTGTCAAGCGTTGATAGGCAGTTAAGCGCATCTTTCCCTACTTGAGTGGTACCAAGCTACTTGGATTGTTTTATCCCAAGGGGGGATCACTACCGCCAGATTTACATGCTTTTTTTGACTCTGACTGGGATGGTTGCTATGACACTCATTTGTCCACTAGTAGCTTTTGCTTTTTACTTGGTAGCTCATGTATATCTTGGTTGAGCAAGACGCAACCTACTATGGCCACTTTCAGATGTGAGGCTGAGTATAGGGAAGCTTTCACAGCGACAGTTGAGTGTGTATGGCTTAGATGCCTTATGGCTGATTTTGGTGTTGGTCTGTCTTCTGCCACCACCATCTTCACTGTCAGTCAGAGCGCATTAGCAGTTGCGAGGAACCCTGTGTTCCATGCTCGCACTAAGCACATTGAGGTGCATTATCATTATGTCCAGGAGAGGTTCTCTACCGGAGAGATCAGCTTGGCATATGTGCCCACGCAGGAGAACATTGCATACCTTTTCACGAAGACCCTGCCTAGGGAGAAGTTTGAAGCTTTCCGCACAGCTTTGGCTTACTTCCTTTTGTGGATTGATTCCACATAGCTTGGCACTTCCTTATACATGAGTGGAAGCACCTTGTTCACTGCATCACTCCCAGGGGGAATTTGTTGATATATAGGTAGTGATGTGTGTGAACACACTAAGACCATCGAGGCACTTTTTTCCCTCTTTAGGAGGTTTTTCCCCCGACTTGTATATACGCTTATTGCCCTAACAGGTCATTTTATCTTTGTATATTCTAGTAGTAATACATTCAGTATTGTGTGTTGTGCTCCAAGCTTCTTCTTCCTTGTGTTGTTCGCATGCTTTCGCAGACCTCGAACTGTAACACTTTGAAGAACGAATATAGTAAGGCTGAAAATCCATGAATGGGTCGAGATAACTGGACCCATCGCGAATCAATCAAACAAAGTGCATCCTCCCTCAGAAAAAAATGTAAAACAAATTATACATTAAATCATTGATTATCGACTAATGACCGTTATAAAAAATCAACAAACATTGAACATACCTGGAAGGAATCAATGTCGTGGATGGAGCAATCGCTTCGCGCATGCGTGTGTACAAATGATACACTAGACCAAGAGTGGATCCCTCTTGGTATATAAATGTATTTCAAAATAGGCAATATAATCTCGATCTCAATCCAAAAGTCCTCATCTAGAACTTTGCGTTGCACATATCATGCAATATCAGTGTTCACGGTGGACATGGTCAACCAACAATGACCAATAACTATCATACGCAAAGAATCCATAACCATGCGGGGTCTATGGAACACTAAGTAGATGTATGCAAAGCGTGTGTCTATAGGTCGAACCATGCATGTGCACTATACGATCGAAAAATAGCTAGCTCTTGAAGGTTCTTCCTAGTGAATGTGAGTATACGTTTTACATCTCCTCCTAAAGATGCAAGCCATCGTAATTTTGCAAGATCTTCAGAGAAGATCTATGCAATGTGTGTGACATGGAAGGACCAAAGGAGACGGGGCCAGCAGCTGACAAAGGCAAGGCCACCAAAGGTTACGGCCCACAAGTTACGACAGACACCTACTTGAGCTTGGTAGACGGCACCATCTCGTTATTTATAACAGAATGCATTGATGGTCCGGCTCGGGCGGATTGACCTGCTGACCACATGGAGGCGGCGAGAGTACAGTCGACTACATCTTAGGTACCTTCTCTAGGCATCGCTCATCACCTCACTTGGTATTGGTAGATGTCCACTCAGTGCCGATCACACTTTTCTCATGTTCACAATCTCATTTCCCCTTCCACTAGACCCCCTCCCACCCACCGTTGCCACATACCATGATACACTTCATACACGAGCTCTCACATGTCTACATACACCATTTACACACCTATTCTCACTAGACCCACACTCACCTCTGGGCACACTCACCTCACATATCACTGACATCCTACACGACTCAGCTCTACATAGCTTTCCCCATCACACACACGCACACTCACCACGCATGGGGTCCATGCCCCAAAACCGATGGCATGATGATGAGTACCGGGAGCTTCGGAAGAAGCTACGAACAGCGGAGCATACCGGGGAGATTACACACATATAGGCACAGCACCGCATGCAGCACCTCACACGTCGAAAGAGGTGAGAATGGGAGGAGAGACAGTATTAGGATATTTATCACCTACTCATGAGCCGAGACAATGTAGCGGCATGGCGACACTTCGGAGAGAGGAGACAACAGACACCCATTCCAGACCCGAACACATGGCACATATATGCGCAGAGCCTATACCAGATTCTTCACCAACCACCCATCCCCCGGCCACAGAGCTAACGGCCTACCACCTCTCACTTCTTTACACTAGCGATGGTGAGCCACGCGATCACCCACCTACAGGATGGAAGAGCCCGTGACCCTTTCGGTCTATAGGAAGAGCATCTCATCTACGGGTGCACGATTCTAGCTCTGCTCATCATCCACCTCTTCAACCAAGCACTGGTTGAGGGGTTCCTTGACTCATGGACCGAGCACACCATAGTGCCCATACAAAAGTCGGGTGATGTTATGGATCCAGTCACATACCGGACAATCATGATTGGCCCTACATTGGCCAAGCTATATGAGGGAGTTCTAGAGACATAATTGAGCACCCTCGCCGAGGGGAAGGGTGTCAAGGCTCCAGGACAGGCAAGATTCAGACGAGATTACTCTACCATAGACCACATCTTAACTTTGAGATTCTTGATCGACCAGGCTCGAGTGAGGAAGCGAAGATTATACTGATGCGTTGTGAACTTTCGCAATGCCTTCGACACAATTCCCAGGGAGCGACTCTTCAAACGCCTACTCGAAATCGAGGCTCCATAGGAGATGGTATGGGGGATCTATGCCCTATATGAGAGAGTATCAAGTAGAGTGAGATGTCTTGGTGGCCACTGAGATTCACTTGCTAGCACCATCGGGGTGAAGCACGGGTGCCCTCTCTCGCCCACCCTTTTTGGGCTATATATTGATGAGATAGTGGACTTCATAAATCAGCACAGAGGAGATGACATTGAGGTACGAGGGACCACGGTCCATATTCTTTTATACGCTAATGATATTGTCTTGGATTCAAGAGTCTGCAGAGGGTCTACAGCACCACTTACACGGCCTAGACGATTTCTGCACACATAGAGGGCTATAAGTGAACCTTGGTAAAAACAAGGTTCTGATCTTCCATACATCAGCGCAGGTGAGGAGACAGAGTTCTTTCATAGATGCAGGTGGACCCATCGAGATAGTCAAATCATATGTATACATGGGCGTGACATTCGCGGAAGCATCCAGGGCTTTCTCCATGTCTCAAGAAGCTCGAGATCGCATCACACGAGGATATGCAGCATTAGCTTTGATGGAGAGACACTGCCACCAAGCCTACTTTTAGGAGCCCCGCACAAAAGGGTGGCTCTTTGACACTTTGGTTACCCAGCACTCATGTATGATGCAGCCATATGGGGACCACGGTTATCCGCATCAACATGAACAGCGGTGGAGAGACTTCAGGTTCTCATGATTGCTAGATCCATCCGCAGCAAACCCTCGATACCCCATGATACCGTAAGGGCAAAGCTTGCTGCACCACCGATGCTAGTAGAGGCACTCTTCTAGATAGTATGCTTATTACACAGGATCCAGGACATGGATAGAGGGCGCATCACTTACAGAGCTTTCCTCATGCGACATGGCCCTTGCTCGAGACACCTCCTCATGGTATGCACAGACACTAGATTGGCTGACATAGACAGACTACCACCAATACGGTATGACTCCTATGCCCCCACCTACTCACTCTCCCATCGGGAGACGAATAGGATCATCCATCAAGAGATATGGCATACATACATATAGAGGACATGGTCAGCTCGAGAGATCCATTGCCACCAAAAATGCTCTACTATCGAGAGCATTTCCTACATATCTCATATCAGGGCTTCATTGAGACCCCGCGCTACATGCAGACATTCCTACCACACCACCTCCATGTCATCATTGGGAGGCTTCAAGTCTCATCACATCAGCTCGAGATCGAGAGAGGTCGGGCACCCAATGGACTCGGTTCTTTCAGCGAGTTGAGCCACATCAGACAGACCACCCAAGAGAATGGAGCATCCATATTTGGCCCAACCGGCTCATACGGGTTCCAAAGATTTATCAATTCTTGTTTTTTCCTCGCCTAATTTCTTGATGCGCATATCATTGTACGAAACACCATACCATCCCTCACAAGGTCCTACATTAGCTATGGCTCTTACCATGCGCCTCCATCGATCCAAATGAAGCACATTAAGGGGAAGGTTGCACTCAATTATGGTTTGGGCAATTTCAATTTCAGCCACTATTTGCCTTTCTTTAAGAAAAGTCAATGTCCCTGATACTTGTGCAAGGGTAGGTTGTCAAGATGTACCACCACCACTTCCACATACCCCTTATTTCTCTTTGGTATACCGTATACTTTTGCCTTCTTCATATTCATGTGAACTCATTGTGGGTGTTGCTGAACCAATAGAAATGGATGGAACATTACCTATTTCAATATCATCACGATCCGATGAGACCACTTCATGTTAAGGAAGAGATTTTTTTCACCTCTTCAATGGAAGATATTTCTTGTGACATTCTTCGTAGACATCATCAGGAATACCACTGCAAGGAGAGCATTCTCCACCCAATTTGCATAGATGGATGAGAAGTCAAGTCACACTAGATTTTTGTATCCTTCCATAGTATTTGCAATGCCACCTACAAACATTAGACTTGTCTTTCACCCTTTCAAAAGCTACACAATGCTTGTGAAAGGCTTCATGAAGAGGAGCCATGAGGATGATATAGATGAGGAGGAGGAAGTTGAAAGCTAAGAAACAGTAGATGAGAAGAAAAGGGAGCTCAGAATAGGCAAGAGCTTGCTCTATAATTCTCAATGGTTGCACTATGCTTTCTCTATAACTCTAAACGACTCCTCAATAACTCTAACAGTCAAGATTAGAGAGGTCCAAGACTACAGCTTGAGGCTCGAATGCAGCTCACGAACGCAAGAGGTGAAATTTGCGCACAATAGGCCCTAAATATCATCGGACGCAATTCAACACATTTTTAGTCAGGCGGATCAGGCGAGTTGGGACTCAACCGGATTAGATGAGCTATATCGGACCATTTGACTAGTCCGTCGGACGAGTGCAATGCTGAACCGAGCACAAACCACCATGTAGCTCTCCACGCCGTCTTTCAACTGGTACCAAAGCTTTGAGTTGTTCCATCACAAAGAACCTCTTCTATTGTGCTTCTTTTATTCCCATAGGCCATTTCCAAAAACCACACTGCTGGATTTCATTTATAGGTCTCTGTTGCAAAGTGGGAGATTATGTATTAAGTTTGTGGAAAAGCACATTTGCTGGAATTTCAATTACAACAAGTTTTTTTTCTCTATTTTGAACAAAATTTCAAGTCCTTATGCTCTTACAAATTAGGGCTTTTGCTGAAAATAACCTCTATTGGCTTTCTACATGTCATATGTATGCTTAATGCGCTAAAACAAACAAAAAATGTTTTGTTTTCTCCTGAAATCATTTCTTGATTTTTTTGAGAAAAAAATCAAAATTTAGTATCTTTTGTGTTTTTGGATCATTTTTGCTCAAACTTCACGTACATGCTTCTTAAGTCATTGTGCAACTATCTGTGGAAAAACTTTTGGATTTTGATGTTAATTTTCCCAAAAATTTCAGAAATTATTAATTTTTTAAATAAATTTCAAAAGATTTCCGCTTTTTTCATTTGACATTGTCATAGTGCAAGGATGGCTTCCTCCTCAGACGTGAGAAATCTCTTTGGGATTAAGAGGTTGAGGATGCAAGCTTTGACTTGTGGAAAGAGCATATGCAAGGCATTTTTTTTCTCAAGAATTGTGAAGGTACCCTTGTGCAGGTGGAGCCAGAGAGTATGCCAGATGATGCATAGACCACTTTGAATAAGAAAGCTATCACATACATTCAAATAGATGTTTCTGATGAAATTCTTGTGGATATAAAGAGCCTGACTACTGCTTATGAGATATCGGATAAGCTCAAGGCCACTTACAAGAACACCACTCCTGTAAATCAGGTACATTTGATGAGAAAACTTGTAAGCATGCAGTTACATGAGTCAAAAAATGCAGCACAGCACTTACCATTATTTACAGGTACTCTCTCTGAACTACCAGATGAAGGTCTACCAACTTTTGAAGACAAGGTCTACCAGCTTTTGAAGACAAGCTGAAAGCTATTTTCTTGATTATGACATTGCCTGAATCTTGGGAAACATTAGTTGTTTCATTGTCAAACAACCCCAACTTGAACTTTGATGGTGTGAAAAGTTCTATTCTCAATGAAGAGATAAGAAGGAAAGCAAGTGGAGAGAGAAGTGGTTCTGCAAATATGGTTAGAGGTAGAACAGAGAAGAAAGGTGGAAGTGCACAAACAAGCAAAGGTGATGTGACTTGCTACCAATGTGGTAGAAAAGATTAGAAGAAGCCACATTGCAGGTGCTAGCAGAGTTAGAAAGAAGAAGAACACAACTGACAAAAAGAAGAAAAACGCTAAGGATGAGGCAAAAGATAACTCTAAGGACAAATGAAAGGAGAAAGCCAATGTGTCTTCTAGTCTAGTCATTGAGGAGTTATCCGATATGGAGGACATTCTATGTGCTACTATATCAGCTCATGATGCAAGTATACATGATGCTTCCTCCACTCTATGTCATGCACAAGATATGCAGATCACTAAAGGTGATCTTATTGATGCCATGCTTACCGTGAATGATGCACTTTCACAACCTTGGATTGTGGATTCAGGTGCATTAATTCATGTGACTCCTATCAATGAGTGTTTTGCTAGGTTTCATGCGGGAAATCATGGTCATGAATTGTGGATTCACGTGCATCATTTCATGCGACTCCTATAAATGAGCATTTTGCTACTTTTCACGCAAGAAATTTGGAAAGAGGTTCTCATAACTACAGTTCATGTTTGCAATCGATCCCCTCAAACTTCCTAAAAAGGTGGCATTCCGGTAGAGGTTTGGTATGCCAAACCAGCTTCATATGACCACCTACGCATCTTTGGTTGTGATGCTTTTGTGCATATAAGGCTTAAGTTGAGGAGCAGGTTAGATGCAAATTCCATGAAAGGGATTTTCGTGGGTTATGGAGATGAAGGTGAAATGGACTATGGGATATGGCTAACCCAACTCAAGAAGGTAATACGCAGCCGGGATCTTGTATTTAATGAGGCAAGGCTACTCAAAAAAAATTGTGCCTCTAAAGATGACCATAAAAGACAGCCACCTGTTAAATCTGACATGAACCCTCAAGATGCAAAACATATGGCTGGAAATGACAATGAGCTAGTAATCATTGAGCCACGGGATGTTGGACACAAATGGAGGGAGTTGACACACATATGTAGCCACCTATTCATGCTGAAAACAAGGCTAGAAATGATGTCAGCAGCCCATTAGCAATGAGGAAGTTGATATACCGCCTCATGTAGATCCATTGCCACAGCATGTGGATTATTGGGTAAGAAGGTCTACACTTCCTAGGAGGTCTGTGAACATATATGACCCCTCTGTACATTACAATATGTTATTAGATGAGGGTAAGCCTCTCAGCTGTAAAGAGGCAAAGCTATGTGAGCACAAGAAGAAGCGGGAGTTAGCCATGCAGGAAGAGATAAAGAGCTTGCATGCAAATAATACTTTGGGACTTGGTTGAGTTTCCCAAAGGTAGGAAGGGTAGGTGAGGCAAAGCTATGTGAGCACAAGAAGAAATGGGAGTTAGCCATGCAGGAAGAGATAAAGACCTTGAATGCATATGACACTTTGGGACTTGGTTGAGTTTCCCAAAGGTAGGAAGGCGATTCCTAACAAGTGGGTATACAAAATCAAGACTCTTAATGACAAACCCAAGTATAAGGCGAGGTTGTTTGCTAGGGGATACACCCAAAAAGAGAGCATTGATTTCCAAGAAGTATTCTCTCTCGTGGTTAAAATGATTACACTACGTGGGTTATTTGCTCTCACCTTGGATTTGGAGTTATTCCGAATGGAAGTTAAAATAGTCTTGCTCGCACAAAGCATACTAATGAGAGATACTACTTCATCAGAGAGGTGTTAGAGGATGGTCTAATCACTTTGATCAAGGTCAATACTTCACAGAAACCTGCAGATGCTCTCACTAACTGTCTACCCAAGGCACAACATCAGCTATGTGTACAAATGGTGGGAGTTACTTAGCTTAAAGGAGCCTTTTTTATTCTTTAAGTGGGAGGTTGTTAAGGATAAAGGCCCCAAAGACTCTCCTTTTGTGCATTTTGACCTGTCCAACTGATAGCTCTCTTCGAGAGCTTTCCTAACATATTTTCGTTATATTTTTTGGACCCCAAATGGGGGAGTTACGAATATTTACTTTATTTTTATGATTTTTGTTCATTGACCATATTAACATGCCCAAATGACATAAAAATCACTTATCAATAAGACTTGGTCCCAAAACTCTCATAACTTGAATGGGACTTCTTCAACTTCAGCTTCTCCATTTTTTTTTCCGAATATTTGTGCATGTTTCTCTCTCTACTTTCTCTCTTCTCACGTAGCAACACACTCCCTTCGTGTTTGAAGTACCCAACACACCATGCAGCTCTCTATGGCCTCTTTGAGTCCATCCACATGTGAGACTCATCTTCTTCAAAAACCTTCTCTTCACCTTTGAGGTTTCCATTCCAAGATGATGATCTTGATGAGTCTTCATCCATATTTGAATCTTGAGGACCACTCAACTCTATGTATGTTTGTGTATCCTCCTCTTCATAGCTGCTCCTAGCTTCACTTTCACCTTCAACTTACATATCTTCCAAAGTTACATATCATGGTAATACCTCATCAAACTTCACATCCCTTGAGATCTTGAGCTCCTTGGTCTTTGGATTGTACCACCTATATCCCTTTTGCTCACCTTCATATCCTATGACTATACGTTTTTTTCGCTCTAGGTATAAAGACATAATATGTACATCCAAATACTTTGAGGTGGGATACATCATGTCGTCTTCCATACCATGTTACATAAGGTGTAGATGAGTGCATACCTAATGTTGAAGCTCTATTCATGATGTAAATTGCAGTAGTGGCTGCATCAGCCCAATACCAATTTGGCATATTCATCTCTTTCATCATTTCGCTAGCACATTCTACGATATACCTGTTTTTTCTTTTTGCAATCCCATTTTGTTGAGGTATATATATGTATATAAATTGCCTTATGATGTCATTGCTATGTAAAAAATCAGAAAATTCATGGGAGTACTCTCCCCCTCGAGCAGATCTAAGACACTTGATATACTTTCCAACTTCCCTTTCAACCAGTGCTTTGAATCTCTTGAAGAAATAAAACACATAGGACTTATGCTTCATGCAATATAACCATGTCATCCTTGTACAATCATCTATGCATGTCACAAAGTACCTATTACCTCCAATGGAATTCTCTTTTGTTGGACGCCACACATCTATGTGAATAAAGTCGAGGGGGTGCTCGCTCACATAGTTGCTATTCTTGAAAGGTAGTCTTGTTGACTTTCCTAGATGACATGCTTCACATAAGTGCTTCAAACTTTGTGAGTTGAAGCTTGATCATCCCTACACAAACTTCCATTTCTCCATATCCTCCATCCTTTGGACATTAATATGGCCCATCCTTTTGTGCCAAAGATCGATCTCAGTAGTTCGTTGATTTAAAAAAGAGAAGTAGATTGTATGATTAGGGTTTGGATTTACCTCAAGTGCAAAGAGCCTTCCTTCATTCTTTCCTTTTGCAATCACCTTGCGGCCATCCTTGGGGTTCTCCAAGTCTTAAAGCTTTACCTTTGGACTCCACGCACTTCAAACAAAATAATATAGCCTTATCCTGTCTCCAAAAAAAACTCCCTCTTGATGGTTGAACTTGAGAAATGTTGAGATGTAGCTTTCTTTTTGCTTCGGCAACTCCAAAAACTCCTCTTCCTTCCTTTTGATCCCTAATGATGGTCTTGATGCTCTGAATTGGGGGATGTATCTCAACCCCTATACAACGACGAAGCGCGAATGACCTCCATAGATAAACTTCCCTACACCTCTGCAACCCAAAATGTCTCTTTCTCATTCCGAGAGTTTGTGGACAGACGCCCAATGAGCTTTTGTACACTTGAAATAAACTAAGAGAGCTTTCCATCAAAAACAAATTTCACACTAAATGGTTGCTTACACTAAGAGAAACAATCTCTGCAACATGGGCTAGTTGATTGTATGTAGGAGCTAGTCACACAGTGACCACACTTCACTCCAATACACTTTTCTCCAAAACTAACCAGAAGGGGGGGGGAGCTAGTGAATGTCGTCGGATGAAGAAATCTGTGAGTTGTATGTCTCCCTCCGCTCAAGGCCACTATGGTGCGGGCAATCTCTGTGGCTATCTATGTGGTTGTGTATCTCTAGTAAGAATCATCCTAACTGACATTGGTCTTTGGAGGCCATGATCTCACGAAGGGTAAGCCGTAGAAATAAACGCAAACTTAACTCAACTTTGGAGAAATCTAATGGCTACTCAATGAAACCAAAATCGTAGCAAATGGATAACTATGGAAGTAGAACCAAGGCTTAGAACTCAGAGCTAGATAGCTCTAAGAAAGCCTTCCCATAGAGAAAGATATCAATCACTACAATTCGCTATTTGCATATTTCCCAGAGCTTACTCAGAAACTGAACCTGAGACCTGGTGGGCCAAAATTAGACTATGTTTGCTATCCAATGACTCAAAGATTACATAAAATGGATTCTTAATGAAGGAGAAAAAATGCTAACAACTCATGGCTAGAGAGTTCCGACACTACTTGGACACACACAAAAGTATGCCTACTCAAAACCAACAAAAGAGAAAGCAAGGGGCTTGCATGCTAACATTCCAGCACACTAAGGGGGCCTTATTCAAGCTAAAACCCACGTGGGACTACTCATTTGGAACCGAAATAACATACATGCATACACACACACACACATACATACATACACACACACACACACACATACATACATACATACATACATACATACATACATACATACATACATACATACATACATACATACATACACATACATATATATATATATATATATATATATATATATATATATATATATATATATATATATATATATATATATATATATATATATATATATATATATATATATATATATATATATATATATATATATATAAACAAGTGGAAAAGTGAGATGCACTTTCCCTAAAAATCAAGAATCACACCTAAGTGTGACTGGAAATAGATGAGATGAATGAGGGGGGTTGCAACAACTTTTGGTGGAGGAATCTCATTGAATTCCTTGTCCGTTAGTGCTCCACTTGTGCCCAATGAGATGTAGCCAAAGCTCTCCACTTCTAGCCAATGAAATTGACCCAAAGTGCTCCTAGGATTGGAGCTTGAATTTTAACAATATACATATTCTCCATATCTAACGACTCCTCAATCATTATACTAGAAGTCACATCAGCTTTCACCTTCTCTTTAGAGATTCCCTTGAAGTCTAACTTCATATCTTTCTTCTCCTTGTCACTCGCATTCTTCTTTCTTTCTTTCTTGTTCCTATTCATACTATTTGTAATCAAGTTTCTTGTGGCCTTCTTGCCACATAGATGGCACGTGACATCATAATCTTCTTGTTTTTGCTTCTATTCATGTGTGCCTTTCTTACCTTCTCGAATTTTCCTCTCATCATGCTCCTAGATCCACTAGTCTTTTCCTCGATCTCTTCATTCAAAAATGAATCCCTTACACCATCAAAGGTAAGGTTGGGGTTATTTGACAATAAAGCAACATTTATCTCCCAAGAGTCAAGTGAGGTCATCAACAAGAAAATGGTCTTTAGCTTGTAAACGAAGACAAACAAGAGTCCATCTGAGAGAGCTTGTCTATAAACAAAGAAATATGTCAACAGAACTCTTTGGCTCATTTAGCTTCCCAGTAAGCATTCCCTCATAAGATGCAATTGATTCACTATGATGGTATTCTCATAAGTGGCCTTCAATTTTTCCCAAACATCATATGAAATAATGAGGTCTTTCAAGTCCACAAGTACCTCATCAAATATAATTGTTCTAATTATGTGAACACTTTCTTATTCAAGTTTCACCCAACACACATTAGCATAGCTTCAAGCTTTACTTGGAGAAGTGCACCATCACAATCCTCTAGAAATAGAATGCTCTACATTCTTTTTTCCGAGGGTAAAAGCCTTCTCCCTCAAATCTCCTTATCTCAAAGAGATTCTCGATGTATAAGGGAAAAAAGACCATCTATGTGCAAAAACCAAGTGAACTTCACAAAATACAATTTTCTTTTATTAATTTCAGAATTTTTAAAAATCTTTTTTTTTAATACACAACTTTCAAAATATGTGTGAACCCTTATGTTTGTGATGCCCCAAAGAGACCATAAACCAAGAATGATACAAAAATTCAAGGTTTGGAAAAAGCTATGAGTTTCTCAATTTTTTTCTCAAAAAAAGGTAATACAATAAAAAATGCTCGATTCCCATGCAGTTTTTGGGGTTTTTGCTTAAATTTAGATATACTGCACTTAATATACATTGTGAAACGATTGGCAACAAAAGCCTCAAATTTGATAACCTGGACAAACTTGAAACTATAATGAAATTTTTGTAATTTTCAAACATGTCCAAGCATAAATGATGCAGTTTCACTAAAAATTGGAGTAACTTCAGCAATATACTCAAAATGCACTTTCCAACAAGAGACCACCTATGGAAGGCCTATAAGAGATGTTTCATTGTGAAAAAGGGACTTTTCACGATGAAAACCTTTAGAAACTTCCATATTTTTCTTTAGGATAACTATAAATAGCAAGTCATTTCTATTCATAACAACTTTGTCCCAAAGAACATGCCTAAACTTCTGATACCAGGTTTTTCTTTTTTTTTTTTGAAGGCTAATGAGAGCTTCATTTTCGTCTCTCATTTGTCCAATTTGACCCAAAGAAGAGCTAGACATTGAGAAAAGAAAGGGACACAACCGTTGTGGCATGAAAAGTTTCAAAAACTCGAGAAGAAAAAGATGAGGAAGTTGCATGTACAAATTTGAAGTTGAAATATCCAAGGTTTTGACACTTTCGAAAAGTTCTATTTAAAATGGGCCTCTTGGGCACTTGGACATATTCCAAGTGTAAACGCCTTCTAAAGATTCAATGACTAGAGGGCCAAAAAAAATGTGTATAATGGCCTTAGTTTTGGGTCCAAAAATACAATAAAAATAATCTTGGTAGGCTCTCAAAGAGAGCTACAATGTGAAAGGTCTAAATGTACATTAGATAGTCCTTGGGGCCTTTATCCCCTACATATAGCTGGGACACCAATCATATTAGATATTTTGATCCACAATAGGATAGTGAAAGAGAGCTACAATGTGAAAGGTCTAAATGTACATTAGATAGTCCTTCGGGCCTTTATCCCCTACATATATATGGGACAGCAACCATATTAGATATTTTGATCTGAAATAGGATAGTGATCCAAACTCTCGTCACTCCACTTCTGGATATATGTCCTTTCTTAGCTCAAGCCCCATTTCCTTGGCAAGTACAAAATACCAATCATTGCTCTTTCATCCATGACCATCTGGATCTCCTCAACTTTTCAACCACTCCAAAATCAAGCTACAGAAACGGTGTTGAGGGATTGATACACTTCATACTATTACTTTCATAATTATCCTATTGCATTATGTACACAAGTGCATCGCCATTTTATAGGAGTTTATTATTTGTGTTTGGGAACCTTTCCATGTCGGTACTTTATGTAGTTCAACTCCTTTTTAAGTATCATCTCACATGTAATGTTTCTCACATTTTGCTCACAATTGCTCTCCTTTCAAGAGCATTCATCCCACATCTAATCTATTTTGTAGAGCCTCTCCCAATTCTACAAAAGGATACCCTTACTTCACTTGAGGCTCATTCTTTTGTACACACTTATAGCTCAGGAGTTCTTCATCCTCTTCACCGAGCTCTCTCTAGTGCATATGTGACTTTTTCCACTCCATGGTTTGCTCACTCTTTGGAGTTACATCTCTTTTTTCTGTGTGTGTGTGTACTCCATTTCATTTCCACATGTGCACTCTATGCAAAAACCTGTTTGTCAAGTAGATCTGTTTTTCGAGCTCCTAGATTCGTATGTGCTATATTGAAATATCCTAGATAGGGGGTCATCTTTATCATCCACTTCCAAAAGAAATTAAGAGAGAGACTAACTATCAACATACATTTTTGTATGGTCTACCAATGCACTATATCAATGTGGTCAAAGCACTAGTTTATTGAATATGGATTTTGGAAACAACACCCTTGCATAGGTACATGGCAGTCCTGGTCAAAAACTTGGGCCCCATCTTTAGCCATTTAATGCATCTCGTTCCATCCCGTTCATGATCTTGATTGCCTTGCATAGACATTAATTGCTTATTTCCATCAGGATCTCTTCACATCATGGGTTTCAAATCATGGAAGACCAAGCTTTGCACTGTCAGCTTGAAGAAGGAAAGTCCAATGGCCATATTAGAGAATGCTATAAGCTTTAAAGAGCAACAATCACTCCAAGCATGCATCAACTATCAAGAATGTTGTAAGCTGACAAAACATGCTCCTACTCTATCAATTCACTATGTCCAAGGTGGATTGACCTCAAGTATATTTTGTCTCAAATTCATGCATAAGACCAAGTAGGAATCTAGAAAACCTTCAAATAACATGTGCAATATTAGTAGATGATGTTGGAAGTGAGGTAGGCCCAATATAAAGATCTTTCCAACACTTGAACCTTCAACGCGCACACACCTTGAACCAGATAAGATGTATGAATGACTATGAAATATAGACAAGAGACAAGAGAATGGAACAAGCAGCAGAATGCTACTCTTAATCTACTTTATGAATGAATAACAATACAATGTGTGCAACATACAAAATCTGAAGGCTGAATGTAAGAGGATTCTAAGTACAAACATATGAGAAAAGAGTGCCTAAGAGTTATAAGAAGGCATGAATGTGTCGTAATAAAAATTAAATAGGATTGTATGTAGGAAATACAGCCTATGTGCAGGTATAGATGGCAAAATCTGCAACCCTAACAGAGATTAGGGTTTCTCCTCTGAAATGAGGAGCAAGACTTCTCTCCTTGAAGAGATAGGTCATAAAAACCTGAAAACCTGAATATATGCAGCCACTTACAAAATTCAGCAGGTTCAGCAGGCACAAACATTTCAATGTATGTGTAGGAAAACAGGGAAGCTACAAATCACAAAGAAAATCAGCAAATTTTCACCTCCAAACAACTACAAGGCAGGTCCAAGACCTAAAACACACTTGAGAATGCTCAAGTGTGAGTGTGAGATGTGCTAAAAGTGACCCAAGAGGGTCTTTTTATAGGATTTGAAGCCGTCCATGAATTTCTTTACTAAAAAACAGCTTTCACACCCATGTATCTGCTTTTGGGGAGTTTTTGTACGAAATTGACCAAAAAAACTATAACAAATTCTTAAAAATCTCCTGTAAAATGATATGATACATCATACACCTAAGATGGCGCTTTCCTTGATCTAGAGAATGAGAGCTACAAGAATATGTATTTCATTTCTGAAGAGCTCTACTTTGAAAATTAAGGTTAGGGTTTTGATGCCCTAAATGATCTCTGATGTTCAGGTGCTATTTGTCATTAGATAGCTCTGGAATATCTAAAAAGAGTTTGAGGATGTTAACCATTTGGACCATTTCTGAAAATTAGGATTTGCTGGAAATTAGAGTTTGGACCCCTCAATGTGACATTGTCTTCCAACATATGAGGAATTTGATCGTAGCTGAATTTAGCTGACAATGGATGCTCCTATACAATCCATTACTGTATCCAAGGTGATGGATCTCTAGTAAATTTTATCTAAGATTCATGAATAAGAACAGGTAGAAATCCAGAAAACCTTCAAGATAACATCTACAGCAAGAACTTGTATGCTACTCGTTGGTGACTGAGGATTTTATGGTCATGGCTGTATTTAGCTAACCATTCTGAAAAATTCAGCATATTTCAATCTTGGAAATCTTGTAACATTTCCACCACCATGCAGTTATACTGCAGCTTGCTATAACCATTCATCAGTGACCAAGGTGACCAAGGTTAACTACTACTCTTATGTTTGTTCATTCTCCATGTGCAACTTTTTTGAAAACATCATACATAAGTACAGTCAAGAAAAGAGAAAACACAGTATTACAATAACAGCATGAAGGTTTTATTTAAAGAAGAGAACCTGAATCGTGAGCAACATTAATTGCTGCTATATTTGCATCACCATTCACCTTGCGCATAGTCTCATTTGATCCAAAACCTCCTACACAAGATATCTGTCTGCCAAAACAATATTAACCCTGTGCCAAGGATGGAGAATTGGAAGTGCAGTGTGTACTATGCTTCAAAAAAGAAAAAAACATGCCACCCTGGCTGTGGATTCATTTTCAGGAATTCAAGCGAAATCTCTTTGATCTAGAATCTAGATTACCACTGCAGATGTCTCCTTTAAAGCATCTTTCCATTTGTCCGGTTCAAACAAGTTTCCTGTAAACAATCATGTTAAAAAATGAAGCTGAAAGATCAAAGTAGAAGTGAACTATAGTTTTTGTTGCAAAAATCAGAAATTTTATGAAAGGAAAATGCAATAACTCTTCACAACTAGAATTTGCGGTACCCTGGATCCATGTCACATCATACGTCCAACTATCCCTCAGCTTTGGTCTGCCTGACCTTCATATCCAGCGCATAAGCCAAATCAAATCATAGGACTCAGTAAATTCATAAGATGATATAAAAGAGAGATTATCTTCTTCCTTCCACACTCAAATAAGCTTAGTGATCTTCTTTTCATGGAAAAAAGGTTTGTCCTGTAACCAATAATTCTTCTTCTTATGAACCTAACACTATGATTACCTGATAAATCAACATTTTGCAAATGTATTTTCTACGTACAGATTTGAAAGTGCAAGTCTCAATACCTGCTGAGGCTCATCACAGGAAGACCTTGTTGTAAAGCCTCTTTACAGATGTGGGTACCAACAAATCCAGTTCCCCCTAGAACAAGCAGCTAAATAAATAGCTTAATGTTAAACTTTTTCCCCCCTTTAAGTGTCTCTGCAAACAGCTGTATTCTAATCTTTAAATACCTTATTTCTGTTTGTGGATTCCATCTGTGCACCTGTGGTGCCTGTTGATCCATTGGATTTTACGTTTGTATTTGGATCCCTTTCTGAAGCTCCCTCTACATTTCCAAAAGCATCCCTTCCTGATTCTCCTGAAGTTGCATGAAGATTTACAGACCGGCAACTCTGCGTGCTTATGAATGAACTGTAACAATGGATATAACAAGGTCTCTTAGGATCATCGATCTAGAGAAAACATGCAAAGACATAACAAAGTACTGAAGGATTTGCAGAAAGAAAGTATATTCATTCGCATATATTGATAGTCAGCTCACAGGCTAAGGATTCATGGCAGCATTCATATGCAAAGATAAAATGACAACCATTTCCGTGACACATAGTAGACAACTAAAATCATTGTATTCCCACTAAAATCATCGGAACTAAATAGCAAGTGCATAATCAGCTAGGAGTAAAATGTATGTTTTTCATCTTTTGATCTCCCTCATTGCTTCTATCAAATTTCCTTCTTTTTTCAAATGCCTATTTTGGTTCACAGAAGAATCCACATCTAAATACTGGATCAAACTGTGTTTCTACTAAAACGTCCAGCGACTCTCAACTGCACTCCACAGTCAAAACAAAGAATGAGGGAACAAGAAAGAAAGAAAGAAAAAAATTTTGACGTCTATATGAAGGCTGAAGTCAGCTTATGAGACAAATCAAGCATACACATGCGCATGCCTTCCATCTATCAGGAAAGGTGAATAGATCAGAACCAAAAAGACCCATATAAGAAGGTAAAAATTCTGGTGCATGATGTTTGTAAACTTGATAAAATAAGGAAGGCTGAAGACTTGATAAAATACATGAGAATGACTAATACTTAAAAGCAAGAGTACGAGGGAAAGGTAGTAAAAAGTGGTCCAGGTGACTTAGGAAGGACTAAGCGCATCAGTGGGCCAATCTAACTCAACCAGCTGAACAAGGTGGACCTTGGATGAGTGCACCATTGGACAAGTCGATTTGGCCTTGGTATGTGGTCAACTGAACAATTGGTGACCATGTCGACTACATGGACCACTCTAAACTGGAAGATCCAAGATATCCTATATACACACAGCATTCTAAGAAATATTTAGATCTAGCAAAGACACCCTTAAAAGCTATACAATGGGTCTCAAGAAGCATCAATGGAGATTTCAAGCCTTGTAACTTGCATCATGGCATTGCCTTATCATTTTAGCAAGAGCAGCCATGGCCCTTGCTCTTGAGTCCTGACCATCTGATGTACAAGAGACCATGGCACATGCTTTCTTTCTTGCTTCTTTCCTACCCTTTTTATTGCCTCTGCTATTTATCTCCTAGCTTACGCTCCATTAAGATTCTACTTCTCCTCCTCTGTTGTACATCAATGAACATATTAATAAGGTTCCATCTTTTTTTTTTTAATTACATGTCCATGCTTTGTGTGTGCAAGAAAGTCTTGCTTCTATCTATAACATGACAAGCCATCGAGGGTATATAATATATATCCATGAGTGCAACCCATCCCATCTCATCATCTACAAATTTGGCATGCATGTTGGGACACTCAAATCTTGGCAGGTCCCCTTCTCGATAGGAATGGGATCCTTGGCTTTGTGTACATGTGTGATTATGAGCTGAGACAAATGAACGGGTGGATGTAGCAATCCTACTTGGTCTATAATCCAGGTTATGGCAACCTAATACATATTCACCCTTTTGCTCTGCTACATTCCTCATCTCTTGTGCTATCTCCATTGCATATGATGGAGTAGGTGTTGCACATGAACAATAGGTGCTGAACATCGACAATAAAACCCGGGTCATCCAAGGCAGCCAAATATTCTTGAAGGATATGTACTATGGTGTTGTGTCCTCAAACGCAAAGGACATATGGATGGGCGCATGTGGTTAGAGTGTACATCCAAGCGTGACGTGTTTGCCCAATGTGAAATTGGCCACTTTCAAGTTTCTATAGAATAGGACCCTTGGGCTCATTTTTTATACATGCCTTGTATGAGGCACTTGGACTCTTGGCCCTCAGAAGAGTCACCCATTTATCCATATTGGTGTGAATGGAGTAGTATGGGACTCCGGCCCTTGTGACAATAGTCACTCACTTAGTTGTAAGCTCTCAAGCTAAGGGGTGACCTCACTTGGCTCTACGGTTGGGAGGTGAATATGATGTCTTCCATTTCATGTTTTTGAATATGGCTTGTGTTTTGTCTGGTTACCATGGAGGATCAGGGCATGTTGCTAACATCGGTATCATAGCATCTCTCTACTGGTGTAACGAGGCAATGCAGCATGCATGACTCTAGTCTAGCTAATGGAAATGGGATGGTCCTCCCTGACAAGCTCTTTGCCCGCTTATGAGGAGTGGAATGGAACACAACTAGCAAGAGATGAGGGCACGGGAGGCACATGCAAGCCAATGGTAAAAAAATCTAGGTACGCTCTTTTGCCTCGATTTTTCTCCAAGTAGATGGTATGTGGGTCCTATAGTCATGTCTTGTTATGTCTTATGTTCTTGTCATGTCCTCTTCTCATAAACTTTGTAATCTTGTACTTCATATCTCGATACACTTGTTAAGAGATATCTTGCATCTTGTTTAACTTTTTAATCTATACTTGTGATCCCAAGTTGTGGAATCTTCTTGTATTATGTCGAGCAATCTTGTATTCACACCTAGGATCTTGCCACTTGGGACGTGGGATCATCTTGTATCAAGTCATTATGGAGCTACACCCATGATCCCAAGTTATGGGATCTTCTGTTTCCATTTGAGCCATACTTATCTCTTATAATCTTGTGATATTCATTATCATGTAGCCAATCTTTTGTTCAAGTCTAGCATAGGGGAGCTTTGCCTAGTGCTCCTTGACAATTTGGCAAGACTATCATTACCATGTTCATGTCAAGCACCATGGATTCCATATGTAAGAAAAGTCGATCCACCTTACGGAATTTGATAGGACATATACAAAATATGAGAAGAAAGTTACATAAGACGAACAATCAGTTTCAACCTATGCCTCGGATTTCAAGAACTTATTGCATGGATCTACATATTAAGAAGACTACCTAGTCAATAAATTTCAAAGTGGACTCAAAGATGAAGTGAAGTATCCCTTTCTATCCATGCCCAAAGTAGATAGCTTGAATGAAGTTATTTATCAAAGTTCCGCAATTTGAGGATCAATTGTTTCTTTAAAAAAAAAACGAGTCCAAGAGTTAGAAGTGTTGAATGAAAAAGATATTGATTCCCAAGAATTTGAGTTATCAATCTAGGAAGCCAAACAAATCATAACAACGGATATGGAGCTTATGCATCATGAACATAACATGAAGGTAAAGCAAAAGGAGAGTTCACGTCCAATCAGGGAGGTGTGCTTACTCAAGTCTCTCCATCAAAGATCCTGGAATGCCACACTGTACCACTAGAAGTTCAAAGGATTTATCTTATAAAGATAACCAACCATTCAATGCTCAAAGAACAAGATATATTTCCTTGTGTGTGGGAAAAAATGTGTAATGGGGCAACCTTCCACTAGGGAACCATCTTCGGGAAAATTTTTGGATGGACAAATCTTGGTCAAAGGGCTGGTCAAACTAGTAAAAATGGTCAAAATTTGACTAAAATTTTTTATACATAATGTGATATACTCTTCAAGAGCTATCCAAAGGTATATATAAGATTTGGGTATTTGGCATGTCTAGCTAGGTCAAAAGCCAAATCCTGAATTCAGAGCTAAGCGTGAAAAGCACTTCTTGATGTGAAAAGAAGGTCATCATTCAGTAAAAAGGTGTTAAATTGATATGCTATTGATCTATATGCTATAAGACATTAAAATTACATTAAATTCCCTGATTTACGGTTTCCATAAAACACGATAGAAATTTTGCAACGAATGACATAGGCAGCTTTTTAGAGTTTTTGTTGATATCAAAAGCAAGCTTTTGCTTGGTTATATAAAGACAAGACTTTGGACACTCTAACTATCGCTTTTTGGAGTGCTCCTGGAGCTTGTGAAGGAGGAGGTCCCTTCAACCTAGAGGAGGTGGAGTTTCATGCTCTTCATCATCTTCAAGGTGTGCTGCAGCTTGGAGTTTATCTATCTGAAGGAGATCGTCTTGAGCTCTCTCTCTCTCTCTCATTGTCTATTCTCCATTATGTCTCTATATTAGTTGTGGGCCTAAAAACCAACAATTGGTATCAGAACAAGATAAAGTAGAGTACATTGAGAAATTTGGCTCATGTAGAAGAGAAATCTTCATGGCACATGCAAATCAAGGTCAGATTTATATTCAGCAAGGAGATGCAGAGGATCATTTTACATGCAGATCCTGAATATGGAATTGAAGAAAAGTACACTCCAAGAAAGGTCACATCAGATTTTGCATATTGCAGCTATTATAGCAGAAATAAACAAATTTATATATGCTGGTTTTGCTGAATTTGCAGATTGAAGAACATTGCTTCCATGTATATCTAAGAAGTGATGTTCAACCTACTAGTCAACCTTCTTGTGTTCCCTGGAATTTGTCACTCAACCATGCATGTGGGAGCTTGCATCTACAAATTGGTGGTCATGGAAGAAGACTTATGTGAGCAAGGAGGGATATTATCTACCATTCAGATGGTGGACATATTACACCTTCTTGTATTTGTGTGTATGTGTGTGTGTGATAAGTGTAAATGAGAGCATATAACTTTGACTTCATAGACCTAGCCAACCTTGATAGTTGAGGGAGTATGTTAGAGTCTACATCTTGTCTCAATTCTTTAGCATCTTGTAGTTGTCTCTATCCTTCCAAGTAGTACTTGGTTGAGAAGAGGGAATGTGTGAGTTCTCTTTGTGATGTGTGTTGGGAGAGAGCTCTTCAAGTCTAAGGTTCTTGTGTGTGCTTGTGGATACTTGGCATGATATGTGAAAATTACAAGTACCTAAACTAAACTACTAAATTAATTAACAAATCTGACATATCCCCCTAGTGTCATATTAGGAGCGGATTGTTGGGAAAAATGTGTAATGGGACAACCTTCGACTAGGGACCCCACATCCACGTAAATTTTTGGTTGATCAAAGCTTGGTCAAAGGGCTGGTCAAACTAGTAAAAATGGTAAAAGTTTACTATAAATTTTATTACATAATGTGATAGCACTGTTCCGGAGCTACCCAAGGGCAAAAGGTATATAACATTTTGGCATGTGTAGCTAGGTCAAAAGCCAAACTCTAAATCCATAGCTAAGTTTGAAAGGCACTTTTTGATGTAAAAAGCATGTCATAATTCAATAAAAAGGTCTTGAATTGATAAATTAATGATCTATAAGGCATAAGATATTAAAAAATTACATAAAAAACTCTAATTTAGGATTTTCGTAAAATGACACAAAAATTCCGCCACAAATTACAGAGGCAGTCTTTTGGAGTTTTTTGTGATATCAAAAGCAAGCTTTTGCTTCATCATATAAAGACAAAAATATCACTTTTTGGAGTGCTCTTGGAGCTTGTGGAGGAGGTCTCTTCAATTTGGAGGAGGTGGAATTGTGTGCCCTTCATCATCTTCAAGGTGTGTAGAAGCTTCAAACTTATTTATTTGAAGGAGATCATCTTCAGCTATGGAGATTGTGAGTCGTGAAGTTATAGACAGCTTGTATATCTTGCAGATCAGTCCCTTCATCATCTTCAAGGTGTGTAGAAGCTTCAAACTTATTTATTTGAAGGAGATCATCTTCAGCTATGGAGATTGTGAGTCGTGAAGTTATAGACAGCTTGTATATCTTGCAGATCAGTTATGCTATCTTCTAACTTCATGTACTTCATCATGGAATGTAATGAACATATTTGGAGTTTGGTTCCTTTTCTCTCTCTTATGTTTTTTCTATTCTCCATTATGTCAATATTTTCCCTTTGTCTCTATATTAATTGTGGGCCTAAAAACCAACATTGTGTTCTACAACTATGCACATAAACCAATTATATCATGTCATGTCCATTCATGGTTCGTCCATCTTCCCGGTGATACAACCCATAGATATGGTCTTGCTATAAGCCATATTAGATGCTCTTCACAATCAACTTAACTTGCTAAATCCAACAAAGAATGCAACCTATGACTATTATTTTTATCCGCCATGATCCATTTATTAAAAAATAGGGAAGCCAACTTCATATGATGCATCATAGCTCTTACTCTTGCACTACTATATCTTTCACATGAAAGATATACACCATCTAGATCCACTCGTGGAACTCGTTGCTTAAGGAAAGAGTGATGTCATGGACACCTTGAATACATCTCTAGAACTCATACACCATTATTGTTCTCTCATATATGTTCAGAATTTGAGGGATTTTACAACACCATCACGACCAGAGGATATGCCAAAAAACTAAAACGACCACTTATATGCCATGTTCTAACACCTAGACCTTGTTTTGATCATTTGACATAATTAATCTTAATCTTCCTTGATAAAAAACTCTATGAAAAGTATAAGTAGGGAAGTTGATCACCTTGTTCGTCAGTCTTGCCAGCACCAATCCTTGGGAGTTATGTAGCATCAAGCTTAGAGAAAAAGTCATGAAGGATGAACATGACAGAGTACAACCAAGTAAGAACTTCTAACTCTAGATTTTTCATGTCTTGTTATGTCTATTGTTCTTGTCATGTATTCTTGTCATGAACTTTGTAATCTTGTACTTCATATCTTGCGAGCCTTGTTACGCGATCCCTTGCATCTATAGCTATGATCTCGATTTGCAAGATCTTCTTCTATCCTGTCGAGCAATTGTGTACTTACACCTAGAATCTTGGTTTGTGGGATCATCTTGTACCAAGTCATCCTCGAGTTATACCTATGATCCCGCATTGTGCAATCTTCTATTTCCAATTAAGCCATACTTTACCTTGCAACCCCCTATGTGGGTTGATTTGTGATGTTTTGATATTCATTATGGTGTGACCATAGTTGTTACTGACGTTTTTCTAACTTCTGACTTCTGACGCTTAGCCAACGTCCGACGGGTACGGTAAAACATTCCTGAGGTTTCCCAACGGAACTTTTTTTTCAACATAAACTCAATTATATATAATATTTTTGTGTACACATCACATATTTCAACAAAATAAGCATTTTTTACACATTCAAAAACAAAAGAGAGTAAAATTCTTGTTAAATCCTTAACACAAGTCTATGATATGATATATCACGTGAGTTTATGTTATAAACTATAGTCTATGTCACGATGCAGCTCATATCTTTCTCCCAAACTTTTCAAGGGCAAATTACAATTTACAATCATTTATATATGAATCATGATTATATTACCATGGTGATTGGTCTATGTATCACGATCCATTTAAGGAATCTACTATCTAGTGATGGCATACCTTTATATACGCTCAAAAAAATAAGCACTATGGATTGTTCTTATGCATGCATTAAAATTTAAATTGATCTAGCATAAGTAAAGCAAGATTTTTGGAAAATGGTCGAGCCATAAGTTGCAAAAACATTTTTAGGGGCTTTATCTTTCTCTTTTGTACCATCAATTCACATGCAAATGGGTTTTGTCGAGCACTTTCCTGGACTCTCTTCACCAGTTATAGATATAGATTATCATCTGTTGTTGCTAATAGGCATTTTTCTTGCATATGAATGATCCACAATTGCTTCTTTTTATTTTACTCTAATAGGAGGACTTGTTTGTGGCATAGTGACAGGGGACGGAGGGATGGGGGCTAAAATGGCCAGGACGCATTCTTTTTATTTTACTCTAATAGGAGGACTTGTTTGAACTTAGTGGTCAATTTGAACATATGGATCACTAGGAAAATAATTATGCCATTGTTCAGTGTTCATTTCAAATGGATTATGCAGCAATATTTCAAATTTTGGTAGTGTTTTAATTTTCCTATATCTTCAAAAGCGATGACAATAATCAATACATTTATGATTCTGGTGATCATTGTTGTATTGTGTACATAGTGTGTTACTGTGTGGACAGCAGCCCTCATGATTGATAGGCTATAGCCAATGCCAAGTGTGTATATCAAGTACTTGCAGATAGCCTTTCGGTAATCAGCCTGTAAGCACACAGCCTGACATGACTGAGACAAAATCATTTATGATGGGTTGTGTGGATTGGGGGGGGGGGGGGGGGGGGGGGGGCACAAACCTTCAAAGTTGAATGGGGAGTGAAGACAAAATCTTGCCCTTACACCTATAGTTTGTAGGCAGAGGATGCTCACATGCAGCTTCAATAATAGAGAATTATTCAGATACATATGTAGAGAACACAATAATACATATATACCTTCATAAGTTCAAAGTTATCCAAACTTACGAACCCAAGATAGAGAACACAAACACATACACATTAGAGACTACACAAAAAATAGGACAAAAATAAAACATGAAAAATACAAACAAGAAAGAAAACCAATACAAAAGAGCCACACTAGGAGAAAAAAAAACTCAAGGTCAGGAAACCTTTCCTGACGTCGAAGTCCGCAACAAGTCAGTAGATATCAGCCATAATGGTTCTTGATGAGTCTAGAACCAACTAGGGCTGTGACTAATCTTGCAATTGAGTCTAGTATATGGGAGCTTGGTCTAGCACTCCCTTGACAACAAAATGCCAATAATAGAGGCCCAAGGATGACTTGTTGCATCGATGGATGTTATATGGGTCGCTTTCACAATGCTACGCTTGCTAGTAGATGAAGAGAAAGAACCATCTACCTCATTGTGTAGCTTGGATGCCATTGAGATGATGGGTATCTCTTTGACTCAGGGATTTTCCAAATGATCTTTTTAGAGCTCCAAGACTACCTATGTCTAACCTATGTGGTCTAGAGGATATGAGAACCTGCCTTAGGCCGATCCTATAGATTCTTTCTAACACAAATAGTTTTCATACTATGGCATCCATTGGTTCTTCTCTCATTAATCACTTATGTGTGATTTATGCAACTTGAGGAATCAATGATTGATAGTTGAAGTGGTATTAAAATACCAACCTCCACATTATAGGCATTGGTGAAGAGGCATTTCCACATGGTAAATCTATGGCACAAAGGGTTCTTTCCAACTTGCAACGATGCTACTAAGTAATGAAATCTCCACGTATGTCCCTGTTTTACACGTGAGGCAGCAATGTTTTGTAGTGTTAGCCACAAGAAGGGGCATATTTGATACATCTATGATCATTAATGGAGGTTACCATGTTCAGAGAGGATCCTTTTCCTTCGAAACCACCGATGGGATTTACTAAGTAATAAAGGGCTTATTCCCTCTCTTGAGTCATCAATGAAATCTACCTTATGACTAAGGACTTGATATGCTAGAGTCACATGCGGGTATTTGTCATGAGATTGAGGAATTGAGTTCCTTGATGCTTATCACAGGAATAGTCCATCCACTATGTATGTTTGGCGACACCATGTTATTTACATATTACTTTGTTTCATTACTTGGCATTTATACATTTGATTGCATTCTTCTTTCTTTCTTTTGTTTTTTTATCATGAAACCACATTTTCAGCATGGTGTGGATGCACTCCACTAGAGGCTTAGTGGGCGACCACTACCAAGTGGGCTTAATACATATTACATGTAACACGTGTTGCTCATTGGACTCCATCTAAGGAATTAGGAATTCCTCAAGATGGACTAGTTGAACCAAGGTAGTGTTGTGTTGGATTAATGATTATTCATGATGGATGGTAACCTTTTGGGTGAGCCACATGTTGCATGACATGACCTTTAAAGAGACTATGTTTGACTATTGACTTCATAATGAATGACATCCGGATAGGAAGCATAGTTGTAGTCCACACACAGTGGTGGAGTCAAGTGTTCGACAATGTTTTTAACTTCAAAATGGCATATGACATATATTATTATTATAGGGATCCATGGGCTTCCTATCTCGTTATTGTAATTTGTGGTCCATTCAAATAACAGAGAAGGTAAATGGTGTCAATTGACTTGGATATACCTCAAGGAATCATCATACATTTCGAATTGCACATTGGCCTCTTAATAGAGAGACCAATGCAAGATGATACTCTAATACCTTAGAGGGAAATCCAAAGCTTAAAGGACACAACCTAAATGTTCCACTAGAGATCGATATGTTCTAGATCAAAGGCTTTTGATCAAGTGGAAGAACTAGCCTCGATCCATTATGATTTAGGGTTCACTCAAGTTGTTGAGTCTATTCCCCAACTTCACTCTCAAGGAAATTGTTGAGGACAAAAATTGAAAATAAAGAGGGGAAATGCTATGTCCAAAACCCAAAGGACATCTTGTGGGTGCTTATAGTCAAAGTGCCTAACCAAGAGTGAAGTGTTTGCTTGGATATCCTCCATAAATAAGTCTAAGAAAGGACCCTTGAGCTCTTCTCTAATACATTCCTCATATGAGGCACTTCAATTGTTTTCCCTTGGTGGAGTCACCCACATACCTATATTGGAGTGGGTGTAGTGGTATGGGATGCAAGCCCTTGTGGTGATGGCCGCTTACTTGGTTGTAGGCTCCACGCTCGAGGGTGAGTCCACTTAGCTTTGCACTTGGTAGGTGAGCCTCATGTCCACCACTTTATGTTAGTGTATGACTTGTGTTTTATCTTGTTAGCAAGAATGATCCTAGTGTGAAGCTAGCATATGGCTTCAATAAAAGCACTCTCATGACAATAGATGATCTCATTGAGGGGCTTACCATAAGAAATGTCTCATCTGCCCTTCTCATGGAAGGTTATCGAGAGTAAAGACTCAAAGGGCATTCAATATCTCCACTTTAGACCCATGACACATTATAGTCCTCTTCATGGTTTTCTTTGCACACATGTTTTACACATTTCTTTGGGCAATAAATGGCTTGGACATAGGCATTTATATGCATTTCCCCTTCAATCACGTAGACTAATTTAAGTGATCTCACATCACAATGTTAATCAAATGATTGTGAAAGACATCTTTAATCTTCTCATAATCTAGGGACTTTATAAAACTTCATGCGCATATTTTTCTCCTTCCAACTACATGTGATTGCAGCCCCCCCCCCCTCTCTCTCTCTCTCTCTCTCTCTCTCTCTCTCTCTCTCTCTCTCTCTCTCTCTCTCTCTCTCTCTCTCTCTCTCTCTCTCTCTCTCTCTCTCTCTCTCTCTCTCTCTCTCTCTCTCTCTCTCTCTCTCTCTCTCTCTCTATCTATCTATATATATATATATTTTTTATTTTTTTTTAATTTATTTATTTATTTATTTATCTTTTTTCTAAATAATAAATTTCCTCTCCTCAGTGCCTACTCATCTGTCGCCTACGCATGTGCTTTATGTCGTGGAGCTAAGAGGATACATACGTCTAGCTCTTTGCTCCGCCTTTCACACTCGAAGAATTAAGCCAACCATGGAGCTTGCAAAGGCATCTTATTACCAAAATTATAAAGCTTGTTCTCTGTACGTAATTAGTGATTATTGTCCAAATTGAACTGCTCGTGTATAGCTGTGTACGTCATCGTATATCACTTACCATATACCTTCTCAAGCTCCTACAACATGGAAAAAAATGTATATGGGATGAACTGCCTGCATAATTTTAAACTACATCCAGAGCATGCACTCAAAAATAATGGAAACACCATGTCCTTCGAAATACACACTCGTCTGCAGATGTAGACAATGAAATTCTGAACGAGGGAAATGCGAAGCTCGTGTAAAGTGCACAAATAACAAGTAGATTCGTGTAGATGTCTTTCCAGCTTCACCTGCTTTTGGAGGTGAGAACTGAACGTCCGCACTGTCGTAATATCTTGGACATGTTCAGCTTTGCTTGCAAGTTATTTCAAGAGGAAGCTCAATGTTGTTCAGAGGTCCTTCGTGATACAAGGAAGACGGCCCCAGAATTGGAATGCGACCTTCGACGTTGTCTTCAGCCTTCTCGGCTCTATACTAACTTCTTTCTCACGTATACTTTCTTTTTTTTGGTCAGGCTTGCAATGTTAAAAATCCGCTTCTTGTGTATATTTCTAATATTGAAAAAGAAAAAACCGTTTGAAAATCGTTTATGGAGAAGTATTATTAAAGTACCCCGAATATGTGTTCGGTGAACTATGGTTGGATTCAAGACTTGCATATCAGTTTGGCATTGACCCTTGAAAAGTGAATAGTGAAGGACTTAACCATATAGTAGAATTCTACATGAAAGCTTGTGCATTCACCAAAGAGATACTCCAATATGAAGAATGTTAGTTATAGGTTTTAGAAATAATAACCAATAATCTTCACTAAAAGACTGAAGATAAAGTAATTGTTCACGATCCTCTTTGATCTTGAACCTAGAATTATACTTCCATATTGTTGTATCAAGCAAATTATACTTCCATATTGTTGTATCAAGCAAATTATACTCAAGCAAATTATACTTCCATATTGTTGTATCAATTATAACAAAGTGGACTCCTTTCAGGTATATGGATAGATCCCATTATAGAATGCCAACCTCTTTTTAGCTTCATGAGCACATTCTTATCCAAAATTTTTCCATGTGAATGTTAGAATATTTTCTTTGACGTTGACCTATGGCCTTGTGTTGGAGACTATGGCATTGTGTTGGAGAGACCACGTGGAACAAATGCAAGAAGGGGAAAGGAAATGAAAAAAAAGAAGAAGGCAAAGAAAAAGAGATAGCAACGTAAAGGGAAAGTGAAGAGAAACCATTTTCTTTTGCTTAACAATCAGTATTTTGCCATGTAAATGACCCATGTCATATTCTTTTTAGTAAAGAGCCTTTCCTCTTAGGAAATCCAAATATTAATCCTTAGAAACATTAAAATATTATTTTTATAGCAAATCAAGGTTGATATAACTCTTTAAAATCAACTCTCAATGACTTTACCAAGTATTGATCTCATTGATAGTTTAGACCCTAGGCTAAAAACTATATAATCATACTCGTTCTTGTTGGAGTTTGAGGTCTGCGGAAGCACACGAATAGCACAAGAAAGAAGAAGAAGCTTGACGCACAACACGATACAGATTGCAATTATCAAGTGAATGTACAAATATAAGTGACCCATTAGGGCTATAGGCATATATACAAGCCAAGGAAAAAACCTCCTAAAGATGGAAAAAAAGGCTCCAACAATCCTAAGTGTATTCACAGACATCACTACCAAAATATATCAACAAATTCCCCCCTAGGAGTGATGCGGTGAACAAGGAGCTAGCACTCATGTGTAAGAAAATGCCAAGCTATGTGGAAAGAGATTGATCCACAAAAGGAAGTAAGCCCAAAGCTTTGCAAAAAGCTTCAAACTTCTCCATAGGCAGAGCCTTTCTGAAAAGGTCTACAACATCATCTTGTGTGGATACATAAGCCAAAATGATCTCTCCGGCAGAGAACCTCTCTCTAACATAGTGATAGTGTAGCTCAATGTGCTTTCTGCGAGCATGGAGCACAGGGTTCCTTGCAACTTCCAATGCACTCTAATTGTCAATAAGATGGTGGTGGGAGAAGATTGACCAACACCTAGATCATCCAAAAGGAGTTTGAGCCACACACACTCAACAGTTGTTGTGAAAGCTTCCCTATACTCAGCCTCACAACTAGAGGTGGCCATAGTAGGCTACTTCTTGCTCAACCAAGATATGCATGCGCTACCAAGCATGAAGCAAAAACCACTAGTGGACACACAAGTGCCATAGCAACCAGCCAAGTCTGAGTCAAAAAAGCATGTAAATATTGCATTAATGATCCCTCCTTGGGATAAAATGCTTAACTTACTAGAAATGCTTGACAATTGGGCAATGCATAAACCTGATCATATGAGAGACAACAAACTGAATATCGGACCTCATTATGCATAAGTAAATCAAGCATCCAACAACCTACTGATAGAGAAAAACATCAAATGCATCTCTAACATCATGAAGACTCGGTCATAAATCTCTTTTCCATGGGAGTGGCAATAGAGTTTCAATATTCAAGGCCAAAATGGTGCAATAATGTATCGATATATTTTGTCTGACACAAAGATATTCCTCCATCAACTTGCATAAGTTGAATGCCCAAATAATGATGCAAATGCCCCAAATATGACATCTCAAAAGAGGCATGCAAATCAGCCTCTAAATTCAACATTATGCTTCTTATTAGGACTAGTGAGAAGCATGTGATCAACATATATAAAATTTATCAGAAGTACATCATCTACATGCTTAACATATAAGGTGCTCTCGATTGGACTATTCTCAAAACCATATGCAATCAAGTAGGCATGTATCTTTTCGTATCAAAAACATGGTGCTTGCTTCAAACCATATAATGCCTTTTTCAACCTACACACTTTGTTTCCATGTTTTTTCTACATAAAACAATACATACACTTCTTCATGTAAGTCACCATTTGGAAATGTAGTTTTAATCTCCAACTGATGTAAATTCTAACCATGATGAGCTCCAAGTGCACAAATGCTATGAATAGTGGTCATTCAACATGTGGAAGCAAAGATCTCATCAAAATAAATGCATCTCTCTTGAGCATAACCTTTGGCAACAAGCCTAGCCTTATGCATGTCAATTGTTCCATCTGTTGGAGTTTGAGGTCTGCTGATGCACTCGAACAGCACAAGGGAGAAGAAGAAGCTTGGAGCACAACACACAATACTGAATGTATTACCAAGAGAATGTACAAAGATAAGTGACCCGTTAGGGTTATAGACGTATATACAATCTGGGGGGAAAAACCTCCTAAGGAGGGAAAAAAGTGCCCTAATGGTCCAAATGTGCTAAAACACATCACTACCTAAATATATTAACAAATCCCCCCTAGGAGTGATGCAGTGAACAAGGAGTTGGCACTCATGTATAAGGAAGTGCCAACCTATGTGGAATTAGTCCACAAAAGGAAGTAAGCCCAAATCTTTGCAAAAAACTTCAAACTTCTCACTAGGCAGAGCCTTTGTGAAAAGGTGTGCAATCTTCTCGTGTGTGAGCACATATGCCAAACTTATCTCTCCAGCAGAGAACCTCTCCCTGAAATAATGATAGTGCACCTCAATGTGCTTAGTGCAAGCATGGAACACAAGGTTCCTCGCAATTGTCGATACGCTCTGACTGTCAGTGAAGATGGTGGCGACAGAAGACTGACCAACACCCAAATCAACCATAAGGTATCTGAGCCACACACGCTCAACAGTCACTGTGAAAACTTCCCTATACTCAACCTCACAAGTAGAAGTGGCCACAGTAGGCTTCTTCTTGCTCAACAAAGATATGCATGAGCTACCAAGCATGAAGCAAAAACCATTGGTGAACACACAAGTGTCATAACAACTAGCCCAATTAGAGTCAAAAAAAGCATCTAAATCTGGTAGTAGTGATCCTTACTTGGGATAAAACAATCCAAGTAGACGAGTACCACTCAAGTAGCACAAGATGCACTTAACCACCTTCCAATGCTTGACACACGGGCAATGCATAGACCTACTCATCTGTGAGACAAATAAGTGAATATCTGGTGGAGTAATGCATAAGTAAATCAAGCATACAATAGCATGCTGATACAAAACAACATCAAATGTATCTCCGACATCATGAAGATTCAACCTAAACCTCTCTCCATAGGAGTGGCAATAGGTTTGCAGTCTTCAAGGCCAAAACACTACACTAATGTGTCAATATATTTTGTTTAACACAAAGCTAGTCCGCCATCAACTTGCATAAATTGAATGCCCAAATAATGATGCAAATGCCCCAAATCTGACATCTCAAATGAGGCATGCAAATCAGCCTTAGAATCAGCAATATGCTTCTCATTAGGACTAGTGAGTAGCATGCCATCAACATAGACAACAATGATTAGACACACATCATTTGCACACTTAATGTATAAGGTGCTCTGAGTTGGACAGTTCTCAAAACCATGTGCAATCAAGTAGGCATGTATCTTTTCATACGAAGCACATGGTGCTTGTTTCAAACCATATAATGCCTTTTTGAACCTGCACACTTTGTTTTCATGCTCTTTCTACACAAAACCATGGGGCTAGAAAACATACACTTCTTCATGAAAGTCACCATTTAGAAATGTAGTTTTAATGTCCAAGTCATGTACATTCCAACCATGATGAGTTGCAAAGTGCACAGATCCTATGAACAATAGTCAAGGTACCATTTTTCATAATAGCATCATATTTTGATTGCATAACAACCATCCAATTTTTTTATTTTGTGGCTAATGCTCAAACTGATAACAAATTTTTCTTGATCCCTGGCACAAATAAAGCATCGGACAATGTAAAAGAACTACCATCAGTAGTATTCAAAATGATCTTACCAACTCCCATAATAGGATAAGAGGAGTTGTTGATGCATGTGATAGTATTCCCTATAGGGGAAAGCTCAAGTGAAGTAAAGAAACTACGTTTCAAGGTAATATGTTTGGTTGCCCCACTATCAAAGTACCAAACATTTGAGTCTACTACAGACATGCATTGTTCATGAGAAGATGGGTCATAACTGCAAACAGTAGTAAATGCCCATTCTTCACAAGATCAACAGACTCTGGTTTGGGTGTAGAGGCCTCTACAACAACCATTACAGCCTCTTTCTTCTTTGCCTCTTTTGCAACTAGTTTTGGACAACTCTTTATGACATGATCATTTCCTTTACAGTATTTGCAAAATAATGTTTGCCTTTCTATTTTCTTCTCGTCTCTGTCATCGTTCTTTGATAAAGCAGAATTAGCAAATTTTTGCATACTAGTAGATGACCTCCATTTACCTTTGCCCTTTTGACTAGCCAGGAAAGCTTTATCCGCAACACGCATAATGGACCTGCTCTATCTAGACTCATCTTCCTGCAAAAGAAAAAAGACTAACTCCTCAAATGTTAAGGCATTTGGATTGCCTTTCATCATCAGTCGAAGAGTAGAAACAAAACTATCAGGCAAGACTTCATCAGCAAAAATCAACTGCACAAGTGAACTATCAGGCAAGACTTCATCAGCAAAAATCAACTGCTCCTTCAAATCTTTGATCTTTGTCAAAAAGCTCTCCATGGAATCTTGTTGATATAATTAGGTAGTGATGTGTGTGGACACTCTAGGATTGCTGGGGCACTTTTTTCCCTCTTTAGGATGTTTTTTCCCCCGGCTTGTATATACACCTATTTCCCTAACGGGCTACTTATCTTTGTACATTTTAGTGGTAATACATTCAACATTGTGTGTTGTGCTCCAAGCTTCTTCTTATTCATTGTGTTGTTCATGTGCTTCCATAGACGTCTAACTCCAACAATTGGTATCAGAGCAGGTCGCCGCTTCATCTAGGGCGTTGTTTATACCTCTCCGGTTGCAGTCTCAAAATCGCATGAAATTTGGTTAGCATACTCATAGTGTTTCAGAGATCAAAACACCTTCGCTCTATGGTGTCAAAATCGCGATTTGAGCTCGTTTCGGCCGCCGAATGCACTATCGCAGTGCTTGTGTAAGCTAGTTTGTCTTTTTGTGCCAAAGATATATACTAGTTTCAGTTCGCTAGTATAAGTGTCTCGAAGTCTGCTATAGGTTTAATAGAATTCATTTGGGTAGTTCTGTTCAACTTTTTGAGATACAATCAATTTTCTACATCAAGGTATTTTAGTCATCGACCATGGCTGAAAGTAGTGATGAATTCCGTATTGGCTATTGAAGATAATTTGGATGGTACCAACCACCCATTATGGGCTTATATGATGTGTCATGTATTGGTCACAAAAGGACTATGGAATATTGTGCAGGGTGTTGAAAGACATCCTATTACACCTGTGAACATAGGTAATGCAAATATTGGTGTTGGAGCTGATGGAGATGGTGTCGAAGATGATGATATTCTGCAGATTCCTGTTCGTGTTGCTATTTCTATTGCACCTATTGTAGAGCAAATTCATTGGGATGGCAGAGATGCTAAGGCACATGCATTGATAGCTTTGTCTGTCAAACATGCCATTATTCCTCACATTTTCTCTTGTAGAATAGCTAAGGATGCTTGGGATACACTTACCACATTGTACTGGGTAGGAATAAGGCTTGTGTTGCTTACCTCCAAAAACAATTGGAGAGTGAGCACATGAATGAAGGTGATTCTATGGACATTTTTCTCATAAACATCAAGGATTTGAGAGAACAGTTGATTTCTGCTGATGAAGCTCACTTGTGGAGACCGTTTTGAATGGTCATCCTGACTCATATCAGAGTTTCGCTTCTACTCTTCGTTTGATGATGAAAGGCAATCCAAATGCCTTTTCATTTAAGGAGTTAGTCTCTGTTCTGTTGTAGGAAGACCACTCTAGGCAGAATAGGTCTATTATGTGTGTTGCAGATCAAGCTTTCTTGGCTAGTCAGAGGGGCAAAGGTAAATGGAGCTCTTCTACTAGTGAGCAAAAATCTGCAAATGCTGCACATTCGAAGAAGGAAGACAAAGATGAGAAGAAATCAGAAAAGCAGAAGTTGTTTTGCAAGTACTGTAAAGCAAATGATCATGCCATCAAGAGCTATCCAAAAATGGCTGCTAAAGAGGCAAAGAAGAAAGAGGCTAGAATGGTTGTTGCAAAGGCCCCTACACCGAAAACAGAGTCTGCTAATCTTGTACAAGAAGAAGAATGGGCATTTACTACTACTATTTATAGTTTTGACCCATCTTCTCATGAGCAGTGCATGCCTGTAGTAGAATTAGATGTTTGGTACTTTAATAGTGGGGCGACCAAACATATTACCTCGTAGCGCAGTTTCTTCTCTTCACTCGAGCCTACCCCTATAGGGAATACTATTACATGCACCAAAAACTCCTCCTATCCTGTTATGGGAGTTGGTAAGATCATTTTGACTACTACTGATGGTAGTTCTTTCACTTTATCAGATGCTTTATTTGTGCCAGGGATCAAGAAAAATTTGTTATCAATTTCTGCATTAGCCAAGATTGGCTTGGTTGTGAATTTGTTGATGATAGATGTAGAGTTCATGATCTGTCAATGGTGATGTCATTATTGTGTCTGGCATTTTATGTTGTGGGCTGTGTAAGCTCATAGAGTACTATGAAAGATCTGTAAATGATTTGGCATGTGCAATACATGATTCTTAGGCTATGTCAAATGCAAAGCTTTGGCATGCACGCTTTGGTCATCTGAATTTTGCTAGTTTGTTACGTTTGTAGAAATATGAAATGGTGTCCTCTTTGCCCAAACTCGAGGCACCCGGTAAACATGTATGTGAAGGATGTATTTTGGGAAAAATGCAGCGTTCTTCCTTTCTAAAAGATGGTTCCATTTGGGCTCCTCAAAAATTGCACCTTGTACATAGTGATGTCTATGGTCCTATGCAGACACATTCTTTTGGGAACTATCTTTACTTCGTGACTTTCATCGATGATTTTTCTAGGCATGCATGGGTATATACATTGAAGGCAAAGTCTGAAGTGTTTATGTGTTTCAAACAATTTTTGGTTTTGGCTTAAAATCTGTTAACATGTAAAATGGGCACCCTCTGTTGTGATCGAGGGGGGGAATATATGTCTTCTGACTTTAATGCATTTCTGGTTGAACCTGGGATAAAACATCGGTGTACAGTGCCGTATATACCTCAACGTAATGGAGTTGCTGAACGAAAGAACATGTCATTCATGGAGATGGCGAGGTGTATGGTCAAGAGTCAAGCTTTACCACATAGTTTCTGGCTTGAGGTTGTTATGTGTGTAGCATATGTACTCAACAGGTGTCCCACTAAAACGCTGCAATCTATCACTCCATATGAGGCTTGGCATGGTTGCAAGCCATCTATTGCTTATCTGTGTGTTTTTGGTTGTCTGGAATATGCATTAGTGCATGAACAACATCGCAAAAAATTGGATGATAAAGAAGTAAAATGTATTTTTGTTGGGTACAATTCTAAAAGTAAAGGCAATCGTCTATATCATTCACAGACTAAACACATTCTGGTTAGCTGTGATGTTGTTTTTGTGGAAGATGCTATTCAGCCATTGCTTTCATGTACTAAGGAGACATCTGTTAGCTCCAAAGACATGTATGATACTTTGCTGCCTCTTTTTATAGGTGGACAATCTAGTGCTGGTCCTAATGAGGTAACTTGTCAGCCTTTGCATGTTTCATGTGATGATGCAGATCATTCCATTTCTGATGCAGATTTACATGATGCACTTGTTGATGAGAGAGCTGATATTGAGCAGGCAAAAACTATGCCAAAATTGTTGGTGCAGACCTTTCATGACAGCAAATTAGATGCACCTCTATCATATCATACTCGATCAGGCTCTCATAGTGCCTCTTTTGCATCAAATTTCTATGTTATGGCTTCCTCTAGTCTCTCTGATGAGACTGAACCTGTTTCGTTTGATGAAGCACAAAATTCTGAACTTTGGATGGCTGCAATGTAATCTGAATATGATGCTATCATGAAAAATGGTACCTGGTCTTTATGTGACTTGCCTCTTGGCAAGAAGGCCATTGGCACTAAGTGGGTCTACAAGCTAAAGTGTAAACCTGATGGAACAATTGACAGGTATAAAGCTAGGCTTGTTGCAAAGGGTTATGCGCAGGAAAGAGGCATTGATTTTGATGAAACCTTTGCTCCTACTTGTCGAATGACTATTGTTTGTAGCGTATGTGCACTTGCAGATCATCATGGTTGGAATGTACATTAGTTGGACATTAAAACAAGATTTCTGAATGGTGACTTGCATGAAGAAGTGTATGTTTTTCAACCCCATGGCTTTGTGCAGAAAGGGCATGAAAATTATGTGTGCAAGTTAAAGAAGGCATTATATGGTTTAAAGCAAGCACCACGTGCTTGGTATGAAGAGATACATGCCTATCTCATTGCACATGGTTTTGAAAACAGTCCAACTGAAAGCACCTTATATGTTAAGCGTGCTAATGATGTGCTTCTAATGATTGTGGTGTATCTTGATGACATGCTGCTCACTGGTCCTCATGACATGCATATTGCTGTTTTTAAGGCTGATTTGCATGCTTCATTTGAGATGTCTGATTTGGGGCATCTGCATCAGTATTTGGCATTCAGTTTATGCAAGTTGATGGTGGAATGGCTTTGTGTTAGACAGAATATATTGACACATTATTGTAGCATTTTGGCCTTGAAGATTGTAAGCCTATTGCCAATCCTATGGAGACAGGTTTACGATTGAGTCTTCATGATGCTTGAGATGCATTTGATGTTGTTCTCTATCAGCAGGTTGTTGGATGCTTGATTTACTTATGCATTACTCGGCTAGATATTCAGTTTGCTATCTCACAGACAAGTAGGTTTATGCATTGCCTAGGTGTCAAGCATTGGTAGGCGGTTAGGCGCATCTTTCGCTAGTTGAGTGGTACCCGACTACTTGGATTGTTTTATCCCAATGGGGGATCACTACCACCAGATTTGCATGCTTTTTTTGACAGTGATTGGGCTGGTTCACCGCATGGGGGATCACTACCACCAGATTTGCATGCTTTTTCTGACAGTGATTGGCACTTACTTATACATGAGTGCTAGCTCATTGTTCACCGCATCACTTGCAAGGGGGGATTTGCTGATATATTTAGGTAGTGATGTGTGTGAATAGGACCGCGAGGGCACTTTTTTCCCTCTTTAGGAGGTTTTTTCCCCCTGGCTTGTATATACGCCTATTTTCCTAACGGGCTACTTATCTTTGTACATTCGAGTGGTAATACATTCAACATTGTGTGTGGTGCTCCAAGCTTCTTCTTCTTCCTTGTGCTATTCGTGTGCTTCCGCAGACATCTAACTCCAACAAATCTCCTTCATTCATGTGCTCACTCTCTAATTGTTTTTGGAAGTGAGCAACATGAGCCTCATTCCTTGCTTGGTATAAAGTGCTAAGTGTATCCCAAGCATCCTTTGCTATTTTGTAGGAGAGAATGTGAGGAATAATCGCACGTTTGATAGACAAGGCTATCAATGCATGTGCATAAGCATCTCTCACATCCCAACAAATTTTCCTTGTAGTAGGTGTAGTAGGAACCAGAGCATGAACAACCTGAAGAATATCACCATCTTCAACGCCATCTGCATCACCTTCAGTAACTAAATTTGTAGGTGTAATAGGATGTTTTTCAACACCCTACACAATATTCCACAGTCCTTTTGCAATCAATACATGATGCATCATATAAGCCCATAATGGGTAATTGGTACCATCCAACTTATCCTTAATAGTCAACATACGAAATACATCACTGCTTTCGGCCATGGCCACTCACTAAAATACCCTGATGCAAAAAAATGATTGTATCTCAAAAAGTTGAACATAACTACCCTGTCAAGTTCTGTTAAACCTATGGAAGACTTCGAGCCGCTTATACTAGCAAACTGAAACCTATATATATCTTTGGCAAGAAAAGATGAAATTGCCTGTATAAGCACTACAATAGTGCATTCACAGGCCGAAACGAGCTCAGATCGCGATTTCAACACCACATAACAAAGCTATTTTGAACTCCTAATTGTCTTGATTATGCTCACCAACTTTTGTGCGATTCTGAGATTGTGATCGGAGGGGTGTCGACGATGCCCTAGATGAAGCAATGACCTGCTCTAGTACCAATTGTTGGAGTTTAAGTTCTACAAAAGCATGCAAACAACACAACGAAGAACAAGAAGCTTGGAGCACAACACATAATATTGAATGTATTACCAAGAGAATGTACAAAGATAAGTGACCCATTAGGGTTATAGGTGTATATACAAGCCAGGGAAAAAAACCTCCTAAAGAGGAAAAAAAGTGCCCCAACAGTCCTAGTGTGTTCACACACATCACTACCTAAATATATCAACACCATCAACTTACATTTCAACTTGTATACACATTTAGTGCCATTGGCATCTAATTTTTGGTCTTTCAAAGTTTGCACCAGCCATTTAGGCATAGTTTTATCCTCTTATATGCCAGCCCTCTCATCAATAAGTGCATCGTGTAAAACTGCATCAAAAACAAAATGATCTACATCATCATGTTGAACTTGTTGGTTGACGTGGGGTGGGCCTCAATAACAATAATCATAGGCTTACAGGATCTTCTAGCATTTGAACCTTAGCATACACAATTTAATACAAAAAAAGATGATGAGTGAGAGATAGAGAGAGAGAGAGAGAATATACAAGATTTTCAAAGTGTACAGTAAGCTAGGGTTCTCACCTACACTATCTATATTCCAATGTCAAATTACAATGTGTGAATATGATACAAACTTACAATATCTGAATCTAGGTAGAAATAGGAACTAGATACAAGAGATTGTGTGCCTAAGAGGTATGGTGTGTGTGTGTGAGAGAGAGAGAATATGGAGAATATAAATAGTTTAGAACTATTATACAGTAAACCCGAATTGTGATTAACCTAAATCAGAAGCTAGTGAATGAACAAGAATAGATGTAGACTTCTTACTCATGGTAACTCAACAAGATGCTGATGGTAAGCTGACATGAACTCCTCCAAGTACTTCAATTGTAGAGCACACTTCCTCCAAGTGTATAAGAACACTTCCTCCAAGATGACCTCCTCCTTGATCACCTTCAAGTTGAACTTCTTGAGTCGATGCAAGATCTTGAGAAGATCTTGAGAAGATGATACAACAATGACCCAAGAGGTCTCTTTTGTAGTTTATGTGCCCTTCTCAAAGCAGCTCTCAATGCGACGATTAGTAACGAATAACAATGTGGAAAAAAAAACACTTCCGCTAATTCGTGGTCGAAAAAATATATCATACAGAATTAGAAAAAACCAAAAAACTCTCGTGTTACTGGCTATGTCCGCAAGATTTGAGCTCAGGTGGCCATTTAGGAAAGCACTCAGCCTAGCCATGTCGCCAAATGCTTTTCTTATGAAGCTTTGTATGAATAATAGATCATATACTTATGGTTGGACATATGCCATTGTTTCCAACAATCCCCCCTACAATGTCATAATGGTACAAGGTTTAATAACTTGGAAAACTTCTCGTGACTCTCCTTGGCCAATGCTTTGGTAAAAATATCTGCAACATTTTCACTTGTAGGTATGTAGACTAGCTCAATGTGCTTCTTAGATACCTAATCCCAAATATAGTGGTAATGAGCCTCCATATGCTTTGTCCTAGCATGATGAACACGGTTCTTTGCAATAGCAATAGCATTTTTATTGTCTAAAAATATGTGAATTGGAAGAACATGAACATCAAGATAACTGAGAATTTTCTATGACCAAATTGATTCTAGTGTAGCTGTAAAAGAAGCCTTGTACTTTGCTTCACTTGAAGATGTAGCAATTGTAGGTTGTTTCTTGGATAACCAAGAGATAAGACAATCTCCTAGAAAAAAACAATATCCACTTGTGCTTCTTTTTGAGTCTTTATCACCTGCCCAAACAGAATATGAAAAACCTTTAAGTAAGAAATGTGAAGACTTCGAAAATACCATAGCATAATTGGAGGTTCCCTTCGAATATCTGAAAATTTGCTTAACTGCTTTCCAATGAATCTTAATGGACTGTGCATGAACCTAGATACTTGAGAAACTACAAACTGAATGTCTGAATGTGTATTACATAGATATATCAAGCAACCAACTGCTTGACTATATAATGTAGCATCAAATGATTTTGAATCTACTTTTGACTTTAATGAGACCTTGACATCCATAGGTGTTTGCATAGGCTTGGAATCTATCATCTCTAACCTTTCCAATAATTTCTCAATGTTATTCTGTTGTGTCATGTAGATACACTCATCTCTATATTTGAACTCAATCCCAAGATAACAATGCAAAAATGTATGCGTAATTTCTAGTTTAAAATACCCTTGGGACCTTTCATGATCATATCATCAACATGTATGATACTATTAATCAAAACATCTTTTTTAACTTTGACATAAAGAGTGGGAGCTGCATCTAAGTTTTCAAAACCAGTAGATAGAAGATAGACATGTATCTTCTCATACCAAGCTCTTGGTGCTTGCTTTGGTCCATACAAAGCTTTGATAAGATTGCACACTAAATGCTCTTTATCTGTCTCTTCAAAACTTTATAGCTATTGAACATGAACATCTTCATGTAGATCATCATTAAGAAATGCGGTTTCGATATCTAACTGGTATACTTTCCAACCAAAGAATGCAGCGAAAGAAAGTATTGTCCTGACTAATGTCATTATAGAAGTAGGTGCAAAAGTCTCATCATAATCAATACCTTTCTTTTGTGCATAACCTTTGACAACTAATCTTGGCTTATACCTATCTATGGTACCATCTGCTTTTCTTTTGATTTTGAAGATCCAGTTAATATGAATAGCTCTCTTGCCTTTTGGTGACTCACAAAGCTTCCATGTTTGATTCTTATGAATAGAATCAATATCTTCTTGCATAGCTTTCTTCCATACATGATTATGTTGGTTCATTCACTGAAGTAAGAGCTAAAATTTTATGAATCTCAAATGTTTTGCATAATTTACCTCATCTATTTGTTCTCTCCTTGTTTGACTTCTGGTTCTTCCAGTGTATTCCTTTATACCACTATCCTTCCAAGTTTGATAAAACCACTTTGGTGTATTCTTGAAAAATTGTAGAATCCTTTCTAGTTCTTTAGTATCTCTTTCTTTTGGAACTCTAGGACTTTCTCCAAATTCATAAGTCATAACTTCAAGAGGTACTAATGGTGGACTAGGTACTGATGTAGGTAATGTAACTCTCTCTTCACCTTTATCAAGTGCATCTCTTATGGTTTGAGAAGATTCATCACCCCCTCTTGTATGTCTAAATATAAGAATCCAAGTTCCTTCTAAAAAATGCATAATCATGTGCTTTTATGAATTTTGGAATCTCTTCCTTCTTATCATAAATTTGACCTTTTGCTATATATGCATTGCATGAGAGTAGGATATCACCTGCATTTGGAACATAGAATTGTATCCCTTGCTTTCAATTGCACAACCAATAAAGACAACATTAATGGTTTTTACATCAAGCTTACCATGATCCTTCTTCTCAATGTGAACATAAGCTCGGGAACCAAAAACTTTGAAGTAATTCACGTTGGGCTTCTTCCCATAATAATCTTCATAAGGTGTAATAACCTTTAAAGCTTTTGTGGAAGATCTATTTAGAATGTGATTAGTGATATGTACTGCATCAAACAAAAACTTGGGAGAAAGCTTTTTGGATAACATCATATTGCACATCATCTAAAAAAGTATCCTATTCTTTCTCTCTGCAACACCATTCTGTTCTGGTGTATAAGCAATAGTGAGTTGATGAGAGATGCCTTTGTCTTCAAGAAAAGACTTAAAGTCTTTAGACATGTACTATCCTCCTCTATCACTTCTCGAAATTTGGATCTTTGGCTCACTTTCATTTTCAACCATAGCTAAGAATTTTTAGAAGTAGGAAAAACCTTTGACTTCACTTTAAGACTGTAAATCCATGAATATCTTGAGAAATCATCAATAAATGTAAAAAAAATACTTGAAACCTTAAATAGAATTTGTTCTCATTGGACTATTCACATATGAATGTATGATTTGTAACTTCCTTGTGGCTATGATGTATCCATGCTTCTTGAAAGGTAGTTTGTGAAGCTTTCCTTCAAGATATCCTTCACATGATTTTGCATCATCTGATAAAGCAAAAATAGGAAAACTCTTTACTATTCCTTGATCTTTGATTAACAAAGTAAAGTATGAAGAAAATTATGATCTCACTCAAAGTTGAATTTGAATTTGATCAACATTGAATATGATTTTCTTATATTTCATTCACAAGTGTTGATTTTTTGCCACTTTAAAATCAATCCCATAATTATTTCAATCACTATCCTAATCTCACTTCAAACCAAAATTGATCTCAATTTGATTCCAAAGCAATCACAATTTCTATCCCAAAGAGATCATGATTTTAACCTAGAATTGACTTGATTTTGCCCAAAATGATCTTTATTATTTCTAAAATAGATAATAATCTTGTTCAAATTGTTCTCGAGTTCAATTTTATCATGTTTTGCACCTAATTCTATCAAAGTCAAATATGATTATGCTTATTTTGGATCCTATTAGAGTTTGATCACCATCTTACTAATAGTTAATTAATTGTTTTTGCTAATTAGTTATTTTGGATCCTATTAGAGATTGATCACCATCTTACTAATTAATAATTAATTATTAATTATTAATTATTAATTGATCACCTAATAATTAATAATTAATAATTAATGTCCATCTTCATCTAGTACCATCACTGACCTCAATTTTCTATAAATATCAAATATTTTTCTTGCTTCAATTACCATGCGTGATCCTGATTATGACCTCTCTTAAAATACTTTTATGAGTATGATCATGCTTAAGATGAGTTCAACCTGTCAAGATGATTATCATTGCAATTAGATGTCTTCCCCAAGATTGTTATTAATTCAAGGGCAATATAAATTTAGATATCACATCAAAATTTGTTTTGTAAAGGTGATTTTTTTGAAGATCAAATTTTATTCAAATTTTTATTGAGAAGCAATTTGATATTGAAACCATTTCTATAAAAAGGGGATGAAAATTTATATTTTGTTCATTTTTCCTTCATGCATGTTGGATTATGGGTGCAAAGAAGTGCATCTCATGGGGATCATTCATTTGCATCACTATCAAAGGTAAATGCCTCTCCTCCATGACTTACTTCCCTCACCCTATCAATCATGCATTGAACTATTGAATCGACTATTAAATTGCTATAATATTTGGTGAGCATAATTAGAGTATTGTATCAAAATTGCTCTAAGAGTTCTATGTAGCTCAAAAATCAACTTGAGCTCATTCCATCCTTCAAACACACTATTCTAGTGATTTTTCGAGCATCTTGTCCTCTTATCTCACTTTTTCTATAGGTTTTTGTTCACCTATACAAGTCCTATAATCACAAAATGAAAGAGTGTGAGAATCAAAAGTGAGCAGACCATGAAATGGGAAAACTCACATGGATTAGAGTGAGCTTGCTAAGAGCATGGAGTAGGCTCCTCAAGCTTCTAACCAAGTACAAATGCAAGGAGAGGCCCTCCTTATATAGAGTTGGAGAGGGCTCTCCAAAGTACATCGTATGTGGGATAATTTCCCTTGACGTAGAATGAATACACAAGTAGAAGCAAATGGCTAGGTACCCAAATACAAAGAGATATAACATAAAATGGAAATGAACTGGAAATGGAGTGTCTCATAGATAGATATGGAGATGCACTCTCACATTCTCAAGACCCCCTCTGCAGCTCCATTTTGTAGAGTATGGAGGCTGGTAGGGTATGAGAGAAATGTCCACTAGGAGTGTAATGGCAACAATGTGAACACCAAAAAGAAAGTCTCCATGTGGAAATCCATAGCCTCCAAGTGGAATCGACCATGTCTGATCGCCAAATGCTCCATAAGATGTCCACTAGATGGACCAAGTAGATGCTCCATAGATACGCCAGCAAACAAAGTACAAGAATGGAACAAGATCTCACTCGATGAGATCACCTCCATGCAAGGTAGATAGGATGACTCCATGTTGTATGTGGAAACCTCCAAAGCTTTGATAATATCCACTATGAGATGTTTATCACCAAGAAGTAGGTCCTATAATAATGAAATGTAAAACATGAAGCATGAAATGATAATCACATGGTAGCACATCTATATGTTGTAGTCCTCCATGAAATGTACAAATTCCTCATGTGTGGCTGTAGGACCATGAAATCCCCCTCGGAATCGAGAAGATGGCTCAAAAAAAGATCCAATTGAGTGATGTATCCATTTAGATCCAAGAGTATCTTGTGCATAATGAAAAGATGTTGGACTCCATTAATTGAACATTGTATTCTCAGAATGTTGTTGTAAACGAGGCAAGTGGACTCTCAAAGAGGTGAATGAAAAATGATGTCATTGATCCAAGAGTAAAGCCCACTTGAAGTTGAGAGGACTTTAAATCCTTTGATGGTACGATGGGAGGTGTAACCATCTCAAGCATAAACTAAGATTGTATCTCTATGTCCTCATGCTAAAAAACTATACCATGACCTAGAAAGCCATGTACAAAGAGAAGTGCTCCGTGTAGTTGTTCATATATTTAGGTAGTGATGTGTGTGAACACTCTAGGACCGCCGGGGCACTTTTTTCCCTCTTTAGGAGGTTTTTTTCCCCCGGCTTGTATATACGCTATTGCCCTAATGGGCTACTTATCTTTGTACATTCTCTAGTAATACATTCAGTATTTTGTGTTGTGCTCCAAGCTTCTTCTTCTTCCTTGTGCTGTTTGCATGCTTCCACAGACATCTAACTCCAACAATTGGTATCAAAGCAGGTTGTGGCTTCATCTAGGGCGCCATCGACACTCCTCCGGTTGCAGTCTCAGAATCGCACGAATTTTGGTGAGCATACTCAACATGTTTTCGAGATCAAAACAGCTTCGTTCTGTGGTGCCGAAATCACGATCTGAGCTTGTTTTGGCCTCCGAACGCACTATCACATCGCTTGTGCAGGCTATTTCGTCTTTTTTTGCCAAAGGTATATACCAGTTTCTATTCGCCAATATAAGCATCTCAAAGTCTACTACAGGTCTAGTGGAATTCGTCTTGGCAGTTGTGTTCAACTTTTTGAGATATAGTCAATTTTCTACATCAAGGTATTTTAGTCACCGGCCATGGCTGAAAGCAGTGATGTATTCCGTATGTTGGTTGTTGAGGATAAGTTGGATGGTACCAACTACCCGTTATGGGCTTATATGATGCGACATGTGTTGGTTGCAAAAGGACTGTGGAACATTGTGCAGGGTGTCGAAAAATGTCATATTACACCTGCAACTGTTGCAACTGTAGGTATTGAAGCTGATGCAGAAGGTGTCGAAGATGATGATATTCTGCATATTCCTGTTCATGCTGCGGTTTCTGTTGCACCTATTACACAACAGATTCGTTGAGATGGTAGAGATGCCCAAGCACATACTTTGATAGCTTTGTCTGTCAAACGTGCCATTATTCCTCACATTCATTCTTGCAGAACAACTAAGGATGCTTGGGATACACTTACCACATTGTACCAAGCTAGGAATGAGGCTCGTGTTGCTTACCTCCGAAAACAGTTGGAGAGTGAGCACATGAATGAAGGTGATTCTATGGATAGTTTCCTAACAAAGATCAAAGACTTGAAGGAACAGTTGATTTGTACTGATGAGGTTATACCAGATAGCTCAATTGTGCAGACCGTTCTGAATGGTCTTCCTGATTCATATCAGAGCTTTGCTTCTACTCTTTGGTTGATGATGAAAGGCAATCCAAATGCCTTATCATTTGAGGAGTTAGTCTCTGTTCTGTTGCAGGAAGATCAATCCATGCAAAACAGGTCCATTATGCGAGTTGCAGATCAAGCTTTCCTGGCTAGTTAGAAGGGCAAAGGAAAATGGAGCTCTTCAACTAGTAAGCAGAAATCTGCTAATTCTGCATATTCAAAGAAGGAAGATAAAGATGAGAAGAAATCAAAAAAGCAGAAATTGTTTTGTAAGTACTGTAAAGGGAATGATCATATCATAAAGAACTGTCCAAAATTGGATGCTAAAGAGGAAAAGAAGAAAGAGGCTAGAATGGTTGTTGCAGAGGCCTCTAGACCAAAAACAGAGTGTGCTAATCTTGTGCAGGAAGAAGAATGGGCGTTTACTACTGTCTCTAGTTTTGACCCATCTTCTCATGAGCAGTGCATGTCTGCAGTAGACTCAGATGTTTGGTATTTTGATAGTGGGGCAACCAAACATATTACCTCGCAGCGCAGTTTCTTCTCTTCACTGGAGCTTGCCCCTACAGGGAATACTGTTACATGCACCAACAACTCCTCTTATCCTGTTATGCGAGTTGGTAAGATCATTCTGACTACTGCTTATGGTAGTTCTTTCACTTTGTCAGATGCTTTATCTGTGCCAGGGATCAAGAAGAACCTGTTATCAGTTTCTGCATTAGCCAAGATTGGCTTGGTTGTGAAATTTGTTGATGACATGTATACAATTCATGATCTGTCAAATGGCGATGTGATTATTGCTTCTGGCATTTTATGTCGTGGGTTGTATAAGCTCATAGACTATGAAAGATCTGTAAATGATTTGGCATGTGCAATAAATGATTCTCAGGCTATGTCAGATGCAAAGCTTTGGCATGCATGCTTTGGTCATCTGAATTTTGCTAGTTTGCTATGCCTGCAGAATCTGAAATGGTGTCCTCTTTGCCCAAACTTGAGGCACCTGGAACACATGTTTGTGAAGGCTGTATTTTGGACAAAATGAAGTGTTCTTCCTTCCAAAAGATGGTTCAGTTCGGGCTATTAAGAAATTGTAGCTTGTACATAGTGATGTCTGTGATCCTATGCAGACACCTTCTTTTGGAAATTATCTTTACTTTGTGACTTTCATCGATGATTTTTCCAGGCACGCATGGGTATATCCATTGAAGGAAAAGTCTGAAGTGTTCATATGCTTCAAACAGATTTTGGTTTTGGCTGAAAATTTATCAGCATGTAAAATGGGCACCCTCCATTCTGATCGAGGGGGGGAGTATATGTCTTCTAATTTTAATACATTTCTAGCTCAACGTGGGATAAAACACCAGTGTACAGTGCCGTATACACCTTAACAAAATGGAGTTGTTGAACGAAAGAACAGGTCACTCATGGAGATGGCGAGGTGTATGGTCAAGAGTCAAGCTTTACCACATAGTTTCTGGCTTGAGGCTGTCATGTGTGAAGCATATGTACTGAACAGGTGTCCCACTAAAGCGCTGCAGTCTATCACTCCATATGAGGCTTGGCATGACCGCAAGCCATCTATTGCTCATCTGCGTGTTTTTTGTTGTTTGGCATATGCATTAGTGCCTGAACAACATCGCAAAAAATTGGATGATAAAGCAATAAAATGTATTTTTGTTGGGTACAGTTCTGAAAGTAAAGGCTATCGTTTGTATCATCCACAGACTAAACGCATTCTGGTTAGCCGTGATGTTGTTTTTGTGGAAGATGCTATTAGCCATTGCTTTCATGTACTAAGGAGACGTCCGTTAGCTCCAAAGACATGTATGATACTTTGCTGCCTCTTTTTACAGGTGGACAGTCTAGTATTGGTCCTAATGAGGCAACTTCTCAGAGAGCAAGCAAGAACTATGCCAAAATGACTGGTGCAGACCTTGCGTGACAGCAAATTAGATGCACCTCTATCATACCGTACTGGGTGAGGCTCTCATAGTGCCTCTTTTGCATCAGATTGCTATGCTATGGCTACATCTAGTCTCTGTGATGAGAATGAGCCTGATTCGTTTGAATAAGCACAAAATTCAGAAAATTGGATGGCTGCTATGCAATCTGAATATGATGCAATAATGAAGAATGGTACTTGGTCTTTATGTGACTTGCCTCCTGGCAAGAAGGCCATTGGCACTAAGTGGGTATACAAGCTGAAGGGTAAACCTGATGGTACAATTGACAGGTATAAGGCCAGGCTTGTTACAAAGGGTTATGCGTAAGAAAGATGCATTGATTTTGATGAGACCTTTGCACCTACATGCCATATGACTACTGTTCGGAGCATTTGTGCACTTGCAGCCCATCATGGTTGGAATGTACATCAGTTGGACATTGAAACTGCATTTCTGAATGGTGACTTGCATGAAGAAGTGTATGTTTTTCAGCCTCGTGGCTTTGTGCAGAAAGGGCATGAAAACCAGGTGTGCAGGTTAAAGAAGGCATTATATGGTTTAAAGCAAGCACCTCGTGCTTGGCATGAGAAGATACATGCCTATCTGATTGCACATGGTTTTGAGAACAGTCCAACTGAAAGCACCTTATATGTTAAGCATGCTAATGATGTGCTTCTGATCATTGTTGTCTACGTTGACGACATGCTTCTCACTGGTCCTATTGAGAAGCATATTGTTGATTTTAAAGCTGATTTGCATGCCTCATTTGAGATGTCTAATTTGGGGCATTTGCATCACTATTTGGGCATTCAATTTATGCAATTTGATGGTGTAATGGCTTTGTGTCAAATGAAATATATTGACACATTATTGCAGAGTTTTGGCCTTGAAGACTGTAAGCCTATTGCCACTCCTATGGAGACAGGTTTACGATTGAGTCTTCATGATGCTAGAGATGCATTTGATGTTTTCCTCTATCAGTAGGCTGTTGGATGCCTGATTTACTTATGCATTACTAGGCCAGATATTCAGTTTGTTGTCTCACATATGAGCAGGTTTATGCATTGCCCAGGTGTCAAGCATGGGCATGTGGTTAGGCGCATCTTTCACTACTTGAGTGGTACTCGGCTACTTGGGTTGTTTTATCCCAAGGGGGGATCACTACCGCCAGATTTGCATGCTTTCACTACAACAGATCGGTCGTATACGGAGGCTTCTACCAAGGAAAATGAACAGGCGAGATTTTGCCCCAACGACGATGTAAGGGTCGGTGTAGGCGTTGGAACCAAAGCGCCGGTATAAGCATCGATATGAGCATCGGTATGAGCGTCGGTATAAGCGTTGGTATAAGCGTCGGTATAAGTGATGATATAAGCGACGGTATAAGCCATGGTATGCCCCTGGGAAAAATAGTCGGTATCAACATCGATATGTGCCTGGGCATAGCAACGCTTATACCGTCGCCTATATCGACGACCATATTTGCAAATTTTTTTTTGGGAAGAGTGTGTTGTCTCTTGCTACAACAACATTCCCATGCTATTGTGTAGCAAAAGACAATACATTCTGCCCAAGAAAAACCCAACTACATGTGGGATGTATGATAGGCAACAAAAATAGGATTTGATAAAGCAAAACATACTCTCAAATACAAAAGACATGAGCGAAATGAATCATGAACCATGTACAAAGAAATGAGACACATTGACATGATATTTATAAACAACAACTAGAACACATGTATATGTGTGTATGCATATTTATATACATGTGTATGTGTATAGGTATTATGTGTGTATATTTGTATATGTGTAAATATTTGTATGCATGTGTGAAAACCCTAAAACCTTAATCCTAAAGACCTAGACCTAGAACATGTTTATGTGTGTATTCTTGTGTATATATATGTGTACGTGATTATATATATGTGTATGTGTGTGTATGCATATGTGTATCTATGTAAAAAACCTAAAACCCTAATCTTGAAGACCTAGACCTAAAACATGTATATGTGTGTATGCATGTGTATATATATGTGTATGTATATATGTATTATGTGTTTATATATGTCTATGTGTGTATGCATGTGTGTATATATGCAAAAGCCAAAAATCATAATCCTAAAACCCTAACCCTAAAACATGCATCTGTGTGTATGTATATGTCACATGTGTGTATGTGTGTATGTATATGTCACATGTGTGTATGTGTGTATGCATCTCTCTCTCTCTCTCTCTCTCTATATATATATATATATATATATATACACACACACACACACACACACACACACACATATATATATATATATATATATATATATATATATATATATATATATATATATATATATATATATATATATATGTGTGTGTGTGTGTGTGTGTGTGTGTGTGTGTGTATGTATGTGTGTATGCATGTGCGTGTATATGTATTATGTGTGTGTGTATATATACATACATACATATATATATATGTGTGTGTGTGTGTATGTGTGTGTGACTGTGTGTATATGTATATGTATATGTATTATGTGTTTATATGTGTATATGTGTGAATGTGTGTATGTGTGTGTGCATGCATGTGTGTGTATGCATATGTGTGTATGTATATATGATGTGTGTGTGCATGCATGTGTGTGTATGCATATGTGTGTATGTATATATGATGTGTGTGTATGTGTATGTATGTATGCATGTGTATACGTGTGCATGTGCGTATGTGTTATGTGCATATATGTGTAAAAGTCAAAAACCCTAATCCTAAAACCCTAACCCTAAAACATCTCTCTCTCTCTCTCCCTCTTTATCTCTATTTATAATAAAAAACAAAACAATCACTTACATTGATGTAATTCTTTTGATCGCTTTTGTCAAAGCCCAATCGACATCGTCTCTTGCCAAATCCCAAAGGATCAGCCAAAAAGCTCTTGCAAAACAAAAGAAAAGAGAAATTAAAAAAGAGAAGACATAGAGAAAGAGAGAGAGTGTATGTATGTGTGCATATGCATGTGTGTATGCACATATGTGTGTGTATACATATGTGAGTGTGTATGTATATGTGTGTGTGAGTGTGTGTATGTGTGTATGCATGTATATATATATGTGTATATGTATATGTATTATGTGTTTATATGTGTATATGCGTGTATGCATGTGTGTATATATTTAAAAGCCAAAAACCCTAATCTTAAACCCTAACCCTAAAACATGCATATGTGTGTATGTATATGTCACGTATGTGTATGCATGTGTGTGTATGCATATGTGTGTATGTATATATGATGTGTGTGCATGTGTATGTGTATGTATGTATGTATGCATGTGTATATGTGTGCATGTGTGTATGTATTATGTGCATATATGTGTAAAAGTAAAAAACCCTAATCCTAAAACCCTAACCCTAAAACATCTCTCTCTCTCTTTCTCTCTCTCTCTATCTATCTCTATTTATAATAAAAAACAAAACAATCACTTACATTGATGTAATTGTTTTGATCACTCTCGTCAAAGCCCAATCAACATCCTCTCTTGCCAAATCCCAAAGAATCAGCCAAAAAACTCCTACAAAACAAAAGAAAAGAGAAATTAAAGAAGAGAAGACATAGAGAAAGAGAGAGAGTGTGTATGTATGTGTGAATATGCATGTGTGTATGCTTATATGTGTGTGTATATATATGTGAGTGTGTATGTATATGTGTGTGTGTATGTATGTATGTACATGCAAATATGCATGTATGTATGTATGCATATGCATGTGTGTATGTATACATGTGTGTGTACATGTATGTATGTATATGTCTATGTACATGTATGTATGTGAGTATGAGTATGCATATGTGTGTGTATGTATATGCATGTGTGTATGTAATATGCATGTATGTATGTATATGTGTGTATACATATGCATGTGAGTATGTAATATGTATGTGTATGTATATGCATGTGTGTATGTAATATGTATGTGAGTGTGTATGTAATATGTATGTGAGTATGTGTATGCACATGTGTGTGTATGTATGTATGCATCTCTCTCTCTATCTCATTCTCTTTCTATTTCATATCTCTCTCTCTCTCTTTCATCTCTCTCGCTTTCACTCTCTCTCTTTCATCTCTCTCTCTCTCGCTCTTTATATTTCTCTAGATCTCTCTCTTTCTTTCATCTCTCTCTCTCTATCTTATTCTATATCAATAAAAAACAAAACAATCACTTACCTAGATGTAATTGTTTGGAGCGTTGTCGTCAAAGTCCACTTAATGTTATCCTTCGTCAAATTCCAAAGAACTCACGCCAAAAAGCTCTTGCAAAACTAAAGACAAGAGAAATTAGAAAAGGGAAAACACAAAGAAAGGGAAAGGGTGCTACAATATGTGCGATACTTACCAAAATTTCAAATCTAGAGAAATAGAGAGGTGTGTGTAGAGAAAGAGACAGAGAGAGGGAGAGGGAGAGTGAGAGCGAGAGACAGAGAGAGAAAGAGAGAGATGTGTGTACACAGTATGCTCAGAATGTAGTTCGCGCGTGCAAACTCAACAAAAGTAGACTTTCATTCAAAACGCGAGCAAATGTCGAATTTTTGCTCTCGGGTCCGGTTAAAATATTGCATCGGTATAAGCGTCGGTATGAGCATTGGTATAAGCATCGGTAGGAGCGTCGGTATAAGCATCGGTATAAGCGGCCCAGGGAGAAGTTTAAAGCTTTCCGCAAAGCTTTGGGTTTACTACCTTTTGTGGAGTGATTTCCACATAGCTTGGCACTTCCTTATACATGAGTGCCAGCTACTTGTTCACCACATCACTCCTAGGGGGGATTTGTTGATATATTTAGGTAGTGATGTGTGTGAACACTCTAGGACCGTCAACGCACTTTTTTCCCTCTTTAGGAGGTTTTCCTCCCCCTGCTTGTATATACGCCTATTGCCCTAATGGGCTACTTATCTTTGTACATTCTCTAGTAATACATGCAGTATTATGTGTTGTGCTCCAAGCTTCTTCTTCTTCCTTGTGCTGTTCACATGCTTTTGTAGATGTCTAACTCCAACAGTAGTGTGACTATCTCGTAGTGGAGTGATCCCCCTCTAAAGAGGAAATGGGAGGATTCAAATTCTAAGAAGAATCCAAAAGGATTGTATACTTAGAATATTCATCAAAAGTGTAATCTCTAGTTGTTGGAGTTTGAGGTCTATAGAAACACACGAACAACACAAGGAAGAGGAAGAAGCTTGGAGCACAACACAACATATTGCATGTATTACCAAGAGAATGTACAAAGATAAGTGGCCCGTTAGGGTTATAGGTGTATATACAAATTGGGGGAAAAACCTCCTAAAGAGGGGAAAAAATGCTCTAGTGGTCCTAGTGTGTTCAAGCAAACGGACACCCAGGGTGATACCAATACACATGAAGATGATACCTTTGAAGCAGCAGCTTATACGCTGGCAATCAAAAATTATATCGTACTATGGAAAAAGTTTGGGCATGTAAGAAGTTAACTGAGGAAGAGAGCCAAGCACTTATAGAACAAGAACTTGTCTCAGGCGGTTTCGAAGAAGTATACATCAAAGATTTCAAGGAACTTGTTAAATTAGTGGGATCGAACGAAGCATTAAGATATTTGTAGAGCAAACCTCTTCCGCAATTTGACCCCCGATGAGTACGACTATTATCAAAACTGGGTGAATACATTCGTGTACCGATAGGTGCCCAATCTTCAGAACAGGCCAGGGAAGCACGTCTCATCCTTGAAGGCTCATTGGCAAAAGACAACATTGTCATCGACTCCCCGCCCCACACTACTACTGTACATACCACCGCTGTGACCGAAGTACCCACCACCCCAACCGCTCCTCTCTCACCTTCCATCCATCTAGTCTCCCCCATACCCCATACACCCTCCTTCTCCCAGAACATCCACCTCCTTCTATGGCGAAGTAGCAGAAACCTTCCTCACCTCCATTCCTCCCACACTTCCCGCACCTACACAACCTAGTTTTCCTCCTCGGACATCCACCTTTCTATCCAGTTCAATTTTCCCTCCATCCTTCCCGTCCTTCCCCACACCTCCAAGACACCTTTTCCCATTCCCACCTCCATTAACCTTCTCCCCCGTCTCACCCCCTCGACCCCTCGTAATTCCTCCTTCCCCTTTCCACCAAGGAGTACAAGAGAACCCCTCTGTAAATTACTCTTCAACTTTTGTAAATCCTGTATTTACACCAACGCATGCACCCACTATCACTCCACTATTCACAGTCACCGCACTTGATACCACATCCAACGACATGGATATATCACCTCCCACTACACCAACACTCACCTCCTCTATTGCACCATCATATTTAGGCACCACACATTTCTCCACAATCACCACTGCATCCACATTCCCACCCCCGTTTCCCTTTCCCTTTGCATCGACACCCACACACACCGCAACTGCATTCACTCAATCACTAATATTATCACCCACTATAGACACTGCATTTCGACAAATGTTCACATGTATGACTCAAGTAAGAGATGAGTTCACATCTCTTGGAACTAATTACCAGACGCTACAGAAGACAACCAATGATTTACAGTTGCAGCTCAATTCATTGACCATCGAGAATGCCTCACTAAACACCAGATACCAAGAGCTACGAGAGGCATATCATAAATTGGAACTACAAAGTGAAGAAAAAACCAAAGAGGCCGTCACAGATATAGATAAATTTTTAAGGGCGTAGACTATTCAGAATGCGACGCTCACCAGGAACATGGGCTTACTCAGACGACACTTGGCAGCAGCGAAAGAAGAGAACTAGCCTTTACAAGAACAAAACAGAGAGAATTTAGAAGCTGCTCTAGATCAACCAGACCAACCGTTAAGTCCTAGCCATTTCAAGGCCGTGCCCTCAGAATCTCTGCAAATGTTGCTAGATGATCATGTCAGATTACTAGAAGAAAACGACAACATGAACGAGGAGTTTTAGAAGCTCAAAGAAGAACACAAGATATTGCAGTTAAGAGCACCTGTACCACAAGGACTACCAGCTCCTACGGACCCATCTCCTTACATCATCGAGGAACTCAATGCATTACGGTCCCAGGTGTCAAATCTCCAATCACAGATAGAAGTATATGAAGCACCCCCCAGGCCAGACTCCCCACCGGAACTACCAACAGAGGAAGAAACAGTCACTATTCCGGTGGAGGAAACTTTTGAAGAAGCATATGAACCCCAACCCATCCCAGGCGGACGAGTCACAGTCGAAGGCCAGACAACTTTCGAACTTCCAAATCCCGCATGGATGAAGACGATTGAAGAACTTAGAAGAACCCACTCAGCACGAGTAGAGGCGCAGTTACACGCAATGGCAATGATTGAAGAACGAATCTTACAATCACCATATTTTGCTCACTTGGCCCCTCACAGATACATATCTAGGCATGAGTTACAATACAAGCCTTATTTTATGTTGATGGCGGAATATCAACTGGCCATAGAAAAAGAAACAGGCAAGAAGCCCTCCCATGCAACTCAATTTGAGCCGGAAGATTTGCCACTAGATGCGCAGCGAAGAGAAATCTATCAACCAGATTGGCGCAAAGATTTATTACAGAAATATCCAGAGATGATGAGTACTTGGGCCAAGGCACCCCTACACTTAAAGTACAACCCATGTTGGGGACCCATGCCATGTCGCCGCTCCTGGAAGGCATTTGCCATTAAAGTACAGAACAACAAGCAATGCCAGGATTGGTTGAACTACCCGTACTTCACTCCACCCATAGGACCACCAACAGTTGGATACATGATGGCAACGATTCGTCACTGGCTCCCTCGCTTAAACATATGGACGATGTAGCAGCGCACATGACTGTCAAGATATTTGACATGATGCAGATGGTATTCAAAGTCTTCCGTCGTGTCAAGGCACCACATGTAAACACCCCGGGTTTCGAGCATGGCAATCTCGATTTAGCGTATGACATGAGCACAACACCATCGCTCCGGGTGTGTTATGCCTGGCATTGTCGAATCAAGTACTTACCGGCGTGCTATAAGTAGACCTTCGAAGAAATGTTCACAACCGGTTTCTGGGAATACCATTCAGAAGTGTTCATCAGCAGGCCTACACACTTCTTGCAGTTATTTGCCTGTGAGCAGATGGTATATTCCACGCATTATCGACTCTCGCCATCAGATGAACTGCAACCCATTGATTGGGAGAAACTCGAGGCAGATCTGGCCTGAGGAATTTGCATATCGGAACACACCCTCGCTCAGGAACTACTACATAATTACATCCGATAGACCCCACAACAAGGTTCTATCGAGGACGACAGAAGCGAGAGGGAGGGGGGTGTTGGCAGTAGCCAGAGGCATAGAAGACGTGGAAGCATGTGAAGACAGAGCATAATGAAGAAGCAGGGAGTCAATTGAATCATTTTTCAAAGAATTATGTTTTATAAATACTTTTCAAACACTCAACAGTGATTTTCATCACTTTTGTACCATATGTAACATAGAAAAACCCCTTTTGTAAAATATAGCTCCATTTTGTGCAAGCGGAGGAGTCCTCGAGATTGAGGAGCTTAGGTAGAATGAGCGTACCAATTTTGGCTATTTTTAGACATCGTTTACCCTTTCGAATAGCGCCTAGAACCTATTTTTTTAACTATGTCGGTCACTAGATGTGAAACCGGTCAAAACTAGTCTAGAATCTATAAAAAGAGCTAGAGAGCTCATTTTTGAGGTTAGCTTGTTTGAGTAGAGAAGAGCTTAGAGCTATTTTGAGCTTGTAAGAGTGTTCTTAAGTAATAGAGTTGATTTCCTACCTTCGATTGTGTCTTGCTTGTCTCTTCATTGTGTGTGTGTATGTGTGTGTGCATCTCCATGCTTCTCACCATCACTCTCACTTCATCTCATATTCACGATCTTCATATCACTCCTATCTCTTCTGTAGATGGAGCTTCTTAACGTGTTTCTCACCATTGTGCTAGAGCAACAATTGGTTTGAATCAATGATATCATACATCATACGTGAGGTCACAATCCAGGATCGTGCAATCTATCTTATAGATTGATCTCAAGCAATTTCGAAAAATGTCATGCAATGTATTTGATGTTGTACTGCCAGAGAATTTAAACGTATGAATCGTGGTCCACTGCCAACTATTACGTGAAGATAGAATTGCGCCAATGTGCCACCAGTTCGTCAGAAATCTACTGCCTCGCTGCCAGAGGTCGGGACTAGGCGCCAAAGCACATGATGATAGTGCGCTGCCAGAGCTGAAAATGGCGGCTAGGCTGCGAAAATCCTAGCACCTTTCTCGGTGGCTGTCTCTTTGCTGCAGAAATCCTCGGTGTCCTCCGCCTTTCTTGGTAGCTCTCGCTCAACTGCGAAGCTATAGTAGCACACTCGTTTCTGTCTCGCTCGCTCTACTACGCTGTCTGCTAGAGAGTAGGTTCGTCAAGGGTGGTTGCTTTTCGTGGATGACGACAGTGGCGCAGAGCAAAGGCACCAGAAGGTCACTCGATCACTGTAGTAATGATCATGGCAACCTCCAGCAGCAAGAGTGCTGGTATCTCCTACGAGAGCATGGCTTCCCTGCGCGTGAGCCTTATTACTCATCGCATCTCTTTGTCTTCGCACCGTCATGTTCGAATAGCCCCACAACAGGCTTTCTGTGGCCTTCACCTGCATAATTTGCTGAAGCTCACTGCACATTCTTTGGTATCCAGCTTTGGGGTATCCAATGGTGCACGTGTCTTTTCCATGCGGTCAGTCAAGCAGTACAAGGGGACCTGCTTCTCTCACTCTCTCTTTCTCTCTCTCCCTCTCTCTTTCTCTCTCTCTCTGAGAGATGGCAGAGGTGTATCGGACTACGACTCTGAGTTGTGCGACTTCTTCTGTTGTTAGGATCAGAGAGCCTCGGGTTTTGAGCGAGCTAGCCTGTTTTCTGACTTCCTCCAGTTGCTAAGTGTGTATGCATACATACATGCATATGCATGTGTGTATGCATACACACATGCATATGCATGTTTGTATGCATATTCATGTGTATGCATATGCATGTGTGTATTTGTGTATGCATATGCATGTGTGTATGCATATGCATGTGTGTATGCATATGCATGTTTGTATGCATATGCATGTGTGTATTTGTGTATGCATATGCATGTTTGTATGCATATGCATGTGTGTATTTGTGTATGCATATGTGTTGGTGCATTTTGCCCAAGCCTACATGCTTGATATGCTTGATATTATCCTCATTTGTAAGTCACATGAGTAGTCATGTGAACACCTCTTGTAAAAGAGTACATTTTATCTCTTGTAAATGGAAAAAGAAAAAAGTAAAAGGATGGCTTACCTCATCCATGATGTAAAAGCAAATTCGTGGCTCCAACTACCAAAATCACGAATTTTTGAGCTGAGGGAATCTCTCCTAACTTTGGGGATCACTTTTAGGTGGAGCCATTCGAATTCGAATTCAAAACTCCCTCCAAGAATAGCTATAAAAGGAGCAAGAAGGAAGAGGCGATTAGCAAGCCTTGTACGTGACCACTTCATGTCATTTTGTAGAGATTGAAGAGCTTACTCCATAGCTCTATCATTCTACTCCCATTGTGCAAAGATTCATTGCCAATGTGGTTGTAATCATATGTGAATCTATACATTTATTATCATCTACCTCTCTGTTTTGTTCTCTGCTATACTCACTCAGAGCAGTAACTTCAGAAGGTCATATCTCGAGTTTTACTGAACCTTTTTCAGTGTTTTAAAGTGCGTTACATAGCCCTCACTGTCTAGTTTTTACATATAAATTTTCACGGTCATTGGATTTATACTTTTGGAGATATCTGCATTTTACTGCTTACTGGTCTATCTCTGCAGAGCCCCGAGAATTGTGGGAATGTTCTAGAACTTGATGAAACTTGTTCTCAGTGCTCAGTCCATCATTTGAAGTGTTTTAACTTGGAATAGGAAGCTTGCTAAGTCTATTTGCTATGCCCAAAAGGAATTTTTCTAATTCCTTCCAGGTTGAGAGCACTGTTCATTTTTTCCAGCAGGTGTATGTCCAAAAATAGCAAGTTTTGGGAGCTAGTCATTTCGCAACTAGCCTGTCTTGACTTAAACTTTTGGGATACATGTTCCAAAGTACTTGGCTGATATTTTGGTGGATTTAGGAAGCTCAAAGGGTCTACTAATCAACTCTGAAGTCTCAGTTGGCTGGTGTGAAGCTGGTTGTAGCGGCACCTACTCATCTTTGGATTGCATCCACCATCTCTCTTCACAGTGGTATCAGAGCATAGTCAAGCAACATGGGAGATGGATTTCCATCAACAATTGACAAATTGGATCGAAACAACTATCCGGCATGGTCTCTAAGGATGGAGGCTTACCTTCAAGGGAGGAATCTATATGGATTCATATCCGGAGATGAAGCAATGCCAACCATGAGGAACAAAGGGCAACCATCACAAGAAGAAGTGGAAGGACTTTCGAATTGGTGTTCGAAGGATGCACTTGCAAGGTCCTATATTCTAAACTCAATCTCTGATTTTCTTTTACCTCATGTCAAGGGATGCAAGACATCAAGAGAAACCTGGAATGCACTTGCTTCTTTCTTCTCTTCCAACACTCGAGCAAGGAAGAACCAATTGTGGATGGAGTTCACAACAATGAAGAAAAGCCCGAAGCAAAATGTGACTGATTATGTCACAAAGATGAAGGAGATTTCCGACCAACTTGGAAGCATTGGAGAGGTAATTGAAGAGGAGCAAATCATAAGACAAATCATGAATGGAATCAAAGCAGACGACAAGTGGGAGTCATTCACAACAGCCATGGATTTATACATGGATATGCATGTACCCGACCTCAACACACTCATGGGCCAACTCTTCACTCATGAAGCAAAGATTAGCAAAGGTGGTGAGTCCTCAAGAGGTAATCAAACTTCAGCCTTATATTCTGATAAAGCTAAGGTCAAGGACAAGTCAAAGAATAGAAAGAATGAAGATGAAGGAAGCTCTTTCCAAGCAAACTTTGCAGGTAGAGGACGAGCTAGAGGAAGAGGCAGAAGTGGAAAGCAAGGCAGGGGGAGATTCCAATCATCTCAACCTTGCAACATATGTGGCTTATCTAACCATACTACTGAAGAATGTTTCAGGAACCCGAGGAACTCAAGAGGAAGAGGATTCAATAGAGGTGGCTATGGATCAAATAGAGGCAGGTACAATGGAGGCTACAACAACAACTACTACAACAACAATTACAACAACAACAACAACTATCAAAGTGGCCATAGAGGAAGAAGAGATTACAATAACTATGCAGAGGACCAAAGTCAAGAAGATTCATTATTGATTATGAATCTATCAACGAAGAAGGGTAAGGATGATGATCACATATTTTACATTGATTCGGGATGCTCGAACCATGTAGCAGGAAATGTGGCTTTACTTTCTGATTTGGAAGATCCTCATAACAAGCATGAAGTGCAGACAGGAGATGACACAAAGCACTCAGTGGAGAAGATAGGTAATGTGAAGACATCAGATGGGAATATGAACCTCTTAAGCAAAGTCTTGTATGTCCCTACAATTACCAAAAATTTAATAAGTGTTGGACAGATTGTTGAAAAAGGATTGCAGGTTAGATTCAATCGATTTGGAGCATATGTTGAAGACCCAAGGCAAGGCTTTCGAAGGATTGCCAAAGGAGAAAAGACAGGAAGGCTTTTCACTTTTGAAGTGGAAGATACAAAGAACATAGCTTTGTTTAGCTATGGATCTCAAACTCTAACAGAGTTGGAGATATGGCACAAAAGGCTTGCTCACATTGGTGAGAGGACACTCAAACAGATTTGCAGGGACCAAAGTGTACTTGGTTTGCCTAATATCACAAGGCAACACATGATTTATAAGTGTGAAGCTTGTCAACTCGGCAAGGCTCATAGACAACCTTTCAATAAGAAAGGATATATGTATCAAAATCCTTTGGATCTAGTGCACACGGATGTGTGGGGTCCAAGTAAGGAGCCATCTATATCAGCCTCAAGATATTATGTGTCTTTCATAGATGATTGTAGCAGGTGGACCATTCTGTTTTTCATGAAGCACAAGGATGAAGTGTTTAATTGCTTTAAGAAGTATATTGCTCTTGTTGAAAACCAAACAGGTAGGACTTTGAAACGACTCAGATCAGATGGTGGAGGAGAATACTTCTCTTTTGAATTTGATGCCTTCTTGCATGAAAGAGGCATTAAAAGGGAAGTCACTACAAGGTATACACCCGAACTCAATGGTGTAGCAGAGAGGAGGAACAGAGCTATTGTCGAAGCTGCAAGGTCCATGCTCAACGAAAAGGGATTGCCGAACTACCTATGGGCAGAGGCTGTGTCGACAGCCACATATCTCATAAATAGACTTCCATCTAAGTCACTAGATGGAACCACTCCATATGAAGTGTGGAATGGAAGAAGACCTAGTCTAGAGCATTGTAAAATCTTTGGATGCTTAGCCTATGCTCACATTCCTTCTCAAGTAAGAGGGAAATTGGATCCCAAGGCAGAGAAGTGTGTATTCATTGGTTATGATCAAAACCAAAAAGGATATAGATTGTACAATCCAACCAATAAAGGATTTTCTGTGAGTAGAGATGTAATTTTTGATGAAAACAAATCATGGTTTGATGATGACAGGAAAGTGAAGCTGCCATATGACTTGGATGAAGATTTTCCATCACTTCAACCAAAGGAGCCAAAGCAGATTGAAGAAAGTGATTCGGAGATTGACCTAGAAGACTTGGAAAGACTAAAGCTATGGAAGAACAAAGGTAAAGCAAAGATGCAGGATGCTACATATGGACCCGAGAGCTCACATCAACCACTTAGAAGGTCTTCGAGGGAGAAGAAGAAACCAGAGAGGTTTGGTTATGATACTTCTTTGGTCACCAAGCACTCAATCTACATTGCAAAGGATTCAACCAATGAAGAACCTACCACATTCGAAGAAGCACAAAGCAAGAAAGCTTGGAGAGATGCAATGGATGAAGAAATGGAAGCCTTGAAGGAGAATGACACTTGGGAGCTTGTACCTAACAAGCCATCTATGAAGATAATCGGATCTCGATGGATATACAAAATCAAGAGGAATCCAGATGGAAGTATAAATAGACACAAAGCAAGGTTAGTTGCTAAAGGGTTTGCTCAAACCCATGGTATTGATTATGAGGAGACTTTCTCTCCTGTTGCAAAAATGCCTACAATTAGGGTTCTCATTAGTCTTGCTGCATCTAGAAATTGGAATCTTTATCAACTTGATGTAAAGAATGCTTTCTTGAATGGATGGATTTCTGAGGAAGTGTATATGGCACAACCTCCTGGATATGAGGATGCACATCATCCTAACTATGTATGCAAACTAAAGAAAGCTTTGTATGGATTGAAGCAAGCTCCAAGAGCTTGGAATTTCAGATTGGTTACTTATTTGCAGGACCAAGGATTCAAAGCTAGCAAGGCGGATACCTCTTTGTTCATAAAGAGGAATGGATCTGAAGTGATCTATTTATGTGTGTATGTTGATGATATTATTATCACAGGCAATGATCTTGAAGGAATCAAACAGGTAAAGAGTCAAATGAAGGAGGAGTTCAAGATAAGTGACCTCGGACCACTCACTTATTTTCTTGGATTGGAGTTGATCTACACAGATTCAGGTATATACATCACACAAAGGAAGTATGTCCATGACATGCTCGTCAAGTTCAAGATGGAAAATACAAAGTGTGCAGGTACACCTATGGAGCAAAATCATAAGCTTAGTGCTTATGAAGGAGAGCCAATTGAAGACATCACAAGCTATCAAAGCTTGGTTGGAAGTTTGAACTATGCAACACTCACAAGGGTGGATATATGCTATAGTGTTAGCATATTGAGTCAGTTTATGCATAAGCCGAGAAGACCACATATGGAAGCGGCCAAGCGAGTCCTCAAGTACCTAAAGGGGACCATGAATGAAGGTTTGTTCTATTCATATACTTCAGATATTGAGCTAAAGGTCTACTCAGATGCAGATTGGGCCGGATCTAAAGATGATAGAAGAAGCACATCAGGGTATATATCATTTGCAGGTTCAAAAATCATTTCTTGGTCATCGAAGAAGCAACCAACCGTGGCATTATCTTCTACTGAAGCTGAATATAGAGGTTTGGCTAATGCAACTCAAGAAATCATGTGGTTAAAATCTTTGTACACAGATCTTGGACTTCATTCTTCAACACCTCACATTTTTGGTGACAACACAAGCTCACTACATCTAGCAGCTAATCCGGTATACCATGCTAGAACCAAGCATATTGAAGTCCACTACCATTATGTAAGGGAGAAGCTATTGAGCAAGGATATTCAACTATCCTATGTCTCTACAGATATGCAATGTGCAGACATGTTGACAAAAGCTCTTGATGGTACGAAGTTAAGTAGATTCAAGTTGATGATTGGCTTGCAGGAAATCAAGGACAATTGAAGACTTATTTAGAGGCCAAGCATGTTAGGCTTGAGGGGGAGCTGTTGGTGCATTTTGCCCAAGCCTACATGCTTGATATGCTTGATATTATCCTCATTTGTAAGTCACATGAGTAGTCATGTGAATACCTCTTGTAAAAGAGTACATTTTATCTCTTGTAAATGGAAAAAGAAAAAAGTAAAAGGATGGCTTACCTCATCCATGATGTAAAAGCAAATTCGTGGCTCCAACTACCAAAATCACGAATTTTTGAGCTGAGGGAATCTCTCCTAACTTTGGGGATCACTTTTAGGTGGAGCCATTCGAATTCGAATTCAAAACTCCCTCCAAGAATAGCTATAAAAGGAGCAAGAAGGAAGAGGCGATTAGCAAGCCTTGTACGTGACCACTTCATGTCATTTTGTAGAGATTGAAGAGCTTACTCCATAGCTCTATCATTCTACTCCCATTGTGCAAAGATTCATTGCCAATGTGGTTGTAATCATATGTGAATCTATACATTTATTATCATCTACCTCTCTGTTTTGTTCTCTGCTATACTCACTCAGAGCAGTAACTTCAGAAGGTCATATCTCGAGTTTTACTGAACCTTTTTCAGTGTTTTAAAGTGCGTTACATAGCCCTCACTGTCTAGTTTTTACATATAAATTTTCACGGTCATTGGATTTATACTTTTGGAGATATCTGCATTTTACTGCTTACTGGTCTATCTCTGCAGAGCCCCGAGAATTGTGGGAATGTTCTAGAACTTGATGAAACTTGTTCTCAGTGCTCAGTCCATCATTTGAAGTGTTTTAACTTGGAATAGGAAGCTTGCTAAGTCTATTTGCTATGCCCAAAAAGAATTTTTCTAATTCCTTCCAGGTTGAGAGCACTGTTCATTTTTTCCAGCAGGTGTATGTCCAAAAATAGCAAGTTTTGGGAGCTAGTCATTTCGCAACTAGCCTGTCTTGACTTAAACTTTTGGGATACATGTTCCAAAGTACTTGGCTGATATTTTGGTGGATTTAGGAAGCTCAAAGGGTCTACTAATCAACTCTGAAGTCTCAGTTGGCTGGTGTGAAGCTGGTTGTAGCGGCACCTACTCATCTTTGGATTGCATCCACCATCTCTCTTCACAATATGCATGTGTGTATTTGTGCATGCATATGCATGTGTGTATGCATAGACACATGCATATGCATGTTTGTATGCATATGCATGTTTGTATGCATATGCATGTGTATGCATATGCATGTGTATGCATATGCATGTGTATGCATATGCATGTGTGTATGCATATGCATGTGTGTATGCATATGGATGTGTGTATGCATACACACATGCATATGCCTGTGTGTATGCATGTGTGTATTTGTGTATGCATATGCATGTGTGTATGCATATGCATGTGTGTATGCATATGCATGTGTGTATGCATATGCATGTGTGTATGCATATGCATGTGTGTATGCATATGCATGTGTGCATGTGTTTGCATCATACGGGAAGAAGCAAGTACGGGCGTACATACAGATCTAGCACTAAGGCAACCAATTAAATTTTGTCAATTGTTACATTAGTATAAAAGTGATTCTCATCACTGGCAACCATTGTAAATACCGTTTCATCTTTTTCTAGCTCCATTTCATGCAAGCCGAGGAGTCCTCGGGCTTGGGGAGCCTTAGAAGTAATTCCCTACCAATTTTCATATTTTTTAGACCTCGTTTGAGCCCTCAAATAAGCCCTAGAACCTAATTTTTAACTAGGTCGGACACTAGGTCTGGATAGGGCCAAAGCTAGTCAAAAACTATAAATAGAGCTAGAGAGCTCATTTTTGGGCTGGCTTCTTGTAGTTTTGACTTGTATGAGAACTTGGTTGTAATAGGAGTGATTCCATTGTCTTACTCTCTTTGTTCTTGCCGTGTGTGCAAGTGTGTGTGTATGTGTGTGCATGTTGGTGTGCTTCTCACTCACACACTTGTGCCTTCACTTGCTCGAGGTCTTCATACCATCCTCATGTCTTCCTGGATTGACATTAAAGGAGGTGCTACTCACACTGATCTACACCAAATTTTGGTACCGTTGCCAGGGATTGAGCTTTGAGGATGAGCGTGTGATGGTAAGACGTAGAGAGGACGCGTTGGAATGGTAAGTAGTAGGTAAAATTCTTGTGTTTTTTCTCCATCTCCATCCCCATCTTCATCTCCTTCTCCACTTCATATTCCCACTTCCAATTCATTCTCCTCATTTGCTTTGTGCGAGTTTGAGAGAGAGCGAGTGTGCAAAGTTGTTTTTGTGTGTTTTTGCATGATTCTTGCAGGTTGCAGCATCCTCACCATCTCCATCAAGCTCAGCAGGTATGGAATTTCTTTGCGCATGCCCCGAGGCATCGAGCTCGACCTATCGCGACACACCGAAAAGTTGACCCAGTCATGATTCTGAGTGCACCACGACACAACACAGCCTGAGAGCTCCTAGGATCACTAGGCTGATCAACAAAATTCACCATATCCCGGTCTATTGCGACACATCGAGGTATCGCGACACACCGAGGTATCGCGACACACCGAGGTATCACGACACACCGAGGTATCACGACACACCGAGGTATCGCGACACACCCATCTATCGCGACACACCGAGGTATCGCGACACACCCATCTATCGCGACACACGGAGGTATCGCGACACACCCATCTATCGCGACACATCCATGTATCGCGACACATCGACCCGAGCTATCACGATACACCGGCCTCACGAGTAATTTTTTGGAGTGTAATAATTGATCGACTTGGGATAATTTTTGGGAGTGATTTCTAACACAATTGGGACTACCTTAGGGTCATCGAAGTGGGCAGAATACCTAGAAAAACCTACGTGGATCTCGACTGGTTTTTGTAAGAATCATATGCGGAGTTTTAGACCATGTATTTTTAAGTTGTCCATTCTATAGGATTAGGGGTTCATAAGAATTTGGGGGTTAGTGAGCTACTCCAAGGGGGGCTCATGTTTGTTGATGCGTGTTCATCAATTCATTATAACTTAAGGCTATATTAACTTGTGAACCTTTGCAGGAACATTGTGCGCAATCAAGGCAATTCAAAGCAAGCTAGCAAGGGTGAGTACCAAGCTTGGGAGAAGGCTTCCTGGGCTGGTGTAGCAGTCTGAGCAACCAGAGGATTGAGGTTGGAAGTTCTCTCAACCCTCCTTCGTCAATTCCTAGCTTAGGCTAAGTACGACTTAGGTGTGGTAATTAATTAGGGTAACGTGAGGCACGAATCAAGTCCAAGAGAACTAATCAACTAAGTGCAAGCATTAAAGTAGGTCTTAAGTGCGAAAACTCTAAGGGACAAAAGTAAACTTGAATCGATCACTTATCAAGTGCGAAATTCACTTAAGTACTCTTGACGACGTGATTCCGAACAAGGGCTTAACATAATATTCAACTAAAAAGAACAAAGTGATTGGTGCAAATTAACCTACAACGAGAGTGTACTTGGAACCAAGGGGGTAGAGAAACCAGGCATATGAACCTTAGGTCAGGCAGACACTTAGGCCGAGACTGACAAAGCCTTAGATCTTCTGAAGCTAGTGTCAATCACACTGCTAGGTCTTGGGCCCAGCAGTTGAGTGATTACCCATACACTCCCAGATCAGAAACAAGTGATTCTAAGATGTCTTATAACATGGAGAGACCAATAGGTAGTTTAGGGGTGGCGTACCTAGAAAAGCCAGAAGGACCTTACAAGACTCAATTGGAATACATCAGGACCAATCGTCTAGGTGCTCGCATCTACGAAGACGGCCTGAGAAGATCTATGGTCCAGATTAAGAACCCCGATCAACCCCATGGACTAGAACACCCGGTAGTCAAGTTTGAGAATGGAGCATACCTAGATAAAGAAGGGACTATTTATGTAGTCACCACCCTTCCAGATAGAACGGACGAGTTCGGGAATGTGATCGAAGAGACCGACATGGGTGATATAGAGCAAGGGAACTTAGAGAGAGTCCTCGAGGTAAAACAGTCCTGACCAGAATCATGACACCAGAGTGGGTTCCCCAGGATAATAAGAGTATAGATTTGCTTTTAAATCGTGAAACCGATGAGGCTTTTTGGAGGTATAAGCCTGCCCAGCCTCATGAAGTAGGTGCTCTCACAATCTATGAGTTTGAAGACCCTGATAGTTCAGGCAAAGTAACCTACCTAGACAATATGTCAGAGAGGATCTTTGTGGTCACCGAGAATGGCAAACATGCCTACACATGGAAGGGTGAATTTGTTTTTCCCCAACCTTAGTCCAATGTGTCCTACAGCCACCAAGGAGTTGGGACCTCCCAAGCTCATGGAGCTAAAAGGGATAGAAGTAGAGACAGACCTGAGGTAAGCTTTGCCAACCCCCTAGGAAGAGAAAGGATGAGAACAGAGACGGATAGAGAAGAAACCGAGAGACCTAGAGCCCCAAGGAACCAAAGAATTGCTGACAATTTCCCTTTGCCAAGGCCGAGAGAACACACTAGGACCCTAAGACCAACTCAGTTGGTGAAGTCCATGAAGAACTATTTCGATGGTACAAGAGACCCATACGATCATGTAGCTTAATTTAGACAAGTCTTGAGAGCTGAACAAGTGGAGGACCTATTCACGCAATACAATGCTTTTGGTCTAACCCTTAGGAACATTGCCCTTACATGGTTTCAACCCCTGAATGAGAGGCAATTCAGAAACATAGACCAGCTTTTAGAGGCATTCATCGTGGAGTTTTCTAAGAGTGGCATAAGGCATAACACTTCCTCACTAATTCATAGCTTCAAGCAAACACCTCACGAGACGGTTAGGCTTGCAGGAAGAAGGTTTAGACAATACCTAGAGAGATGTCCCATTCTTGAGTTACCCACTCCAGCCAAACATGTGGCATTATTCTTGGATGGATTGCTAAGTACTAAATTGAGATCTTATGTGTACTTGAAGGATCCTAGGACCATAGAAGAGTGTGTACGCATGTGCATTGACATCAAGGATAACCTAGGGGAGGAATTAGAACTTTCAAAAATCTACAAAGATTCAGATAGTTCTACTAGCATCTCTTCCTCGCAATCCTCCTCTATTGAGGAACTCACTGAGAAAGTAGCTCAAAAGCTAGGAGTCTCAAGTAAACAAATACCAAGGTTTGCACCAGTGAAAATATGCTATACTTGTGGAGGTGACCATATGGCGAATGTATGTCCCATTATGGCCCAACCCCAAGTGAATCATAGTAACCAGTACTGCACCATAGAACGGAGGTACACCAACCACACCGCACAAGACTGCCCCCCTATAACAAACAAACAGTCAGACAAAATTACCCTCAACCATATCCACAACAGGGTAGATACCAGAATCAGTACCCACCACAACAACCTTATCAGCCACCTTATCAAACCCAACAAAGGCCTCAACTTGTGTTAGCTCAACAACCCCCTGCTCCAACCAATGTGATTCCAGTAAAGTACACAGCCACAGAAGAGAATCTGAATAGAGCCATAGTGCCAGTGACACCATTGCTTTCTGAAAGTGATCCCGGTGATCATAGTTTTGACTCTACTCACATTGAAAGCCCGCAGGCTTATTACATGCAGTCACCTGAGCATGATGAGTCATACTATTATGAGGACCCAAGTGAAAATAGTGGGGAGCCTGAGTATGCTACTGTCATGTACACAAACTCCAACTCTAGACCTCAACCTAGGCAGGTACGAACCCCATTTCCTAGAGGACCATGCTTCAGATGTCAGGGAGATCACCTCATACGTGATTGTCCACTGCCTTCCCCTACACAACCCCAACCAGTGACAATTCAGGGCTTCTGTCAAGATTGTGGAAAAGAGCATCTCTTACGAGATTGCCCGAAGAACCCCGATAACCTGCCAAAAATCACTCCTATCAACGTCATTGGACTAGTATTAGACTCTACAAGAAGTGTAACTTCCACTACCCCAGTGCATGTGGTCACTAGAGCTCAAGCCTTACAACAAACTCAAGGAGTAGGGTAGGAAAAGAGTTCTGAGGTGAGTGAGACAGAGAGTATAACTAAGAAAAGGACAAGAGCATGGAGAGATAGTCGGGAGAGAATGAAAAGCCAATGGTCACAAAAAATGAGTGAACTTGAAGAAAGCTTGAAAGAAACCAAAGCAAAAATAAGTGAACTCACATCTCAAAACCACTCTCACACTACCCCACCACCACCCTTTCCATCTCCCTCCAACCCATCACCTTCCATTCCCCAACTTTCTAATCCACCACACGTAGTCCACGCACCACCCAGAGTAGGATCAGTCCTAGCAGATCCCACTCCTGAGGATCTAGACATGATGCTTAGAGCATATTAGGCCAGAATCCAAGAAGGGCCAAATGTAACAGATCATGACAAATGTTACCCTAGAGCCGATCTATAGGTAGAGAGAACAAAACTTTGTGCTAAGATGGTAGAATTGGCGCAAGCCATGTTCGAAGCCAGTCGCTTGTTCAATAGCCCTAGCTCCACTAGAACACCGTTGCATTTTGATGGTCCATTGGATAGGTTGGAGAGGTTAATTACAAAGTCTAGAAAAGGAGCCACCTCCCATGCTAAGGAGAGGGTAAGAGATAGAATAAGCATTCCTCCCCAGGAAGCATATGTGCCTAATTCCACCGAACCAGACACCTCTTCTTCTATGAATAGGTATTCACCAGAGTTCTTACGAGAGATTCAAGAAGAGAAATGGGCGAAAGAAAGAGAAGACCCGCCTCCAATTGAAATTGTGGATGAAGCGCATGATCAATTCCCACAAGACATTCCTTCCATTTATGGTGAAAAGGAGAGTGCCCAATCTCACAAGAGGTTAGACTTTGAGTCTAATTCCTTGCAGGAATTAACCCATTTCACTGGACCCTGGGAAACTAAGTCTACTTGCATGAGAGCACCCACGATCATGATAAGAAATGAAGATTCGATCATACCGAGGAATACGGAGGTAGTAAAGAACACTAAAGTGCAGTGCAACCTCACTTTAGAAGAGCTACTCAAGGTTAAGCTTGAATTGTGGAAACATGTGGCCAAAGAAGTGCCACAAATACCATTGGATAAGATAGGAGATATGAGTGAAGGAGAAGAAGGAAATACCAATCTCCCAGTTACCCATTAGGGATACACAACCAAGGCAATTTTGGACTCAGGTGCAGGAGTTGCAATTGCTACCATGTCCCTATGGAAGCGTTGGGGCAAGCCCGCACTCAAACCAACGAGAATGAAATTGCAGATGGCCGATGGTCATATTGAGAGGCCCTTAGGATTGCTAGAATGAGTAACTCTTACTATATGTGGTGTTGAGTTCGAGCATACTTTTGCTATATGCGACTTTAGCAAAACCAAGCCTACAAGATGATTTTGGGAAGGCCATTTATCTCGCAATTGCAAGTGGTACAAGATTGGGGAACCAATTCCTTGTATTTGCAACACCTAGGTGTTACAACCAAAGTTAATCTCAAGGATTACTCTCATAGAGATGTCCCTCCCATCCAATGGAAACCCATCCATAGAGCCAAAGATGATACTGAGTCAGTGCATTCCATAGGATCAGGATCCTCATGGATGCATGAAGACACTCACTTATGGATGTGTAAAGTAGCAGTAGAAGAAGAGAAGAGAGAGAAAGCCATAGATCTAGGTATGAAGGAAACCCATAGATCTAGGTATGAAGGAAACCCATAGATCAATTCAAGTCCCAGCCTATGCACCTGTAGTATTTCTTGACGAAGAGTTTGAACCTCACGGTCGGGCGGAAATTTTAGCAACCATGGATGTAGCCATCAATGAAGAACAATGGACACCCCACTGTGATGAGGACGGCTATGACATTTTGGTCTTTTCCATAGAGCCAATCATGGGAGATTTGGTTCTGGAAGAATGTGAACCTAGAACTGATGCATTCGAGGATGCAAGTGACTGTGATCTAGAGTCAATCATTATGGACCCACAATTTGCATTAGATGAAGAATACTTCCATGAAGTAGAATTTCACCCTCAGAGACATGAAGAGCTCACTAATGATGTGAGATTAACCACACACATGACCACCAGGAGTGAAGGAAAGAAAAGACAGAAGAAAGAAGTCACTCCGGAGGAAGAGGAATCCTTGTTTGAGGTCCCTGAAAATTTCAAGAAGTACGAAATAGAAGATAGAAGAGTCATGGTAAGAATGCCTAAACGTGAGGCACAATCAGGAGAGGCCTATGATAGCAAGGAAACTACCAAGAAAATAGTTGTAGCCATAGAAGAGGGAGAAGAAAGATGCACCTACATAGGGCATGACCTGACGGAAGAAGAAGAGCAAGAGTTGATAGCTTTGCTAAGAGAATACAGAGATGTATTCGCTTGGAGCTACAAGGACCTGAAAGGTGTAGACCCTGACATATGCTCACATACGATCCCCATGACCTCAAATGCTGGACCCTCTAAGCAGAAGCTCTATACATACAATGATAACTACACTGCCAAGATTAAAGAAGAGATAGATCGCTTGGTTGAAGCTGGATTTATCTATGAAATTGAGCACACTGAATGGGTATCCCCTATTATAGTGGTGCCCAAAAAGAATTGCAAATTACGTGTATGCATTAACTTGAAGAAGGTTAACGCAGCCACTATCAGAGATAGTTATCTGCTGCCTATCACTGAGCATCTCTTGGAAAGAGTAGCAAGCAAGGGAGTGTACAGCTTCCTTGATGGATTCTTTGGTTACAATCAGGTAGCCATTGCTCCAGAAGATCAGCATAAGACTGCTTTTGCCACAGAGTGGGGCATATTTGCTTTTCGGGTAATGCCATTTGGGCTTACCAATGCTCCTACAACCTTCCAAAGATTGATGTGCCATGTATTTAAAGAGTTCTTGAGGAAGAATTTGGAAGTCTATGTTGATGATCTTTGCGCTCATTCCAACATTAGACAGACCCATATACCTGGACTCCGGCAAATCTTTGACAAATGTAGAGAATATCAAGTATGTCTGAACCCAGAAAAGTGTGTTTTCATGGTCAGGCAAGGCAAAATTCTAGGGCACATAGTGTCAAAGAACGGCATATCCACTGACGAAGAGAAAGTGAGAGCCTTCGCAGAACTGCCTAGGCCAAAGGACGTCAAGGAGGTACAAGCTTTCATGGGGCATTGTGGTTATTACCGACGCTTCATACACATGTATGCAATTATTGCAAAGCCTCTGTATGCTCTTCTAACCAATTTTGAGTGGACTGATGAATGTGAGAACTCCTTTAATGAGCTTAAATGACGATTGTGTTCAACACCTGGCTTGACCACACCAGATTGGAACAAACCCTTTCATGTCCATGTGGATGCATCCAATTATGCTATTGGATGTGTGCTAGCACAACCTACAAGTGAAGGTAATATGGATCTTCCAATTGCCTATGCCAGTAGACAATTGAATGCAGCTGAACGAGATTATACCACCACTGAACGAGAAGGATTAGGCCAGATCATCTCTCAAGGCTCACATCAAGAGAGGCTCCACAAGGAGTGTCAGATGACCTACCTGATGCTTACTTGTTTAATTTGGAAGTTGTACCACAGTGGGCCAAGCCCTTAGTGCCAGTACTGACATATGGGCCTAAGCATCCAATAGTAAACACTCAAGATAGGGAGGTAGTAAAAGCCCAAAAGTATCATATCATGGCAGGAAGTATGTACAAACATATGGAGCAAGGACTATTAGCCTGTTGTGTGGAAGAGGATGAGTATGCTAAATGGTTGCAATTAGCACATGTAGGTGCATTAGAGCAACACTACTCCGAAAGCAACAAACCCTACAGACACTAAGGAGACTCGGAGTGCATTGGCCAACTATCGAAGTTGATGTCCATAGAATGTGCAAAGAATGCCCAATCTGCCGCACTAAACCACCAGTGGAACATGCTACTCTTTATCAAGTGTCCCTAATACCAGATTGGAGTGAACCATTAGTAGCCTTTCTGAGGACGAAAACATTCCCCCAAGATATGACTTTGGCTAGACAAAGAAGTTTGGAACAAGAAGCCTTAGATTACGCACTCATTGGTGATAATTTATACAAACGTGGTAAAGATGGTTACCTAAGACTGTGTGTCCATGAGAGCGAATACCTCAAGATATTAGAGAGTGCTCACCAAGGTGTAGCAAGAGAACACTTTGGACCAGATCGGGTGATCAAAGCAATTTTATTTGCAGGTCTTTGGTGGCCAACTCTTCACATGGATTATGTGAAGAGGTGTGAGGTTTTTCAGCGAACCCAGTACCCTATACGAAAAGATGAGATGCCATTGAAACCTATGATGGGTGGACATGCATTCTCTAAGTGGGGAATAGACTTCGTAGGTCCTATTAATCCCCTGGATAAGGGTTCACATGCTGAATACATCATTGTGGCCACAGACTATCTAACCAAGTGGGTAGAAGTGAAAGCTACAATGAAGAACGATGCACAAACCACTGCTAAGTTCTTATTTGAGAATGTGTTTACCAGATACGGATTACCTATAGAGCTAGTCAGTGATAGAGGCACTCACTTCTTGAATGAAGTTATTGAAAATCTTCTCCAAGGGTTCCTGGTAGTACACAAGAAATCTGCCCCCTATCACCCACAAGCCAATGGACAAGCCGAAAGCACAAATAAGATTCTATGCAATGTGCTCACCAAAGTAGTGAATAATAAACGCTCTGATTGGGACAAACAGCTACACCACGCTGTTTGGGCATACCGAGTGGCCTATAAAACGATACTCCAAGCCACTCCCTTTCAAATGGTGTTCGGCCAAAATGCAGTGCTACCATTGGACTTCTTGATACCTACATTGAGAGTAGCACAGGAGCACAACTGGACAAGCCATGAACTCTCCTCTAGAATCTTTGATGTTGAATGCTTAGGTGAAACACGATTGAGAGCTGCAACAGGAATCTAAGCAGCCAAGAAGAGGCAAAAGGTGTATTTCGATACACATGTGAAGGATAAAGGCTTGAACGCAGGAGACCTAGTCCTAGTCTACACATTGAAGCAACATGCACAAAAATTAGAGAAAAGAGGCTATGGACATTATCAATAGGATCTCCACAAGTGGAGCAGTACAACTAACCACTCTAGAAGGTGACATACTACCAAGTTACATAAGCGGATGCAGAGTCAAGTTATATCGAGAACCCCTAACAGAAGAAATGCTAAATCGACTCAATACTGCAAAGAAACGTAAGGAAGAGGAAAAGCGAATTCGAGAAGAAACACAGGCAGAAGCTTTAGAACGCATCCGACGAATGAAATTGAGAAGACAAGGTAGAGATCAACCCATGACTGACATTTATGAAGCTCTAGGTTATCACATGGCCATGTGCAAGGCTTCAGGTGAACGGCCCCATAAGATAGTTGATCGACGACCTTTTGTGACCCTAGAAGTAGGACAAGGAGAGAGTGAAGGGACCGTGAGAGCTTTAATTGATTCAGGAGCAGCCACTAGTGCAGTTCGGTTTTTTACTGCCAAAAATTACAATTGAAGGTCAAGCCTATTGAGGCATATCTCATAGGGCTAGGAGGAGTTGAAACCCCTTGCATGGGAGAGGTGGAACTTCCCCTCCACATTCAAGAGGTCCTAATGCCAGCAAGAGTGCTAGTATGTGAAAACGAGGATCTTACTGAACCTCTTGTCTTGGGCCAAGACTGGATCTATGATCACGCAGTCAACCTCAACCTAAGAAGTGGACTTCTTCAGGCTTGGGCAGGCCAAAGCCGCCTTACGATTGAATTAGAAAATCAAGCACTCAAACCATTAGAAAAGGCACCAACTCCTGGTCCCTCCAGGAGCCCACATGAAGATAACAATGTTGTTCTTGTCCAAAGTTCTATGGTGCAGAGGATTGTCACTCTCGACAAAGGTACAGAAGTCAATGAGGAGTTCTCATTTGTTCCAGAGAAGATTCTAAAGGGGAAGGCTAAGCAACACACGACTCTGAGGAGACCGATGATCAAGAAGCATGAGCACCAACCTGGGCATTATGAAGTACCTCGTGGCATGAAGCAGATCTAGATACGCAAGGGGGAAAAAACCACGGCTCCAGAGGCAGGTTCTCAAAAAAGCATCAAGCGAGCCACACCGTCAAGGACTAAAACGAAGGAGTTCCCTAGGCAACAATCTAGACATACCATTTCTATTTGGGTCCCTAAGCGGTCAATGAAGGCTATCCCTAATGCTAGATGGATATGGGTGCCCAAGGCCTGCTTACAAGCCCAAATAGCTTCACCTCCAGTCACTAGCATAAATCAACACTCACTAGTACTCTTGATAAACAGTTGAGGAAAGATACCTACACCCCACACTATTACACCTTTGGTCAAACCTAGAAATTTCTGGAAATGGGTACCCAAAAGGTCCCAAATCCAGCACAATCTAGTTCATAAATCTTTACCTGTCATCAGCTCTAAGAGCTACAAATCCTCAATCAAAGTTTGGAGACTTAAACCCTGTATCAAACCCCCTGACCCAAATTTGTAAATCCATCCACTCTGATGTAGGTGCATTCTGAGTCCATTGCATATCCAAAGTGTGCATCTAGGATGACACTAACCTCTAACCAACATTCACACTTATCACAAACACTTCACCTCTAACCACTAACCATCTGGAATTTCATGTTAGTATTGTGAAGGGAACACCATTACATCTTGTTTCCTATGCAACACTAATGTGCCCTTCTTCTTCTAGCAGATAAGCATCAAAAGTTTCATGGCAGTGGCAGCAGGCACGAGCTCCCAGGCAGGCAGGAGTACTCAAATGAATTGGGATACCATGCCTGTGGAGGTCCCACTAACAGCTAGGCTTGAGGAGTTTCTGAACATGGGACGAATTCCCATCTCGGATCCACCAAGTGGCCTAACCGAAAGAGTGAAAGGACATTCTCATTGGTTCAATGAGATGCCAGGAGATTTGGGGGATGCGGACCACATTTGGGAGTCCAAGTTGGAATTCGGAGGAGTGTGGTGGACATTTCAGTTCTTCTCAAGAGAGTTTGAAGCATTACAAAACGTAGCAACTCTTTAAGATATTTGGCAGAAAGCGGGATTGCAGGATTATTTTAGTGCATCTCTACCTAAACCTGATTTCCTTAGGTGCTATTACTTGATTGCAACTCTGAAAGCGACAGGAGATAAAGATCAGTCAGGCACATTCCTGGTGCCCTCTCTATCAAACCAGGAGGAAATGAAAAAGTTTGAGCTGAACATAACTTTAATCCGGGAAGCCCTTCAGATGTACAACACCCATGTACCTTCCGATCGAGACCCATTAATACCGGAGTCTATGAAGAACAGTAAACTCAAGAAGTTGAAAGAAATGTGTGCCCTCACCCCGAACATTGCCATACCGTTGCAAATGTGCCTTCAGCACTTTGCTTTTCTGGCTCAAGATCGATTCACACAACCTCATAAAAAGATTTGGTACAGGCTATACCTAGTGGAGACCGGGAGCTTACCTATTAAAATGCCAGTATGGATCATGGAACAATTATATGAAGCAGGAAAATGAGGAGTAAGGAAGCCTACTTTGCATGGTTGTTGTGCCATTACAAGAATTATATACAGATGCCTCGCTTATGATGTGCCGATTGCACGGGCACTTAAGTACTCACAGCTGCAATTCTTCCAGGGGTGAAAACCAGGGGTTCAACCAGCCAAAAGAATGCGTGGATCACTTTCACATGTTCCAATTCCTTACGAGTCCACCACAGAAATCTCCCTTGTAGAAGAAGCACAAGTAGCCCCATTCACGATCCATCTCCAACGACCACAATCAGAGGGCGTGTTACAACCCACTCCATCAGCCCCTCCACTACCCACGGATGTTGAGTTTGCCTCCATGGCTACATTGGAAGAAGATACATCCTTTGACTTTGAGAGCTTCTTGCAAATAGCACAGTTATCTGAGAGTGAGTTCTTCTCGGACACTGACGACCCCGGATCATCATCCCAGAGAGGATGGTAACATAGTGAGGCATGAAGAGTACATTGGGAAGATGAGGCACAACACACTCAGGTTGAAGGTACACATGAACAAGAAGAGGCACAGGAAAACGAATTAGAGGAGGATGCCCCTGCCTACATGACACAACTGAAACGGCTCTACAAGATGATCAAGCAGGTACAAAAAAGGCATAAACTGTCAGAAGAGGCAAATAGAGCGATGGTGAATCAAATGCTTCAAGCAGTGAACGCAGACCCCCACTTTGTTGAATCATTGAACCTTTTGGCTAACACATGTGGGATGATAGAAGCTATGCGGACAATGCTACATTGCACTCCCCCTCAATACAATCAATGAAGACTGGATACGCGACCACGCAGGGGAAAATAGATTCAGATGGAAGTCTCTACCTCACTCCCTACCACCGCTCAGGAAGATGTGCACATGACTAGCCCCACTAACACTGATGCACACGATGACAGCACACAGATACCATCTCCCCCATCATCTCCCACCCAACCCACCGAACCCCTCGCCTCTAGCATCACTGAACAACCCATAGCCATCCTTGCAGAACCTATGCCGCACACCACCATTTTGCCATCCTTACCTATCCCTACCTCTATCATTGCTTGCCCATTTTCCGAACCTCATATGGGTCATCCGCCACCCATCAAACCATATTAGGTCAACCATCTTATCAACCAGCTCTTGGACAGCCCCATCTCCCTACCCAAACATTAACACACCCATTTTCCCTCACCACTCCAATTCCTCTTTCCCAACTCCAACCCACTGGGCCCTTCCTAACCTTCCCAGAACCTACACAAACCACCCTACCTCCATTTTTGGCAAACCTTGTAAATATAGTTCAACAAATTGAGAATCATAATAGAAAGTCCCTTTCCCACCCCACCTCCCCCACATTCACGGCCACCACTAACACACCACCCACCATTCCAGTATTCACGATTCACACTTCACACACAATCACGTCCGATCCCATGGACATTTCACCCTCCAGAAGACCACTCACCACCACTTTTGTCTCAACATCACCACTTGTAACTTCATGCACATCACCACATACACCCACTTTCAGCACAACATCCACTTTTCCCTTCCCCACTTCCCAACCCCTTGCATCTCTCACCTCCACCTCTGCATCCACCTCATTTATTCATGCACTGGACACTATGTTCGAAGCTGCAACCCAGCTTAAACAGGAATACAGATTATTAGAAGAAAACAATAAAGAGCTTGGTACTCTGTCGTCCCACCTACAGGCACCTGTCAAGGCCTTGGAGCTGAGTAATATTGCATTACAACAAGAGGTTACCACTCTCCAACAATCTCATGCGGAGCTTGAAGCCAAGTATACAGAGACGGGTAAGGCGATGGAAGAACAACTCAAAGATCAGCTAGCCCGCAATGTGAGACTACAAATAAACATGGCTTTACTCTGACGACACCTAGCAGCTTCCCAAGAAGAGAACAGAAGATTACAACAACAAAATCAAGACAATCTCGAAGCCGCCATAGAAAACACTCCAGGGGCACCCATAGACCCTGCTAGATCCTGGGATATCCCCTCAGAAAGTATCCAACAAATATTGGAAACATATGCCAACCTCTTAGAAGCACATGATCAACTTGCCGACCAAGTGAAAGAACTACATAAACAACCAATGCTCGTACCACACATGATAGAACCCAGAAATGTGGTCAATGCTGCTACTTCACCAGAGCTAGAATCTTCCACGAGGTACTTGAGCTACGACAACAAGTGGCAGAATTAAAGATTAAATTGTTACAATATGAACGACCCCCCTCTCCACTTGATCAACCGTCAGAGGAAGAAGCAGTAACCATTCCTGTGGAAGAAACCTTTGAAGATAACTATGAGCCTCATCCTCTTCCAGGAGGCAGAGTCACGGAGGAAGGACAAGACACATATCAGGAGCCCCCTTCGGCATGGATGAAACAAGTAGAAGAAATGGGGCCAACTCATGTTGGGGAGATCAACTTGGCATATGTGCCCACGAAGGAGAACATTGCAGACCTTTTCACGAAGGCTCTGCCTAGGGAGAAGTTTGAAGCTTTCCGCAAAGCTTTGAGCTTACTTCCTTTTGTGGAGTGATTTCCACATAGCTTGGCATTTCCTTATACATGAGTGCCAGCTACTTGTTCACCGCATCACTCCTAGGGGGGATTTGTTGATATATTTAGGTAGTGATGTGTGTGAACACTCTAGGACTTTTGGGGCACTTTTTTCCCTCTTTAGGAGGTTTTTTTCCCCCGGCTTGTATATATGCCTATTGCCCTAATGGGCTACTCATCTTTGTACATTCTCTAGTAATACATTCAGTATTGTGTGTTGTGCTCCAAGATTCTTCTTCTTCCTTGTGTTGTTCACGTGCTTCCGCAGACATCTAACTCCAACAGGAGAGCTCTTCGATCATATGCGTGAACATGCCAATCGAAGAGCCTCCAACATTTTAAATTTTTTTCCTCAACAATCCGTCGTGTAAGCGATGAATCATCATAAAAACCACTAAAGTTGGCATTGTATAAGCAACGTTATTTACCATCGCTTATGCGACACAAAAAAGTGTCGCTTATGCGATGCTTTTTTAAACCGTCCCTTTAGCGATGCTCACTGCGATTGGTTGCACATCACGTTGCACCACACATCAAAAAATGTCGTTTTGTTCGTCATTTAATCGACCGTCCGTGCTCGACGCTTGTTGCGATGCTTTTTGCAACTTTATAGCGATGAAATTGTGTCACCTTAACCGTCGTTATACGCCCATATTCCTTATAGTGTTTGACACCAGGTCAAGAGAAAGGAGATAAGGAAGAGAGCTCACACACACTCTCACATACAAAGAAAGGAGCACATATAGATTGTGGCAAGGAAGAATGATCTTCTTCTTCTTCTATTACATAAAGAGAATATACAAGAATGACCTAATACAACAATACAACCACTACATTATACAAAGAACAATACATAAAGAAAACCCTAATTTCTATGAATGATTGAGTTGACGAGAAAACAAATGTGCTATCACTCTTGGTAGATAAATCTGATATAGATCACTAAAAGTATCTTGAAATATATTGGCATAACCACTACATGTTAGAGAGATGAAAAAGTGGTATGTGTCATCCTCGATCGTCACATGGCGAGCTTGATATCTTAACGAAATCTCCTTAGAAGGTCGCATACATGAGGATCATTGCAACAACAACTCAACTAATGATGTTATTTGAAAAATGAGTCCATCCACTCAGATTCCAAAAATTTAAGGTCATGAAAATCTAAGAAATAATCAATTTTTTGCATCAAGATACAGTCACCAACCATGGCTAAGAAGAATGATGTGTTTCACATGTTGGTTGTTGAGGAGAAGTTGGATGGTTCTAACTACCCATTATGGGCATACATTATGTGATAAGTATTGGTTGCAACGTGATTATTGAATATTGTGCACAATGTTGAAATATGTCCTATCACAACTAGAAACATTCAAAGTGTAGCTGATGTAGGTGATATGGAAGGTATTGTAGGTTCCAATTCTGATGTAGTTCCTACTTTGTTTCTTCTTGTAAATCCAATTTCAACTATGTAGGATACACCACTAGTATTCCTAGCTGCTATAGAAGAACTTTGATGGGATGGAAAAGATGCATGTGCACATCTTGATTGCTTTATCTTTCAAGCATGCCATTATCTCACATATTTGATCATGAAAAATAGCAAAAGATGCTTGGAATACTCTTGCCACACTATATTAGAAAATAAATGAGGCTTTGTTGTTTACCTCCAAAAAAAATTAGAGAGTGAATATATAAATGAATGTAATTCTATGGACAATTACCTCACAAAGATAAAAGATTTATAGGATGAATTGATTGTTGTAGATGAAATTTTACCAAACAATTTGATTATATAGATTATTATTACTGGTTTACCTGATCCATATAATAGTTTTCCTTCCACTTTTTGATTGATGATGAAAGGAAATTAAAATGCCTTGACTTTTAAAGAGTTACCATCTATTTTGCTACAAGGAGAACAATCCATGCCAAATATGTCTATTATGCATGTTGTAGATCAAGCTTTTGTTGCTAATCAGAAGGGAAAAGATAAGGAAGCTCTTCTTGTAGTGAACATATATATATATATATATATATATATATATATATATATATATATATATATATATATATATATATATATATATATATATATATATATATATGCTACACAAACAAAGAAGAAATAAGAAGATAAGAAGCAAACATATAAGAAAAAAAAAATTTCAAATATTGTAAGGAAGATGATCATATCTTCAAAACCTATTGTCCTAAGCTTGTTGCTCTTAACCTTTGACCATACACCTCACCATTTCCATGAGAGACAATTTCTTTCTTTCAACAATTCCATTTTGTTAAGGCGTACATGTGTACGATTGTGCTGGCTCATGACAAGTGATTCTAAATACTTCTCACATGTCCCACAAGTACACGTAAGTGGTGGATTGACTAACACGTTAAAATTGTCAATTTGAGAGCTGACCCAACCAAGTGCATAGAATCATGTGCTCTACTTGAAGGTTAATTCATAAAAATCTCAAGAATGTATACATGGAAAGTACCACCTCACACCAACCTCCTTTCCACTCAGATATTCAAGACGATACCTATTGTAGTAGCACACACTAAAATGAAGTTTTCTCCCTTCTCGAAAGTCCAAATATAGTAATACTAGGTTCATTTCGGAGCTCTTGACCAGTGTACCTATTCGAAGAGGTTTGGAAACAATCCAAGTTTTTTGCACAGAGTTATGGCTATAAAACCAAGTGTCAGGATTCACCTAATTTTACTTAATGACTTCCTAGACTTCATACATGCATGAAAACAATGGAAAAGGTGGGAAAGGGGTAGATAACACATCCAAGCACACATTACAAGCCATAGACATGTGCACAAGCTCATGAAGAAGGAGATAACAAGGCAAGAGAAGAATTTATGAGTTCCCTTTCTCAAGTTAGTCTCTATTCTTAAAAAATGGCAAAAGTCTTTACAAATGAGTCAAAAGTGACTTATATACATGTGCCCTAAATTTTTTCCTTTCACATAAGTGGACCGATACTTTTAGAAATTTCTCAAGAAACCTACCATTATACAAAGATATGGCATTTTTTTGGGATTATGAACATGAAGACACGAAGACATCAACAAAAAAAGGAAGGACTTAGAGCTATAGAACTTAGTTCACAAACCCATGCCTATGTGAAGGGACAAATTCACAAATGTAATATAGTGTAAACTAGAGAATCAATTCTGTTATTGGAATCTCGAAGATTACGTAGTTCTTGATTTTAAGAGCGTACATATCAGTTGTGTATATAAGTTCATTTGATGGAGCTGAATTGAGACATGGTAGGTGATACACAGAGAGAGCATATAGAAGGCACCATAGACAAGAAGAGAGAGATATAGATTGTGCCAAAATATAGACTGTAGTAGATATAGACTGAATGTAAGTGTAGCAAAGAGTAGAGAACTCGATTTGTAAGTCCTACATGTTAGAGAGGCAATCGAGATCATTTCTGAGAGAGATGGTGATAAGTTACTCAATGTAGGAAACCTTTAGATGGTTGTGAGCAGAAGAAGGTCATACCATTCTGTACACATCTTCTCTAATAGAAAACACATATTTGTGGAATAAGAATTGTGAAAATTCTCAAAAAGCAAATTTTTGAACTCTATGTACATGTGCCCTCTTTGCGCCCGGGTTAAACTAAGTGTGCCAAATGCTTGGCCTTTGGATGAGGCCCTATTTGCATGCATACTTGGTGTGCATCTTAAACATATGTTGTGCATTGGGCAAGGTTGGGTCTGACACCAATGGATGCTGCACGAAGAGGTTTTAGGCTGCCAATATGTCCTCGCTTTGTTGGTCTTAGCCTTGAGGTTTCTGCTTGGATCTTTTCTAAGTGTTGTCTTGATTGCTTTGGATCTCTTGGTCGGAAGTGATCGTTCTTGATGATAAGGCATGGTGGATCTAGACCGAAGATTATGAAGTCTAGTGTGAGAGGGTTGAGTTTGTTAGTGCTTTCTTTGGTACCCATATCAATGTGCGATTTGGTTGGGCTCTAAGTAAGTTTTTGGCCACCCAAATTTGCTTTACATTACAAGGGAAATGTGACTTCTTCTTGATGTATGGGTCTTTTGGGCCTTCTATGTGAGTCTTTAGAAAAAACTCATCTTTACATGGGGAGTTCAACAAAGGTTGAGTTTCTTTACATATGTCATGCTCATATAATGTATCATAAGGTTGCGTGGTTTGAGATTGATCTAGAGATTCAGCGATGCATTTATCTGTATTACACATAGAATCTCTAGATATCACTTTATCTTCCATAGAACTCATACAAAATTCGTAAGAAGATTCCAAACTTAGAGGAAGGGAGGGCCCTTCCATATCCTCCAAGCACTTGGAGTCCTCCACTTCATCATTTGTCAAGGTTTCCTGTGACTTACTCAAAGAAAGGTTAGATGAAAAAGCATGAGTGGAAAGACTATTTTGTGGATTAAGAGCACAATCTTTGAATAGATGATTATGTCCACAATCCATACAATGAGGATAATCATTAGGATTTCCAAAAGACTCACTAGTGGGGATGGACATAATAGATGGACAAGGTGCTTCAAACCCTTGATGTTCAAAAAACCTTTGAGTGCCTATGACCAAGTCTTCATCTATACCTTCCATAACAAAAAATGTTTCTAAAAATTGCATATCATTCACCACAATCGGCAACACAACTTGACCCATGCAATCATAATTTTCATCGTTCATGAGGATAGATGAATGAGTGGTTAGTTGAATGTTATCCAAAATAATAGTCACTAAATCAATATGAATTAAATTCCACTCACAATTAGGGTTAACGTAAGCACACATATTTCTATGGTCATGACCAATGAATACATTTACAAAAGTGTTGCTATGTTCCCTAGTTGCAACTATGGAACCCAACCCTTTAGAAATTCCACCAATTTCCTCTACCCCTTGCAAATTTTCTATATTTGTTTCACCTTGATCATGTGTGATTAATGCATGCATTTCATCTTTTTCTTCCTTCTTTTGTGCAACCTTTTCCCCCTTCCTTCTTTCTTTTGCCTTTTTCTTTCCCATGTTTTGTTGAAACAATTTTTGGTTTTTTGAGTGTTTTTAATATTTGTTTGGTATTTTAGGAGTTTTTAGAATTTGTTTGAGGTTTTGTGTGTGTTTTTTGAATGTTTTCTAAGATGTGTGAATAAGTTCTAATGGAGTTCTCCTAACAAGAATCAAAAAGAGTTTTTTTTTTTTTTTTCTTATCATACATATATTCATACTCTCGAGAAGCAAATTTGTGAAAGAAAGAATTTTTAAGCTATACATGTATCACACACATCATATATCATATGAAAAGGCATTTTTCTTAGAGATCAAACGTACAAGTGAAAAACCTCTTTTTCATGCAAGCAATTTAACAAGTTTCGAATATGCAAAAAATGTATTGGAGATTCATGTAGGAATCCATGATGGATCTTATGCATGCCAACTTTGATCTTGATGATGTTGCAAACTTCGTAAATGATCAGTTTTTGAAAGAGCAAGCTTCTGTTCTTGAGACATATGATAGATCTCACAATATGAAAATACCATTACTCAATGAAGATTGAGCAATTGATAATGAGTTGAGGTCCAATCAATAGGTTAGGGGATGAAATATGCTTACATACCAATCTCGAACATTCATAGGACCTTCCAATATGTTCAAAATCAAAACAATATTACATTATGCACATAATTGAATCCAATGTTGACCTTTATCAATTCACATTTTCAAAAGAATTTACATAAATTCACTAAGGTTTCCCACAAACGCGAAGGTAAGAAAAAACACATAAGACAAGAGCATATCACATATTTTATTGCCGAGATGTATGAGTGGGTTGTTAATCGATCTGTGTCACTATGAAAACAACATGCATTTATATATTAAAAACTACTTCAAAAAAGTGAAAATCGAGGCCTATTCCCACGACAACTCTCACTCATAAAAATTCTCAAATTTTTAACCCTTCAAGTCTCTGGCGAGTAAAAAAGAATTATTGCCTTCCATATTCCCTTGCGTCATTTTAACGGTATTTTCATTTTCTTATTAGATGCAGAATGAATACCAAAAACACAAAATGATAAAAGGGCCATATCAGAGATACTGCTTCATTATCAATGTGAATATCTTTGTGCTCAGGAGCGGTTTTAATACACTGGATACATTTAATAGAGGCTTTCTTGAGAGTTCTAGTGAGAGAGGCCAGGAAATTTCTACTACACCATATGTGCCATAGGACATAGCCTCTCCATATGCAGTACATCCATGTTCTTACAACTTCCATGCTTGTGGCTCTTGCCTCCTGCACAGTTTGTATTCCCTCCATTAATCTAATTTTCTTGCTTTTTCAAAAAAAAAAAAAAAAACACAAAATGATAACCACATTCAAAAAGTTTGGTGCATAAGTCAATTATCATGCCCCTCTTCCCCTGCACATTCATAGGCACCAACCTAGTGCTCAATCGTTTTGTCGGATAGCCATTTATCGGTATTCTAATTTAAGTATCATTTAAATGCAAGCGGTGACAAGTTCCGTCAAATTGCCTCCATGCGGCAATTTCTGGATCTCTGCAGGTGCTGACTGCCACAAAATCTGCATTCACATAATAACAGCCAAAAATTCAGACGCTCCAATATGCAAATTTGCCAAAAGAATCGGCTAGTCCCTCGTTGCTCTTCTTGCAAACACACTTGATTAAAGGCCTTGATTCTGTCACAACAGAAGAGTAATCCGGTGAGGTCCCAAAAAAAATAATGAATTAAGCTGCAAGATTCCAAGGCATCCTGCTCTCAGGGTTTCACGCAGATCTGTAGTTTCTAGTATTTAGCCGCTAACTAAAATGGTATGCACATTTTCCTTTTCTTAGGACTCCAAAGAGACCTGATCTGCTAATTTAAACAATATATGAAGTTTGCAAATTGAACCATACATGGAAAATTTTGCAGTAATTTCCTTTACTTCCTCCTCCCCACAAATTCCTTTTGTACATTCTATTTGTTAGTAGTCATATACAATCCATCTCTTTTAATGAAGCCCCCAAAATGAACTTCAGTTTTCCAACCTTTTCATCTTACTGATTCTGAGTTCCTCAGCGCACTTGCTGGACACTTCGGACTGATCATTCCTCCCAGTGATTATTTGGCCACTCCAGCGAAGACATCCTTGTGAGTGAGCCTATGTGCTGTTATCTAGGTGCCTGAGAGGGATTTTCAAATGCTATATCTATCCTTCATTATTACCTTGATGTGCTCAGTGAGGTTTTCCTTTCCAATCTTACCTATTCTCCAAAGAAAGATTCTTCAGATTATACCACAAATACTGCTCAGAAGTGGAGGGAAGGTTGAAGCTGAGATAACTTTGACGTTTCCTTCAATTTGATGGCTCTTAGAGACAAGTTTAAACTTCTCTTTGGTGCTAACTTTCCCTTCCTTGACCCATATTTCCTGCTTCACCCCCCCTTTGTGACATATTTCTCAGACACAACTCCTCGAAGCACAAAAATGGTGAGAGTTACAAAGTAGTTACTGTGTCTGCTTTTAAGCTATTGCTCCATAAACAATCGATGGACCATTCAAACTATATTCCTGCAACCAAGTACCCATGCCTGATCCAAAAGTGCATTGCTATTCTCCTCTAATGCATCCTCTAGGCCCAACTCCGCCATCGAGCAACTATGCGAGGGCCCTAAAAATTCAGAATCTATTTAGGAGGTAGAGTGGAACCCGTGGTTCTACAGGAATGTCCACCAACACTTACCAACCTATGCCCCTGCTCACAGACTTTTGGAATAGTGTCTATGAGGTATTAGTTTACCTTCGCAAGGGTTCGTTGCTCATATCCAGTAAACAGTTCCTGCTGCACTTCCTCTAGCGATTTCTTTGTTCATAGCTTGCATGTAAGTAGTGTCCAATCCTCTCTTCCTCCTGCCTCAAACATTCCTCTGCCTTTAGCAGGTAATCAGGGCATGAATCCTCCTTTATCGAGGCTGAAGCCTTTCGACAGTAGAAGGCTGCAATACCTTCCAGTAATGTTGCCTTCAATTCGTCCTCATAATCCTCCATTCCATAGCAATGTTTGTCTTCTCTACCTGTGACACTCAAAGTAATGACTTCTTCCTTAGCATTATGTTTGCAGATACAGGAGGTCACGTAAAGCCGATAAGCCCGATGTCAGAGAGACTAGCCAGAAATAGAGATCATCCATGTGTTGGATGGTGTTGTCTCGTCAACAACATATGGCAATCATCGATGTTACTCTCTATGCATAACTCCCTGACTCTGATGAACTCTCCCCTCACTGATTACTGATTTGTATGGCTAGCATTCTAAGCTTGCATGCATATCCAAATCCATTTCTAAACATAGCTTAAGATTTCCTTCATCAAACTTTTGCAGTGCATATTATCTATAAAGTTCTCTGATCTATGCTCATGGATAAACCTTGCCAATATGAAGCCTTATAGATTTGCTTCTTTGCAGATTTCTACGTGTTCCTCAACCCACTACAACCAGAACAGACCATACTTCATTTATCCTCACGATGATGCTAATGGTAATATTATGATGATCGAAATCCCCATGACAGCTAATTACATGCATCCTTCGCTCCAATCTTTTCTTAATTTAGATTTCCTTCAAGTTTTTGTTCTATTCCAAGTTCCTCAAGTCCAGCCAGGCCTCCAAAAATAACGAGCAAAAGCATGTGCATGCAAATCACAAAGCCTGCAAGCTTTATGTTTTCTCCATGTTCTGCAATTCCATGCTATAGGCATATGTTCCTCCTAGGTACATTAATAAAAAATGGCACTTAGGCATCGTGTGTAGTGCATTAGACAATCTCATCCTGCCGAATTGCCTCACGATCAACAACCATCAGGTTAATGGCCAGATAATTTCTGTGTTTCCTAATCTCTGAACGAATGAGCAGGAGGCGTGTCTCCAAGGTAAGACGTTGTGATCGTGGCTAATATTTAGATGAATCGAGGAAGCTCTTCCTGAAGAAATCTTAGACTTTCATTAATCCTATACCCCCTGAGCCTAAGCATATCAAATTCTGCACCCTCGGAAGCAGATGCCTTCTCTTTTCTAGGAAGGCTTTTGGCCTACGATCGACATATCCTTAGTTTTCTCTCTCGCAAGAGCTAAGAACCTTCATACTATTCCATTCATACCAAGATTTCAAACACTTTCTCATTCCTTGTATTACTATCTCAAAAACAAAAGCTCATTCTCTTCCACGCCTTGGATTACTTTCTACCCATGTGATTCCGCTTGAAAGAGTGTTAAAAGTGACATGAGAAAATAAGCAATATACCTTCCTTTTTTGTTTTTTGAGTTTTGTAAAGTCATCCAGGTTGTTTCCATCTCTAGTAGTTTGTTGATGAAGTTGATGAGCTAAAACTCCCTTGATATTTGTAGAAGAACCCCACTGCAACCAATACATGATGCATCATATAAGCCCATAATGGGTAATTGGTACCATCCAACTTATCCTCAATAGGCAATATGCCACTATCAGTAGTACTTGTAACTAGAGCACATAGTGCATTTGCGTTTCTACATTTCCAAGCATGTAGAAGATCAACATCAGGAGGAGTCATTCATCTAGGATTTTGTGGATGAGATGTTTCTTGGGTCTCATGATCAATCCCAAGAAAAATACCCAAAAGCTCATGTGAATCAAGGATAGAAATGATTTTAAACTTCCACACAGTGTAATTTCTATTGGAGTTTGATGTCTTTGGAAGCACATGAGCAACACAAGGAAGAAGAAGAAGCTTGGAGCACAACACTACACTGAATGAATTACAAAGTGAATGTACAAAGATAAGCAATGCATTAAGGTTATACATGTATATAAAAGACGAGGAAAAGAACCTCCTAAAGAGGGAAAAATGTGCCCCAATAGTTTTAAGTGTGTTCACACACATCACTACCAAAATATATCAACAAATCCCCTTGGGAGTGATGTGATGAACAAGGAGCTAGCACTCATTTTAACATTATCCTGTGTGGAAACATATGCCAAAGTGATCTCTCCAACATAGAACCTCTATGATATAATGATAATGCACACTGACAGGCTTCCTTGCAACTGCCAATGTGCTCTGACTGTCAGTGAAGATGGGGGTGACAGAAGTTTGAACAATGCCCAAATCAGCCAAAAGCTCTCTAAGCCACACACATTCAACAGTCAATGTGAAAGTTACCCTATACTCAGCCTCACAACTAGAATGGCCATAGTAAGCTTCTTCTTGCTCAACTAGAATATGCATGAGCTACCAAGCATGAAGCAAAAACCACTAATGGACACACAAGGAGATTCGTAGAAAATGTATGGTTAGCACTCAAAGTGGAGAAGCATATAATGTTCGTACAATGTGGCAAGATCAAGAACAAGGAAAAGAATGGTCAATGGAATAAGAGTAGAAGTAAATCAAGGAAAAGCGATATTGAATAACTTTATTGTCATTAGAAAGGACACATGATGAAAGACTGCTATGCATTAAAGAATGCTAAAGGTAAAGGACAAAATGTTGATGGGCATGTTAAACAGCTACCTGCACCATCTGCTTGGATTGTGAATATTGAAGAAATCAATTCTATTTCTAATGATGCTAATGTGTTGAGACTTGACAGTATTGTGCCTATTGAGTCTCTTATGGCTGATTCTCTTTCCCATACATAGCTATTAGATTATGATGCTCCTTTCCATGTGACACCACATAGAGAATGGTTCTATACTTATGCAACAAAGTCTCTTGGTACCGTGAGACTTGGCGACTCTTACGTGGGTGACATTGTTGGGATTGGAGATCAATTGTGTAATTCATTGATGGTTCAAAATTCAATGTGCACTTTGGCAAGTCACATAGGCAACCATTCAACAAAAGAGGATACATGTATGAAGACTACTTGGAGCTTGTACACACAGATTTTTGGGGTCCTAGCAGAGAGCCATCAATTTTAGGGTCAAGGTATTATGTTTCATTCATAGATGACTATAGTAGGTGGACAATACTTTATTTTATGAAGCATAAAGATGAAGTCTTCACTTGTTTCAAGAAGTATTTGGCATTGATTGAGAATCAAACAAGTAAAAGTTTGAAGAAGCTTAGATTTGATGGAGGTGGTGAGTATTTCTCACATGACTTTGACTCCTTCTTACAGGATAGAGGCATAAAGAGAGAGATTACAACAATGTACACTCCCAAACAGAATGGAGTGGTAGAAAGAAGAAATAGATTAATAGTAGTGGCTGCAAGATCAATGTTGAATGAGAAAAAACCCCCTACTTATTTATGGGTAGAGGTTGTTTCCATAGCCACTTACATAATCAATAGGCTTCCATCCAAGTCTCTGGATGGGATGACACCTTATGAGGCATGGAATGGCAGGAGACCTTCTTTAGATCATTGTAAGATTTTTGGGTGGATTGCTTATGCACACATACCCTCACAAATTAGGGGAAAGCTTGATCCAAAAGTTGAAAGATGCATATTTATTGGCTATGATCAGAATCAGAAAGAATATAGGTTATATAATGCTACTAACAAAGGATTTATAGTTAGTAGAGATGTGTTATTTGATGAAAATAACTCTTGGTTTGAGGATGATTTCAAGAAAATAAAGCTACCCTATGATTTGGAGAATGATTTTCTAGATCTGACCAAAGAAGAACCACATACATCAGAGGATGTCAACTCAGAAGATGAAGAACAAATTGATTTTGAAGCTTGGAAGTCCAAGAGCAAAGCAAAGGTCAAAAAATTGGAAGTCCATAGTCATCCAATCAAGCACTTAGAGGATCTCAAAGGGAAAGCAAGAAACCTATAAGGTATGGCTATGACACATCACTAGTTACCAAGCATTCGGTATACATAGCTAAAGACTTTATGTTAGAGGAACCTTCTTCATTTAAAGAAGCCAACAAGAAAGAATAATGGAGACAAGATATGCAGGAAGAAATTGAAGCAGTTCAAGAGAATAGCACTTGGGATTTGGTTCCCAAAAAACCATTCATGAAGGTAATAGGATCCAAGTGGATTTAGAAAGTGAAAAAGAATTCACATGGCACAACAAACAGGTAGAAAGCAAGGCTAGTAGCAAAGGGGTTTGCTCAAACCCATGGAGTGGATTATGAGGAGACCTTCTCACCTGTAGCCAAGATGCCAACCATCAGAGTTTTAGTAAGTATTGCTTCTTCAAAGAATTGGAACTTGTACCAATTAGATGTTAAAAATGCATTCCTTGATGGGTGGATCCCTGAAGAGGTCCACATGGCTCAACCACTAGGATATGAAGGCAAAGACAAACTTGATTATGTCTGTAAATTAAGGTAGGCATTGTATGGTTTAAAGCAAGCTCCTAGAGCTTGGAACCATAGTCTGATCACATACCGATAGGACCAAGGTTTTGTTGCAAGCAAGGCAGATTCTTCATTGTTCATTAAGAAGACTGATTCACAAGTTATTTATCTATGTGTTTATGTGGATGACATTATTGTTATAGGAAATGATGCTAATGGCATCAAGAAGATTAAAACTCAGATGACGGAGGAGTTCAAGGTCAATGATCTTGGGTTAATTACATATTTTCTCGGTTTAGAGATTGTTTATACAAATTCTGGTGTTTTCATTACTCAGAGAAAGTACATCCATGACATGTTAACTAAGTTCAAGATGGAGAATACAAAAATTGCAAGTACACCCATGGAACAAATCACAAACACAGTGCTCATGAAGGAGAGCTGCTTGAAGACATTACAGGTTATCAAAGTCTTCTTGGGAGTCTCAATTATGCAATCCTAACAAGAATGAATATATGCTAAGGGGTGAGTACATTGAGTCAATTCATGCATGAAGGGTGCCATAAATGAAGGACTATTATATCCATTTACATCTTACTTGGATATCAAGATATACTCTGATGTAGATTGGGCTGGCTCAAAAGATGATACCAGGAGCATCTCAGGCTACTTATCTTTCACAGGATATAAGTTGATTTTTGTTGGAGCAAAGCAATCCTTAATTGATGATTATGAAGAACTTGAAGCAAGTTAGAAGACAAAATGAAGCCAAAGAAGTCACTGAAGAAAGTGAAGAGATGTCAGAAATGTAGCTTGTATACATATGTACATTACAGATGAAAATTCTTGTACTATGAGGATAGATGATCATTAGAATGATAAGGAGTAATGTAATAGACATGAGATGAGTCTAGAATCATATGTATATAAGTCAATAATGTAAAGAAATAGTAGAGAGAGTCATTAGAAGATATGTGTTCATGTGATAGATGCGTAGAGAGTCATCTCCATGAGTTAGCGTCGAGTCTTTCTCTGATTTCTCTTAGCTTGATCAAGAGGATCAAGAAATCTTTTGTACACATCTAATCTAGAAGCTATTCAAGCTATGTTCAAAGTTTCAAGGTCTAATTCCTTTCAGGTTATGTGTATGATCAATAGGAACATGTATATGTAAAGTTTGCAGGTAGACCTCTCAGAGTAGTGCATTTTTTCGTGACAATGTTTTGCATAGATATCAGTGCACATTGTAAAGTTTTTTATGAATGAGCATTCAAAATATAAGTTAGAAGGTAAGGAAGCTATGGGTAAAAGCATTTAGCAAAATGAGACTTGTGCTATGAGAAATCAACCGTAGAAGTTGACTATGTCAAAGTCACTTGTTTAGGAGGATAGTTTCTTACATAACTTTGATCTTAATGATCAAATCAGAGTTTTAATGATTTCTTTGAGGGTCTAATGGATGATATGATTGCGCAAAGGTAGCATGGAGATATATACATCATAAGATTGAAGAAATTTGAAGTTATGTGCAGGTAATGAAGTTAAAATCTGAAGCAGATTTCTTGAAGAAGAAGAAACTTCACTCAGAGAAGTGATAGTGAATGTTTTTGTAAATCAAGGTAACATTTGTGTAAAGTTTGATCTATGATTGGTATAGAGGTGTTCTTAAATCAGTGTAGATCAAGCCTTTGGAGATAAAGAGGTCTCCATCAGTGGTATCAGAGCAAAACGTGCAATATAAAGTGAAGTAAAGAGCATTGGAAGTCCCGACTGTTGCAGACATTGAAGTTTCTTCTAATTGAAGGTAGACAAGATTAAATTATTTAAGACAACCTAAAGAAGTGTGAAGATTGAACTCAAAAGGATATGAAATATTGATGCTTTACATTAAAGGTACAAAGCATATTCATTTATCTCAACATTTGCAGAAGACAAAGATCAAAGATGAGAGAAAGCTTGCGGATTGATAAGCTAGATAGAGAGAACTATCCCTCTTGGTCCTTGAGGATGAAGGCACGCCTCATGAGCAAAGATTTGATGGCGTTCATTACAAGAGAAGGAGAAAAGCCTGAGTTTGAAGATCCTAGTGTTCCAACTAGGGAAGAGCTTGCAGATTTGAAGAACTGGATGAAGAAGGATGCTCAAGCTAGGAGCATCATTTACATGGTTGTAAATGATTATCTTCTACCTCATATTAGAGGATTAGAAAGTGCAACAGATGTGTGGAATGCTTTGGAAGAGCATTTTCAAAATACAACTAAGTCAAGGAAGTCCTCATTATGGGTTGAGTTCACAACCTTCAAGAAGAAGAGTTCACAATCAATTTCTGATTATGTGGCAAGAATGAAGAATATTGGAGATAGCTTGGGAGCAATAGATGAAGATATTGAAGAAGATAAGTTGGTAAGACAAATACTAGGAAAATGGAGCTCTTCTACTAGTAAGTAGAAATCTGCTAATTGTGCAGAATCAAAGAAGGAAGACAAAGATGAAAAGAAATAAAAAAAGTAGAAATTGTTTTGCAAATACTGTAACACAAATGATCATGTCATTAAGAGTTGTCCAAAACTGGCTGCTAAAGAGGCAAAGAAGAAAGAGGCCAGAATGGTTGTTGCAGAGGCCTCTACACCGAAAGCGGAGTTTGCTAATCTTGTGCAAGATGAAGAATGGATGTTTACTATTGTTTGCAATTTTGACACATCTTTTCATGAGCAGTGCATGTCTGTAGTAGACTCAGATGTTTGGTACTTTGATAATGGGGCAACCAAACATATTACCTCACACCACCGTTTTTTCTCTTCACGCAAGCCTGCCCTTACAGGGAATATTGTTACATGCGCCAACAACTCCTCTTATCTTGTTATGAGAATTGGTAAGATCATTCTGACCACTACTAATGGTAGTTCTTTTACATTGTCAAATGCTTTATTTGTGCTAGGGATCAAGAAGAATCACTTATCAGTTTTGGCTTTAGCCAAGATTGTCTTGGTTGTGAAATTTGTTGATGACAGATGTATAGTTCATGATATATCAAATGGCGACGTGATTATTGCTCTTGGCATTTTATCTCATGGGCTATATAAGCTCATAGATTATGGAGAATCTGTGAATGACTCAGCACGTGCAGTACATGATTCTCAGGCTATGTCAGATGCAAAGCTTTGGCATGCATGCTTTGGTCATCTAAATTTTGCTAGTTTGCTATGCCTACAGAAATCTGAAATGGTGTCCTCTTTTCCCAAACTTGAGGAACCTGGTAAACATGTATGTGAAGGTTGTATTTTGGGCAAAATGAAGCATTCCTCATTCCCAAAAGATTGTTCTGTTTGAGCTACACAAAAATTGTAGCTTGTTCACAATGATGTATGTGGTCCTATCAGATATCCTCTTTTGGAAACTATCTTTAGTTTGTGGCTTTCATTGATAATTTTTCTAGGCATGCATGGGTATATCATTGTGTAGATGGAAGTGGCTATGATATAACATGCAAAGATAGCCTATTGCACTTGCATGAAGGGTGGGGGAATTTTCAAGTGCACAAATATGTAACATGATTTTTAGGTATGTATGTATGTAAAAAAATTCCTTAAGACAAGGTAACATTCTACCCAAGAGTCAATCATTTTATGTATGTACCCATGTAACAAATTTCCTTAAGAAGAGGTAACATTCTACCCAAGAGTCAATCATTAGGTCTTAATGTGAATTTGGGGTGTGCATAGTCTTAGCTAGATTAAAAAATCACTTAGGATAGGTATGTATTTATGGATGTATACCCATCCCTTACCCCGGGGTATGGGCCACCATGGATGGAGGATATCCACCATGTGGACCATGTGAAGAGAGATGGTGGATGCAATCCAAAGATGAGTTGGTGCTGCTACAACAGGCTTTGCACCAGCCAACTGAGACTTTAGAGTTGATTACTAGACCCTTTGAGCTTCCTACATCCACCAAAATATCAGCCAATTACTTTGGAACATGTATCCCAAAAGTTTAAGTCAAGATAGACAAGTTGCAAGATGGCTAGCTCCCAAAACTTGCTATTTTTGGACATACACCTGTTGGAAAATAGAACAGTGCTCCCAATCTCGTGAGAATTAGATAAATTCCTTTTGGGCATATCAAGTAGACTTAGAAAGCTTCCCAATCCAAGTTAAAACACTTCAAATAATGGATAGAGCACTGAGAATAACATTCATCAATTTCTGGAACATGCCCACCATTCTCGGGGCTCTGTAGAGATAGACCAGTGAGCCGTAAAATGCAGATATCTCCAAACTTGCAAATTCAATGACCTTGAAAATTTATATCCAAATAGAACACAATAAGAGCTATCCAACACATGTTAAAACACTGAAAAAGGTTGCGTAGAACTCGAGATATGACCTTTTGAAGTTACTGCTTTGAGTGAGTATAGCAGAGAACAAAACAGAGAAGTAGATAATGACAAATGTATAGATTCACATATGATTTCAACCACATTGGCAATGAATCTTTGCACAATGGGAGTAGAATGATAGAGCTATGGAGTAAGCTCTTCAATCTCTACAAAACGACATGAAGTGGTCACGTACAAGGCTTGCTAATCTCCTCTTCTTTCTTGCTCTTTTTATACCTATTATTGGATGGAGTTTTGAATTCAAATTCAAATGGCTCCACCTAAAAGTGATCCCCAAAGTTAGGAGATCCGTTTTCTTTTTTTAATAACAAGAGATAAAAATAAACTCTTTTACAAGAGGTGTTCACATGACTACACATGTGACTTACAAATGATCATAATATCAAGCATATCAAGCATGTAGGCTTGGGTAAAATGCACCAACAGCTCCCCCTCAAGCCTAACATGCTTGGCCTCCAAATAAGTCTTCAATTGTCCTTGATTTCCTGCAAGCCAATCATCAACTTGAATCTACTTAACTTTGTACCATCAAGAGCTTTAGTCAACATGTCTGCACATTGCATATCTGTAGAGACATAGGATAGTTGAATATCCTTGCTCATTAGCTTCTACCTTACATAATGGTAGTGGACTTCAATATGCTTGGTTCTAGCATGGTATACCGGATTAGCTGCAAGATGTAGTGAGCTTGTGTTGTCACCAAAAATGTGAGGTGTTGAAGAATGAAGTCCGAGATCTGTGTACAAAGACTTTAACCACATGATTTCTTGAGTTGCATTAGCCAAACCTCTATATTTGGCTTCAGTAGAAGATAGTGCCACGATTGGTTGCTTCTTCGATGACCAAGAAATTATTTTTGAACCTGCAAATGATATATACCCGGATGTGCTTCTTCTATCATCTCTAGATCCAGCCCAATTTGCATCTGAGTAGATCTTTAGCTCAATATCTGAAGTAAATGAATAAAACAAACCTTCATTCATGGTCCCCTTTAGGAACTTGACGACTCTCTTGGCCGCTTCCATATGTGGTCTTCTTGGCTTATGCATAAACTGACTCAATATGCTAACACTATAGCATATATCCACCCTTGTGAGAGTTGCATAATTCAAACTTCCAACCAAGCTTTGATAGCTTGTGATGTCTTCAATTGGCTCTCCTTCATAAGCACTAAGCTTATGATTTTGCTCAATAGGTGTACCTGCACACTTGGTATTTTTCATCTTGAACTTGACGAGCATGTCATGGACATACTTCCTTTGTGTGATGTATATACCTGAATCTGTGTAGATTAACTCCAATCAAACGAAATAAGTGAGTGGTCCGAGGTCACTTATTTTGAAATCCTCCTTCATTTGAGTCTTTACCTGTTTGATTCCTTCAAGATCATTGCCTGTGATAATAATATCATCAACATATACACATAAATAGATCACTTCAGATCCATTCCTCTTTATGAACAAAGAGGTATCCGCCTTGCTAGCTTTGAATCCTTGGTCCTTCAAATAAGTCACCAATCTGAAATTCCAAGCTCTTGGAGCTTGCTTCAATCCATACAAAGCTTTCTTTAGTTTGCATACATAGTTAGGATGATGTGCATCCTCATATCCAGGAGGTTGTGCCATATACACTTCCTTAGAAATCCATCCATTCAAGAAGGCATTCTTTACATCAAGTTCATAGAGCTTCCAATTTCTAGATGCAACAAGACTAATGAGAACCCTAATTGTAGGCATTCTTGCAACAGGAGAGAAAGTCACCTCATAATCAATACCAAGGCTTTGAGCAAACCCTTTAGCAACTAACCTTGCTTTGTGTCTATTTATACTTCCATCTGGATTCCTCTTGATTTTGTATATCCATCGAGACCCAATTACCTTCATAGATGGCTTGTTAGGTACACGCTCCCAAGTGTCATTCTCCTTCAAGGCTTCCATTTCTTCATCCATTGCATCTCTCCAAGCTTTCTTGCTTTGTGCTTCTTCGAATGTGGTAGGTTCTTCATTCGCTGAATCCTTTGCAATGTAGATTGAGTGCTTGGCGACCAAAGAAGTATCATAACCAAACCTCTCTGGTTTCTTCTTCTCCCTTGAAGACCTTTTAAGTGGTTGATGTGAGCTCTCGGGTCCATATGTAGCATCCTGCATCTTTGTTTTACCTTTGTTCTTCCATAGCTTTAGTCTTTCCAAGTCTTCTAAGTCAATCTCCAAATCACTTTCTTCAATCTGCTTTGGCTCCTTTGGTTGAAGTGATAGAAAATCTTCATCCAGGTCATATGGAAGCTTCACTTTTCTGTCATCATCAAGCCATGATTTGTTTTCATCAAAAATTACATCTCTACTCACAGAAAATCCTTTATTGGTTGGATTGTACAATCTATATCCTTTTTGGTTTTGATCATAACCGATAAATATGCACTTCTCTGCCTTGGGATCCAATTTACCTCTTACTTGAGAAGGAATGTGAGCATAGGCTAAGTATCCAAAGATTTTACAATGCTCTAGACTAGGTCTTCTTCCATTCCACACTTCATATGGAGTGGTTCCATCTAGTGACTTAGATGGAAGTCTATTTATGAGATATGTGGCTGTAGACACAACCTCTCCCCATAGGTAGTTTGGCAATCCCTTTTCGTTGAGCATGGACCTTGCAGCTTCGACAATAGCTATGTTCCTCCTCTCTGCTACACCATTGACTTCGGGTGTATACCTTGTAGTGACTTCCCTTTTAATGCCTCTTTCATGCAAGAAGGCATCAAATTCAGAAGAGAAGTATTCTCCTCCACCATCTGATATGAGTCTTTTCAAAGTCCTACCTGTTTGGTTTTCTACAAGAGCAATATACTTCTTAAAGCAATTAAACACTTCATCCTTGTGCTTCATGAAAAACAGAATGGTCCACCTGCTACAATCATCTATGAAAAACACATAATATCTTGAGCCTGATATAGATGGCTCCTCACTTGGACCCCACACATCCGTGTGCACTAGATCCAAAGGATTTTGATACATATATCCTTTCTTATTGAAAGGTTGTCTATGAGCCTTGCCGAGTTGACAAGCTTCACACTTATAAATCATGTGTTGCCTTGTGATATTAGGCAAACCAAGTACACTTTGGTCCTTGCAAATTTGTTTGAGTGTCCTCTCAGCAATGTGAGCAAGCCTTTTGTGCCATATCTCCAACTCTGTTAGAGTTTGAGATCCATAGCTAAACAAAGCTGTGTTCTTTGTATCTTCCACTTCAAAAGTGAAGAGCCTTCCTATCTTTTCTCCTTTGGCAATCCTTCGAAAGCCTTGCTTTGGGTCTTCAACATATGCTCCAAATCGGTTGAATCTAACCTGCAATCCTTTTTCAACAATCTGTCCAACACTTATTAAATTTTTGTAATTGTAGGGACATACAAGACTTTGCTTAAGAGGTTCATATTCCCATCTGATGTCTTCACATTACCTATCTTTTCCACTGAGTGCTTTGTGTCATCTCCTGTCTGCACTTCATGCTTGTTATGAGGATCTTCCAAGTCAGAAAGTAAAGCCACATTTCCTGCTACATGGTTTGAGTATCCCAAATCAATGTAAAATATGTGATCATCATCCTTACCCTTCTTCACTGATAGATTCATAATCAATAATGAATCTTTTTGACTTTGGTCCTCTGCATAGTTATTGTAATCTCTTCTTCCTCTATGGCCACTTTGATAGTTGTTGTTGTTGTAATTGTTGTTTTAGTAGTTGTTGTTGTAGCCTCCATTGTACCTGCCTCTATTTGATCCATAGCCACCTCTATTGAATCCTCTTCCTCTTGAGTTCCTTGGGTTCCTGAAACATTCTTCAGTAGTATGGTAAGATAAGCCACATATGTTGCAAGGTTGAGATGATTGGAATCTCCCCCTGCCTTGCTTTCCACTTCTGCCTCTTCCTCTAGCTCTTCCTCTACCTGCAAAGTTTGCTTGGAAAGAGCTGCCTTCATCTTCATTCTTCCTATTCTTTGACTTGTCCTTGACCTTAGCTTTATCAGAATATAAGGCAGAAGTTTGATTACCTCTTGAGGACTCACCACCTTTGCTAATTTTTGCTTCATGAGTGAAGAGTTGGCCCATGAGTGTGTTGAGGTCGGGTACATGCATATCCATGTATAAATCCATGGTTGTTGTGAATGACTCCCACTTGTCGTCTGCTTTGATTCCATTTATGATTTATCTAATGATTTGCTCCTCTTCAATTACCTCTCCAATGCTTCCAAGTTGGTCGAAAATCTCCTTCATCTTTGTGACATAATCAGTCACATTTTGCTTCGGGCTTTTCTTCATTGTTGTGAACTCCATCCACAATTGGTTCTTCCTTGCTCGAGTGTTGGAAGAGAAGAAAGAAGCAAGTGCATTCCACGTCTCTCTTAATGTCTTGCATCCCCTGACACGAGGTAAAAGAAAATCAGAGATTGAGTTTAGAATATAGGACGTTGCAAGTGCATCCTTTGAACACCAATTTGAAAGTCTTTCCACTTCTTCATGTGATGGTTGCCCTTTGTTCCTCATGGTTGGCATTGCTTCATCTCCGGATATGAATCCATATAGATTCCTCCATTGAAGGTGAGCCTCCATCCTTAGAGACCATGCCGGGTAGTTGTTTCGATCCAATTTGTCAATTGTTGATGGAAATCCATCTCCCATGTTGCTTGACTATGCTCTGATACCACTGTGAGGAGAGATGGTGGATGCAATCCAAAGATGACTTGGTGCTGCTACAACCGGCTTCACACCAGCCAATTGAGACTTTAGAGCTGATTAGTATACCCTTTGAGCTTCCTAAATCCACCAAAATATCAACCAAATACTTTGGAACATGTATCCCAAAAGTATAAGTCAAGACACACAAATTGCAAGATGACTAGCTCCCAAAACTTGCTATTTTTGGACATACACCTGCTAGAAAAATTGAACAGTCCTCCCAACCTGGTGAGAATTAGATAAATTCATATTGGGAATATCAAATAGATTTAGAAAGCTTCCCAATCCAAGTTAAGACACTTGAATTGATGGATTGAGCACTGAGAATAACATTCATCAATTTTTGGAACATGCCCACCATTCTCGAGGCTATGTAGAGATAGACCAGTGAGCAATAAAACGACCATATCTCCAAAATTGTAAATTAAATGACCTTGAAAATTTATATGCAGAAATAAGACAATAAGAGCAATCCAATGCACATTAAAACACTGAAAAAATTTGCGTAGAACTCGAGATATGACCTTCTGAAGTTACTGCTCTAAGTGAGTATAGCAGAGAACAAAATAGAGAAGTAGATAATAACAAATGTATAGATTCACATATGATTACAACCACATTGGCAATGAATCTTTGCACAATGGGAGTAGAATGATAGAGCTATGGAGTAAGCTCTTCAATCTCTACAAAATGACATGAAGTGGTCACGTACAAGGCTTGCTAATCGCCTCTTCCTTCTTGCTCTTTTTATAGCTATTCTTGGAGGGAGTTTTGAATTCGAATTCGAATGGCTCCACCTTAAAGTCATCCCCAAAGTTAGGAGATATTCCCTCAGCTCAAAAATTCGTGGTTTTAGGTAGTTAGAGTCACGACTTTGCTTTTACATCATGGATGAGATAAGCCATCCTTTTCCTTTTTCTTTTTTTAATTACAAGAGATAAAAATAAACTCTTTTACAAGAGGTGTTCACATGACTACACATGTGACTTACAAATGATCATAATATCAAGCATATCAAGCATGTAGGCTTGGGTAAAATGCACCAAGAGCTCCCCCTCAAGCCTAACATGCTTGGCCTCCAAATAGGTCTTCAATTGTCCTTGATTTCTTGCAAGCCAATCATCAACTTGAATCTACTTAACTTTGTACCATCAAGAGCTTTAGTCAACATGTCTGCACATTGCATATCTATAGAGACATAGGATAGTTGAATATCCTTGCTCATTAGCTTCACCCTTACATAATGGTAGTGGACTTCAATATGTTTGGTTCTAGCATGGTATACCGGATTAGCTGCAAGATGTAGTGAGCTTGTGTTGTCACCAAAAATGTGAGGTGTTGAAGAATGAAGTCCAAGATCTGTGTACAAAGACTTTAACCACATGATTTCTTGAGTTGCATTAGCCAAACCTCTATATTCGGCTTCAGTAGAAGATAGTGCCACAATTGGTTGCTGCTTCGATGACCAAGAAATTATTTTTGAATCTGCAAATGATATATACCCGGATGTGCTTCTTCTATCATCTCTAGATCCAGCCCAATCTCCATCTGAGTAGACCTTTAGCTCAATATCTGAAGTAAATGAATAAAACAAACCTTCATTCATGGTCCCCTTTAGGTACTTGAGGACTCTCTTGGTCGCTTCCATATGTGGTATTCTTGGCTTATGCATAAACTGACTCAATATGCTAACACTATAGCATATATCCACCCTTGTGAGAGTTGCATAATTCAAACTTCCAACCAAGCTTTGATAGCTTGTGATGTCCTTGATTGGCTCTCCTTCATAAGCACTAAGCTTATGATTTTGCTCCATAGGTGTACCTGCACACTTGGTTTTTTTCATCTTGAACTTGACAAGCATGTCATGGACATACTTCCTTTGTGTGATGTATATACCTGAATCTGTGTAGATTAACTCCAATCCAAGGAAATAAGTGAGTGGTCCAAGGTCACTTATTTTGAACTCCTCCTTCATTTGAGTCTTTACCTGTTTGATTCCTTCAAGATCATTGCCTGTGATAATAATATCGTCAACATACACACATAAATAGATCACTTCAGATCCATTCCTCTTTATGAACAAACAGGTATCCGCCTTGCTAGCTTTGAATCCTTGGTCCTGCAAATAAGTCACCAATCTGAAATTCCAAGCTCTTGGAGCTTGCTTCAATCCATACAAAGCTTTCTTTAGTCTGCATACATAGTTAGGATAATGTGCATCCTCATATTCAAGAGGTTGTGCCATATACACTTCCTTAGAAATCCATCCATTCAAGAAGGCATTCTTTACATCAAGTTGATAGAGCTTCCAATTTCTAGATGCAGCAAGACTAATGAGAACCCTAATTGTAGGCATTTTTGCAACAGGAGAGAAAGTCACCTCATAATCAATACCATGGCTTTGAGCAAACCCTTTAGCAACTAACCTTGCTTTGTGTCTATTTATACTTCCATATGGATTCCTCTTGATTTTGTATATCCATCGAGACCCAATTACCTTCATAGATGGCTTGTTAGGTACAAGCTCCCAAGTGTCATTCTCCTTCAAGGCTTCCATTTCTTCATCCATTGCATCTCTCCAAGCTTTCTTGCTTTGTGCTTCTTCGAATGTGGTAGGTTCTTCATTGGTTGAATCCTTTGCAATGTAGATTGAGTGCTTGGTGACCAAAGAAGTATCATAACCGAACCTCTCTGGTTTCTTCTTCTCCCTTCAAAACCTTCTAAGTGGTTGATGTGAGGTCTCGGGTCCATCTGTAGCATCCTGCATCTTTGTTTTACCTTTGTTCTTCCATAGCTTTAGTCTTTCCAAGTCTTCTAGGTCAATCTCCGAATCACTTTCTTCAATCTGCTTTGGCTCCTTTGGTTGAAGTGATGGAAAATCTTCATCCAAGTCATATGGCAGCTTCACTTTCCTGTCATCATCAAACCATGATTTGTTTTCATCAAAAATTACATCTCTACTCACAGAAAATCCTTTATTGGTTGAATTTTACAATCTATATCCTTTTTGGTTTTGATCATAACCAATAAATATGCACTTCTCTGCCTTGGGATCCAATTTACCTCTTACTTGAGAAGGAATGTGAGCATAGGCTAAGCATCCAAAGTTTTTACAATGCTCTAGACTAGGTCTTCTTCCATTCCACACTTCATATGGAGTGGTTCCATCTAGTGACTTAGATGGAAGTCTATTTATGAGATATGTGGCTGTAGACACAACCTCTCCCCATAGGTAGTTTGGCAATCCCTTTTCTTTGAGCATGGACCTTGCAGCTTCGACAATAGCTATGTTCCTTCTCTCGGCTACACCATTGAGTTTGGGTGTATACCTTGTAGTGACTTCCCTTTTAATGCCTCTTTCATGCAAGAAGGCATCAAATTCAGAAGAGAAGTATTCTCCTCCACCATCTGATCTGAGTCTTTTCAAAGTCCTACCTGTTTGGTTTTCTACAAGAGCAATATACTTCTTAAAGCAATTAAACACTTCATCCTTGTGCTTCATGAAAAACAGAATGGTCCACCTGCTACAATCATCTATGAAAAACACATAATATCTTGAGCCTGATATAGATGGCTCCTTACTTGGACCGCACACATCCGTGTGCACTAGATCCAAAGGATTTTGATACATATATCCTTTCTTATTGAAAGGTTGTCTATGAGCCTTGCCGAGTTGACAAGCTTCACACTTATAAATCATGTGTTGCCTTGTGATATTAGGCAAACCAAGTTGTTGCTCTAGCACAATGGTGAGAACCACGTTAAGAAGCTTCACCTCCTTAATGTCAATCCGCGGAAGAAGTAGGAGTGATATGAAGATCGTGAATGAGAGATGATGTGTGAGTGAAGGTGAGAAGCACAAAGATGCACACACACATACACACACACAATGAAGAGACAAGCAAGACACAATGGAAGGTGGAAAATTAGCTCTATTACTCAAGAACACTCTTACAAGCTCAAAATAGCTCTAAGCTCTTCTCTACTCAAACAAGCTAACATGAACCAACCTCAAAAATGAGCTCTCTAGCTCTTTTTATAGTTTCTAGACTAGTTTTGACCGGTTTCACATCTAGTGACCGGCCTAGTTAAAAAATAGGTCCTAGAGGCTATTTGGAAGGGTAAACGATGTCTAAAAATAACGAAAATTGGTACGCGCATTCTACCTAAGCTCCTCAAGCTCGAGGACTCCTCGGCTTGCACAAAATGGAGCTATGGATTACAAAATGGGGTTTTGTCTATATTACATATGTTACAAGAGTGATGAAAATCACTGTTGGATGTTTGAAGAGGTAATAAAAACATAGTTGTTTGAAAAAATGATCCGACTGGCTCCCTGCTCCGTCTTTACATGCTTCCACGTCGTCTGTGCCTCTGACTGCTTCCAACACCCCCCTCCCTCTCGCTTCTGTCGTCTTCGACAGAACCTTGTTGTGCGGTCTGCCGGATGTAGTTTTGTAGGAGGTCGTGAGCGAGGGTGTGCTCAAATACTCGAATGCCTCGGGCCAGATCAGCCTCGAGTTTCTCCCAGTCGGTTGGTTTTGGTTCGTCGGGTGGCGGGAGTTGATAGTGCGCGGAATAAACCATTCGCTCACAGGCAAAAAGTTGCAATAAATGTGTGGGCCTGCTTATAAATACCTCGGAATGGTATTCCCAAAATCCGGTGGTGAACATCTCTTCAAATGTTTGCTTGTCGTCAGCTGGGATCTCCGGTGGGGAGTCAGGCCGTGGTGGTGCTTCGTATACATCTATGCGTGATTGGAGAGTGGCTACCTGGGCCCGTAATGCGTTGAGTTCCTCTATGAGGTCAGGAGAGGGGTCCACAGGTTCTGGTACTTCTGTTGCTACTTGTACTTGTTGTGGTGCCGGTTCTCTGAGCTGTAGTAACTTGTGATCTTCTTTTAACTTTTGATGCTCTTCGTTCATTCGATCATAGTCCTCTAGCAATCTCACGTGATCCTCTAGCAACATCTGCATCGATTCGGATGGGATTGCCTTGAATCTGCTAGGACTTAAGGGTTGTTCTGGATGGTCCAATGCCGCTTCCAAATTCTCTCTATTCTGCTCTTGGAGTCTCTGGTTCTCCTCTTTTGCTGCGGCTAGGTGCCTCCTGAGTAAGCCCATATTCCTGGTCAGCGTCGCGTTCCGAATTGTTTGGGCTCGAAGCAGGTTGTCCAGATCAGCAGTGGCTTCTTTTGTTTTCTCTTCACTTTCTAGCTCTAGCTTATGATATGCCTCTCTTAGTTCTTGGTATCGCGTATTTAAAGAGGCATTCTCGATTGATAATGAATTAAGCTGCGACTGTAATTCATTTGTCGTCCTCTGCAGCTGTTGATAATTGTTGCCCAGAGATGCAAACTCATCTCGTACTTGTGACATGCATGTGAACATTTGTTGAAGTGCAGTGTCTATGGTTGGCGATAATAGTAATGGAGTGCTAAGTGAGGATGCAGTGGAAGTAGATGCAGCGGGAATGGGGAATGGGGTTGGGAAGGTGGATGCAGTGGTGATCGTGGAAAATTGTGACGTACCTAAATCTGATGGTGCTGTGAGTGGAGTGGGTGATGGTGCGGTGGGTGGTGAGATGTCCATGTCACTGGACGTGTCAAGTGCGGTGACTGTGAAAAGCGGTGTGTATGTGGGTGGTTGTGTAGGTGTGAAGACGGGATTTACAAATGTAGAGTAATTTACAGGGGGGATGGCTGGAGAAGCTTGGTGAAAAGGGGAAATAGGGGTTATAGTGGGTTGGGGAGGTGAAACTAGTGAGAAGGTTAGTGGGGTTAGAAAGGTGAAAGGGTGTCTTAAAGGTGGAGGGAAGGATGGGAAGGATGAAGGGATGAAGGGGTTAACATGTAGGCGAGGTGGGGTGGGTGCAGGCATGGTGGCAGGAATGGGCAGGGCAAAGGCTGTGGCTATGTTGCCGTGGACTGGTGTGGATGTGGGAGGAGCAGGTGGGTGTGCGGGGGATACAGGATGGGTTGGTGAAACATGAGGTGAGAGAGGAGTCGAAGGTGTGGATGTTATTTCAAGAATAGTGGTAGTATGTACAACGGTAGTATGTGGTGGGGAGTCGACTAGGATAGCTTCTTCGGTGATGGATCTTTCCGGACGTAGGCGTGCATCTTGCGCCTGGTGGGATGATTGAGGACCTACCGGAACTCGAATATATTCACCGGGCTTCGATAACAGGCGAACTCTGCGAGGGTCATATTGGGGAAGTGGCTTCCTTTGTAAATATCTCAGTGCTTCGACCGGGCCGATGGATTTGACCAGTTCTCTGAACCCTCTGATGTAAACTTCTTCAAACCCTTCGGAGATGAGTTCTTGTTCGATTATGGTCTGGCTCTCTTCTTCGGTCAATTTCTTCCGTGCCCAGACTTTCTCCATTGTACGATATAATTTCTTGATTGCCAGCGTGTAAGCTGCTGCTTCGAAAGTCTCCTCTTCATGCGTGCTGGTGTCACCGTGTGCATCGGTTTGGTGGCCTTGGCCATCTGTCTGTCCTTGTTCTTGGGAATCATGCGTGCCCTGGCTGGCTTCATCGTCACCTTCATCGTCATCGGTGGCTGTTCTTTCGTTCATCAGAGCTCGACACCACTTGTCCCTGTGGCTGATCCCGCGGTGTGGTAGGGTAACTGGGGCGTTCATATTCTTGAGAGAACATTTGTGCCTCTGAAAACTGGAACTCATTTGAGAATGCATCAGGCATTTCAAAATCGAATGTTGTGTTTATTGGTTCTGCCTCCATGTGTGGTAATGGGAAAGAAAAAGCTTCCGCACCAATAGTGGTGGGAGCTTCTACTGTCGTGGTGGTGGGTTCTGTGGTTGTAGCTGCCTGAGGTGCAACGGTACTAGTAGTGCCCTCCGTTACCACTGGTCGAGATAATCTTATTCGAATGGGTTGTACTGTGGGAGCAGCTTCTGTCGGTGATCGCTCTGGAGAGGGTTGTGGTGATGGTGACTCTGGCACTTGAAGGCAAGGAATAGTGCCTCTCATGCGCTTACCTGCCCGTGCTCTGCTGGGCTTCCTGGCTTTCTTCGTCGTTCCTTTGAATGCCTTCAGCTCTTCTTCTGTTAATGCACGTTCAATTGGCAAGTCATAAGCCAAGCACATGTAAACAATTCTTGTCAGCGCACAACATCCATTAAGCACTTTCTTTCGTTCCCATCTGTGTTGTGCCAAATACATTTGATCAATGATCCAGCTCGCCAGATCGACAGTCTGAGGTCCAGTACAGGCTAAGTACAATCCAAACCATATTCTTTTATGTGGCATGGTGAATCTGTCCTGAGCGGGGAATGCAAAATGTTGCATGCATATCCGTAGCGGCTTTGACAGCTCAGGTGTAATTGCTGAGATCTCCTCCCACTTAGTGACATCCCCACATTTCATAGGGTCTGGAACTAATCTTTCTCGATCTGTGGGCGTGTGGGTTCCATGAATCTTGATGGCAGCTCTGATTAAATCCTTCGAAAGATAAAATCTTTTGTAGGGTGGATCATCCACTAAAGAAGGCAAAATAAAAGTTCCTGGGATATCCTTATTTTCTGAGGCCAGCAAAGTAGTGATTAAATAATAACATCGATAAAAGTCAGGTTTGGGCAGAGGATCACTGAAATACTCCGTGAAGCCGGCTCTGGCCCAAACATGAGTTAAGTCCTGAGTGTTCTGTAGGCCTTCGAACTCTCTGGAGAAGAATTGGTATTTTCCCCAAGTGCGGTCATCGAACGTCAAATTAGATTCAAATATAAACTCCGCGTCCGCTAAGGGTCCTGCAAGTCCCTGAAACCAGTGGGAGTTACGGTGTATCTTTTCTGTGTAGCCCATAGGTGGGTTATCGATCGGCATGGGCCCTGGAAATCCTTGGAATTCTGGCGGTGGAGCAGTCGGGTGGGATTCTGCTCGTAAAACATTGAGGGGCACTGCAGCTACACTGGGGCCTGCTTCTGATGGTCCTTTGTCGGTTTGCATGATGACTGATGCGCTAATGAGAAAGATCTGCTACAAAAGATTAACACATTAGCATGGAAATTAATTATGATCCCATTAAGACCGCAATCCCTTTCCATAACTGATGCGTAACCCGTGTAGCCAAGTGCTGTGATGTGATGGATGCAATGCTTTTTGCAGCACTAGTGCAGGTCTCTAGACTCCTACACGTTTCAGATTATGCATACATTTCTTGATGAGATGAGATTATGAGTGATGTGTGATGATGGTGGGTGAATTTATACAAGGTTTAAAGGTTAGTGATTTATTACAAGGTTGTATGTTAGTCGAGGGGTAGTTAGACAATGGGTTAGGGGAAGACGGTTGGACACTCTTCGGTATCCATTTCCTAAGAGTCTTTGAGTGGGTGGTGGGTTTCTGCTGAGGGGCCAAAGGTAGTATCGGGTGTGGTGGTATTGAGAGATGGAAAGATTTGTGAGGGGTATATATTACATGGCTTAAGTGTTGAGCTATGATACATGGTTTGGGTACCCAAATCTGCGTGGGTGTAGGTCTATGGGTAAGGTATTTCTTGGCGATCCAAATTTGTCGAATGCTCGGACCTGTAGAAGAAGGTAGAGGGGATGGTGGGTACTGATTCTGTTTCTGCCCTGCCTTTTTCTTGTTGATCTCTGCTTGGTTGGAATTCTTCGGTGCTTTTTGTCCTTTTGGCACCCATATTTGTCTAGTGCCGCTTCCTTTGGGTGGCCTACACTGCTTTCCTTGTTGTGTCTTCTGATACTGCCGTCGGTCTGGGTTCCTTCGTCGTGGTTGACTCTGTTGTGGTTGAGGTTGAGAGGTCGGATGGACGCTCTGCTTTGGAAAAGAAGGGAGTTCCAACACTTGCGTGACCTGCCCATTAGGAAGTGATTCGTTCTTTAACTTTAATCTAGGCCAGTCCGCAACAAGTTTGGAAGGATGAGCACCGCAGGGTGTCGTGCTCATTTGGCCGCTGATGCAACCCACCTGACCGCTGATTGTGTCCATCTGCCCTAGCAGTTGGGTAGCTGCCCCTTCTAGTTTGCAGGAAGTCCCAGGGAAGATCTCCTGTCGTCCTTCTGATTGACAATTGTCCATAGCCAAGCCCGAGTGGGTTGGTGTAGACGCAACGTGACTGAGCTGATTAAAGATCTTCCGGTCTTCCGTCGCATGTATTTCATGGGGTCTAGGGTTACAAACCTCAATCGGAATGCCATTAGGGAAGTCAAGCGGTATCACTCGCTTCTGCTCTAAGGTTCCAATCTGTAAGGAGCCTTGTCTAAGATTTAAGTCCACTGAGTGATCGTATAGCCAATCTTGGCCAAGGATTAGGGGTTCTATCAGGTCGTCATCATGGCACACTAGTAGCTTCGCTGTCATGGTCATATCCTTAATGAGGATAGGAAGGTCCACCTCACCCATGCAAGGGGTTTCCATGCCTCCTAAGCCTATGAGGTATGCCTCAATTGGCCGCATTTCTATTCCTGAATCCTTATAATGGGACCATCTAATCGCACTAGTCGCAGCACCTGAGTCAATTAAAGCCCTGAGTTCTTGGCAAGGGTTGCCGTGCTCTAGCCTAACGGTAATGAATGGTCTCCTGTCCACTATGCTAGGATGAGTGGTTGACTTTACTTGACACATGGCCATGGGATATCTGGGTGATGTTTCCAGATGGTTATAATGTTCTCTCCCTAGTCCTTGTCTTCTTAGCTTCATGCGCTTAATGCGTTCTATGGCTTCTGCCTGAGCTTCAGCTCGTATTCTGTTTTCTTCCTCCTTACGCTTCTTTGCCAATGTGAGTCGTCTAAGCATATCCTCAGTAAGAGGTTCTTGATATAACCTGACTCTACAGCCACTAATGTAATTAGGCATTATATCTCCTTCTAAGGTGGCTAACTGTACTGCTCCACTTGTCGAAAGTCTGTTAATGATCATAGGTCCATAACCTCGCTTTTCTAACTTCCGTGCGTGCTGTTTCAGCGTATATACTAGAACTAAATCTCCTTCTTTTAGGCCTTTATCTTTCACATGTGCATCAAAATATGCTTTCTGTCGCTTCTTCGCTGCGTATATTCCTTCTGCTGCTTTCAGCCTGGTCTCTCCTAATCGTTCCAAGTCCATTATTCTCGCTGATAATTCATGGCCGGCCCACTGATGTTCTTGTGCAACCTTAAGGGTCGGTATCAAGAAGTCCAAAGGAAGCACTGCATTCTGACCAAAAACCATCTGAAAGGGAGTTGCATTGAGTACGGTCTTGTAGGCCACTCGATATGCCCAAACAGCGTGGTGTAACTGTTTGTCCCAATCTGAACGTTTATTGTTCACGAGTTTCGTCAGTACGGTACAAAGTATCTTGTTAGTGCTTTCAGCCTGACCATTGGCCTGAGGATGATATGGTGCAGATTTCTTGTGAATCACCATAAAATCCTGTAACAAATATTCAATGACTTGGTTTAGAAAGTGAGTGCCTCGATCGCTCACTAACTCTATAGGCAATCCGTATCTTGTAAAGACATTCTCAAATAAGAATTTTGCAGTTGTGTGTGCATCATTCTTTTTCGTGGCTTTTGCCTCTACCCATTTGGTTAGATAATCTGTAGCAACAATAATGTATTCCGCATGTGTACCTTGTGCAGGGGGGTTGATGGGTCCTACAAAGTCTATATCCCACTTTGAAAATGCACGTCCGCCCATCATGGGTTTCAATGGCATGTCATCTCTGCTAGTAGGAAACTGAGTTCTTTGGCACACATCACATCTCTTTACATAGGTATGTGCATCCATGTGAAGAGTGGGCCACCATAATCCTGCAAAGAGGATGGCTTTGACTATCCTATCAGGTCCAAAATGACCTCCTGCAACACCTTGGTGTGCAGTCTCTAGTATGCTCAGATAATCGCTCTCATGAACACATTGTCTTAGATATCCATCTCGTCCTCTTTTGTATAGATTATCGCCGATAAGTGAGTAGTCGTGAGCTTCCTGCTCTAGACTGCGTTGTCGAGCTAAGGTCATTCCTTGAGGGAATGTGTTCGTCCTCAAGTATGTCACTAAAGGTTCACTCCAGTCTGGTGTGAGAGACACGTGATATAATGTCGCATGCTCTACTGGTGGTCTTCCACGGCAAACATGGCATTCTTTACACAACTTGTAGACATCTGCTTCCATAGAAGGCCAATATACTCCTAGTCTTTGCAGAGTCTGTAATGTTCGATGTTTTGAATGATGTTGCCTTAATGCACCTATGTGTGCTAATTGCAACCAATTCGCATGTTCTGATTCATCTACGCAACAAGCAAGAATCTTTTGATTATCCTGTTTATATATGCTTCCTGCCATTATTTGGTATCTCTGAGACTTGGTAATCTCTCCTTCTTTGATCTTTATCCTAGGACTCTTAGGTCCGTATGTCAGAATAGGGACTATAGGCTTAGCCCATTATGGTGCTATCTCAAGGTTAAACAAGTATGCATCTGGTAATTCATCCGCTACTCCTTGAGGAGCTTCTCCTAAGGTTAATCTCGAAAGGTGGTCAGCTCTAAGATGTGTCTTTCCTTTCCTGACTACCACTTCAAAATCATACTCCATGAGTAATAGAAACCAACGTATTAGTCGTCCTGTGTTACATGGTTTGTTGACTAAATACAATAGGGCTTGATGATCTGTAAAGAACTTGAATTTGTTGGCCAACAAGTAGTGCCTAAACTTCTTTACTGCGTAGATCATCCCTAATCCTTCTCGTTCCGTCGTGGTGTAATTTCTTTCTGCTGCGTTCAATTGTCTGCTCGCGTAAGCTATGGGTAGATCTATGTTACCTTCATTCGTGGGTTGTGCTAACACACATCCTATGGCGTAATTGGATGCATCCACATGTACATGGAATGGCTTACTCCAATCTGGGGTAGTCAATATAGGTGCTGAGCACAAGCGTCGTTTAAGTTCATTGAATGAATTTTCACATTCATCTGTCCATTCAAAATTGGTTAAAAGAGAGTACAAAGGCTTGGCTATGATTGCATACATGTGTATGAATCTCCTATAATAACCGCAATGGCCCATAAATGCCTGTACCTCTTTGATGTTCGTCGGCCTAGGTAGATCCGCAATTACCTTCACTTTTTCCTCATCCGTAGAGATTCCATTTTTTGACACAATGTGTCCTAGAATTTTGCCTTGTCTGACCATGAAAACGCACTTTTCTGGGTTCAAACAAACCTGATATTCTCGACATTTGTCAAATATTTGTCTTAACTCTGGGATATGCGTCTGTCTTACATTTGAATGAGCACATATGTCATCGACATAAACTTCCAAGCTCTTGCGTAACTTAAAAACATGACACATGAGTCGCTGGAAAGTGGCGGGTGCATTTGTTAAGCCAAATGGCATCACACGAAATGCAAATATGCCCCATTCAGTGGCAAAAGCCGTCTTGTGTTGGTCTTCTGGAGCAATGGCTACTTGATTATAGCCTGAGAATCCATCAAGAAAGCTGTAAACTTCCTTCCCCGCAACTCTTTCCAATAGATGTTCTGTGATAGGAAGAGGATAACTATCTCTAATCGTTGCGGCATTAACTTTCTTAAGGTTAATACACACACGCAATTTTCCATTCTTCTTGGGCACTACCACAATGGGGGATACCCATTCGGTATGCTCAATTTCGTAAATGAATCCTGCTTCTATCAAGCGATCTATCTCCTCTTTAATCTTCGCAGCGTAGTTATCATTATACGTGTACGGTTTCTGTTTCGTAGGTTTTGCATCTGGAGTCATAGGGATTCTATGAGAACATATATCTGGATCTACTCCTTTCAAATCTTTGTAACTCCAAGCAAAAACATCTCTATATTCGCGCAATAGGGCAACTAACTCTTCTTCTTCTTCAGTCGTCAAATCATGCCCTATGTATGTGCATTTTTCTTCTTCTCCTTCTATGGCAACTATTACTTTCTTGGTTTTCTCTCGGTTATCATATACTTGTCCGTCATTTGCCTTTCTATTGGGCATTCGTACCATGATTCTTCTATCTTCGATTTCATATTTCTTGAAGTTCTCGGGTACTTCAAATAAAGATTCTTCTTTTTCTGTCATGGTTTCTTTCTTCTTCCTTTTCTTGCCTTCACTCTTGTTAGTCACTTGAGTGGCTAACCTTACCTCATTCGTACTTTCCTCGTGTTTCTGAGTGTGAGTCTCTACCTCGAAAAGATATTCTTCCTCTGATGCGAATGGAGAGTCCATAATAATTGATTCTAAATCAACATCGCTTGCATCCTCAAATGCATTAGTGTTCGGTTCACACTCTTCTAAAACTGCATCGCACATGATTGGCTCTATCGTGAAAACTGAAATGTCATAGCCATCCTCGTCACAGTGGGGTGTCCATTGTTCTTCATTGATGGCTACATCCATGGTTGCTAGGATTTCCGCCCAACCATGGGGTTCAAACTCTTCGTCTGGAAATACTACAGGTGCGTATGCTGGATCTTGAAGGGTTCGTGAATGTTGTTCCGCACCTAAGGTTCTTGCTTCTAATCGTTCTTCCTCTTGTTTGGCTACTTTACACATCCATAAATGGGTATCCTCATGCAACCAAGAAGGATCTGATTCTAATGAGTGCACAGATTCCGTCTCTACTGGTGTCTTATGGATGGTATTCCATTGTATTGGGGGTACATCTCTATGTGAATAGTCTTTAAGATTGACTTTAGTAGTCACTCCTAGATGTTGCAAGTACAAAGAATTAGTTCCCCAATCTTGTACAATTTGCAACTGACGCATGAATGGTCGTCCCAATATCATCTCATAAGCACGATTTTTCGCAAAGTCACATATGGCAAAGGTATGCTCAAATTCTACACCACAAGTGGTGAGTGATATGCCTTCTAGTAAGCCTAATGGTTTTTCTATGTGTCCATCAGCCATTTGTAGCTTCATCCTGGTGGGTCTTAATGCTGGCTTACCCCAACGTTTCCATAAAGCGGTGGTAGCGATGGCTACTCCGGCTCCTGAATCTAATATGGCTTTCGTGGTGTAGCCCTGATGGGTTATTGGAAGATATGTGTTACCTTCCTCTCCTTCGCTTACGTCTCCAATCTTTTCCACGGGTATCTCTGGTACCTTCTTATGTGATCCTATTTGAGAGGGTGTGGTAGCAAGCTCAGGGAATTGGTTTGCTACATGCTTCCACAATTCTGGTTTTACCTTTAACAGTTCCTCCAGAGTGAGATTACACTGTACTTTAGTGTTCTTGATCACTTCCGTGTTCCTAGGGATCACTGATTCTTCATTCCTCACTATTATCGTGGGTGCTCTCATACTAATAGACTTTGCTTCCCAAGGTCCTGTGAACTGAGGTAATTCTTGTAAAGAATTAGATTCAAATCCTGTGGGTTCACTCAGTTGTTCCACCTCTACATCATCATATATAGAGGGGATGTCTTGGGGAAATTGTTCCTGCAAGTCGTCTATTTCTTGGATAGGAGGATGAGTTCCTTGTTCTTTTCTCCATTTCTCTTCTTGTATTTCTCTCAAAAATTCATGTGAGTACTTATGTATGGAAGACAAATTGTCTTGACTTTCTGTATTGGGTACTTGAGACAGGGATGGTGCATTCCTTTCCTGTGTCTCTGTGACAATAGGGTTCCTATGCTGATCCTTTTTCTCGTTGCTTTCTATCAAGTGTTCTATCCTCTCCATTAGTCCTTGAAAGTGTAGTTCCGATTTTGCCATGTTATTCCAATTAAGATATCTAGAGGCTTCGAACAAAGCTTGTGCTAACTCTACCATCTTCATGCAAAGTTTAGTTCTCTCAATTTCTATATCAGCTCGAGGGTAGTTTTTACTCATTTCCGTGACTTGAGGTCCCTCTTTTATTCTAGCCTGATATGCACGAAACATCATGTCTAGATCTTCTGGTATGGGTTCCGCCAAAACTGATCCTGATTTCTGAGCTGGATTCTCTTGATTCAATTCCTGTGAAGTCAGTTCTTGGATTTTGGCTCTAGATTCCTTCAAGCTTCCTTCCAACTCCGTTATCTTTTTACTCCACTTTCTCTTTATCCTTTCTCTAGAATCTTTCCAAGATTTTGTCTTTTTACTCCTAGATTCTGCAACTTCACTACTTCCTGCTACTTTCTCCTGATTAAGCTGTTGGTTTTGTAAGAGTGCCTGGGCTCTTGTTATAGCTTGGATAGGCACGTATGTAGGGTTGGATCCATCTGTGTTATTCACAATACCTATCACGTTGATCGGTGTCACGTTTGAAGTGTTAACTGGGTTCTTAGGACAATCTTTGATTATGTGCTCTTTGCCACAATCGGCACAAAAGCCTTGTATGTTATAGTACTGTGATTGCCTTGCTATTGGGGGATGTGGACAATCCTTTATGAAGTGATCTCCTTGGCACCTAAAGCATGGTCCTCTAGGGCCCTGTGGTCTCTGTTGTCTCAATTGGGGCCGTGGGTTTGGATTTGCGTACATCACATTAGCATAGTCTGGCTCCCAAATAGGTTCCATCGGTGGACTATCATAATGATATGTCTCCACGTGTTCTGGTGACTCCGTGTAATAAGCGGGTGGACTAGTTACATGAGTAGAGTCAAAACTGTTTGAGTTCGGGTCACTTTCTGTGATCAAGGGTGAAGAAGGCACTAAGGCCCTACTTAGGTTCTCTTCTGCAGCAGCGTATTTGACTGAGATGACATTCGCTGGTGGGGGTGGCTACTGAGCTAAGACAGGTTGAGGTCTCTGTTGAGCCTGGTATGGGTAGTTCTGAGGAGGCCTATAGTAATAAGGCTGAGCATTGTATTGGCCTTGATACCTACCTGGCTGCGGGTATGCTTGCGGATAGTTCTGTCTCACGGTTTGTTTGTTGTATGGGCAGTCTTGAGCCGTATGATTCGTGTATCTTCTCTCAATTGTACAATACTGGCCACTAGGGTTGGCTTGAGGTTGTGGTGCGTTGGGACACACGTTTGCCAAATGATTTCCACCACAAGTGTAACAACGTACGTCTGTTGGTAGCTTGGGCACCTGTTTACTAGAAACTCCTAGTTTTTGGGCCACTTTTTCTGCTAGGTCCTCTATCGAATTAGACAATTTTGTGGATGCTAGAGAAGAACAATCTGAGTCCTTATAGACCTTTGAGAGTTCTAATTCATCTCCTAGGTTGTCCTCAATGTCTATACATATTCTTACACACTCCTCTAGCGTTCTGGGTTCTTTTAGGTACACATAGGAGCGTAGTTTAGCGCTCAACAAGCCATCTAGGAACAGTGATACTTGTTTGGCTTGTGAGGGTAGCTCTTGCATTGGACATCGTTCGACATATTGTCTGAATCTACGTCCTGCCAGTCTAACTGTTTCCTGAGGGGTTTGTTTAAAGCTATGAATCAACGAAGACGTGTCATGTCTAATCCCACTTTTAGAGAATTCAGTGATGAATGACTCTAAAAAGTGATGGATGTCTCTAAATTGCCTTTGTTGCAATGGTTGGAACCAAGTTAAAGCGGTATTCTTTAACGTTAGTCCAAATGCATTGTATTGCGTGAACATGTCCTCGACTTGTTCTGCTCTTAGTACTTGCTTGAATTCTGCGACATGCTCATAGGGATCTCCTGTCCCATCAAAGTAATTTTTCATTGATTTCACTAACTGAGTGGGTCTCAATACTCTTGCGTGTTCACGTGGTCTAGGTAGAGGAAAATCATCTCTACCACCTAGTATTCCATGATCTCTCTGTCTATCCGCTCTATTAGTGTTCGTGGTTGTTCTATCTCTCCCTATGGGGTGATTAAAGCTTACTTCCGGTCTCTCTTTATTTCCCTCTCTTTGATGTCCATGGGCTGAGGATGTTCCTGCCCCTTGTTGACTTGTATTCATGTTTGTTCTAGATGGAGGGAACACCAATTCACCTCTCCATGTGTATGTGTTTTTAGCGCGGTCAGGTACCACAAAGACTCTTTCTGAAGTCTCATCCAGGTATACAACCTTTCCAGGTGTATCTGGGTCCTTGAATTCATAAATTGTGATGATGCCTATCTCACCAGGGTGTTCCTTTCTGTACCTCCAAAAGGCTTCATCTGTCTCTTTATTTACAAACAACTCGGTGCTCCTGTTATCTTGAGGGATCCACTCTGGGATGAGTACTCTTGTTAATACAGATTTCCCTCTAGGTGTTCTAGGTTCTTCTAACGGTTCTTTTCCTTGAAATTTCACTTCCGTCTCTAATTGAGTCGTGCCAAACTCATTAGTATCGTTTGGTTGCGTACTTAGGACGTACATGGTTCCTTCTTTGTCTATGTACGCGTCTCTCTCAAATTTCACCACTGGTCTTTCCAATCCAATGGGTTGATCAGGGTTGTGCATTTGCACCACTTGCCTTCGCAAACCATCCTCATAGATGCGAGCACCTAAGCGGTTGGTTCGGAGAAACTCCAGTTGCATTCTATAGGGTCCTGGTTTTTCTAAGTATGCTACATTAGACCCTCCTTCTGGTCTGTCTGTGCTAAATGCCATTTCTGAATCACTTGATTCTGAGCTCAACTCGTAGGGATAACTACTATTCAATTGTTGAGCCCACGATGGAGCAGTAGTTCTTACACTAGTCTCTGATGATCTAAGGCTTCGTCGGTCCGACTTACCTAAGTGTCTCCCTGATCTAAGGTTCATTAATTTTCTTCCTTGCACACTCAATCACACACTTAGATCGTCAATGGTTCTTTGTTATTACTTTCTTGATTGTTTTTAATTTTCTTTGGATTCTTGTCTTAATATATGCGTCAGGAATTCGACTTTCCGTTATGATTTTGAGTTCTCGTTCCGTCAGACTTAGGTTCTTTCCTTTAGGCTTTCGTCACACACACCTTTACTTGTAGTCTTAAACTTGGAAGAATTAAGTATCTTGAACTTGAGGCATTCCTATCGTCTTTAATCCACAATGCTAACGTTTAGCCTAAGCTAAGAATTGACTGAGGGGGTTAAATAATCTTCCAACCTCGAGTCGGCTTTTCTGGTTGCTCTGATGCCCAAGAAGCCGCGCTTCCCAAGCTTTGCTGCCTTCACTGCCTTGCTTGGATGCCTTTGATTGCCCTTGTTAGACCTGGAAAAATCCAATATTAGACCAATTCACAGTTGAATGATCAAGTACTTGAGTATATACACCTTTTAGGTCCCTTCCCTTTTGCCCAAAATTTCAATACTTGCCCCCTGGCTTCCTAGTCCCAAACTAGGTGAACCTCAAAATAGCTTATCCAAAAAATAGATGTATTCTTTATGAAAGAAACAGTTGAGGTCACGTAGTGCTCGTCACGAGCTTTCTAACGAGCTATTAAGCTCAAAAAACGGACTTCGGATGAAAAAGTTATGAGCGTTCAGGCCCTGGGGGGTAAAAACTGACAATCAGGTTTTCCTTCAAATATGAGCTAAGGGGTCTCCTATGAGTCTAATGGTCCAAAAATTTATCAAAAATACCCCCAAAATTGGTCAAAAAATGGAACCCTAAATTTGCGATGGGGTTGCACAATCGCGATGGTTTGGGACCGTCGCGATGGTCCGAGCGAACCGTCGCGATGGCGTGGAATTTGGACAGTCGCGATGGTGCGAAAAGGTGAACCGTCGCGATGGCCCGAAGTGAATGATCGCGATGGCCCGAAGTGAACGATCACGATGGCCCGAAGTGAACGATCGCGATGGCGTGAGGTCGAACCGTCACGATGGCCCGATCAGGTGGACAATCGCGATGGCGCGGGTCAACGGTCAAAGGTGGACAATCGCGATGGTCCGAAGTGAACCGTCGCGATGGTCACCAGTGCGATGGCGTGAGCCAATCGCGATGGTCCGATTTTGGGCTGTCGCGATGGTCCGAAAAACGAACCGTCGCGATGGTCTATCTTGACACGTGGCACCGTCGTGGCGATGGCATGGGCCAATCGCGATGGTCCGGGGTCAGCTGAACAATCGCGATGGTCCAAGTGGACCGTCGCGATGGTCCGGCCGAGCCGTCGCGATGGCGTGAGCCTATCGCGATGGTGCGACACAATCGCGATGGTCCGAGCCAATCGCGATGGTCCACCAAAATATGAATTTTTGAGATGCGCCTGTGGATTCGTAGATGCGCAAGGGTCGCCTACCTCGTGGTGTGGTCGCCTACCAAGAATTCCGAAAGTTGCAGACCATCGCGATGGTCTGCCACACTCGGCAGATCTTTGACAGAGAGTAAAGTTTTACCTTTTCCAAGCTTTCCTGATGCACTGGAGCTCTGTACCTGCAAGAAAACTCAAGAAAACACAAGCACACACAAGCACAAAAGTCCTCTCTCGCTCTCTCACATGCACAAATGAGGGGAAATGAGGTGAATGGGTGGATATGGTGAATTTTCTGATTTTTTTGGAGATGAAGATGATGATGCGATGATGAAGATGGAGTGTGGGGGAGGTGAAAAACACCAAAAACTAAGTAAAAACAACAACAAAAACTGAAATTTTTACCTTCCAACGCCACTTCTTGCTATACTCTTACCATCACACATTCGTCCTAGACTCGATCCCCGGCAACGGCGCCAAATTTGGTGTTGCTCTAGCACAATGGTGAGAACCACGTTAAGAAGCTTCACCTCCTTAATGTCAATCCGCGGAAGAAGTAGGAGTGATATGAAGATCGTGAATGAGAGATGATGTGTGAGTGAAGGTGAGAAGCACAAAGATGCACACACACATACACACACACAATGAAGAGACAAGCAAGACACAATGGAAGGTGGAAAATTAGCTCTATTACTCAAGAACACTCTTACAAGCTCAAAATAGCTCTAAGCTCTTCTCTACTCAAACAAGCTAACATGAACCAACCTCAAAAATGAGCTCTCTAGCTCTTTTTATAGTTTCTAGACTAGTTTTGACCGGTTTCACATCTAGTGACTGGCCTAGTTAAAAAATAGGTCCTAGAGGCTATTTGGAAGGGTAAACGATGTCTAAAAATAACAAAAATTGGTACCCGCATTCTACCTAAGCTCCTCAAGCTCGAGGACTCCTCGGCTTGCACAAAATGGAGCTATGGATTACAAAATGGGGTTTTGTCTATATTACATATGTTACAAGAGTGATGAAAATCACTGTTGGATGTTTGAAGAGGTAATAAAAACATAGTTGTTTGAAAAAATGATCCGACTGGCTCCCTACTCCGTCTTTACATGCTTCCACGTCGTCTGTGCCTCTGACTGCTTCCAACACAAGTACACTTTGGTCCCTGCAAATTTGTTTGAGTGTCCTCTCAGCAATGTGAGCAAGCCTTTTATGCCATATCTCCAACTCTGTTAGTGTTTGAGATCCATAGCTAAACAAAGCTATGTTCTTTGTATCTTCCACTTCAAAAGTGAAGAGCCTTCCTGTCTTTTCTCCTTTGGCAATCCTTTGAAAGCCTTGCCTTGGGTCTTCAACATATGCTCCAAATCGGTTGAATCTAACCTGCAATCCTTTTTCAACAATCTGTCCAACACTTATTAAATTTTTGGTAATTGTAGGGACATACAAGACTTTGCTTAACAGGTTCATATTCCCATCTGATGTCTTCACATTACCTATCTTCTCCATTGAGTGCTTTGTGTCATCTCCTATCTGCACTTCATGCTTGTTATGAGGATCTTCCAAATCAAAAAGTAAAGCCACATTTCCTGCTACATGGTTTGAGCATCCTGAATCAATGTAAAATATGTGATCATCATCCTTACCCTTCTTCACTGATAGATTCATAATCAATAATGAATCTTCTTGACTTTGGTCCTCTGCATAGTTATTGTAATCTCTTCTTCCTCTATGGCCACTTTGATAGTTGTTGTTGTTGTTGTAATTGTTGTTTTAGTAGTTGTTGTTGTAGCCTCCATTGTACCTGCCTCTATTTGATCCATAGCCACCTCTATTGAATCCTCTTCCTCTTGAGTTCCTTGGGTTCCTGAAACATTCTTCATGAGTATGGTAAGATAAGCCACATATGTTGCAAGGTTGAGATGATTGGAATCTCCCCCTGCCTTGCTTTCCACTTCTGCCTCTTCCTCTAGCTCTTCCTCTACCTGCAAAGTTTGCTTGGAAAGAGCCACCTTCATCTTCATTCTTCCTATTCTTTGACTTGTCATTGACCTTAGCTTTATCAGAATATAAGGCAGAAGCTTGATTACCTCTTGAGGACTCACCACCTTTGCTAATCTTTGCTTCATGACTGAAGAGTTGGCCCATGAGTGTGTTGAGGTCGGGTACATGCATATCCATGTATAAATCCATGGTTGTTGTGAATGACTCCCACTTGTCGTCTCCTTTGATTCGATTTAGGATTTATCTAATGATTTTCTCCTCTTCAATTACCTCTCCAATGCTTCCAAGTTGGTCGAAAATCTCCTTCATCTTTGTGACATAATCAGTCACATTTTGCTTCGGGCTTTTCTTCATTGTTGTGAACTCCATCCACAATTGGTTCTTCCTTGCTCGAGTGTTGGAAGAGAAGAAAGAAGCAAGTGCAATCCAGGTCTCTCTTGATGTCTTGCATCCCTTGACATGAGGTAAAAGAAAATTAGAGATTGAGTTTAGAATATAGGACCTTGCAAGTGCATCCTTCCAACACCAACTTGAAAGTCTTTCCACTTCTTCATGTGATGGTTGCCCTTTGTTCCTTATGGTTCGCATTGCTTCATCTCCGGATATGAATCCATATAGATTCCTCCCTTGAAGGTAAGCCTCCATCCTTAGAGACCATGCCCGGCAGTTGTTTCGATCCAATTTGTCAATTGTTGATGGAAATCCATCTCCCATGTTGCTTGACTATGCTCTGATACCACTGTGAAGAGAGATGGTGGATGCAATCCAAAGATGAGTTGGTGCTGCTACAACCGGCTTCACACAAGCCAACTAAGACTTTAGAGCTGATTAGTATACCCTTTGAGCTTCCTAAATACACCAAAATATCAGCCAAATACTTTGGAAAATGTATCCCAAAAGTTTAAGTCAAGACAAACAAGTTGCAAGATGACTAGCTCCCAAAACTTGCTATTTTTGGACATACACCTGCTAGAAAAATTGAACAGTGCTCCCAACCTGGTGAGAATTAGATAAATTCCTTTTGGGAATATCAAATAGACTTAGAAAGCTTCCCAATCCAAGTTAAAACACTTCAAATGATGGACTGAGCACTGAGAATAACATTCATCAATTTCTGGAACATGCCCACCATTCTCGAGGCTCTGTAGAGATAGACCAGTGAGCAGTAAAATGCCGATATCTCCAAAATTGTAAATTCAATGACCTTGAAAATTTATATAAAAAATAAGATAGTACGAGCTATCCAATGCACGTTAAAACACTGAAAAAGGTTGCGTAGAACTCGAGATATGACCTTGTGAAGTTACTGCTCTCAGTGAGTATAGCACAGAACAAAACAGAGAAGTAGATAATCACAAATGTATAGATTCACATATGATTACAACCACATTGGCAATGAATCTTTGCACAATGGGAGTAGAATGATAGAGCTATGGAGTAAGCTCTTCAATCTCTACAAAATGACATGAAGTGGTCACGTACAAGGCTTGCTAATCACCTCTTCCTTCTTGCTCTTTTTATAGCTATTCTTGGAGGGAGTTTTGAATTCGAATTCGAATGGCTCCACCTTAAAGTGATCCCCAAAGTTAGGAGATATTCCCTCAGCTCAAAAATTCATGGTTTTAGGTAGTTAGAGCCACGACTTTGCTTCTACATCATGGATGAGATAAGCCATCCTTTTTCTTTTTCTTTTTTTAATTACAAGAGATAAAAATAAACTCTTTTACAAGAGGTGTTCACATGACTACACATGTGACTTACAAATGATCATAATATCAAGCATATCAAGCATGTAGGCTTGGGTAAAATGCACCAAGAGCTCCCCCTCAAGCCTAACATGCTTGGCCTCCAAATAAGTCTTCAATTGTCCTTGATTTCTTGCAAGCCAATCATCAACTTGAATCTACTTAACTTTGTACCATCAAGAGCTTTAGTCAACATGTCTGCACATTGCATATCTGTAAAGACATAGGATAGTTGAATATCCTTGCTCATTAGCTTCTCCCTTACATAATGGTAGTGGACCTCAATATGCTTGGTTCTAGCATGGTATATTGGATTAGCTGCAAGATGTAGTGAGCTTGTGTTGTCACCAAAAATGTGAGGTGTTGAAGAATGAAGTCCAAGATCTGTGTACAAAGACTTTAACCACATGATTTCTTGAGTTGCATTAGCCAAACCTCTATATTCGGCTTCAGTAGAAGATAGTGCCATGGTTGGTTGCTTCTTCGATGACCAAGAAATTATTTTTGAACCTGCAAATGATATATACCCGGATGTGCTTCTTCTATCATCTCTAGATCCAGCCCAATCTGCATCTGAGTAGACCTTTGGCTCAATATCTGAAGTAAATGAATAAAACAAACCTTCATTCATGGTCCCCCTTACGTACTTGAGGACTCTCTTGGCCGCTTCCATATGTGGTCTTCTTGACTTATGCATAAAGTGACTCAATATGCTAACACTATAGCATATATCCACCCTTGTGAGAGTTGCATAATTCAAACTTCCAACCAAGCTTTGATAGCTTGTGATGTCCTCAATTGGCTCTCCTTCATAAGCACTAAGCTTATGATTTTGCTCCATAGGTGTACCTGCACACTTGGTATTTTTCATCTTGAACTTGACGAGCATGTCATGGACATACTTCCTTTGTGTGATGTATATACCTGAATCTGTGTAGATTAACTCCAATCCAAGGAAATAAGTGAGTGGTCCGAGGTCACTTATTTTGAACTCCTCCTTCATTCGAGTCTTTACCTGTTTGATTCCTTCAAGATCATTGCCTGTGACAATAATATCATCAACATACACACATAAATAGATCACTTCAGATTCATTCATCTTTATGAACAAAGAGGTATCCGCCTTGCTAGCTTTGAATCCTTAGTCCTGCAACTAAGTCACCAATCTGAAATTCCAAGCTCTTGGAGCTTGCTTCAATCCATACAAAGCTTTCTTTAGTTTGCATACATAGTTAGGATAATGTGCATCCTCATATCCAAGAGGTTGTGCCATATACACTTCCTTAGAAATCCATCCATTCAAGAAGGCATTCTTTACATCAAGTTGATAGAGCTTCCAATTTCTAGATGCAGCAAGACTAATGAGAACCCTAATTGTAGGTTTTTTTGCAACAAGAGAGAAAGTCACCTCATAATCAATACCATGGCTTTGAGCAAACCCTTTAGCAACTAACCTTGCTTTGTGTCTATTTATACTTCCATATGGATTCCTCTTGATTTTGTATATCCATCGAGACCCAATTACCTTCATAGATGGCTTGTTAGGTACAAGCTCCCAAGTGTCATTCTCCTTCAAGGCTTCCATTTCTTCATCCATTGCATCTCTCCAAGCTTTCTTGCTTTGTGCTTCTTCGAATGTGGTAGGTTCTTCATTGGTTGAATCCTTTGCAATGTAGATTGAGTGCTTGGTGACCAAAGAAGTTTCATAACCAAACCTCTCTGGTTTCTTCTTCTCCCTTCAAGACCTTCTAAGTGGTTGATGTGAGCTCTCGGGTCCATATGTAGCATCGTGCATCTTTATTTTACCTTTGTTCTTCCATAGCTTTAGTCTTTCCAAGTCTTCTAGGTCAATCTCCGAATCACTTTCTTCAATCTGCTTTGGCTCCTTTGGTTGAAGTGATGGAAAATCTTCATCCAAGTCATATGGAAGCTTCACTTTCCTGTAATCATCAAACCATGATTTGTTTTCATCAAAAATTACATCTCTACTCACAGAAAATCCTTTATTGCTTGGATTGTACAATCTATATCCTTTTTGGTTTTGATCATAACCAACAAATATGCACTTCTCTGCCTTGGGATCCAATTTACCTCTTACTTGACAAGGAATGTGAGCATAGGCTAATCATCCAAAGATTTTACAATGCTCTGGACTAGGTCTTCTTCCATTCTACACTTCATATGGAGTGGTTCCATCTAGTGACTTAGATGGAAGTCTATTTATGAGATATGTGGCTGTAGACACAGCCTCTGCCCATAGGTAGTTTGGCAATCCCTTTTCAATGAGCATGGACATTGCAACTTCCACAATAGCTCTGTTCCTCCTCTCTGCTACACCATTGAGTTCGGGTGTATACCTTGTAGTGACTTCCCTTTTAATGCCTCTTTCATGCAAGAAGGCATCAAATTCAGAAGAGAAGTACTCTCCTCCACCATCTGATCTGAGTCTTTTCAAAGTCCTACCTGTTTGCTTTTCTATAAGAGCAATATACTTCTTAAAGCAATTAAACACTTCATCCTTGTGCTTCATGAAAAACAAAATGGTCCACCTGCTACAATCATCTATGAAAGACACATAATATCTTGAGCCTGATATAGATGGCTCCTCACTTGGACCCCACACATCCGTGTGCACTAGATCCAAAGGATTTTGATACATATATCCTTTCTTATTGAAAGGTTTTCTATGAGCCTTGCCGAGTTGACAAGCTTCACACTTATAAATCATGTGTTGCCTTGTGATATTAGGCAAACCAAATACACTTTGGTCCCTACAAATTTGTTTGAGTGTCCTCTCAGCAATGTGAGCAAGCCTTTTGTGCCATATCTCCAACTATGTTAGAGTTTGAGATCCATAGCTAAACAAAGCTATGTTCTTTGTATCTTCCACTTCAAAAGTGAAGAGCCTTCCTGTCTTTTCTCCTTTGGCAATCCTTCCAAAGCCTTGCCTTGGGTCTTCAACATATGCTCCAAATCGGTTGAATCTAACCTGCAATCCTTTTTCAACAATCTGTCCAACACTTATTAAATTTTTGGTAATTATAGGGACATACAAGACTTTGCTTAAGATATTCATATTCCCATCTGATGTCTTCACATTACTCATCTTCTCCACTGAGTGCTTTGTGTCATCTCCTGTCTGCACTTCATGCTTGTTATGAGGATCTTCCAAGTCAGAAAGTAAAGCCACATTTCCTGCTACATGGTTTGAGTATCCCGAATCAATGTAAAATATGTGATCATCATCCTTACCCTTCTTCACTGATAGATTCATAATCAATAATGAATCTTTTTGACTTTGGTCCTCTGCATAGTTATTGTAATCTCTTCTTCCTCTATGGCCACTTTGATAGTTGTTGTTGTTGTAATTGTTGTTGTAGTAGTTGTTGTTGCAGCCTCCATTGTACGTGCCTCTATTTGATCCATAGCCACCTCTATTGAATCCTCTTCCTCTTGAGTTCCCTGGGTTCCTGAAACATTCTTCAGTAGTATGGTTAGATAAGCCACATATGTTGCAAAGTTGAGATGATTGGAATCTCCCCCTGCCTTGCTTTCCACTTCTGCCTCTTCCTCTAGCTCTTCCTCTACCTGCAAAGTTTGCTTGGAAAGAGCTACCTTCATCCTCATTCTTCCTCTTCTTTGACTTGTCCTTGACCTTAGCTTTATCAGAATATAAGGCAGAAGTTTGATTACCTCTTGAGGACTCACCACCTTTGCTAATCTTTGCTTCATGAGTGAAGAGTTGGCCCATGAGTGTGTTGAGGTCGGGTACATGCATATCCATGTATAAATCCATGGCTGTTGTGAATGACTCCCACTTGTTGTCTGCTTTGATTCCATTTATGATTTTTCTAATGATTTGCTCCTCTTCAATTACCTCTCCAATGCTTACAAGTTGGTCAAAAATCTCCTTCATCTTTGTGACATAATCAGTCACATTTTGCTTTGGGCTTTTCTTCATTGTTGTGAACTCCATCCACAATTGGTTCTTCCTTGCTCGAGTGTTGGAAGAGAAGAAAGAAGCAAGTGCATTCCAGGTCTCTCTTGATGTCTTGCATCCCTTGACATGAGGTAAAAGAAAATCAGAGATTTAGTTTAGAATATAGGACCTTGCAAGTGCATCCTTCCAACACCAACTTGAAAGTCTTTCCACTTCTTCATGTGATGGTTGCCCTTTGTTCCTCATGGTTGGCATTGCTTCATCTCCGGATATGAATCCATATAGATTTCTCCCTTTAAGGTAAGCCTCCATCCTTAGAGACCATGCCGGGTAGTTGTTTCGATCCAATTTGTCAATTGTTGATGGAAATCCATCTCCCATGTTGCTTGACTATGCTCTGATACCACTGTGAAGAGAGATGGTGGATGCAATCCAAAGATGAGTTGGTGCTGCTACAATCGGCTTCACACCAGCCAACTGCGACTTTAGAGTTGATTAGTAGACCCTTTAAGCATCCTAAATTCACCAAAATATCAGCCAAATACTTTGGAACATGTATCCCAAAAGTTTAATTCAAGACAGACAAGTCGCAAGATGACTAGCTCCCAAAACTTGCTATTTTTGGACATACACCTGCTAGAAAAATTGAACAGTGCTCCCAACCTGGTGAGAATTAGATAAATTCCTTTTGGGAATATCAAATAGACTTAGAAAGCTTCCCAATCCAAGTTAGAACACGTCAAATGATGTACTGAGCACCAAGAATAACATTCATCAATTTCTGGAACATGCCCACCATTCTCGGGGCTCTGTAGAGATAGACCAGTGAGCAGTAAAATGCAGATATCTCCAAAATTGTAAATTCAATGACTTTGAAAATGTATATGCAGAAAGAAGACAATAAGTGCTATCCAACGCACATTGAAACACTAAAAAAGGTTGCGTAGAACTCGAGATATGACCTTCTGAAGTTATTGCTATGAGTGAGTATAGCAGAGAACAGAACAGAGAAGTAGATAATGACAAATGTATAGATTCACATATGATTACAACCACATTGGCAATGAATCTTTGCACAATGGGAGTAGAATGATAGAGCTATGGAGTAAGCTCTTAAATCTCTACAAAATGACATGAAGTGGTCAAGTACAAGGCTTGCTAATCTCCTCTTCCTTCTTGCTCTTTTTATAGCTATTCTTGGAGGGAGTTTTGAATTCGAATTCAAATGGCTCCACCTAAAAGTGATCGCCAAAGTTAGAAGATATTCCCTCAGCTCAAAAATTTGTGGTTTTAGGCAGTTAGAGCCATGACTTTGCGTTTACATCATGGATGAGATAAGCCATCCTTTTCCTTTTTCTTTTTTTAATTACAAGAGATAAAAATAAACTCTTTTACAAGAGGTGTTCACATGACTACACATGTGACTTACAAATGATCATAATATCAAGCATAGGAAGCATGTAGGCTTGGGTAAAATGCACCAATAGACCATCCCCCGAACCTTGTGAAGAACATAAATTGATTAAAATTGGTAATCCCAAATGACTTCAAAAAGGATGAGCCTGTTAAATTAAATTGCACATCAAAACAAAATGATATGAAATGTTAATCAAAACACAAGGAGATCTAAAACTCACTTCAAGAGCTATTTGGAGTCCATCACTTTCATTTCTCATCATAAGTGAAGTCCAACTCTGCACAAAGAGAAACTCAAATGTTATTAAAGATAAAAGATGTAAACATTCTGTTGCAAAAGCCCAGAAAACCTAAAGGGTTCTCATCTAAGTATAAGAGAAATGTTTGCTTGACCTTTGCTCACAATGTATCATGAAGTTGATTCCAAATATCCCCCAAACAAAGAGGGGTAAGGGATAAAAAACAAGATAATCATGTTGAAATGAGCTACCCTACAGTTTCCAATACTTTGAAACTGATACATTGTCAAGTCTAGGATAAAATTTTAGGCAAAAATGCAAACTCTACCTATTTTTTAAAGAAAAATAATACAAATATAAAGACCACCAATAAACATATACAAATTAGATGATACATTACAAAAGAATAATAAAGAACACATTTTAGCACTCATATTCATCTCATTTGCTTATCAAATACAACTTTATAAAGATACAAAGGAAGTCATAAAAAAAAGCTTGAAAACAAGTTATTAGAACGTACAAGGTAAAGAGCACCGCTGCTAACCAACCCAAACATACACACACACACACACATATATATATATATATATATATATATATATATATATATATATATATATATATATATATATATATATGTGTGTGTGTGTGTGTGTGTGTGTGTGTATAACCCATTTAACTAATATGTCGGATCCATAAAATGAGGCATTTCGGAGATGGCTCTCAATATATGATAAACCAAAATCAACAAACGACACTCTCCTTCTCTTTTTAAAATTAAAAATTTGAAGGACTAAGCATTAAAGGTTTCCCGTGCCTTATCGACTCCTCTTCGCAGTGAGTTACGTTATTTGGAAAATTTAAGATGTTCAATCTTAAACTTCTCTTGATTTTCTCTAGCAATGGTTTCGAAAGGAAAAGCTGTTTAAAGTGTCTCTATGTATGCAAAAGAATGTTCTTCAAGTTTTATGAAGGCCACAATTTGAGACTTAGAGGTAATCAACCTTGAAATAGCAAAATAGAGAGTAACCTATTTTCAATATAAAAACCCTAATAGTTTTTGGAGATTCATTTTGCTTTGGAAGTTTTGTTAAAGATATTTTTTGGTGTGTGAGCTCTTAGTTTTAGAGCTTGAAGGCATTGTTTATGTATGATATATGTGGATGCTTCTCCATATGAAAGTAGAGCGGCTTATGTCAAGTTTTGACATGTAAAATGGCATTGTGATATTGTTTTCAATTTATGCCATTTCATCTTTGATTTGACATCGTGGTTTTGTTTGTACATATATAGTGGCATTGTGATCATATTTTGTTTATGCGACTTGGATACGACTTTATTTGTCGATTGCACACAATTTTATGAGAGATTGATTGGATCTTTGGTTGGTACTTGCATGTTCTTATTTTCTTTGTAGGTACATGATCCAGATTAGAGCCTTAGTTGCACATTTGTCTATCAGTTGGATTGGCTATTGTGAAATTCTATGATCAATGATTGGATTATCTATTTGCCAGTTTGATTCTTGACATATGTGAATAGTGTTTCCCACATGGTTATTTGGTTCTAGAGTCCATTTTACAGAGGAGATGCTATCAAAATTTTGTTGGATTTTATGTTAGAAGAGTACTCTGGCATATCCTTGAAGGTTATGTGATAGCTTTGGATAATTGCTTATATCCATTCACTTGGACTTGGTCACAATTTATTTATGACAAATTGGACCATCTTGCATGATTCATTCTTGAGTGGGAGGTTTGTCACCATTGTATTGGCATGTATTTCGATGAGTTTTTGGCATGTGTATTTGCCATTATCTTTGGTTGGATCAGTGATAGGTGATGATATGTTACTCATTCTTCTTTTGCTACTAGTTGTCTTGTTTTATGATCATGATGGTAAGCAGACTTATGCTCATGGTGACAAGTGGTGATAGGTTACCCATTCTTGTTTTTGCTATTGGTGGTAAGCAGACTTATGCCCATGGTTTTATATGCATGTTAAATGCATGGTTATGTGATAGGTGATTCGCATGGTTTTCTTCTCTAGTGAGACATTTGTGATGTGAGTTATGCATATGGATATGCACGTGTGATCCTATTGAGCTGGCAGGGTGGAGTAAGGTAATATTATTTGGGATAAGATAGATTTAGTCGGAGGGTTGAAGAAGGGTTGGAGAAAGGATGGAAGAGATAGGGTGCTAATTGTGCTAAGTATTTAAATGATCGATTGGTAGGTATGCAAAAGGGTGGTACAGGTGGAAATGGTGGAAAGTGTGGAGGATGAGTGGATGTTGGAAATGGTATGATGGTGGGTTGGATGGGTAGTAGAGTTGCAATGGAGTGGAGAGGGTGGTGGTGGGTGGTGAGGGTATGCGGACAATATCTTCCAAAGGGTTAGATGTATGGGGAGGGCATTGAGGTGGCAACTGTGGTGGTGTTGCAAAAGCAATCTGAACATCTTGGGAGAGGGGGGAGATAGTGGTGATTGGGGTGATGGTGGGTTCAACTAGGGAGGTAGTATCGCTTGGAGGGATGGGTGGAGGTGTATGTCTATGAAAGATGGCTCGACAAGAGAGATTAGGTGGCATTGAAACTTGAATATGTTGGCATGTGCGAGGTAGAATATGGATGCAGCATGGATTGAATTGTGGGAGAAGCCTTTGTGATAAAAAATTGAGGGCCTCTACTACGCCCACATCCTCGCTTAACATGTTGAAGGTATCAATGAAAGGTGCATCAAATCCACTATTCTCTAGTTCTCTTTGCAACAGATCTTGGCTTTGCTCCTCCATGAGTTGGCATCGGGGCCAAATTGCTTGCATCATTGTGTAAGGCCTTTGCAACATGACAATATAAGCAGATATATCTAAGATGGGTTCATCTTTAGTCAGCCACATTTCCCCTTGTGCTTCCTGAGTGTGTTGACGTTCCTCTTGTTGGTCCTTTGTGCCATGCAGCTCTACCTGATCTTGTTGAATCGTGTGCTCTCCTTCATCATCTCAATCATGGTACACTCATCATCCTCTTGATACGTGGTAGTGTGGCCTTTATGACCATATTCCAGTTTTTGGGTGTGAAGAGTATGTTCATATACATAAGGATATTTAACAAAAGTTGAATATAAGTCCAAGAAATGCATATTTCTTGGATATGGTCGAGATGGTCGATTTGGATATCACTTATGGGATCCTGAAATATGGAAAATGATTATTGGTGATGTAATTTTCAATGACCCTAAGATTCATAAACAACCCACTAAGGAGGTTGAAGTGAGAAGAGTGTTGTTTCATGATATTAGCCCTCCAATTAACATGCATAAGAATGCTACACATAGGAATGTTCGTGAGAATGTCGAATCACATTATTCTCCATGTTCCTGTTCAACAAACATTCAAACATTTTGCACATGTCTCACATCCACTGGATAGGTATGTTCTAGGTTTGGATTTTGTTATGCTGACAGACATTGATGAGTCTTCCTGCTACAAAGAGGCCATGTAGAGAAAGGGTCATGTCAAATGGCAGCATGTCATGAAGAGTGAATTGGATTCTATTCACAAGAATGGTACTTGGTATTCAATATCTTTGTCAAAGGGCATGAAAGATTCACCATGTAAATGGGTATATAAGCTTAAATTCACAATGAATAGTGCTTCTCCAAAGTATCAAGCATGATTGGTTGCAAAGGGTTTTAAGAAACAACATGGTGTTGATTTTGAGGAAATCTTCCGTCCAATAGTCAAGATGACTACAATGTGCATGTTGCTTGGATTCAGTACAATGGAGGCCTTACAACTAGTTCAAATGGATGTGAAAACTACCTCGTGGAGATCTTACAGATGAGATCTATATGAAACACAATTGTATCAAAGGTTTGATGCTTTTATGAAATCTCAAGGCTATTCTCAAAGTGATGAGGATCATTGTCTCTATACTAAGAGATGCTCATGTGGGAGCTTGATACCCTTGACACTTTATGTTGATGAATTGTTGATTGTTGAGAAGCCCTTTGATGAATTGTCATTTTTCAAGAAGAAGTTGAGTGAGATATTTGATATGAAGGACTTGGGGGATGCCAAACATATTTCTGGCATGCACATTTAATGTGATAGGAGTAAAAGGTGCATATACTTGTCTCAAAGTGAGTATATATCCAAAGTATTTCATGTTGAAAGTCAAGTCTCAAAAATACAAAAGTGCTCATCTATGATTTTTGCAGGTGGACCAATAAAAAAGGAGGGTCCGAATTCATGCAATCAAGTTAGAATCTCCACCAAAATCAATGGAATTCAAATCCTTTCAATCACCCACCAAAAAATGCACCTATGTTGATTGATGTGTGGTTGACTAGATTCTAGGAAAAGTAAAACTTCTATATAAGCATCATTTTGCCTTTTTATCTTGACTTGTATGAGTTCCATGAGTGTCCCTCTTATTTTAGTGAAGTACTAAACTCGAGTAAGCAGTCCCCCTTGCTTGTTTATCTCATTTTCTCATGATTTTTCTCCTCTCTATCTAGACATGTAGTTAAGCTTTCACAATTATGTTTGTATCAAATTGTTGAGCATTGTTTGTTCTCTCATTTTACTCATGTGTGTTGATTTCAAACATCATTTGTTCTCTCATATAGTTCCTTAAGTGTGCCAAACTCTCACATTTTTCTACTAAGTGAACTATGAGAAATTGCGAAGTTTGTGAACTTATATCTTTGCACGTAGGCAAAGAGTGTTACACACAAATAGCCTATCTTGAAGTGGATGGTTCTCATAGATCGAACAATTATCATTTGCTTTTATTGAAATCTTGTTGGATAGATCTCATAGTCTAGTCTAAGTGTGTAAAGTTTCATTTTCAATCTCTCTATAGTTATGGAGAAAAGTCCAAAATAGTGAGCATATATCATTGTGTGTGGACTTAGTGGAGGGAAGCAATCTTCCATAGCTACATTGGGGTGTTAAAAACTTCTTCCATCACTTCGTAGGTTCAATATGGCGGGTGTAAAGGCATTGAATACACCTTTACCTACATATGTGAAGTTAAGCAAGGGTGATTTCCCCAAATCAGATAAGGAGAAGTAATTCTTGACCAAAATTTCTTATTGTTCTATTGTTTGTAGTCTCATGTATGCTATGGTAACTACAAGACCAGACATCACATTTGTAGTGGGATTTGTGAGGAGATATATGTCTAATCTTGACAGGAAGCATTAGAAAGTGGCCAATATGATTTTGAGATATCTGAGTGGCACTAAGGACAAGTGTATATGCTTAGGTAGAGGAGAAGCATAATTGGTTACACAAATTTTGGTTATGTTGATTGTGTAGACAATCAAAAGTCTACATTAGGATACATCTTTCACTTTGTTGGAGGTGCTATCTCATGGAGATCTCGTCTCCAAGAAAGTATTGTTGTTTCCACTACAAAAGAAGAGTATGTTGTAGTCAGTGAGGCATCTAAGGAAGCATTGTGGCTTTCTCATCTTGCTTGTGATATAGGCCTACCTCAACATGTACCTTGTTTGCTTAGTGATAGTCAGAGTGCCATTACTTTGGCTAAGAATCCATTCTATCATGCAAAAACTAGACACATTGAGGTGAGTTATGGAGCCATTTGCCTTTAATTTTCTTCTCTATTTGTCGCAAGGAAAGAGATAAGGAAGAGAGCTCACACACACACACTCACAATCAAAGAGGAGTACACACACAGATTGAGGCAAAGAAGAATAATCTTCTTCTTCTTCTATTACATAAAAGGATTGTACAAGAATGACCTAAAACAAGAATACAAGTGCAATATATAAAGAATAGTACATACGAAAAATCTTAATGTCCGTGAATGAGTGAGCTGGCCAGAAACAAATGTGCAATCACTCTCGGGAGATAAATCTAGTAAAGCTCAATGAAGTATCCCTGACATATACCGATGTGACCACTATACATGTCAAAGAAATGAAAAAGTGATACGTGTCATCATGGATCATCATATGTTGAGCTTGATATCTCAACACTCCCCCTCAAGCTCAACATCATGTTCTCTAATCCAGGCATCTTTCGAAACTTCTTCAGCTTTTCTGCTCCAAGTGCTTTAGTAAAAATATCAACAACTTACTCATCTGTCCTCACATAAACAAGATCAATATCTCCTGCTAGTACCTTCTCTCTGATGAAGCAATAATGCACCTCAATAGCTTTGTTCTAGCATGAAAAACAAGGCTCCATGCTAATTGTATGCTGCTAAGATTATCACAATAGATGGTGATAGGCTTTTGCACTTTCACACCTAAATCCGCAAGTAGCATCTCTAGCCATGATGCTTCACATGCTGCCATTGCAGCACCTCTTTACTCAGCCTCTGCTCCATGTAATAGTTGCACTCCCAAGTGAGAATAGAAAGCCACTAGTAGATCTTCTATCTAGAATATTACTAGCCCAATTTGCATCAGTGTATCCATGAACCTGCAAATCTACACCAGCATCATAAAACAATGCATAATCCAAAGTAGCACTCACATAATGTAGAGTGCGCCTCATAGCATCTAAATGTGGATTCCTAGGAACCTGCATAAATTGATTTTCAAGTCCAATCGTGTAGCTTAGATTAGGCCTTGTAATTGTGAGATATATCAAACTTGCCACAATTTTCCTATGCATAGTGCATTTTCCAATGCTTCTCCTGATGTAGTATCCAACTTCTATTAGATATGCTCGATACTCCACTCTCATGTGACCACAAATGATCCATGGTGCTCTAAGTTGTAAGGGCCCCATTATGTGGAGAACCCATTATGAGAGCTCGAACATTTGTGGAACCCTAACTTCCAAGTTAGATGAGGTCTATGTGTGACCATTGATGGTTGTAGATGATCTTTGTGAGCCTAGCCATTAGGTTAAGTAGGGCATAAACTTCCAGGCCATTGGGTTGCCATTTAACGTGAAAATAAAGGCCCTGTGGCATCGTGCAGTTTCCCCATAGAACCATAATGGGGGGAGTGCAGATGGGGGCTTGCCCACTTCTGCGGGGTTCGGGGAGCCTATCCCCTCGGTCCATAGCACTGAGACAGTAGGACTACTAGTCGTGGAGATATTGTCGGATCATATATTTTACTGACTATTTTGTATCTCCTGACTACATGTATCTATATCGAACCACCTTGTAAAAGCTATATAAGCATGGCCCAGGTTGAGATGTGCACAGCATTGCGCACTAGTAAGCCCTTCATGTAGAGTCTGTCTAGATCGCCATCTAAGCTCCACATTGGGAGCGCACGAGTGGACAACACCATCATTGTAACTTCATTATGCTCGGCAATCTAAGAATTTGAGTTCTCTATCTCTCAATCTTCGTTTATTTTTGTCTATGTTTTTCTCTCAACTCTGTCTACAGGTCTATTCCATTGTGTTGTTATTTTCTTACATGGTATCAGAGCTCAGGAGGCTCTGAGTGGTGCAAAAGTAGAAACGCAAAGGTTACAAAGGTCTGAATGACAAAAGAGAGAAGATGTCAAGCAGTGCATCATCATCTACGACTGGGAGTCAAGGTGGTTCATCAACAGGAGTAGGTGGCGCACAAGCAGGAGCAGCAATGATGCTAATCATCCCAATGTTGTGGATACCGCCACCAGCCTTCACAGAAGGTAAACTTGATGGTCTGAACTACACCCTGTGGAAGTTTAAAATCACTTCTTTCCTTGATTCATATGAGCTTTTGGAGACTATTCTTGGAACCAATCATGAGCCCCAAGAAAGACCTGATCCAAATAATCCTGGTTGAATGATTCCTCCTGATGGTGATCTTCTATGTGCTTGGCAACGTAGAAATGCAGATGCACTTTGTGCTCTAGTTACAAGTACTTTTGATAGTGTTTTGACTCTCATTCAACATACTACGAAGGCATGGGAAGCATGGAACATATTGAGAAATCAATATGAAATTCATTATCAGACACGGATTCAGAACTTGGAGAATCGGCTTGCAGCAGAACGGTTTGTTGATGGGGATACTGAAGAGGTGTTTATCACTCGCATAAAGAATCTACGAGATCAAATGGCAGGAGTAGGTGTTCAAAAGTCAAGTGAGGAGCTAGCTCGGCATTGTCTTCAAATCTGTCCACCTAAGTTTGATGGTTTGGTAACTACTCTTAACACTCAAATCAGACCTCAACCACTAACTTTTGAAGAATTCAGTGCCTTACTCATGGAGGAGGAGTTGCGGCTCAAGGCAAGGAGTGGTGGTAGCAAAGGAGATGATGCATTCACAACAAATGCCAAAGGAGGCAAAACAGACTGTTCAAAAGATGGAGACAAAAAGAAGAACGACAAAAAAGAAGTTCAAGGGAGAGTGTTTCCACTGCAAGAAGAAAGGACATAGAATCCAAGACCGTCGCATCAAGAAGGCAGAAGAGAAGAGTGGCTCTTCAAAAGGTGGCAAGGGCAAGGAGTCTGCCAACACAGCAGAAATAGAGCTTGAGTTATTTGTTACGATAGAGGAGGTGTGCTCCTTGGTTCAAGATTCAAGAACAGATGACTCATGGGTGTTGGAAGGTGGTGCATCTCATCACATGACGAGTAGAAAAGACCTTTACAGTTCCTTACACCTCTAAATGAACCCATCATAGTAAAGGTAGGGAACAATGCAAGATGTTCTGTAGAGGGCAAAGGTACGATTTCTTTCATTAACTCTAATGGAAATATCAGAAAGTTTTCAAATGTGTTGTATGTTCCACAAATAAAACAAAATCTACTTTCAATAGCTTCTATAACTAATCAAGGTCATCAAGTATCTTTCAATAAGACAGGAGCTAAGATTATGGACGGTAACAACAACATTGTTGGGATTGGCATAAGGAGGAACAACCTGTATGAGTTGTGTGCTCTTACAGCCACTACAAACATGGGCACAAGCCACATTGGATACCCTATACTGAAGGAGATGCATTGCAGGGGTATGGTTGCACACCTACCATCAATTGCATAAATGAAGGAACCATGTGAAGCTTGCATGATGGGCAAGCAATAGAGGAAGGCGTTTCCACAAGAAAGCAAGAACAGGGCAATCTATCCTCTAGAGTTGGTGCATGTTGACTTGTGTGGAAAAATGCCTACACAAGCCTTGGGCGGATCTTCCTACTTCATGTTACTTGTCGATGACCATAGTAGGAAGATGTGGGTGTACTTCCTTCGTGATAATGCTCAAGCTTTTGGTAAGTTTAAAGAATGGCTTCAGCTTGTTGAAACTGAAACAAGGAAGAAGATGAAGAAATTCAGGACAGATGGTGGTGGTGAGTTCACATCAACAGAGTTTGAATATCTCTGCAAGAGTAAGGGAATCAAGCATCAACTCACAGTGGTACATAGTCCTCAACAGAACGGTGTTGCAGAACATCGGAATCAAACCATCATGGAGATGGAAAGGTGCATGTTGAAAGGAGAGGGTTTGCCTAATCAATTTTGGGTAGAGGTTGTCAACACTATTGTCTTTATCTTGAATCGAAGCTACACCAAGGCACTTGATGGAAAGACTCCACAAGAAGCCTTCTGTTTCCCATTTCAAAGTATTTGGAAGTGAATGTTATGTACACGTTCCAGATAGGGAGAGAAACAAGCTTCAACCAAAAAGCCTTCAAATGTATCTTCTTAGGGTATAGCTAAGATAAGAAGGCTTATAAGCTGTATGGCCCTGATGCTAAGAAGATCATGGTGAGTCGTGGTGTTGTTTAAGGAGGATCAACCACATACAATAGAGGAGGAAAAGAGAGCTTCCACTTTATCATCAGGCGAAGGGGCAATCCACTATGAACCTGGCCCAAGAGCTATCCCTTCTACACAAGAGAAGGAAGCATCATCTTCAGATGATGAGTGTGAAAGTCACCAACCTGTTGACACCCAAGTGGAAAAGCCATTGCCGTGTTGGGTGAGGCAGCTCTATGATTCTGCAAACCCCATCCCACAGTCACTAGAACAGGTTGCAGATGGACTGAGGCGATCACAGAGAATAGAGGAACAGAGACGAGAAAGCGCCCATATTGTAAACACAGCCTTGATGGTTGATCTCATTCAAGAAGAAGCAAAGGAACCAACCAATGTGGAAGAGGAAATTCATGATCTGAATTGGAGGGCTGCCATGCAAACAGAATACAATAATATCATGAAGAATGGAACTTGGGAGCTAGTGGATCGACCCCCTAAGCGTAAAGTCATTGGCACCGAGTGGGTTTGGAAGCTAAAGTACAAGGCGGATGGTACTCTAGAAAAGTATAAAGCAAGACTTGTTGCACAGGGCTACTCACAAGTTGAAGGCATTGAATTTTGTGAATCATTTGGCCCGACTGCAAGAATGACTACTATCCGAGTGGTACTACCTGTGGTTGCACATAAGCATTGGCTAGTCTATCACATGGGTGTCAAATCAATGTTCCTGAATGGAGACCTCAAGGAGGAGGTATATGTGTCTCATCCACCAGGGTTTGAGGCTCTGCATTCAGAGAACAAGGTATGTAAGCTGAAGAAGGCATTATATGGGCTAAAACAAGCCCCTAGAGCATGGTACCAGCAGATAGATAAGTATCTCTTGGATCTAGGTTTCAAAAGATCTGCTTTTGATGCTAACTTGTATGTTCTAAAGAGAGGAGGGAAGACAATTGTGCTTGTACTCTATGTAGATGACCTTGTGATTACAGGAAATGATGATGCTCTTCTTCAACAAACAAAAGATGCCCTGAGTTTAGAATTTGAAATGACAGACTTGGGCTTAATGCATTATTGCTTAGGTCTTGAAGTTTGGCAAGAACCAGGGAAGATTTTCATCTCTCAACAAAAGTATGCAAGGTAGATATTGAAGGCATTCGACATGGAGGATTGCAAGGAAATTTCCACACCTATGAAGGTCAACACAAAATTATCTATTAAAGATACTTCACCTCCAGTGGACATTGGAAGATACAGGAAATTAGTTGGAAGTCTCATCTACTTGAGAGTAGTAAGCAGGTTCTCTAATCAGCCTTGCCAAACTCATTGGAAGGCAAGCATGTGGATACTCAAGTATGTGAAAGGAACCACTGATTATGATATTCTTAATGAAGAAGGATCATCTCTGGTCGGATACTATGACTCGGATTGGGCAGGAGATATTGATACCAGAAAATCAGTTTCTGGACATTGTTTTTCTTTAGGATCAGGGATTTTCTCTTGGATTAGTAAGAAGCAATCGACTATAGCATTATCTTCTATTGATGCTGAGTACAAAGCTGCATGCGTTGCAGCATGTGAAGCAGTATGGTTGAGGAGGATCCTATGGCACATAAGAATACAAGGACAGGAGGCTACAAAGTTGAAGTGTGACAACTTGCATGGCCATCGCCAAAAATCATGTTTTCCATGCATGTACCAAGCACATAGAAATTCAGTATCACTATGTGCATGAGTTGATTGAGGACGGGGTCGTGGAGATAAGCTATTGTCCTACTCAAAAAAATGGAGCAGATATATTCATCAAGGCTCTTGCGAGAGAGCAACTTCTTCGACACTTTCCAAATCTTGGGATTGGAACAAGGAGGTAGTTCACCGTAGGGTGGATATTGAGGGGGGTATTAGATATGTTCAATGCTCCACCCTCATGTGACCACAAATGATCCACGGTGCTCTAAGTTGTAAGGCCCCCATTATGAGGAGAAGCCATTACGAGAGCCCCGACATTTGTGGAACCCTAACTTCCAAGTTAGATGAGGTCTATGTGTGACCGTTGATGGTTGTACATGATCTTTCTGAGCCTAGCCATTAGGTTAGGTAGGGCATAAACTTCTAGGCCATTAGAGGGGGCTTGCCCCCTTCTGCGGGATTTGGAGGGCCTATCCCCTCGGCCATAGGGCCAAGACGGTAGGACTACTGGTCGTGGAGATATTGTCAGATCGTATATTTTACCAACTATTTTGTATCTCGCGACTACATTTATCTATACCAAACCGCCTTGTAAAAGCTATATAAGCACGGCCCAGGTTAAGCTTTACACAGCATTGCGCACTAGTAAGCCCTTCATCTAGAGTATCTAGATCACCATCTAAGCTCCACATTGGGAGCGCACGGGTGGACAACACCATCATTGTAACTGCATTACGCTTGACAATCTGAGAATTTGAGTTCTCTATCTCTCAATCTACGTCTATCTTTGTCTACGTTTTTCTCTCAACTTTGTCTATAGGTCTATTCCAGCGCTCTTATTTTCTTAGAACTTCAAATTCTAATCTAGTGGCATAAAAATTGGCTTACAATCAGCCATACCATACTTTTGCAACATAGTCAAGTCATCATATACCTTTTTCTGTATGCATAAACTCAATGCCCAAGAAATAGCTCAGCACACCAAGATCTCATGTCAAATTCCTACATAAGAAGTTGCTTTACCCCTTTAATGCTTTCTTCATTATCATCACCTACAAACAAGTCATCAACATAAATAGCCACAATTGTGATGCCATTATCACCCTTCCTTGCATATAGTGAATGATCTACATCACACATTAAAAACCCAATGGTGGTTAAGTAATCAGCAATCCTTGCATGACATGCACAAGGAGCTTGCTCAAGCCCATACAAAGCCATTTGCCACCTGCAAACATATTCTGGATGCTTTCAATCTTCATATCCTTGTGCTTGTTCCATGTATACTTCTTCCTGTATCTCACCATGTAGGAAAGCATTCTTCACATCCATCTGCTGCAAAGTCCATCCTTTTGTTGTAGCTAATGCAACAAGTGTTTTGACAATAGACATTTTAGTTATAGGGTTGAATGTTTCCTCATAATCAATGCCATATGTCTATGCATATCCTTTTGCTACCAATCGTGCTTTGTACCTGCTTATGCTACCAGCATCATTGTGCTTTACCTTGTAAACCCACTTCCAACCTTTGGGGCAATGGAACCAACCTCCATGTATCATTTCCATAAATTGCAACCATCTCCTCATCCATGGCTTTTTCCCAATCTGCATTTCCAATTGCATCTTCAAAAAAAGAGGGTCCAGCATCTTGTATTACCTTTGTCATGTAGGCACAATGATGAGCCATGTAACTATCATATGTAAATCCTTGCACTGAATTCCACATCCTCCCAGATCTTCTTGGTCCTAGGTCACTTCTCCTTGTATCATCTACATGTGCCTTTCTTACTCTTGGAGTCTTCACAGAGGGCCATCCAAGTTCCTCATCAAGACTCTTTTTTGAACTGCTTGAATCTCCATCAACATCTTCAAAACATGCACATGTTTTACTATTGGCAGAAAGCTTTTCATTACCTTTCTTAGTTGTATTTGATGAATTTGTTGGACTAAAATTTCCATGCAATCTTCCACTCCATGGATCTGAGTTGGAAATATTGCTTGGTGATTCATCTGGTCCACTCAAAACTTGAGATTTTGGACTTGATTTTTCAGCATTTTCTTTGTCATTTGATTCAAGATTAATTCCATCTTTGGTGTCTGCATAGAAGCTTGATATTTCATCAAATACCACATCTCTACTCACCTTCACCTATCGTGTGAGCGTTATAATATTTATATCCCTTTTTCTCAAGGGACTATCCAATGAAGACACATTTTTTGCTTTTGGATCAAGCTTCATCCTCAACTCATCTGGAGCATGTACATATGCAATACAGCCAAAAGCTTTCATATGTGATAAGTTTGGCTTTTTACCGTGAACTTCTCTTCAGGTGTAACTTGATGTACATCAACAATTGGAGTTCTATTCATGATTTATACAGCTGTACGTATAGATTCTACCCAACAACAATGAGGCATATTCTTCTTAGCCATCAAGGCTCTTGCTATTTTTGCAATATGTCTATTTTTGCATTCCGCAACGCCATTCTATTGTGGTGTGTACCGACATGAAAACTGAAGTCAAATTCCATGACTTTTTAGAAAATTGTTGAGCTCATTTGACATGTATTCACCTTGTCCATCAGATCTTAATGTTTGAATATACTTCCCTATCTACTTTTCCACCATACCTTTAAAATTCTAGAAGTCAGTGAACACCTCACTCTTCTCTTTCATGAAATATACCCACACTTTGTATGGTCATCAATGAAAGTAACATAAAACCTGCAAACACCCATAGATGTGGTCTTCACAGGACCCTAAACATCTATATGTACTATTTCTAACACATTCTCACTAACATGCTTGTCATGCGAAATTGATGACTGTTTACCAAATTGACATGCTGCACATACCTTTTGCATTTCTACAAATTTGAAATTCGGTAGTCCATTGACAATCTCCTTTGACTGCATCAACTTTAGCCTTTGCAGATTTGCATGTCCAATTCGTTTGTGCCAGATCTCTATATCAGCAATAACTCCTTCACCTTTTGCAAACATCGCTGTATTCATTTAAGGAATTTTCACATTTAAGGTGAACATCCTACCCACTTTGTTTCCTTTGGCAACCAATCGTCCATCCTATTTGTACTCTTCTACATATAAGCCATCAGCATTGAACCTGACTTGTAATCCCTAGTCAACTATTTGTCCAACAGAAACCAGATTATTTGTTATATTTGGAACATGCAACACATCAACAAGATGTTTTACCTTCCCATCCTCCATAGACAGTGCTATGTTTCCTGTATGCTTGATAGGATATGATGTGTCATCACCTGTTTCAACATATCCAGGAACTAGCAATTTTTGCAAACTACTAAACCATTCTGCATGACTGGTCATGTGATTTGAAGCACCTGAATCAACATACCAAACATTACCATTTGATTTTGAACCATCAACCGACATTGTATTCATCATATGATGTTGAACCATGAACAACTTCTTAGAATCATCCTCACTTGTGGATGCATAGTTGTTTTGTTGCCTTCTGTTATTTTGATTCTTCAACTTGCAATCACGTTCAAAGTGTCGAGGTTTACCACAATTCCAGCATCCTTTACTGTCATTACCTGAATCATTTCTTTGGAAATTTTTGAAACCTCTTTGGCTCCCCTTGCCTCAAAATTATCCTCTACCTCTTGCATGATTGTGTTTTGTCCTTGATCTTGGTTATTGTGTCATCTTCCACTTCTTAAGCCTCTACCTCTATCTCTTCCTCTACCAGAGTAAAATACCTGCTCAAAACTAGGTTTTCCTTGGGAGTTTGAATCCTCACCAAGATTTTTTTCTTCAATAATCAGCATGGATACCAAATTAGCAAAATTCAGAATATTTTATCTGGTCTGTATAGAAGTTTTGAACTGCTTATATGCAGCTCCTAAACCATGAAGGCACACTTCCACCTTATCATCATCATCATCTACATTCATGCCAATAGATGCAAGTGACTCACATATGCTTTTGATTTTCAAGGTGTAGTCAGTTACCAGACATGCTCTTCTTCTCCAATGTATGCAACTCGTTCTTGAGTTGCAATTTCCATGCCTTTGTATTGGTCTCATACAATGTGACCAAATTGTTCCATGCCTCTTTCGGAGTCTTGGCTTCCTGTATGTGCTCAATCATGCTTTCCTGTATGCTAACAGATAGCCAATACATTACCTTTCATGCTCCTTGATTCCATTCCCCATATGCTCTTAATTGGTCCACAGTTCGATTCCTCTCTGGCAACTGTGGAACATTTTCGTTCTCTCCTTCGATGTACTTCCCATAGCCTTTTCCCATTGGGAAATTCTTCATATGGAGCCTCCAAGCATGGAAGTTGTTCTTGTCCAGCTTATCACTCATAATTTGACTCATTCCATCTGCATTTGTTATTTTTGCAACAATTCACAACATTGCAAAAACACTTCAAGTAGTAGTTCGGCTTGAACACTGTCGCACTACAATGTGACACTTCGATCTAAAAAAAACACCATTTTTGTGTATCAACATTACACAAAATCACTTGAAATTCTGGATCTAGAATATATGGGTGTCGGCAAATAGGACGCAAGTTATAGTTTTGCAAACTCATCTGGTTTTTCTGTGGGTCCCACCTTGTGGGCTTGAAACAAAGGTCGAGATGGCTCTAGAACTCTAATATGACAAAAACAAGTGATCCTAAAGGGATAAATCCCGAAAATATTTTGAGCCCTTCTACCTTCACGCAAATTTTCGTAGCAATCAGAGGTCGTTTGTGAATCACACTTTCTCCATGCCTTCTTGCATACTCTTCACCGTTGGCCTTCTCCATGAGCTCTCTAGAGTCACACCGGCTCTGATACCATGTCATGAGGAAAGAGATAAGGAAGAGAGCTCACACAAACACTCTCACAATCAAAGAGGAGCACACACACAGATTGAGGCAAAGACGAATAATCTTCTTCTTCTTCTTCTTTTATTACATAAAAGGAATGTACAATAATGACCTAAAACAAGAATACAACAAGTGCAATATACAAAGAATAGTACATAAGGAAAATCCTAATGTCCAAAAATGAGTGAGTTGACTAGAACCAAATGTGCCATCACTCTCGATAGACAAATCTAGTAAAGGTCAATGAAGTATCCCTGACATATACTGGCGTGACCACTATACATGTCAGAGAAATCAAAAAGTGATACATGTCATCTTGGATCATCACATGTTGAGCTTGATATCTCAACACAATTGTGGTCTTTGTAGGTGGTTCTTACAGTTTCTTTTCAACCTCCATGCAAACCTCCTCTAGCCTGTTGAAAGATGAGATTCTAGTAGAAATCAATTGAATCTTCTTTGTTGCTAAAGCTTGTATCATAGGAGATCCATGTAAAAACTCAAAAGGCTCAATTAGATTTTTCCAATACACCAATTGAAAGGGGGAGTGAGATGTGGCTTCCTTGTAGGGCAACATGTAGGCCACATAAGGTCCTTAAATATGTAGCACCCCAAGTATTAAGCCTTAGACTACATTCCTTTTTGAGCATGGCTATCAATACCTTGTTTGTTGACTCAAATTTCCCATCGGATCTTGGATAATAAGTACATGAAGTGCAATGGAGATTGTTATATGTATAAACAAATTTTGTGAAATACCTTATTACGAAAATGTGTCCCCTAGTTAGTACTTTAAATTTCCAATGAACACCCATATCTGCAAAAATGTTTGCATACAAAAAGTGGCAAAAGTTTGGGTAGTGCAATCTAGTGAAGCAATGGCCTCAGCCCATCTAGTGGCATAATCATTTGCAACTAATAAATACTTATCCCTTCTTTGAAAAGTTGGAAGGTAGATGGCCCCTATGAAATCCAACCCCCAATTCTCAAAAGGTTGCCAAGAGGTGGAGACAACCAAGGGGTGTTGCCTCTATTTGGTAGGCTTAGGTCCACACCTTTGGCATGCATCACATTCCTCTGCCTCCCCCTTTGCATCCTTTAACAATGTTGGCCACCATCAACCAACATCTAGGATCCTTTGAATTATGATGTGGCAAGAGAGGTGCCCATCACATGGACCTTCATGTGTAGTCTACAAAAATTTATGTGCATCTCCTTCATCCATGCACTTCCTAAGGTTGTTGTCCTTTCCGTACTTGTATAGTTTCCCATCAATAATGGTGAAGGAATTACTCTTGATGAGCAATCTCTTCCTCTACGTTGAGCTAGCTTCTTTAGGATACTTTCTCATAGTGAGAAATTCCTTCATATCTTCATACCATCTCTAAGCATGAACAAAGAGGGAATTCGTTCTGCATGCCAATATTCTATCCTTTTATGTTAACTCTTGAAAAATGAACAACCATGACATTTCCTTTACCAAACCTATGAACTATGGAAAAATCAATTTCCTAAAACAATAGTATATATCTCCAAACTCTAGCTATTGCTTGTGTCTTATTCAATAAATACTTAAGGGATTGATGATTGCTAAGAATCACAAACTTTACCCCAAGCAAGTAATGTCGAAACTTTTGTAAAATGAACACCATTACAAATCTTCTCTTTTTGTGGTATTGTAATTCTGCTCCTACTTAGTCAATATTCAACTTGCATATTGGATAGGTCTATCCAATTTGTACTCCTCACTATGTTGAGTAAGGATTGCCCTAAATGTGCATGCATTCACATCCACATGTATATGGAAGTCTTTGGATGAATCTAGGGTGACTAAAATGGGTCCTTCCACAAGCTTTGATCTCAAAATATAATAAGCCTTCTCCTCTTCTTCTTCTTACTTAAATGGGACATCTATATTTATAAGCCTAGAAAATGGACGAGCTCTGTTGTATACATCTTGATAGAACTTTTATGATATCTATTATGTCCCAAGAATCTTTGAATTTCCTTTGGTTTCTTAGGCTCGGGTAACTTCAATATAACTATAATTTTGTCTAGGTCACGAGCCATCCTTTGGTAGAAACTACATGTCAAAGAAGAGTACCCTCTGTCACTAAAAGATGGTACTTGTTTGGATTCAATTTCAACTTTGTTTCCTTGTACCTTTTGAAGAATTGATCACCTAATCAATTCACGAGAGTACTAGTACAAGTACCCAAGAAGGAGGGACAATAATCCATGAATATTCGAATAGTTTCCAAAAGTATGGGTCTGTTGTATAATTCATGGGTTTAGAAGGTTAAATATATGGATTCTAAATGTTAGAATATGATGTATGTTTGCCTTGATTTAGCCCTTGAATTACCCTTGGAACATGCCTTGAACCTTTGGGTGAAACCTCTGGTTTTAACCCTTGGGGTATTTGATCATATGAGCTCCCAAGTGAATGGTTGGAACCTTAGGCTTGATTTATCCTGAGGTGCGAGAACTTTAGTCTTGGGAGAAGCTTCTTTAGGAGCCACCTTGTGTGTATGTGCGATAAGGATCCTCATTTGATTTAGAAGGCATGTGATAGAGCTTGGGAATTAGAAGGCATGTATCACATGAGGGCCACTTGGTTGGACACTTGCCCAAACCCAAGGACATGCACCCCCTTGTCCTACAGGTATATATATGGGCAGAGTTGGATGGGTGGATATGTGCTCTCTCTTGCCATGGTGGTATTGCTTGTTAGTTAGTACTTAGTAGTTTGTTGATCATACAACATTGGTATCAGAGCCTAGGTGTTACTCTCCATTCTCAGAGTTTGGGTTAGTGGTATTATCCATTTGAATCTGAGATCTCTCATCAGATTTCTTGGTTTTTTAGTATACTTGTAGTACTTGCTTCTTATGCAAAAGCTTGATTTTAATTGCCCTTTGTCTCAAGGGGAGATGTGGGAACACACCCCATATTGAGACCCTCAAATTGGCCTCACGAACATCAAGCCATGAATAGCACACTCGAGTGCATCTGAGTGTGAAAGCATGAGGGGCAGCATCGTTCACAACTATTGTTCCTCCTTCTTTCACTTGATGTGCAAGATTGTCTACCCTGTCATATTGTATACTAAAGTTTCTATCATTTGAATGCCTATATGGGATTAAATACTCACAGACACTACTAGGGAGGAAGATGCTCACAGAAAAATAGTTCACTTTGTGATGACTCCTTTTATTTTTTCATAATTAATCTCTCTCTATTCGAATGAGATAGTACAAGTTGTTGATTTGCATACAGAACGTCCATCCATTGGCATCTTCATTAGATTGAAGACAAACCAAGAGAATTTACTATAACTTATTTGAAGCTCCAATCATGAAGCATAGACTTTGAAGAAAAGCTTGGTCAAATGAAGAACATTAGAATATTGGAGGTGCAAAGGAAGCAAGAGGAATGAAAAAAAGGTATTTGTGCATTTCCTTGATGCTATCCATGAGATATGGATGAAATCAAAACTATAGGGGTAATTCTTTCCTATATTTTTTATGGAAATGAATATAAGACCTTCTTAAAAGACTGCTATTTCAAAGATTAGTGCATACCTGCCTTCAGGTAGATTAAGGAAATTATTGAATTTTATTAAATGGACCTCCTTCTTTTCTTGTGACCTATATATTAGTGTCACATTCAGTGAATATGCATTAAGTTTATCTCATATGTGATGTGGCAAGTATAAAAGCATTTGCAAGTATGCATTTGGACATTTCTAGAATGTTTGGTGAGGATAAATGTAAGCATTAAATGGATTACAAAAATGAATGAAAATATGCACTTAAGACATCTTTGAAGTTGTAAGGTTAAGTGAACTTTTGGGTAAACAAGTAAATATATATATATATATATATATATATATATATATATATATATATATATATATATATATATATATATATATATATATATATATATATATATATATATATATATATATATGCCCAAGAAAGGACAAGGGAATTTCAAAGAATCATGATGACCCGAAATTGCAACTTCAAGTACAAGATATGCCAATGGATAAGCCTCGCTATACAAGGAATCAAGGGAAAGGACGTAGCTTTGATGGAGGTAAGTGTTACTTTCCAATTGTCCTTTCATATTTGTTTTTCCATGCTAGAACAATGCATTTCAAATGAAGTAGATGAAGTCCTAATGCACATTGAATGCTGCATATAATGATTCATTTAAATGATGCATTGAAGGCATAATTGAATAGAAAAAGGTTTTTCATTAGCATGAAATGGACTCACCTTTGAAATCTGTTTAGTAGTTGAACATTCAAGGTTTGATATAGCATGGTGCGAACAAAGATGAAGATCATAAACATGCATTGGATATAGGATCATGTATTAAATGGACTTCCTAGTATGAAATCCATTCATGCTTTAAGAGAGGGGTTCAATTCTTGAACCTTATGCATCCTTGGCACATAAGTTTTTTGCATAGATGAAGAATGTATATCACTAAAGTGAATCGGGTATGCATGGCTTGATGGGACTTGAAAAAGGAATTAAGTTTAGTAAGTTTAGGGTTTAAGCTAAGAAAATGACTTCTTCATATGAAGTCAAAAGCATAAAATTTTAATGCTATGTTGGGATTATATGACTCACTAACCATGAACTTTTATGCTTTTTATATGTTGGCTTCTTCCAAAAGCCAACAAAATTTAAACAAGATATAGAAACTTTAAGTTTTGAATCCTACTTATGGACTCTCAAGTTCCATAAATACCCATGGCATGCTTGAACAACAAGGCCAAGGAATTAGGCTCCAAACCAAGCAATGTTTCTCTTCTTATTAGCCATAAGTTAGTGATAATAAGAATTTGGATTGAAAGACATCCAAAAAAGAAACTAGAGTCCTACATGAAACCCTATGCAGAGTTATGGGTTAAGACTTATAATCATAAAAGATTTTAAGAACTTCATAGACCTTAAGAACTTCAAGATCTTATCATTAAGCACAATGATCACACTAAAAAGGGGAAGAGAATGTCATAGAGTTACAAGTTAGGGTAAAATGGATAAACTGTTTCACCATTTTGAAGTGTTCATTTATTCCCCAATAAGGTTCTCCCTTTATTGGCAAAAAGTATGATCCACTTAGAGCTTTAAAAGAGTTGCTTCAGGAGCACATATTTGGAGAAAAGGAAAAATAAAGGGTTGTAAGATACCCTAAAAACTACTAATCCAAAATATATCCTATGAATAAGCAACAACTTTTCCAATATATTTAACAATATGACCATTTGTCTAAGTCAATGATGGGCTCATGAATATCTCCTTTAAGATAGATGCGCATCTATGATAATATCTAGTGTGAAAATACTAGCTCTATTATCAAATGACATAAAAATATCTTTGATTGCATCTGATCAAAGAAATACTTCAATGAAGGCTCGATCATGAAAGTGATCTTTTCGAGAACAAATCAAGATCGGTAAGGAAGTCACTTACAAAGATTTTGATATACTTGAAAAATCCTTCTTAGTAATTAATCCCTAAGTAAGAGTTAAAGTTGTCTACACTAAGGTGAGATTGTAAACCACATGGTATCGGACATCTAGGTTTACAATATCACTTATGTGGGTTCAGTGGTATGGGGCACTAAACCTAAGCATAATGGAAGCTCAAGCTCAAGGATATTTGATGGTTGTGCAATCAAGGACTGAGCATAAATGAAGCTCCAAATTTTTATAGGAATTTGAATGAACATAAATTTCCTTTAAAACCTAAAGTTTTTTAGGACAAAAACTCTTTAAAGGGGGGAAGAAAGGTATCATCAATATGATACTTCTAAGCAAAAGATGCATTCCTTAACTCTTTCATAAAAGTTAAGGAGTACATTTGTTATCAGGTACCTAAGTGTGTTTGAGTAAATCTCAAAACAAAGTAAAAACCAAATATGCAAGAATGGAATTCATTGAAGAATTCCAAGGTAAGCTAGCCAAAAACTTGAAGCATATCCATGGTAAGGTACCTGAGAATGGATAAGATGGATCCAAACACTACAACATATTGACGTATACCGAGGCTTTTTCTGAAGAAATTGAACGGACGCATTTTGGCCCCGATGTCGGTGTAGCTGTTGGTATACATGTCGAAATTAAAGTGCCGGTATAGTCATCAATATGAGTGTCAATATAGTCATCGGTATGAGCGTCAGAAATACCGATGCTCATACCGACGACACTCCTGGGAGTACTGACGCTTATACCGGTGACCTATTGCGAATACCATCGCTTATACCGACGACCATATCTACAATTTTTTTTGGGCAGAGTGTGTTGTCTTTTGCTACAACAACATTACCATGATGTTGTTTAGCAAAAGTCAATACACTTCGCCCAAAGAAAACCGAGTACATGTGACGTGTACTCTAATGGCAACCAAAACATTATTTCATATAGCAAAATAATGTTGGACACAAAAGAGATGAGCAAAATGAACCATGAATCATGTACAAAAAAGTTGTATATTCCATAAATGAAACATGTACAAGAGTGTGGCAAAGCACTTTCATATAGGAACCGAATACAAAATGTGACAAAGCACTTCCATATAGGAACCGAATACAAAATTATGGTGCACCATTGCCACATATGAGTGTAATACAAAATTGTGGCAAAGCACTACCATACATATGCTCAAGGGGATCAAAACCTTTACACCTATAGTCTTGCAACAAAGCCGCTATGCATAAATTGAGACAAATTGATATGATATTTATAAAGAACAACTAAAAATACGAAACCAATCTATAAGTTCACCTCATCATAAATTCTCCCATGAAATGATCGCACTGCATCCCTCTAAGTCTTGCAACAGTGCAGCCAATCAATGACGATATCCATAAGCTTCTTCGGTTCGCGTCGGAGGACGACCCACTGCCAACTCCTATAATAAATATGCAAAATGTTAGATGAACATACATGATGTGCTTAACACAAACAAATTCAATAATTAAAATGCTACTTACAAATTGGTAGTGCATACTACCGTATCCGTCGCTGCCCAAATGCTTCCAATCGTATCTAAATGTGTGGCCGCTGCATCTCGCTGCTGACAATATTGGTCAGGAGTATGTTGTTGCTCATCCTAAATCAATTCCCACTCATCAACATCTAACCATACATGCTTTGGTAAGCCTCCTCTGAAAACATCGTGAGCCTCGAACCATCAATGAGACATCAGCTCGCGTGTCGTGTGCTGAATCCATTCTGAGCTCACAATAGGATGCCCAGGTGCTCGTGGTACTCTTCATATATCGATTATGTGATATAATTTTTGGAATCTTTATCCTGTTCGCTCCATTTTAACATGATAGAATGTCCAAATTATATGCAAAGTTGTCGAATGCATTGATGCATGGACTTTTTGGTCGCATCCATGGAGCTCCATCATGTATGCGATATGTCTTGGAGTCATCACGGTCATGCGCTCCCCAAGGTGTACATGGAGATCCCATCTGATCTAATGTGGAGATGTTAGGGTATATATATATATATATATATATATATATATATATATATATATATATATATATATATATATATATACCGTAAAAAATCTATAGATCCATTTTTTAGATATTTTCACATATATTTCATTGTATAAATTAATATTAATCCAAAGACTTTTTTTAGGATGTGTTTTAGGATATATATATATATATAAACCCTAAAAGTTTAATTTTATATATATATATATATATGTGTAAACCTTTAGATATTTAATTATTTATATTTTATATATTTAGATTTCTCTCTAATATTTCATAAAAATGTATGTATGTATATGTGTATGTATGTGCAACTTGTGTGTGTATGTATGTATACATGTGTGTATGTATATGCAACTTGTGTGTGATGTATGTATGCATATGCATGTGTGTTTGATATATTAATTCTATTTTTGTGTATAAACTCAAAAATCCTATTTTTGGTATATATATATATATATATATATATATATATATATATATATATATATATATATATATATATATATATATATATATATATATATATATATATATATATATATATATATAACCTAAAATTTTTAAAGATCTATTTTTTAGATATTTAATTATTTCTATTTTATATAGTTAGATGTTTCTCTAATATTTCATAAAAATGTATGTATGTATGTGTGTATGTGTGTATGTATGTGCAACTTGTCTGTGTATGTATGTATACATGTGTGTGTGTATGCAACTTGTGTGTCATGTATGTATGCATATGCATGTGTGTATGTGTGTATGATATATTATTTCTATTTTTGTGTATAAACTAAAAAAATTCTATTTTTGGTATATATATATATATATATATATACTAAAAATTTAATGATCTATTTTTTAGATATTTAATTATTTATATTTCATAGATTTAGATTTTTCTCTAATATTTCATAAGAATGTATGTATGTATGTGTGTGTGTGTGTAAAAACTCAAAAATCCTATTTTTGGTGTATATATATATATATATATATATATATATATATATATATATATATATATATATATATATACCTAAAAATTTAAAGATCTATTTTTTAGATATTTAATTATTTATATTTTATATATTTAGATTTTTCTCTAATATTTCATAAAAATGCATGTATGTATGTATGTATGTATGTATGTATGTGTGTGTGTGTGTGTGTGTAAAAACTCAAAAATCCTATTTTTGATATATTAATTCTATTTTTGTGTAGAAACTAAAAAATCCTATTTTTGTGTATGTATACATGTGTGTGTATACATGTATGTATATGCATAGGTGTATGTATGTATACATGTGTGTGTATATATATGCATATGTGTGTGTATGTATATGCATATGTGTGTGTATGTACGTATATGCATATGCATGTATGTATGTATGTATGTATGTGCATGTGTGTATGTATATGCAATTTGTGTATGTATGTATGTATGCATATGCATGTGTGTATGTGTGTATGCATATGCATGTGTGTATGTGTGTATGCATATGCATGTGTGTGCATGTATGCACATATGTGTGTCTGTATATGCATGTGTGTATGTATATGCATATTTGTATGTATGTATGTATAAACATATGCATGTGTGTATGTATGTATGTATGTATGTATGTATACATGTGTGTGTATGTATATGCAACTTGTGTATGTATGTATGTATGCATATGCATATGCATGTGTATGTGTGTATGCACATATGTGTGTATGTATATGCATGTGTGTACGTATATGCATATGTGTATGTGTGTATGCATATGCATGTGTATGTGTGTATGCACATATGTGTGTACGTATATGCATGTGTGTATGTATATGCATATGTGTATGTATGTATATGCATGTGTGTATGTATATGCATATTCATGTGTGTATGTATATGCATGTGTGTATGTATGTATATGCATGTGTGTATGTATATGCATATGTGTATATATGTATATGCATGTGTATATGTATATGCATGTGTATATGTATATGCATGTGTATATGTATATGCATGTGTGTATGTATATGCATATGCATGTGTGTATGTATGTATGTATGTATGTATGTATGTATGTATGTATACATGTGTGTGTATGTATATGCAACTTGTGTGTGTATGTATGTATGCATATGCATGTGTGTATGTGTATGTGTGTATGTATCTATGCATATGCATGTGTGTATGTGTATGCATATGCATGTGTATGTGTGTATGCACATATGTGTGTATGTATATGCATGTGTGTATGTATATGCATATGTGTATGTATGTATGTATATGCATATGCATGTGTGTATGTGTGTATGTATATGCATGTGTGTATGTATATGCAACTTGTGTGTGTATGTATGTATGCATATGCATGTGTGTATGTGTGTATGCATATGCATGTGTGTATGTGTGTATGCATATGCATGTGTATGTGTGTATGTATATGCATATGTGTGTGTGTATGTATACATGTGTGTATGTATGTATGTATATGCATGTGTGTATGTATGTATGTATATGCATGTGTGTATGTATATGTATCTCTCTCTCTCTTTATGTTTCTCTAGATCTCTCTCTTTCTTTCATCTCTCTCTCTCTCTCTCTCAATCGAAAACAAAACAATCACTTATATCGATGTAATTGTTTGGATCATTGTCGTCAAAGTCCACTTAACGTTGTCCTTTGTCGAATTCCAAAGACTTGATGCCAAAATCTCTTGCAAAACTAAAGAGAAGAGAAATTAGAAAAGGGAAAACATAAAGAAAGAGAAAAGAGTGCTACAATATGTGCGATACTTACCAAAATTTCAGATCTAGAGAAATAGAGAGATGTGTGTAGAGAGAGAGAGAAAGGGAGAGAGAGAGAGAGAAAGGGAGAGAAAGAAATTGAGAGATGCAACTCGTGCATGAAAACTCGATGGTAGGAGGTTTTGCTTCAAAACATGATGAATGTCGAATTTTTGCTCTCGGCTCTGATTAAAACACTGCATCAATATGAGCATCGGTATTAAGTGTCGATAAATCACTAGAAACTACCGACGCTCATACCGATGCACTAGTTTCCAACGCATATATTGCCTACGTGGTTTTTCAAGGGTTTTCAACGGTCATACCGATGCCGAGGGATGATCGTCGATATGCACAACGTCGGTATGCCCCTGATATGTTGTAGTGAAAGTTTGGATTGATAAGCATGAAAACTTGCTTAAGTCAAAGGTATGACATATAAAGAATAGTTAGAAGTACTGAGAACACCCATTGATTGTTAGAGACTTAAGAAAATATGTAAAATCACGAACATATGAGTTAAACATTCCAATAAAATCCCATGGGTAAATGTTATTAAAAAAGGGATCTAAAGGATAAAACAATTGGCGTTATCTCAAACTAACTTGACTAGAGGAAATTTGAGAAATCCAAGTGGCCTAAATTGGTCAAAGAAATCAAACATGTCATGGTTTGATAAGTCATGCCAAGGAAAGGTTAATGAAGAACCAAAGATATCTTTGAGATATAAAGATTTAGAAATCTTAGCCTTTGTTCTCATGAATATGATGCCAATGAATTCCAACACGGGATTCATGGTAATAGCAAATGATTAGAGAGCATTGAAAAGACAAGGAAAGTTGAAAGATTAAGAATGTTGACCTATGGATCGAAGAAAGAACTCATTGGTATGGGACAATGGGAACTAACTCCCATTGAGAATTTTCTCTAATGGCTAGAGAGAAAAGAGACTCAAGATCCAATAGAAAACATCAGGATAAGCCTTAAAGATAAGACCACTAAGATTAAGGTCTAAGGTTCATTAAGAGGTGTAGAAATGTACCTCCCAGAACCAATCAAATACACTTGATTGTATTTACAAAAGGCTAAATGGAATAAAATTACATTTACCCTAGGAAAGGCAATCCTTTATCCTCATAAGTGGATGGCTTCTTTTCAATAGAATGCATAGACAACTTTTAGATGATGAGGACAAATGATGATAAAAACTTTAGGGAGTATTTGAGTTAAACTCCAAAGGTAAGGAGGTTGCATAAAGCCAAGTGTATTCAAGTATAAAACCTTGAATGATAGAATGATCTATCAATATCATCTTTTAAATTGTTTGATGATCAGAATAAAGTGATTCAAGAATGTTCAATAAGTTCCTAAAGGAGTCTAGGATATGATGCTAAAAGGGAGGTATCTTTCTAATAAGATGTTGGAACTTAAAACTTGAATAATTTAACTCCACTCAATAGATAGAAGATTTAGGAAGAAGGTATCTTGATGGCTTGATAAGTATTGTTCCTCAATCAGTTTGAGGATTTGAAGGAATTGGTAAGAGAAGTGATTTGTTCCTCTTTGCAAAGCTTTGGTGACCTTTTGGTTAGTATAGGCAGCTATCTTAGGTATAAACCAGATTTGGTTCAAGATAGTTAAGTAGTATTTGTTGGAGATAGACGTCTGCGGAAGCACGCAAACAGCACAAGGAAGAAGAAGAACCTTGGAGCACAAACACACAAAACTGAATGTATTACTAGAGAATGTACAAAGATAAGTAGCCCATTAGGGCAATAGGCATATATACAAGTCGGGGGAAAAAAACCTCCTAAAGAGGGAAAAAAGTGCCCCGGAGGTCCTAGTGTGTTCACACACATCACTACCTAAATATATCAACAAATCCCCCCTGGGAGTGATGCAGTGAACAAGGAGCTGGCACTCGTGTATAAGGAAGTGCCAAGCTATGTGGAAATCACTCCACAAAAGGAAGTAAGCCCAAAGCTTTGCGGAAAGCTTCAAACTTCTCCCTAGGTAGAGCCTTCGTGAAAAGGTCTGCAATGTTCTCCTGCGTGGGCACATATGCCAAGCTGATCTCCCCATCAGAGAACCTCTCCCTGACATAGTGATAATGCACCTCAATGTGCTTAGTGCGAGCATGGAACACAGGGTTCCTCGCAACTGCCAATGCGCTCTGACTGTTAGTGAAGATGGTGGTGGCAAAAGACTGGCCAACACCCAAATCACCCATAAGGCGTCTGAGCCACACACACTCAACAGTCGCTGTGAAAGTTGCCCTATACTCAGCCTCACAACTAGAAGTGGCCACAGTAGGCTTCTTCTTGCTCAACCAAGATATACATGAGCTACCAAGCATGAAGCAAAAACCACTGGTGGACACACGAGTGTCATAGCAACCAGCCCAATCTGAGTCAGAAAAAGCATGCAAATCTGGCGGTAGTGATCCCCCCTTGGGATAAAACAACCCAAGTAGCCGAGTACCACTCAAGTAGCGAAAGATGTGCTTAACTGCCTTCCAATGTGTGACTCCTGGGCAATACATAAACCTGCTTATCTATGTGACAACAAACTGAATATCTGGCCGAGTAATGCATAAGTAAATCAAGCATCCAACAACCTGCTGATAGAGAACAACATCAAATGCATCTCCAACATCATGAAGACTCAATCGTAAACCTGTCTCCATAGGAGTGGCAATAGGCTTACAGTCTTCAAGGCCAAAACGCTGCAATAATATGTCAATATATTTCGTTTGACGCAAACCATTCCACCATCAACTTGCATAAATTGAATGGCCAAATAGTGATGCAAATGCCCCAAATCAGACATCTCAAATGAGGCATGCAGTCAGCCTTGAAATCAGCAATATGCTTCTCAATAGGACCAGTGAGCAGCATGTCATCAACATAGACAACAATGATCAGAAGCACATCATTAGCATGCTTAACATATAAGGTGCTTTCAGTTGGACTGTTCTCAAAACCATGTGCAACCAGATAGGCATGTATCTTCTCATACCAAGCACGTGGTGCTTGCTTTAAACCATATAATGCCTTCTTTAACCTGCACACCTGGTTTTCATGCCCTTTCTGCACAAAGCCATGGGGCTGAAAAACATACACTTCTTCATGCAAGTCACCATTCAGAAATGTTGTTTTAATGTCCAACTGATGTACATTCCAACCATGATGGGCTGCAAGTGCACAAATGCTCTGAACAGTAGTCATACGGCATGTAGGTGCAAGGGTCTCATCAAAATCAATGCCTCTTTCCTGTGCATAACCGTTTGCAACAAGCCTAGCCTTATACCTGTCAACTCTACCATCACGTTTACGTTTCAGCTTGTATACCCACTTAGTGCCAATGGCCTTCTTGTCAGGAGGCAAGTCACATAAAGACCATGTACCATTCTTCATTATAGCATCATATTCAGATTGCATAGCAACCATCCAATTTTCTGAACTTTGTGCTTCATCAAAAGAAACAGGCTCATTCTCATCACAGAGACTAGATGCAGCCATAGCATAGCAATCTGATGCAAAGGAGGCACTATGAGAGCCTGAACGAGTACGATATGACAAAGGTGCATCTAATTTGCTGTCACACAAAGTTTGCACCAGCCATTTTGGCATAGTTTTTGCCTGTTCATAGTATCAGCTCTCTCATCAACAAGTGCATCTTGTAAATCTACATCAGAAATATGAAACCTACAAAGGCTGAGAAGTTGCCTCGTTAGGACCACCACTAGACTGACCACCTGTAAAAAGAGGCATCAAAGTATCATACATGTCTTTGGAGCTAACAGATGTCTCCTTAGTACATGAAAGCAATGGCTGAATAGCATCTTCCACAAAGATAACATCACAGCTAACCAGAATGTATTTAGACTGTGGATGATACAGACGATAGCCTTTACTTTCAGAACTATACCCAAGAAAAATACATTTTACTGCCTTATCATCCAATTTTTTACGATGTTGTTTAGGCACTAGTGCATATGCCAAACAACCAAAAACATGCAGATGAGCAACAGATGGCTTGCGGTCATGCCAAGCCTCATATGGAGTGATAGACTGTAGCGCTTTAGTGGGACACCTGTTCAGTACATATGCTGCACACATGAAAGCCTCAAGCCAAAAACTATGTGGTAAAGCCTGATTCTTGACCATGCACCTCGCCATCTCTATGAGTGACATGTTCTTTCGTTCAACAACTCCATTCTGTTGAAGTGTATACGGCACTGTACACTGGTGTTTTATCCCACGTTCAGCCAAAAATGCATTAAAATCAGAAGACATATATTCCCCCCCTCAATCAGAACGGAGGGTGCCCATGCTGACAAATTTTCAGTCAAAACCAAAAACCGTTTAAAGCACATGAACACTTCGGACTTTGCTTTGAGTGGATATACCCATGCATGCCTGGAAAAATCATCAATGAAAGTCATGAAGTAAAGATAATTTCCAAAAGAGGGTGTCTGCATAGGACCACATACATCACTATGTACAAGCTTCAATTTATGTGTAGCTCAAACTGAACCATCTTTTGGAAAGGAGGAATGCAGCATTTTGCCCAAAATATAGCCTTCACAAACATGTTTTCCAAGTGCCTCAAGTTTGGGCAAAGAGGACACCATTTCAGATTTCTGCAGGCATAGCAAACTAGCAAAATTCAGATGACCAAAGCGTGCATGCCAAAGCTTTGCATCTGACATAGCCTGAGAATCATTTACTGCACATGCCAAATCATTTTCAGATCTTTCATGGTCTATGAGCTTATACAGCCCACAACATAAAATGCCAGAAGCAATAATAACATCGCCATTTGATAGATCATGAAATGTACATCTGTCATCAACAAATTTCACAACCAAGCCAATCTTGGCTAATGCAGAAACTGATAACAGATTCTTCTTGATCCCTGGCACAAATAAAGCATCTGACAAAGTGAAACAACTACCATCAGCAGTAGTCAAAATGATCTTACCAACTCCCATAACAGGATAAGAGGAGTTGTTGGCGCATGTAACAGTATTCCCTGTAGGGGCAGGCTCGAGTGAAGAGAAGAAACTGCGCTACGAGGTAATATGTTTGGTCGCCCCACTGTCAAAGTACCAAACATCTGAGTCTACTGCAGACATTTGACAGATCATGAACTATACATCTGTCATCAACAAATTTCACAACTAAGCCAATCTTGGCTAATGTAGAAACTGATAACAGATTCTTCTTGATCTCTGGCACAAATAAAGCATCTGACAAAGTGAAAGAACTACCATCAGCAGTAGTCAAAATGATCTTACCAACTCCCATAACAGGATAAGAGGAGTTGTTGGCACATGTAACAGTATTCCCTATAGGGGCAGGCTCGAGTGAAGAGAAGAAACTGCGCTGCGAGGTAATATGTTTGGTCGCCCCACTGTCAAAGTACCAAACATCTAAGTCTACTGCAGACATGCACGCCTCATGAGAAGATGGGTCAAAACTGCAAACAATAGTGAACGCCCATTCTTCTTCTTGCACAAGATTAGCAGACTCCGTTTTTGGTGTAGAGGCTTCTGCAACAACCATTCTAGCCGGGGGAAAAAAACCTCCTAAAGAGGGAAAAAAGTGCCCCGGAGGTCCTAGTGTGTTCACACACATCACTACCTAAATATATCAACAATATTATCCTTTGGAAGAACTTGCTAAGCTAAGATGAATACAGAACTTGGGTGGAGACCTAGAAGAAAGTTCTACCAAGTAATTCTGATTCCTAAAGACATGAGTTTAGTTGTTGGATCAATGAAGTCTTGAATGTCAAAGATTTTCCAAAGGGATTAAATTGTGCAAGAACAAAGATATGTTCTAAGGATTAATCTAGGGAAAGTCAAAGATGATCAAGATAAGGATCCACTAGTGGAAATGAACTTTCAAACTTGGGTGTATTATCTATCATCCAGAATACTTGAACATTGTGTTTCAAGAAAAGTTGGATGAAATAAGTCCACCTAAGTTGCCAAAGAATGAGAAGATAGTAGTTCACCTCATTTGGTACAGACTCAGTTTGCTAAGTTAACACCTTTATCCAAGTCCTACCAAATACAAATAAAGTATATTTGTATTCGAAAAGGACTATAAACAAATAAGTTAAGTTCATAACATCTAAAGATTCCTCTCCTTTTTATTGAAAGTGGAAGTTGATCTAGTTTTCGACCCTTTCAAGATAGATTTAGGATCTCTATTGTTGATATATTTAGGTAGTGATGTGTGTCAACACACTAGGACCACCAGGGCACTTTTTTCCCTTTTTAGGAGGTTTTTTCCCCCCCGTTTGCATATATGCCTATTGCCCTAACGGGTCACTTATCTTTGTACATTCTATTGGTAATACATTCAGTATTGTGTGTTGTGCTCCAAGCTTCTCCTTCTTCCTTGTGCTTTTTGGGTGCTTCCACAGACCTCTAACTCCAACAATTGGTATCAAAGCAGGTCGGGGATTGTCGACTCCCCTCCGGTCGCAGTCTCAAAATCGCACGAAATCGCGATCTGAGCTCGTTTCGGCCTCCTAACTCACTATCGCAACATTTGTGCAAACTATTTCATCTTTTTGTGCCAAAGATATATAAAAGTTTTGGTTTGCTAGTATAAGTGTCTCAAAGTCTACTATAGGTTTAGCAGAACTCGTTAGGGGCCATTTTTCTGCATCAGGGTATTTTAATCAGTGTCCATGGCTGAAAGCAGTGATGTATTTCGTATGTTGGTGTTGAAGATGAGTTGGATGGTACAAATTACCTATTTTGGGATTATATAATGCTTCATGTATTGGTTGCAAAAGGATTGTGGAGTACTATGCAGGGTGTTGAAATTTCCTATTACACCTGCAAATACACGTATTGAAGCTTATGCAGATGGCGTTGAAGATGGTGATATTCTGCGTAATCCTGATCGTGCTATGGTTCCTATTGCACCTATTACGGAGCAAATTTGTTGGGATGGCAGAGATGCTCAAGCACATGAATTGATAGCCTTGTCTATCAAACGTGCCATTATTCTTCACATTCACTCTTGCATAATAGCTAAGGATGCTTATGATACACTTACCACATTCTACCAAGCTAGGAATGAAGATCATATTGCTTACCTTCGAAAAAAGTTGGAAAGTGAGCATATGATTGAAGGTGATTATGGATATTTTTCTGACAAAGATCAAGGATTTGAAGGAATAGTTGATTTCTGATAATGAAGTCCTTCCTGATAGTTCACTTGTGTAGACTATTCAAAATGGTCTTCCCAACTCATATCAGAGTTTTGCTTCTACTCTTCGTTTGATGATGAAAGGCAATCTAAATGCCTTAATATTTGAAGAGTTAGTTTCTATTATATTGTAGGAAGATCAGTCTAGGCACAAAAGGTCTATTATGTGTGTTGCAGATCAAGCTTCCCTGGTTAGTCAGAAGAGCAAAGGTAAATGGAGCTCATCTACTAGTAAGCAAAAATCTGCAAATGTTGCACATTCAAAGAAGGAAGACAAAGATGAGAAGAAATCAGAAAAGCATAAATTATTTTGCAAATATTGTAAAGGAAATGATCATGTCATTAAGAGTTGTCCCAAACTAGCTACTAACAAGGTAGAGAAAAAAGAGGCCAGAATGGTTGTTGCAAAGGCCTCTACACCGAAAACAGAGTCTGCTAATCTTGTGTAGACTAAAGAATGGGCATTTACTACTGTTTGCAGTTTTGACCCATTTTCTCATGAGCAGTGTATGTCTGCAGTAGACTCAGATGTTTGCTACTTTGATAGTGGGGCAACCAAATATATTACCTCATAGTGCAGTTTATTCACTTCACTTGAGCCTTCCCCTAGAGGGAATACTATCACATGTGCTAACAACTCCTCTTATCCTGTCATGGGAGTTGGTAAGATCATTCTGACTACTGCTGATGGCAGTTCTTTTACATTGTCAGATGTTTTTTTTGTGCCAAGGATCAAGAAAAATCTATTATCAGTTTCTACATTAGCCAAGGATGGATTGGTTGTGAAATTTGTTGATGAAACATGTACAGTTCATGATCTATCAAATGGCTATGTGATTATTGCTTCTGGCATTTTATGTCGTGGGCTCTATAAGCTCATAGACTATGAAAAATATGTGAATGATTTAGCATGTGCAGTACATGATTCTCATGCTATGTCAGATGCAAAACTTTGGCATGCATGCTTTGGTCAACTGAATTTTGCTAGTTTGCTATGCCTGCAAAAATCAAAATTGGTGTCCTCTCTACCCAAAGTTGAGGCCCCGGTAAACATGTTTGTGAAGGGTGTGATTTGGGCAACATGTAGTGTTCTTTGTTCCCAAAAGTTCAGGCTACTCATAAATTGTAGCTTGTTCATAATGATGTCTGTGGTCCTATGCAGACACCCTCTTTTGGAAACTATCTTTACTTCCTGACTTTCATTGATGATTTTTCCAGGCATGCATGGGTATATCCACTAAAAGTAAAGTCCAAAGTGTTTATGTGCTTCAAACAGATTTTGGTTTTGGCTGAAAATCTGGCAGTATGTAAAATGGGCACCCTCCATTCTAATCGAGGGGGGGAATATATATCTTCTGACTTTAATGCATTTCTGGTTCAACATGGGATAAAACATCAATGTACAGTGCCATATACACCTCAATAGAATGGAGTTGCTGAACGAAAGAACAAGTCACTCATGGAGATTGTGAGGTGTATGATAAAGAGTCAGGCATTACCACATAGTTTCTAGCTTGAGGTTGTCATGTGTGCAACATATGTACTGATAGGTGTCCCACTAAAGCACTGCAGTCTATCACTCCATATGAAGCTTGGCATGGTCGCAATCCATCTGTTGCTCATCTACATGTTTTTGGTTGTCCGGCATATGCATTAGTGCCTGAACAACATCGCAGGCAATTGGATGATAAAGAAGCAAAATGTATTTTTGTTGGGTACAGTTCTGAAAGCAAAGGCTATCGTCTCTATCATCCATAGACTAAACACATTTTGGTTAGCCATGATGTTGTTTTTGTGGAAGATGGACAGTCTAGTGTTGGTCCTAATGAGGCAACGTCTCAGCCTTTACAGGTTTCATGTGATGATGCAGATCATTCCATTTCTGATGCAGATTTTCATGGTGCACTTGTTGATGAGAGAGCTTATATTGAGGAGGCAATAACTATGCCAAAATGGTTGGTGTAAACTTTGCGTGATAGCAAACTAGATGCACCTCTATCACACCGTACTCATTCAGCTCTCATAGTGCCTCTTTTGCATCAGATTGCTATGCTATGGTTGCATCTAGTCTCTTTGATGAGAATGAGCCTATTTTGTTTTATGAATCACAAAATTCTAAAAATTGGATGGTTGCTATGCAATCAGAATATGATGCTATCATGAAAAATAGTACCTTGTCCTTATGTGACTTTATCTCCTAGAAAGAAGGCCATTAACACTAAGTGGGTATACAAGCTGAAGCGTAAGCCAGATGGAACAATTGATAGGTATAAGGCTAGGCTTGTTGCAAAGGGTTATGCACAGGAAAGAGGCATTGATTTTGATGAGACCTTTGCACCTACATGCAGAATGACTAATGTTCATAGCATCTGTGCACTTGCAACTCATCATGGTTGGAATGTACATCAATTCGACATCAAAATTGCATTTTGAATGGTGACTTGCATGAAGAAGTGTATGTTTTTTAGCCTCGTGGCTTTGTGCAAAAAGGGCATGAAAACCAAGTGTGTAGGTTGAAAAAGGCTTTATATGGTTTGAAACAAGCACCATGTGCTATGTATGAAAAGATACATGCCTATCTGATTGCATATGGTTTTGAGAACAGTCCAATTGAGAGCACCTTATATGTTAAGCATGCAAATGATGTGGTCCTAATCATTGTGGTCTATGTTGATGTCATGCTGCTCACTAGTCCTATTCAGAAGCATATTGCTGATTTTAAGGCTGATTTGCATGCCTCATTTGAGATGTCAAATTTGGGGCACTTGCATCATCATTTGGGCATTCAATTTATGCAAGGTTATGAAGGAATAACTTTGTGTCAAACAAAATATATTGACACATTATTGCAAGGTTTTGGCCTTGAGAACTGTAAATCTATTGCCACTCCTATGGAGACAGGTTTATGATTGAGTCTTCATGATGCTTGACATGCATTTGATGTTGTTCTCTATCAGCAAGTTGTTGGATGCTTGATTTACTTATGCATTACTCGTCCAGATATTTAGTTTGTTGTCTCACAGATGAGCAAGTTTATGCATTGCCCAGGTGTCAAGCATTGGCATGTGGTTAAGCACATCTTTCGCTACTTGAGTGGTACTCGGCTACTTGGATTGTTTTATCCCAAGGGGGGATCACTACCACCATATTTGCATGCTTTTTCTTATAGTGTCTGGCCTAGTTGCTATGACACTTGTGTGTCCACTGGTGGCTTTTGCTTCATGCTTGGTAGCTCATATATATCTTGGTTGAGCAAGGAGCAAACTACTGTGGCCACTTCCAGTTGTGAGGCTGAGTATAGGGCAACTTTCACAATGACTATTGAGTGTGTGTAGCTCAGACGCCTTATGGTTGATTTGGGTGTTGGTCAATCTTCTGCCACCACCATCTTCACTGACAATCAGAGCATTAGCAGTTGCGAGGAACCGTGTGTTGCATGCTCGCACTAAGCACATTGAGGTGCATTATCATTATGTCAGGGAGACGTTCTCTTCTGGAGAGATTAGCTTAGCATATGTGCCCATGTAGGAGAACATTGCAGACCTTTTTCATGAAGGCTCTGCCTAGGGAGAAGTTTGAAGCTTTTTGCAAAGCTTTGAGCTTACTTCCTTTTGTGGAGGTTTTTTCCCCCTTTAGGAGGTTTTTTCCCCCGGCTTGTATATACGACTATTGCCCTAACAGGTCACTTATCTTTGTACATTCTAGTGGTAATACATTCAGTATTGTGTGTTGTGCTCCAAGCTTCTCCTTCTTCCTTGTGTTGTTCGTGTGTTGTTCATGTGCTTTCGCAGACGTCTAATTCCAACATCTATTACATACTCCTAAAATTTATACATTTTTAGGAAACTACAAGGTGCATGGAAATGTAATATTTTATGGAGATCAAGGTTTGTGAAAGTGCCAAAGGGAAACTAATAAGCTAAGACTACCAAAGAAATCCTCCCATTTCATTATTCCATAGGTACAAGGCATGTACACTCATTTGGATTGAGGAAAAGTGATTTGGGTAGGGATTTTTTATTCCTTTCCTTTCAGATCAAGGAAGGTAGTAACGCTTATCTGATTACAGGAAGCAAATCTAAAGAGAGAGATAACCATGCTCAAAGTATAGATCATGGTGCACGGGGGAATACTCCACATAGTATACCTACACACATTTTCGATGATGAAAATGTTAAAAGGGGGAATAATAATGTTGTACAATTCATGGGTAGAAGGTTAAATATATGGATTCTAAAGGTTAGAGTATGATGTATGTTTGCCTTGGTTTAGCCCTTGAATTACCCTTGGAACGTGCCTTGAACCTTTGGGTGAAAAGCTTGGTTTTAACCCTTGCGGTATTTATTCATATGAGCTCCCAATTTGAATGGTTGGAACCTTAGGCTTGATTTATCCAAAGGCATGGGAACCTTAGGCTTGGGAGAAGCTTCTCTAGGAGCCACCTTGTGTGTATGCGAGAGAAGAATCCCCATTTGATTTAGAAGGCATGTGATAGACCTTGGGAAATTAGAAGGCATGTGATCACCCATGGGAAAGTGTCCACATGAGGGCCACTTGGCTAGACACTTGGCCAAACCCAAGGGCATGCACCCCCTTGGCCTAGAGGTATATATGTGGGTGGTGTTGAATGGGTGGATATGTGCTCTTTCTTGCCATGGTGGTGTTGCTAGATAGTTAGTCCTTAGTAGTTTGGTGATCATACAATAGGGTCCAAAGATAAGGTTCATTGTCATATTGAAAGTGGCAAAAGCAATTCTAAGTCTTAGTGGCATCTTTACATAAACATAAGTGCCCCAATCTATGATGAAAGACATTGTATCTTGATCCTCTAAGTGAATATATATCTAATTATACCCATTCAGCCCATCCGTGAAGTTGTACAATGTATGTTGGACCACTTCTTCAATAAGTTATTTGTGAACGTCATAGGGAGCCCATTTGGAATTGTCACCTTGTCGAGTGCCAATGACCATTGGTGCACATCATATCCTTTCCCCAATGATGTAGAACAATCACATGCCTTAACCAAAGCCTTACAATCAAAAGTGGAAATCATCCAACCACCTCTGGGAGTCTCATGACAACAAAATCAATAGTAAGGATATTACCTTGTACTAAGATTTGTACTCTAGGCACCACTCCTAGAGGCTTTACTTTACTATAGTATACTAAAGTTGTTGTAAATGTGGTTAGTTTTGAATGTTGGAGTCCAAGCCTCTTCATTGTGTACTTTGGCATTAAATTGATGCAATGACTACCATCCACTATGATTCATTGGAAAATGTGTCCTTTGATGCTCATAATTAGTCTTGGGATCTTAGAATCAATAAGGAGGGCTTTTCCAACGACTTTTTCTTCACACAAGGTATCAATCCTTGCCACCAAAGTGGAAGTAGACAAGTCATTATAATTTGCAACACCTCCATCCTGAACTTCACATCCATTTTTAAGAGATGAAAAATAATCACTTCCTTCTTCACTATCTTTAACAGCCTTGAAGCTTCTGATTCCCTTAAGGTCTAAGAGATGAAAATTACTCACTTCCTTCTTCACAATCTTTAATAGCCTTGAAGCTTCTGATTCCCTAAGGTCTAAGAGATGGCCATGTCTTCTTGCTCTTTTTGGACCATCTTGTAAGCTTTTCCAATTACTTCATTTATGTTAATAGGATCCCCTCTTTATTAGATATCTGTTGATATATTTTGGTACTGATGTGTGTCAACACACTTGGGACCACCATGGCACCTTTTTTCCTCTTTAGGAGTTCTTTCCCCCCTAGCTTGTATATATGTCTATAACCCTAATGGGTCACTCATCTTTGTACATTCACTTGGTAATATATTTAGTATTGTGTGTTGTGCTCCAAGATTCTTCTTCATCCTTGTGCTATTTGAGTGCTTCTACATACCTCAAACTCCCACAATTGATATCAGAGCAGGTCACTGCTTCATCTAGGGTGTTGTTGACACCCCTCCTGTCACAATCTCATAATTGCACGAAATTTGGTGATCATACCAAGGGTGATTAGGAGTTCAAAACGGCTTTGGTCTAAGCTGTTAAAGTCCAGATATGAGCTCGTTTCGACATTCGAACGCACTATCACAATGCCCATGCAAGCAATTTTGTCCATTTATACCAAATATATATATATAATTTTGGTTTGTGAGTACAAGCACCTCAAAGTCTACTACAGGTTTAGCAAATCTCCGAAGGGTAGTTCTATTGAACTTTTTGAGAAATAGCCATTTTCTTGTATTAGGGTATTTTAGTCAGTGGCCATGGCTGAAAGTAATGATGTATTCCGTATGTTGGCTATTGAGGACAACTTGGATGGTACTAATTACCCATTATGGGCATATATGATGCGTCATGTATTGGTTGCAAATGGACTGTGGAATATTGTGTAGGGTGTTGGAAAACAACCTACTACACCTGTAAATATAGTTATTGAAGGTGATGTAGATGGCATTGAAGATGAAAAAATCCAAATTCCTATTCGTGCTATAGTTCTTGCTACACCTATTGCAGAGAAACTTCATTGGGATGGCAGAGATGCTCAGGCACATGCATTGACAACTTTGTCTATCAAACATGCCATTATCCCTCATATTCACTCTTGGGAAATAACAAAGGATGCTTGGGATATGCTTACCACTTTGTACTAAGCAAGAAATGAGGCTCGTGTTGCTTACCTCCAAAAATAGTTTGAGAGTGAGCATATGAATGAAAGAGTTTCTATGGATAGTTTTTGACAAAGATCAAATATTTGGAGCAGTTGATTTTTGTAGATGAAGTCTTGCCAGATAGTTCACTTATGCAAACCAGTCTTAATGGTCTCTCAGATTCATATCGAAGTTTTGCTTCTACTCTTCGGTTGATGATGAAAGGCAATCCAAATGCCTTAACATTTGAGGAGTTAGTCTATGTTTTGTTGGAGCAAGGCCAGTCTAGGTAGAACATGTCCATTATGCGTGTTGCACATCAAGATTTATTAGTTAGTTAGAAGGGCATGTTGATATATTTAGGTAGTGATGTGTATGAACACACTAGGACCGTCAAGGCACTTTTTTTCCTCTTTAGGAGGTTTTTTTCCCCCGGCTTGTATTTACGCCTATTGCCCTAATGGGCTACTTATCTTTGTACATTCTCTAGTAATACATTCAATATTGTGTGTTGTGCTCCAAGCTTCTTCTTCTTCCTTGTGCTGTTCGCGTGCTTCCACAGACATCTAACTCCAACAATTGGTATCAGAGCAGGTCGTCGCTTCATCTAGGGCGCCGTCGACACTCCTCCGTTTGCAGTCTCAGAATCGCACGAATTTTGGTGAGCTCGTTTTGGCCTCCGAACGCACTATCATAGCGCTTGTGTAGGCTATTTCATCTTTTTGTGCCAAAGGTATATACCAATTTCTGTTCGCTAGTTTAAGCGTCTAGAAGTCTGCTACAGGTCTAGCAGAACTCGTTTGGGTAGTTCTATTCAACTTTTTGAGATACAATTGATTTTCTGCATCAAGGTATTTTAGTCACCGGCCATGGTTGAAAGCAGTGTGTATTTCGTATGTTGGTTGTTGAGGATAAGTTGGATGGTACCAACTACCCGTTGTGGGCTTATATGATGCGACATGTATTGGTTGAAAAAGGACTATGGAACATTGTGCAGGGTGTTGAAAAACGTCCTATCACACATGCAATTGTTACAACAACAGGTACAGAAGTTGATGCAGAAGGTGTCGAAGATGATGATATTCTGCATATTCTTGTTCGTACTGCGGTTTTTGCTGCACCTACTGTAGAGAAGATTCGTTGGGATGGCATAGATGCCCAGGCACATGCATTGATAGCTTTGTCTGTCAAACGTGCCATTATTCCTCACATACGCTCTTGCATAACAGCTAAGGATGCTTGGGATACACTTACCACATTGTACCAAGCTAGGAATGAGGATCGTGTTGCTCACCTCCGAAAACAGTTGGAGAGTGAGCACATGAATGAGGGTGATTCTATGGACAGTTTCCTAACGAAAATCAAATACTTGAAGGAACAGTTGATTTTTGTTGATGAGGTTATACAAGATAGCTCACTTGTGCAGACCGTTCTGAATGGTCTTCCTGATTCATATCAAAGTTTTGCTTCTACTCTTCGCTTGATGATGAAAGGCAATCCAAATGCCTTATCATTTGAGGAGTTAGTCTTTGTTCTGTTGCAGGAAGATCAATCTAGGCAGAATAGGGCCATTATGCGTGTTGCAGATCAAGCTTTCCTGGCTAGTTAGAAGGGCAAAGGAAAATGGAGCTCTTCTACTAGTAAGCAGAAATCTGCAAATGTTGCACATTCGAAGAACCAAGACAAAGATGAGAAAAAATTAGAAAAGCAGAAATTGCTTTGTAAGTATTGTAAAGGGAATGATCATATCATAAGAACTGTCCAAAACTGGCTGCTAAAGAGGCAAAGAAGAAAGAGGCTGGAATGGTTGTTGCAGAGGCCTCTACACCAAAAACAGAGTCTGCTAATCTTGTGCAGGAAGAAGAATGGGCGTTTACTACTGTCTCCAGTTTTGACCCATCTTCTCATGAGCAGTGCATGTCTGCAGTAGACTCAGATGTTTGGTATTTTGACAGTGGGGCGACCAAAAATATTACCTCGCAGTGCAGTTTCTTCTCTTCACTCGAGCCTTCCCCTACAAGGAATATTGTTACATGCGCCAACAACTCCTCTTATCTTGTTATGGGAGTTGGTAAGATCATTTTGACTACTGCTTATGGTAGTTCTTTCACTTTGTCAGATGCTTTAGTTGTGCCAGGGATCAAAAAGAACCTGTTATCAGTTTCTGCATTAGCCAAGATTGGCTTGGTTGTGAAATTTGTTGATGATAGGTGTACAGTTCATGATCTCTCAAATGGCGATGTGATTATTGCTTCTGGTATTTTATGTCGTGGGCTATATAAGCTCATTGACTATGAAAGATCTGTAAATGATTTGGCATGTGCAATAAATGATTCTCACGCTATGTCAGATGCAAAGCTTTGGCATGCACACTTTGGTCATCTGAATTTTGCTAGTTTGCTACGCCTGCAGAAATCTGAAATGGTGTCCTCTTTGCCCAAACTTGAGGCACCTGGAAAACATGTTTGTGAAGGCTATATTTTGGGCAAAATGCAGTGTTCATCCTTTCCAAAAGATGGTTAAGTTCGGGCTACTCAGAAATTGCAGCTTGTACATAGTGATGTCTGTCGTCCTATGCAGACACCTTCTTTTGGGAATTATCTTTACTTCTTGACTTTCATCGATGATTTTTCCAGGCATGCATGGGTATATCCATTGAAGGCAAAGTCCGAAGTGTTCATGTGCTTCAAATAGTTTTTGGTTTTGGCTGAAAATCTGTCAGCATGTAAAATGGGCACCCTCCGTTCTGATCGAGGGGGGGAATATATGTCTTCTGATTTTAATGCATTTCTGGCTGAACGTGGGATAAAACACCAGTGTACAGTGCCGTATACACCTCAACAGAATGGATTTGCTGAATGAAAGAATAGGTCACTCATGGAGATGGCGAGGTGTATGGTCAAGAGTCAGGCTTTACCACATAGTTTCTAGCTTGAGGCTGTCATGTGTGCAACATATGTACTGAACAGATGTCCCACTAAAGTGCTGCAGTCTATCACTCCATATGAGGCTTGGCATGACCGCAAGCCATGTGTTGCTCATCTGCGTGTTTTTGGTTGTTTGGCATATGCATTAGTGCCTGAACAACATCATAGAAAATTAGATGATCAAGCAGTAAAATGTATTTTTGTTGGGTACAGTTCTAAAAGTTAAGGCTATCGTCTGTATCCACAGACTAAACGCATTCTCGTTAGTTGTGATGTTGTTTTTGTGGAGGATGCTATTCAACCATTGCGTTCATGTACTAAGGAGACATTTGTTAGCTCCAAATATATGTATGATACTTTGTTGCCTCTTTTTACAGGTGGACAATCTAGTGCTAGTCCTAATGAGGCAACTTCTGAGCCTTTGCAGGTTTCATGTGATGATGTAGATCATTCCATTTCTGATGCAGATTTACATGATGCACTTGTTGATGAGAGAGCTGACATTGAGCAGGCAAAGACTATGCCAAAATGGCTTATGCAGACTTTGCGTGACAGCAAATTAGATGCACCTCTCTCATATCGTACTCATTGAGGCTCTCATAGTGCCTCTTTTGCATCAGATTGCTATGCTATGGCTGCATTTAGTCTCTGTGATGAGAATGAGCCTGTTTCGTTTGATGAAGCACAAAATTCAGAAAATTGGATGGCTGCTATGCAATCTGAATATGATGCAATAATGAAGAATGGTACTTGGTCTTATGTGACTTGCCTCCTGACAAGGAGGCCATTGGCACTAAGTGGGTATACAAGCTGAAGCATAAACTTGATGGTACAGTTGACAGGTATAAGGCTAGGCTTGTTGCAAAGGGTATGCACAGGAAAGAGGCATTGATTTTGATGAGACCTTTGCACCTACATGCCGTATGACTACTGTTCGGAGCATCTGTGCACTTGCAGCCCATCATGGTTGGAATGTACATCAGTTGGACATTAAAACAACATTTCTGAATGGTGACTTGTATGAAGAAGTGTATGTTTTTCAGCCCCGTGGCTTTGTGCAGAAAGGGCATGAAAACCAGGTGTGCAGGTTAAAGAAGGCATTATATGGTTTAAAGCAAGCACCATGTGCTTGGTATGAGAAGATACATGACTATCTGATTGCACATGGTTTTGAGAACAGTCCAACTGAAAGCACCTTACATGTTTAGCGTGCCAATGATGTGCTTCTGATCATTGTTGTCTATGTTGACGACATGCTGCTCACTGGTCCTATTGAGAAGCATATTGCTGATTTGAAGGCTGATTTGCATGCCTCATTTGAGATGTCTGATTTGGGGCATTTGCATCACTATTTGGGCATTCAGTTTATGCATGTTGATGGTGGAATGGCTTTGTGTCAAACGAAATATATTGAAACATTATTGCAGCGTTTTGGCCTTGAAGACTGTAAGCCTATTGCTACTCCTATGGAGACAGGTTTACGATTGAGTCTTCATGATGCTGGAGATGCATTTGATGCTGTTCTCTATCAGAAGGCTGTTGGAGGCTTGATTTACTCATGCATTACTTGGCCAGATATTCAGTTTGTTGTCTCACAGATGAGCAAGTTTATGCATTGCCTAGGAGTCAAGCATTGGTAGGCGGTTAAGCGCATCTTTCACTACTTGAGTGGTACTCGGCTACTTGGGTTGGTTATCCCAAGGGGGGATCACTACCGCCAGATTTGCATGCTTTGTTTGACTCTAATTGGGTTGGTCGCTATGACACTCGTGTGTCCACTAGTGGCTTTTGCTTCATGCTTGGTAGCTCATGTATATCTTGGTTGAGCAAGAAGCAGCCTACTGTGGCCACTTCCAGTTGTGAGGCTGAGTATATGGTAGCTTTCACAGCTATTGTTGAGTGTGTGTGGCTCAGATGCCTTATGGCTGATTTGGGTGTTGGTCAGTCTTCTGCCACCACCATCTTCACTGACATGGCAGTTGTGAGGAACCCTGCTTTCCATGCTCGCACTAAGCACATTGAGGTACATTATCACTATGTCAGGGAGAAGTTCTTTGCTGGGGAGATGAGCTTGGCATATGTGCCCACGCACGAGAACATTGCAGACCTTTTCACGAAGGCTCTGCCTAGGGAGAAGTTTGAAGCTTTCCGCAAAGCTTTGGGCTTACTTCCTTTTGTGGAGTGATTTCCACATAGCTTGGCACTTCCTTATACATGAGTGCCAGCTCCTTGTTCATTGCATCACTCCCAGGGGGGATTTGTTGATATATTTAGGTGGTGATGTGTGTGAACACACTAGGACCGCCGGGGCACTTTTTTCCCTCTTTAGGAGGTTTTTTTTCGCCAGCTTGTATATACACCTATTGCCCTAATGGGCTACTTATCTTTGTACATTCTCTAGTAATACATTCAGTATTGTGTGTTGTGCTCCAAGCTTCTTCTTCTTCCTTGTGCTGTTTGCATGCTTCAGCAGACGTCTAACTCCAACAGGGCAAAGGTAAATGGAGCTCATCTACTAGTAAGTACAAACATGCTAATTTTGCAAAATAAAAATGGGAAGACAAATATAAGAAGAAAACATAAAAATAGAAAGAGTTCTGCAAATACATTAAAGGAGATGATTATATCATAAAGAGATGTCCAAAATTGGCTACAAAAGAGGCAAAGAATAACAAGGCTGGAATCGTTGTTGCATAGGCCTCTACACCTAAAACAAAGTCTACTAATCTTGTGTAGAATAAAGAATGAGCATTTACTACTATTTGCAGCTATGAACCATCTTCTCATGAACAATGTATGTCTATAGTAGACATATGTTTGGTACTTTGATAGTGAGGCAGCCAAACATATCAACTTGTAGCATAGTTTCTTTAGTTCACTTGAGCGTGCCCTTACAGGGAATACTGTCACATGTGCAAAAAACTCCTCTTACCCTATCATAGGAGTTGGTAAAAGCATTCTAACTACTGTTGATGGTAGTTCTTTCACATTGTTAGATACTTTGTTTGTGCCAGGGATCAAGAAAAATCTATTATTAGTTTTAGCATTAGCCAAGATTGGCTTCGTTGTCAAATTTATTAATGATAGGTGTATATTATTGCTTTTGGCATTTTATGTTGTGGTCTGTATAAGCTCATAGACTATGTAAAATGTGTGAATGATTCAGCATGTGTAGTTCAAGATTCTCATGCTATCTTAGATGCAAAGCTTTGGCATGCACGCTTTGGTGAGCTAGATTTTGCCAATTTGTTATGCCTGCAAAAATTTGAAATCATGTGCTCTCTACCCAAGCTTGGGGCACTTGGTGAACATGTCTGTGAAGGCTATATTTTGGGCAAAATACAATGTTTCTCCTTCCCAAAAGATGGTTCAGTATGAGCTACTTAAAAATTGCAGCTTGTTCATAGTGATGTCTATGGTCCTATGCAAACACGTTCTTTTGGGAACCACCTTTACTTTGTGGCTTTTATTGATGATTTTTCTAGGCATGCATGGGTGTATCCATTGAAAATAAAGTCCAAAGTGTTTACGTGCTTCAAAAAGTTTCTAGTTTTGGCTAAAAATCTGTCAAAAATGGGCACCCTCCGTTCTGTTCGAGGGGCGGAATACATATCTTCTGATTTTGTTGCATTTCTCACTGAATGTGGAATAAAACATCAGTGTAAAGTGCCATATACACCTCAATAGAGCAAAGTTTTTGAAAGAAAGAAGAGGTCTCTCATGGAGATGGCGAGGTTTATGATCAAAAGTAAGGCTTTACCACATAGCTTCTGACCTGAGGCTATTATGTGTGTAGCATATGTACTTAACAGGTGTCCCACCAAACCACTATAGTCTATCATTCCATATGAGGCTTCGCATGGTCACAAGCCATGTGTTGGGTATAGTTATGAAAGTAAAGGCTATCATTTGTATCATCAACAGACGAAATGCATTTTGGTTAGCCGTGATGTTGCTTTTGTGGAAGATGCAATTTAGCCATTAGTTTCATGTACCAAGGAGACATTGGTTAACTCCAAAGATGTGTATGACACTTTGCTTCCTCTTTTTATAGGTGGACAATCAAGTGCTTGTCCAAATGAGGCAATTTCTAAGCCTTTATAGGGTTCACATGATGATGAAGATCATTCCATTTCTGATGCACATTTACATGATGCACTTTTTTATGAGAGGGCTGATATAGATGAGGCAAAAGCTATGGCTAAATGGCTGGTGCTGACTTTGTGAGATAGCAAATTAGATGCACCTTTTTCATATTGTACTTGTTCAAGATCTCATAGTGCTTCTTTTGCATCAGATTGATATGTTATGGCTGCCTCTAGTCTCTATGATGAGAATGAGCCTGATTCTTTAGATGAGGCACAATATATGAAAAATTGGATGGCTGATATGCAGCCAAAATATGATGCTATTATGAAGAATGGTACCTAGTCTTTATGTGATTTGCCTCATAGAAAAAAGGCCATTGGCACTATGTGTCAAACAAAATATATTGACACATTATTGGAATGTTTTGGCCTTGAAGATTGCAAACCTATTGCCACTCCTATGGAAATAGGTTTACGATTGAGTCTTCATGATGTTGGAGATGCATTTGATGTTGCTCTCTATCAACAAGTTATTTGATGCTTGATTTACTTATGCATAATTTGGCCTAATATTCAATTTGTTGTCTCTCATATGAGCAAGTTTATGCATTGCCCATGTGTCAAGCATTGGCATGCGGTTAAGTGCATCTTTGGCTAATTGAGTGGTACCCAACTACTTGGATTGTTTTATCCCAATGGAGGATTACTACCATCAAATTTACATGCTTTTTCATACTCTGATTGGGTTGGTTGCTATGACACGTGTGTCCACTAGTGGTTTTTACTTCGTGCTTGGCAGCTCATGCATATCTTGGTTGAGCAACAAGCAGCCTATTGTGGCCACTTCTAGTTGTGAGACTGAGTATAGGGAAGCTTTCACAACAACTGTTGAGTGTGTGTGGCTTAGACACCATTTGGTTGATTTGGGTGTTGGTCAGTCTTCTGCCACCACCATCTTCATTAATAGTGAGAGTGCATTGGCAGTTGTGAGGAACCATGTGTTCCATGCTCACACAAAGCACATCGAGGTGCATTATCTTTATGTGAGGGAGAGGTTCTCTACTTGATAGATCAGTTTGGCATATGTGGCCACACAGGATAACATTGCAGATCTTTTCACAAAGGCTCTGTCTTGAGAGAAGTTTGAAGCTTTCCGCAAAGTTGTGGGCTTACTTCCTTTTGTGGTTTTCCACATAGCTTGGCACTTCCTTATACATGAGTTCCAGGTCCTTGTTCACCGCATCACTGCCAAGGTGGATTTGTTGATATATTTTAGTACTAATGTGTGTGAACACACTTAAGGCCATTGGGGCACTTTTTCCCTCTTTAGAAGGTTTTTTCCCCCAGCTTGTATATACGCTTATAACCCTAATGGGTCACTCATCTTTCTACATTCACTTGTTAATACATTTAGTATTGTGTGTTGTGCTCCAAGCTTCTCTTTCTTCCTTGTGTTGTTCGCATGCTTTCACAGACCTCAAACTCCAACAATATCTTGACTCTCTTTAGAAGTATATTTACCTATGTTAATTGTCACCTTATCCTTAGGCACTCCTTATGTCATGGACTTCTGAACATGCTCTTCACGAGGGAGTCTTCCCTTGCTCCTTATTTGTACCACCATGGATACATCCAAGCGTAGCTCGTCAATCTTTGTGTCGCTTCTTCACCTTGACACAATGGCTTGCTCTCATGCACCCTTTCACTCAAGCCTCCACTTAAGATGAAGTCTTGATCACTTTCCACAATTGACCTGCAACTCGTCTTTGGTAGCACTCCAACCACATCTTGGTGTGTCTTTTCCTTGAATTAGGTTGGACTACAACACAATAGAGCATATAATATTCTCTTCACTTAGCTCTTTAGCTCTCCACTAATTACCAGGGAGTTCTCTACTTTCTCACTTGGAATTATCTCTCTTCTCTATTCTTACACTGGCTTAGTCTATGCATTGCCCATATACTCTTTACTTGGCTTGTAGATTCTTTGTGAGTACACACACTTCACTTCACATGTGTGTTCAAGATCTTGGCCTTGGTATGCAACCCACTTTCCCACTCCTTGGTACAAACTTCTCAACTTTTTGTCTCCAAGAATCCTTCCACATACACTCCAACTATATTTTATTTTGTTATGTAGTGACCTTAGGAAAGTACCTTAATAAAAATAAAACTTTATTGGGGGGGCAAACATAGGCTTTTTGCACGTAATGTAAACTTTGCATTTTTTACTTTGAACTCTCAAAATTCACAGATAAGGGAGGGTTTACTTGGACATTCCAAAAATAATTAAGAACCCTTCAAATCCTTTGAAAGACCCTTTCAAACCGATAACTTAAATTCAACAAGACAACAATCGTGAGCATACCCATGTGCATTACCTATGCACCCTCTGTCCTCAGCACACCTAATGACCACATGTGCACCATGTGTCCACTCCTCTGCCAACTTCACATCGAGACAAGTTCAACACTCAATCAAAGTATTAACTCCGAACACAAAAGATTAATCGTGCAAGTTATTGAAGATAAAGGTATGTATATAATTTCTTGTTTCTTCTTCAAGGAATCAGTTTCATGACTATGGCATACAAGATTTGGAAGCATCTCATATCTATCAAAAATTTGAACTTTAAACTTAGTAAAGGGTTTGCTAAAAATAACTCCAATTAAGGACGTTGGTGAGGCTTGCACTCAAGAAATCAACACAGAACACGAGTTCCTAAAGAAGCCCCTACCAAATCTAAGTTTTCATTTAATTTGGTTCATATGGATCTATGTTGTCTAATGAATTCATTGTCAATAAGAGGATCACATTCTATGTATGGTTGATGATGACACAAGGTTCATTTGGGTGCATTTTCTTATACATAGGTCAAATACTTTCTCCACGTTTGAAATATGTATTTGTCATGCAAAGAATGAATCACTGAGCAAAGTAAAGAGAATAAGATGAGATGGACTAAAGATGAGAATGTATTTGTCCTTTCTCAAGCAGAAAGGACTAAAGAGGCAAGTCATTTAACTACACATGCCATCTAAAAATGGATCTGCACACAGAAATATGAGAAGTATTATGCAAATGACATTAAAAATGCTTCACAAAAGGACATTGGATACAATCTTTGGGACAAGACAATTCATATTTCCGTGCACATTCTCAATTGAGATTTTACAAGTGCACTTAGAAACCAAACTCCTTTTGAGGTTTATTATGGAAGGACGCTTATTGTAAGTTATTTTTGAGTATTTGGTAGTATTGTTTATGTGCATATGCCTAAGGATGAAAGATACAAACTTGTCAAAAAAGCTACAATGACCGTTCGAAGGCCTATAGACTTTATGATGTGGAGAATCATTCCATCACTATTTCTAAGAATGTCATCATTCATGCGTATTCTAAGTACTCAACTCAAGAAACACATTTATCTCCTCTTTCCATCCACCCTTCACAAGGGAAATGATAAAGAAACAAGTACTTCATATCAATCACCAAGATCCCAAAGGTTACTTGAGAAGCATCAAAGAGAGCAAAGTCACTCCATCAACTATGCACTTATGCACTACGTTAATGAGAAGAAGCTATGAACTTAATGATCCAAGCCATTGAAGACGGCAAAACTTGGAACCTTACTCCTAGACCATCCAATCAATATGTTATCAGATTCAGGTGGGTCTACATAGTCAAGTGTAAATCAATCAAATCCTTAGACAAGTATAAAGCTAGCTTAATCACCAAGGAATACATACAAAGGTAAGGTATCGATTATAAGGAAACCTTTTCCCCAACAACAAGATTTACAACCACCCACATAATGCTTGCATTAGCTTCTCACTTCAGGTGGCCAGTGTATAAGTTAGAAGTTAAAAATGTTTTTTTTAAATGATGACTTTGAGGAAGATATATACGTTGAGCAACCTTAAGGATTCAAAGTCCAAGGCAAAGAAGATCACGCATATCTACTTTACAAAGCATTCTATAGACTAAAGTAAGCACCTCAAGCATGGTAGGAGAGACTAAAGTAAGCACCTCAAGCATTGTAGGAGAGTACTGATTCCTTCCTCAAGACTCGTGATATTCATTTGAGTTGTGTCGATGCCAACTTGTATATATATATATCAAAAGGATTCAACCATTGTTATTCTCATGTTATATGTAGATGATCTCATCTCAACTCGATCTTCTTAAATCATATACAACTTATAATGTCATAACTTCATTAGATCATTCTATGACACGTCTTTGTCTTCCACGTTACTTCTTCCACATGGAGGTTTGGCAAGTACACGAAGGTATATTTTTCTAACAAAGAAAATATTGTTTATGATTTACTTTCTAGTATAACATAGACTACTTTTGCTCCATCTCTACACCTCTTGATCCATACACCAAGTTCACAGTAAAGGATACTACCCCATTGGTTGATATGCATGATTATCAAAAACTACTTGGCTATTTACTTTACTTAACCAACACAAGGCTATATATCTCCTACGCAGTGGGTGCTCTCAATCAGTTCCCATCAACCTCCTCACACCCATTGATGGGAAACTTTGAGTTTATTGTAGTATTTAACCCTCGATAGACATCATGGTCTTTGATATAGATTGGACAATGATCTCATTGATTACTCGGATTCACATTGGGTTGGAGATCTAGATTCTCATTGTCCCACTTAAGTATATATCTTCCTGCTTGGTTCATGACCTGTCTCTTGGGAAAGTAAGAGAGAAGTGCTAATTGCACTTTCATCCATTGAGACCGAGTATTGAGTCTCAAGTTTTGCAACTTCTGAAGCCCTTTGGCTTCAATGTCTATGTAGGAGTTTGGATCTGTACTTATGGTCTATCCATCTTGGCCATCACCAAGAATCCAGTGTCTCACACACTTGGATGAAGCACATCGAGATTCATTACCGTTTCATCCGATAGAAGATGTTTTCTCATGAGATCTCTTTGGATTAGTGCACCTCACATGAGAACTTAGTGGATATATTCACGAAGGCTCTACCTCTAATTCTACTTCAAACATTTGGTGGACCTTTGCAACATACAAGCACTCCAAAGTGGAGTTGGAGAGGGGCTATTGAAGAAACAATATGTTACTTTTCATATGTCCACCCATTTATATATTGAAACTCGTTTCTATAGGAGCATCTCCATTTTTGTATTTCTTTATTCCTATTTGGAACTCTTGCCATGTAGCTTCAACTTTTCTATTCATTCTCCTTCAAGGAGAATTTTCCCATGTATGTACTTGAGAGTGCCTCCTCCAAATCTATAAAAAGAGGACCCTCTCTTCATTTTGTACTTGGTTAGAAGCTTGAGAGCTCACTCCATGCTCTTGGCAAGCTCACTCTAGTCCATATGTGAATCCTCCCATTTCAAGGTCTACACACTCTTTTTAGTCTCACACTCATTTCATTGTGAGTACATGTTTTAGTTTTCATGTCCCTAGGTGTTGTGTCAACAATACATATACACATACACATACACATACAAATACACATACACATACGCATACGCATACGCATACGCATACGCATACGCATACGCATACGCATACGCATACGCATACGCATACGCATACGCATACGCATACGCATACGCATACGCATACGCATACGCACACGCACACGCACACGCACACGCACACGCACACGCACACGCACACGCACACGCACACGCACACGCACACGCACACGCACACGCACACGCACACGCACACGCACACGCACACGCACACGCACACGCACACGCACACGCACACGCACACGCACACGCACACGCACACGCACACGCACACGCACACGCACACGCACACGCACACGCACACGCACACGCACACGCACACGCACACGCACACGCACACGCACACGCACACGCACACGCACACGCACACGCACACGCACACGCACACGCACACGCACACGCACACGCACACGCACACGCACACGCACACGCACACGCATACGCACACGCACACGCATACGCACACGCACACGCATACGCACACGCACACGCATACGCACACGCACACGCACACGCACACGCATACGCACACGCACATGCACACGCATACGCACATGCACACGCATACGCACATGCATACGCATACGCACACGCATACGCATACGCACACGCATACGCACACGCACACGCATACGCACACGCATACGCATACGCACACGCATACGCATGCGCACACGCATACGCATACGCATACGCACACGCATACGCATACGCACACGCATACGCATACGCACACGCATACGCATACGCACACGCATACGCATACGCACACGCATATGCATACACATACACATACGCACACGCATATGCATACACACACGCACATGCATACACACACGCACACGTACACGCATACACACATGCACATGCATACGCATACACACGCACACGCATACGCACACGCACACGCATACGCACACGCACACGCATACGCACACGCATACGCATACGCATACGCATACGCATACGCATACGCATACGCATACGCATACGCATACGCATACGCATACGCATACGCATGCACATGCATATACACAAACCCATACACATACACACATATACATCCATGTACACAAACACATAGACATGCACACACATACACATAAATACACATACACATAATATACATACAAATATGTATATGGATACACATACACAATCACATATACAAATGCATGCACAGATGCACATATGTATACACATGCATACATGCAATCACACACATATACATAGGCATATAGACATAGAGATACACACACATAAACATACATATGCACACACATAAAAATACACACAATAAAGAATAAATTACCAAAAAAAAAGATATATGCATACACATACTACATAATATTCTCTAACTATTTATGCATATATTACACATGATACGGTCTCTTATCAGCATACGCCATCCTAGGTATGAAACAAATGAGGTTTTGGATTTGCATAAATACTTAGAGAATATTAATAACATTCAAATGTCATTAATATTTCTAAGTATGGCATATATTACACATAATACGATCTCATATCAATGTGAAGGGCATACGCCATCCTAAGTATGAAACATTCTCTATATGTACCTTGTCCATCACGTTCATGGAGTGCCAAAGTTCAAGGGAAATGTCATACATAAGGGAATTTTGGTAAAGAGCTCATGCACGTCACAATATTTGAACTTGAACTTTAGTTTTTCTGATTTTTCTTCTGTCTGGTCTGTTGCCCTATTTTCTGGTGAAGCCTACGTTCTGGTTAAGCCTTGGTAATCCTCGTCGAGCCTCCCATGGCGAAGCCTGCCCGGTCGGCCTCAGCCTCAGGCTCCGAATCGTCTTCGTACTCGGGTTCCACTTCGTCTTCATCTGGATCTGGCTCGCGTTCTAGGTCTTTCTCTTCTTCGTCTTCTGGCTCTGGTTCAGGTTCTTCCCGAAGCCGCAGTCCTGTTCCCAGAAAGAAGAGGTATGCTTTATTTCAGTTTCCTTCATATATATGTGCGTCGTTTTCGCTTACACAAATAACGTATGTGTACGTTCACAGTATCGTCATATGCCTCCATAATATGATTACATGAGAAACCGGTGCAAGTTCTTGTCAGATAAATGTATCACATTGCGTCTAGATTTAATCTGCCTTTTCGAACCTTCACATACATTCAATCTGATAAGATAAACCAAGTAACATACTTATATTGTACGCTGACAACTTAAGACCGTTTTTTGCTTTACAATTCATTCGTTGGATCCTTTGCAGTAATTCTCATGCACAAGCACCTAGAAAGTCGCGCTCGCCAGTTCCACCTCCTCCAAAGCGGCCCTCTCCATCAGCGAGGTGCAGGAAATTCCAGCTCTTTTTATTTACTTCATTTTCCTCATTATCAACAATTTGGAATTCTCCTAGATGGATTCAACGCCATTTGGAGATTGAAATTTTCCATATGTTTTCCACAGGAAGGCTTCCCCACCCCCTGTCGAGTCAGAGATCTTGCACATCAGTAATTTGACTCGGAATGTGAACGATGCTCATTTGAAGGAAATATTTAGTGAGTAACATGTCTCCAACACATTACGTTGCGTACCTTCTATTGTTATGTTAGCATGCGTTATTTTCGATATTATTAATGTGTTTGTTTACGCTGACACTTGGATATATTACACGTGTGAATGATGTCTCTTTGTTGGTTGCGAACATCAGGCAACTTTGGTGAGGTGGTTAGCGTTGAGCTTGCCATGGACCGACAGGTTTGTTGCTTTATGGGCCTTTATTTTTCGTCTGCAGGTTTCCATTTTCTCTACACGAGTTCTTTTTTTTAACCTTCCTGTTTGACAGGTACAACTTCCCCGTGGTTTTGGTTATGTTGTCTTCAAGAACAAGGCAGATGCAGCAAAAGCCAAACTTCATCTTCATGAGGTATGCAGGGAAATATTTCAGTTCTGTCTAGATATTTTGTCGAATCTGGTTTGAATTTTTTTGTTTTGGTACTCCATTGCTTATTTGTCTTATTGATCCTTGCTTGCTATACGTTATCTTGCTGTTTCTCCTCTTCGGTTTATTGCCATTTATCTTACTATGTTGAAGAATTATAGCTGCATGCTTGCTTTCATAGGTTTTGTTCATGTTTTTGCTTTCATACGTCTAAGATTGTCTGATCTTTTGAATTCGTTAAACGTGTCACAGTCCTGGGATGCACTTAGTTAGCTTTTCTCTTGACTTTTGTTTGATTAAGGCATTGCTTGACTTCAGTTACTCGCTTTCTTTTTCAGGGCCAAATTGATGGAAACATAGTGTATGTAAGGTCTACATTACCACCAACCAAAAAGCCTTCTCCACCTCCTAAACCTATGCCAGTGTCATCCAAAAGGGATTCAGGGGGGAGAGCAAATGCTTTTCCTGATGCAGATAAAGATGGTGGTGGAAGACGCAGAGATTGTGAGTTTTTGATATCTTTTTCTAGTATAAAATTCACCTTGTATCGGAGTGTGTACCTGTTCATGTTAAAACTGTTGTGGTACAGGAGCGAGTATGAATGTAGCAATCAATAACTGTTTTTTTTGGTATGGACTGCAGCTCCACGCAAGAAATCTCTTTCACCTCTTGCAAGGAGGAAATCTCCATCTCCAGAGCGGAGGCGTGGTCTTTCTCCCAGGCGCAGAGGACCAGAAGGTCGGCATGCAGCTGCAAGTTCTCCTCGAAGAAGATCTCCTTCTCCCCGTAGGAGGAGACGGTCACCTATAAGGTATTGTAAAATCTAATTTTGCACAGTGAAATTCTTCCCTGTTTGTTCCAAATGTCTTGGAGGGATTTAATGCCCCTTGTTTCTTGAAGATCTCCTCGAAGAGTTAGGGGAAGTCCAGTTGGCATGCGCCGGTCTCCACTTTCTCGGCGGCGGTAAGCGTCAGCTCATTTTCAACCACTACCAAATGCTTATAGAATGCCTCTAAATTTGTATTAGTACTTACAAAAAATTGAGAGCTTTCTGATGTTCTCTTGTCCCATCATTTTAATTACGGAGATATAGGTCTCCACCTCCTGTTCGGCGTGGAAGATCACCCCCTCGACGATCACCGTTACGCAGAAGGTCAAGATCTCCTCTTCGGCGAGGACCCTTAAGGTCCAGATCACGGTCAGCTCCCAGGAGGTGTATCTCGCAGCACACATCATTTTAACTTCATCATATTCAATATCTGGTGTGTCTGTTCTTACTTTACTGCATATGCTCGGCAGAGTGCGTTCACCTCCTAGACGGCGTGCCAGATCAAGTTCATTCTCATCTCCGTCACCAAATAGAAAGGTTATTATTGTTAACATCTTTTATCACCTGTAGAAGTAGGTTACTGTCTTTTTGCTTTATCAGCCTGTAATGTAATTGATTCGAAGATCGTTTTCTTCTCACAGAGGTCTCCTCGTGCAGCAAGGAAGATTTCAAGAAGCAGAAGTCCCAGGAGGTTGCAAATCTGATTGTTTCATATGTTTATGCTCTTAAGTTTTCCTCTGAACGACAGTCCTTGACAAATTATGCATGTTCACAGACCTAGGGGAAGCAGTAGTCCCAGTGGAAGTAGTAGCAGCTCTCGGTCTCCTTCCAAAAGCAGTCATTAGTGCCAGCTTGGTCTTTGGTAACATGCAATTTACATATTTTCAGTTAATTACTTTAGGAATGCACTATCAAGGATGTAAATAAAGTTCTTTTTTTCAGGGCTTGGGATCTTGGACATGACCAGCAGCCGACAGATTCCCCTATTTTGTGCACTCTTACTTTGTCTTCTATGTGTTCAGTGTTCATTTTGCATGTTCTTCTTCTTTTGTTTTTCCCCCTCTGTTTCTCTTCTTTTCCTTCAGCATGATGCATCATAGAATAGTTCTGTTGTGAACCTTGTGGACATTGGCATTCTTGATGGGTATCAGAAACAGCTATGTGGCTGTTTGCATTTTCTCAGGCATATCAGAAGCAGCAGGCTTGTTGGTTATAGTGTTGTGCGGTATGGGTTGGAGCAAGAGCTGCAGGATTCTTGTTTGCTACAGTATTACAGGGTATGAGATGGTGCCAAGTTATGTGCACTGATAATACCAGATAATACATGGCACAGAGATTTGAAAAGTTCAACATCACATCTAGTTATGGTGTCATGTTTCAGATGCTGGCCTCTTGGTGCATTCAAGTGGTTGCTGTCTTATAGTGTGAGGCTCTTTTACAAGACAACGGGATTTTGTTGGTGACAATTTCGTGGACAGGTTTCTTCACCTGTACAGAGGATTCCTCTTTATTCAATTTCATACAAGGGTACTAATTTTGGGGAGATGCTTGCAATATACTTTCCATCTAGCTATCTATCACCGGAAAGTGTTGTTGTCAGGAGTTTTCAAAGGCTAAAACTTCACTGACATGTTTCTCAATCTGAAGATAAACTATTATCAATGGAAAAAAGAAGGCAGTGAAATGTTTTGCATCTGTCTGAGCATATAATTCTCTTGGTATAATGCAGATTATTTTATTTCTGTGATTAGTGTATGTTTTGGCTTTGTCATATATGGCCTCGATGTTTGATCAAAGCTCTTCTTCTGTTCTTCACTGCAGATAGTTATCTCTCCTAACACCCACTCACTTTTGGGTTCGTGCATGCACCCACTTCCCTATGCAAGCATGCATGTTTTGCACCGACCAATCTATGTACATGGTATCACATGTCCGTTATTGCCTAACGTGACTAGATTTGAAGGCGTCATGTTATTTGGAGTTTTATAAGACTAAAGATTGGCTTTGCAGATTTCTGCATCAGATTTCTCTCCCAGGATAGATTGTAAATTTTGCATGAATGCACATCGGACTTATTTTAGATGAACATATCATTCTGTATGTATTGAGATTCAGTCCTGTAAAAGTTTTATGTTCTCTTTTTTGGCACTTTTCTTTTTGAGGTCTACTGCTCATGAATTGTCCTTTTGCTACAGAACTTTGCTTGTAAAAGTTTGTCCTTTTTGACAAGTTAACAGATGTAAGGTTTAGAAAGGTATCTTTGTTGTAGGAATAAATTCTAGTGCATCTCTAAATCAGTATATTGGTTAAGTTCTCGGATTTTGGCTTCAAAAAGGGCATTTTATGGACATTAAGCACTGGGTTTAGTGTAGTTGAAAACCTAAAAGCAGGTTGGTCTAAATCAGTGCTTTCAGCTAAAAATCAGTTAGCAGAAATTTTTAGTTTGTCTTGTTTATTAGGTATCTGTACACACGTACGAAGATTGTGGTAATCTACGTCAGTATTCTAATGGGTGTTTGGTCTACTGGAATTAAAGTTGTCTATTTTCCACAGTGATTGTTTTTCAATTGAGTTAATCTAGTACTTAATTGTCAGAATTTCTCTTCTTTAGATGAACAAGTTGGTATCGAAACTATTCAAGAGCTTGTACACGTCTCTTACTTTCCAGTCTTCTCGAATTTCATACGATTAAGTTGTTGAATATCAACTTATGTTGTCTCTTTTTTTTTTGAACATTTATGAATCTGCTGCTTGCTACTGCCTGATGTTTTTTGCAATTTTTTTTGCAATTTTTTTTGCAAAAGTTTTTTGAATTTAGAAAGCTTATGTCAAATGGAGCACAACTGAGTTGTCTCGTAGTTTATTTAATCCATTGTAGACACTCAATACTTGGTTGACTTTGTCTAAGTTTAGATCAACTTTGGTCAACACACAAACTTATAAGAGTATAGGCTCAAATTTATTCAGGCAAGTATTCAATATTGGAGAGAGGCTATCTTGAATATTTTCTCATGGTTTAGTCTTTGTGAACATTTATTTGCTCTAGAGTAGGCTCTTTCTAGATTTTTAAAGTAACATTGTATCAAAGCTATATTTTCCACGCGTTATTAAAACATCTCATCAAATCTACATTTTCCATGCGTTTTTTAAACATGTAAAATTGAAAGGACCTGTATTATGGTCTAAGTTTTTTTCATTGCGAAAACTTGATGGGATTTTGGTTCAAGTAGTGTAATTGTCTTAATTGTCCTACGAGCCAAAGAAAAAGAGCTTTGACTTCGTTTCCTTTTACCTAGGAGCAGTTGTCACTTCACAGATAGATTAATGATGTGTAATTTCTAATGTTCGTCTCTACAAGACATCGAAGATAATATGAGATGGATTTGAAAGATTGTTCTGGTCACACTCAATGCACTGGAATTGAATAATTCTATATAGAGGAAGGTCTAGTATGCAAGAACACACTATTAAAATTTAAAGTCTTAGTGATCGGTGAGTCAATATTAATATGGTAGTTGAGGATGAGAAGTGATAATATTGAGTCTTGTTTGATTTTTGTTAGTTTTACTGATCATCTTTGCAAAATCAATAAACAAGTCACTGGTGGAAATCCAAGAGTTTCTATTAAAGAAAGTGCAGATTATGAGTTGACACATAAAATATATTATCTACATGTACAATTAAGTAATTAATTCAATTTTATAGGCATGTGTTGTTTACATTCACTTTCCACCTAAAATAAGACGATTGATGATATCAAATATTTTCTCACTAATTATAAATTAAAGGCTACAGACTTGATCCTAAGATAAAAAATAGGTTTGTTGAAAAAGTATACTTTTAGAAATTACTTTTATAAAGATGTATCTATATCTTCTTATAAGACTACAATGAGTCTGCATTAGATCCAATCTATTCCATTCAATTACACAATTGAGTTTGCACATTTTGTGTAGATGCATAACAAAGGCATCCTAGAATTTCAAGAGCCTTGAGTGGCATTTGAGTGGAGACTTAAAAGACTCTAAGACTCTAAAATGCATGTATGGTATAAGCGGGGGTGCAAATTATACATACCCTTGTTTGTACTGCTTGCAAAGTCAAGGTACAAGAGGGTGGATTGCTAGAACTGAGGGCGGGGAAGCTTCTTCCAAACAAAATGTTAATCTACATAACTACTCATCTTCTCACATGAGGTGGGATCCCATACTTCCAATGGAATTGAGTAATGTACACATATAACACTAAGTCACAACAAAGGAGAACAAAGACATGTTCTCTTTTTATTTGGACCTAAACATCCTAAAATCATGCAAAAAAGGGTCCATTTCACAACCTTTAGTCAAAACCACTCGTCTCTTGCTCAAAAACAATAGAAAGAAGCTTGATTTTATAACTTTAGAAGTCTTAACTAGATAGAATAATTTGCTTGTGATCAAGAAGTGCTCAAGTTTACGATCAAGTACCCCACCTCATAACCTTCTAGTCTAGAAAAAAAAGTAAAGACAAATAATAATAAGTGAAACCCTTCATTTAAATCCAACCCGTAGGATAGTTGGTTGAGCTTTGGCCTCTTGAGATGGAGGTCCAGGGTTCAAGTCCCGGGTTGGACATGTTATGGTTTAGGCCAGTTAAACCCAATTGTAACCATGTCTCTTTCAGTTGTAACTTTGTCTAACCCCTACTTTGTGGGATACGGAGGGTCCCGCAGGTGCTATGCCCATTCACTTGTACAATTGCAATTTCAAAGTTAAAGTCCGGAGGAGTGGGCTTCCGTTGAACCTCCATTAAAAAAAAACAAAAAAAAATCTATAGAAGCACAGATGATAAGATCCCAAATGCTATTCATAATTTGCATTACATGAGATGGAACAAACAATTACTATTTTCCATAGGGCAATCACGATAATAATCATGTCATTGTCTAGTAGAGGCATTGAGAGTAGGCTTTTTGCATACCATATTGAATTCCACAAAGCCAGTACCTGCAGTTGTAACAGTTGTACGTGTGATAGGACGTTTTTCAACACCCTGCACAATGTTCCATAGTCCTTTTTCAACCAATACATGTCGCATCATATAAGCCCACAACGGATAGTTGGTACCATTCAACTTATCCTCAACAGCCAACATATGGAATACATCACTGCTTTCAGCCATGGCCAGTGACTAAAATACCTTGATGTAGAAAATTGACTATATCTCAAAAAGTTGAATAGAACTGCCCAGATGACGAAATACATCACTGCTTTCAGCCATGGCTAGTGACTAAAATACCTTGATGTAGAAAATTGACTATATCTCAAAAAGTTGAACAGAATTGCCCAGATGAATTCTGCTAAACATGTAGCAGACTTTGGGATGCTTATATTGGTGAATTGAAACTGGTATATACCTTTGGCACAAAAAGACAAAATAGCTTGCACACGTGCTCCGATAAAGCATTCGGAGGTCGAAACGAGCTCGAAAACACACTGAGTATGCTAGACCAAATTTGTGTGATTCTGAGATTGCAACCGGAGAGGTGTCAACAATGATAATATTATGCATATTCCTGTTCGTGCTGCGGTATTTACCGCACCTACTGCAGAGAAAATTCGTTGGGATGGCAAGGATGCCCAGGCACATGCATTGATAGCTTTGTCTGTCAAACATGCCATTATTCCTCACATTCACTCTTTCAAAATAACTAAGGTGCTGGGGATACACTTACCACATTGTACCAAGCTAGGAATGAGGCTCGTGTTGCTTACCTTTGAAAACAGTTGGAGAGTGAGCACATGAATGAAGGTGATTCTATGGACAATTTTCTAACAAAGATCAAAGACTTGAAGGAACAATTGATTTCTGTTGATGAGGTTATACCAGATAGCTCACTTATGCAGATCGTTCTGAATGGTCTTCCTGATTTATATTAGAGTTTTGCTTCTACTCTTCGGTTGATGATGAAAGACAATCCAAATGCCTTGTCATTTGAGGAGTTAGTCTCTATTCTGTTGCAGGAAGAACAATCCATGTGGAACAGGTCCATTATGCGTGTTGCATATCAAGCTTTCCTGGCTAGTCAGAAGAGCAAAGGAAAATGGAGCTCTTCAAGTAGTAAGCAAAAATCTGCTAATTTCACACAATCAAAGAGGGAATACAAAGATGAAAAAAATAAAAGAAGTAAAAAATTGTTTTGCAAGTACTGTAAAGGAAATGATCATATCATAAAAAACTGTCCAAAACTGGCTGCTAAAGAGGCAAAGAAGAAAGAGCCTGGAATGGTTATTGAAGAGGCCTCTACACCAAAGAAAAGAGTTTGCTAATCTTGTGCAGGAAGAAGAATGGGCGTTTACTACTGTTTGGAGTTTTGACCCATCTTCTCATGAGCAGTGCATGTCTACAGTAGACTCAGATGTTTGGTACTTTGGTAGTAGGGCGACCAAACATATTACCTCATAGCGTAGTTTCTTCTCTTCACTCGAACCTGCCCCTATAGGGAATATTGTACATGCACCAACAACTCCTCTTATCCTGTTATGGGAGTTGGTAAGATCATTTTGACTACTACTGATGGTAGTTCTTTCACTTTGTCAGATGCTTTGTTTGTGCCAGGGGTCAAGAAAAATCTGTTATCAGTTTTTGCATTAGCCAAGATTGGCTTGGTTGTGAAATTGGTTGATGACAGATGTATAGTTCATGATCTGTCAAATGGCGACATGATTATTGCTTCTAGCATTTTATGTAATGGGCTGTATAATCTCATAGACTATGAAAGATCTGTAAATGATTTGGCATGCGCAGTACATGATTCTCAGTCTATGTTAGATGCAAAGCTTTGGCATGCACGCTTTGGTCACTGAATTTTGCTAGTTTGCTACACTTGCAGAAATCTGAAATGGTGTTCTTTTTGCCCAAACTTGAGGCACTTGGAAAACATGTTTGTGAAGGCTATCTTTTGGGCAAAATGCAGCGTTCCTCCTTTCCAAAAGATGGTTCAGTTTGGGCTACTCAGAAATTGAAGCTTGTACATAGTGATGTCTGTGGTCATATGTAGAAACCTTCTTTTGGAAATTATCTTTACTTCGTGACTTTCATCGATGATTTTTCTAGGGATGCATGGGTATATCCATTGAAGCTAAAGTACAAAGTGTTCATGTGCTTCAAACAGTTTTTCGTTTTGGTTGAAAATCTGTCAGCATGTAAAATGGGCACCCTCCATTCTGATCGAGGGGGGAATATATGTCTTCGGATTTTAATGCATTTCTGGCTGAACATGGGATAAAACACTAGTGTACAGTGCCGTATACACCTCAAGAGAATGGAGTTGTTGAATGAAAGAACATGTCACTCATGGAGATCGGGAGGTGTATGGTCAAGAGTCACGCTTTACCACAGTTTCTGGCTTGAGGCTATCATGTGTGCAATATATGTACTTAACAAGTGTCCCACTAAAGCAATGCTCTCTATCACTCCATATGAGGAGTACCCGAATCGCAAGCCATTTGTCACTCATCTGCATGTTTTTGGTTGTTTTGCATATGCATTAGTGCCTGAACAACATCGCAAAAACTTGAATGATAAAGTAGTAAAATGTATTTTTGTTGGGTACAGTTCTAAAGGTAAAGGCTATCATTTGTATCATCCATAGACTAGACACATTCTGGTTAGCTATGATCTTGTTTTTGTGGAAGATGCTATTCAGCCATTGCTTTCATGTACTAAGGAGACATATGTTAGCTGCAAAGACATGTATGATACTTTGCTTCCTCTTTTTGCAGGTGGATAGTGTAATGCTGGTCCTAATGAGGCAACTTCTCAACCTTTGCAGGTTTCATGTGATGATGCTGATCATCCCATTTCTGATGCAAATTTACATGATGCACTTGTTGATGAGAGAGCTGATATTGAGGAGGAAAAAAGTATGCCAAAATGGCTGGTGTCGACTTTGCGTGATAGCAAATTAGATGCACCTTTGTCATATCGTACTCGACTAGGCTCTCATAGTGCCTCTTTTGCATCACATTGCTATGCTATGGCTTCATCTAGTCTTTGTGACGAGACTGAGCCTGTCTTGTTTGATGAAGCACAAAATTCAGAAAATTGGATGGCTGCTATGATGCTATAATGAAGAATGGTACTTGGTCTTTATGTGACTTGCCTCATGGAAAGAAGGCCATTGGCACTAAGTGGGTATACAACCTAAAGCGTAAACCTGATGGTACAGTTGGCATGTATAAGGCTCGACTTGTTGCAAAGGGTTATGCGCAGGAAAGAGGCATTGATTTTGGTGAAACCTTTGCTCCTACTTGCCTAATGACTACTGTTCATAGCATCTCTGCACTTGCAGCTCATCATGGTTCGAATGTACATCAGTTGGACATTAAAACAACATTTTTGAATGGTGACTTGCATGAAGAAGTGTATGTTTTTCAGCCCCGTGGCTTTGTGCAGAAAGGGCATGAAAACCAGGTGTGCAGGTTAAAGAAGGCATTATATGGTTTAAAGCAAGGACCATGTGCTTGGTATGAAAAGATACATGCCTATCTGATTGCACATGGTTTTTAGAACAGTCCAACTAAAAGCATCTTATATGTCAAGCATGCTAATGATGTACTTATGATCATTGTGGTGTATGTTGATGACATGTTGCTTTTTGGTTCTCATGAGAAGCATATTGCTGATTTCAAGGCTGATTTACATGCCTCATTTGAGATGTTTGATTTAGGGCATTTGCATCATTATTTGGGCATTCACTTTATGCATATTGATGGTGGAATGGCTTTGTGTCAAATGAAATATATTGATACATTATTGCAACGTTTTGGCCTTGAAGATTGTAAACCTATTGCCACTCCTATGGAGACAGGTTTACAACTGAGTCTTCATGATGTTGGAGATGCATTTGATGTTGTTCTCTATCAGCATGCTATTGGATGCTTGATTTACTTATGCATTACTCGGCCAGATATTCAGTTTGCTGTCTCATAGATGAGCAGGTTTATGCATTGTCCAGGAGTCAAGCATTGACAGGCGTTAAGCACATCTTTCGCTACTTGAATGGTACTCGGCTACTTGTGTTGTTTTGTCCCAAGGGGGGATCACTACCGCCAAATTTGCATGCTTTTTCTGACTCTGATTGGGCTGGTTGCTATGACACTCGTGTGTCCATTAGTGGCGTTGGCTTCATGCTTGGTAGCTCATGTATATCTTGGTTGAGCAAGAAGCAGACTACTATGGCCACTTCTAGTTGTGAGGCTGAGTATAGGGCAACTTTCACAGCGACTGTTGAGTGTGACACCTTATGGCTGATTTGGTTGTTGGTCAGTCTTCTGCCACCACCATCTTCACTGATAGTCAAAGCACATTGGAAGTTGCGAGGAACGCTGTGTTCCATGCTTGCACTAAGCACATTGAGGTGAATTATCATTATGTCAGGAAGATGTTTTCTGCTCGGGAGATTAGCTTGGCATATGTGCCCACACAGGAGAACATTGCAGACCTTTTCACGAAGGCTTTGCCTAGGGAACAATTTGAAGCTTTCTGCAAAGCTTTTGGCTTACTTCCTTTTATGGAGTGATTTACACATAGCTTGGCACTTCCTTATACATGGGTGCGAGCTCCTTGTTCACGGCATCACTCCTAGGGGGGATTTGTTGATATATTTAGCTAGTGATGTGTGTGAACATACTAGGACCATCCGAGCACTTTTTTCCCTCTTTAGGAGGTTTTTTCCCCCGACTTGTATATATGCCTATTGCCCTAACGAGCTACTTATCTTTGTACATTCTAGTGGTAATACATTCAGTATTGTGTATTGAGCTCCAAGCTTCTTCTTCTTCCTTGTGCCGTTTGCATGCTTTCGCAGACGTCTAACTCCAACACTCGTGCCTTACCCTTTGAATGTGAGCCATGAATGCAGGTGGGCAATCGTCATTTACCTCTGTAGAGTTTGACTTTTTTGGCTTCTACAAAAACAAGAGAAGAAGAATAATTATTGGCACATGTATGATAATTCGATGCATGGTATCGACTTGCCAAGAGATTGATGCCTGGCATCAATTCATTGGTAATGGCCAATGCCTGGCATCGATTCTTTGTTGCAATTCGATGCTTGGCATCAAGTCTCTATTCATGTCTGTCCTCACATACGATGTGTGGCAGAATTCTTGCCCGACTTCGATGCCATGCATCTCATTTGAAGAGCGAGTCGATGCTAGACATTGAGATTCAATAGAGAACTCGATGCCAGGCATCGACATTCAACCGCGATGCCAGGCATCCACCTCTCCCTAAAAGTTGATGCCAGGCATAGACATTCAACAAAGAATCAATTCCAGACATCGACTTCTTGGCTAAAGTCGATGCCACACATCAACTATCTTAACATAGAGTGGAGTTGGAGCACCTACCTAATCACATAACAATATAAAATATTCTGACAATGCTTTGTATGATGAGGTGGTTGGATACTCTACCTGCACTTCACTCCAAGAGAAGCATCCAAGCCTCTTCATCATTACCTCGTGAATCTTCATATAGACTTTATGACTGCATTGCCATGGATAAAAGCGGCCCAGTGAGTTTAGAAGCAAGAAACACAGACCAAAGAAGCTTCAAGAAACTCCTACTTACTTGTTGAGCTCAGTGACCATCTCTTCAAGACTTAAATCTTTAGAAATTACTTGATAATGTTGATATTATCAAGGTATCATCCTTGATCCCTTGGAGGACTCTCCATATTGTCAACTTCATATCCTCAGCAACCTCTTCAATCCAAAGATCAAGCTTCTTTCCTTTTCCCTTTACATCCACCTGAAGATCTAGCCTTGCTTTCCTCTGTTTTTGGCCCTTAACCTCCTTATTTTCCCACAAAGTAAAAATCTTGTCTTGGAGATCCCATATTTCACCTGTGCTAAATGCTAGTTGAAACCAAGGGTCGAATTTCCTCAAGGCATCTGATTTTGATGTCTCATCCACAACTATCCCCACCTCAATAAGGCATTGCTTCCTTAGATTTAGATGTACCCTCCCAACATCTTTCATTAGAGAATCTTCATACTCATAGTGGAAGAAGCAAATCTGCTCAATGGATGACATTTTTTGCCTGTAATCATTGTCGTTATTATGATCCCAAGCCAAAAGCTTGGCCTCTTCAGTAGTAAGTCCTACATATATCTTGCACTCTGCATACCTAAGAAGAATGTCGTTGGGTGCTCCTTCACCAGCTATCTACGTGCCTTTGCAGAGTGTGATCCACCAATCACATAGTACGTGTAGTCCTCAAAAAAAGAATCATTGAAAAAATCTACAGAGTTGCATTCATTTAGGTCTACCATGACCAAAAAAATAACTACAATTGCGTGTGGATTTATCTTTATTTTTTTCTTTAGGTTCTGCACATGCAGATTATGTGGCTCCCTTATCTGAAGGGGCCTTCTCCCTATGACTGGGTTAATGGGTGGTCTGTGGATAATATTGATTGATAGGTGGAAAAGCTGTCCTTTTCTAACAAGTTTCCTCTTGGCAATGTTCTCCTTCATCCTATTTTTCTCAGTACCCAAGATCCCTGATGCAAGTTCTCCACCAGGTGCCACGATAACATCCTCTAAGTCAGAACTTGTCTCAGAGGATGCTTCATCTACTGTTTTCTTCAACTTTTTTAGTGGTTTCTTCTGCACAATCTGCTTACCCTTTGCCTTTATAGGTGTGGTCTTCTTTTGTTGTGTTGGCATTATGTTCCCTTGGAATCACGACATTAAATCCCTGGTAAAATTCTCCGAGTCCCTACATAGATCGGCAAGCTTCTCTGGCACACAACACTCTGGGCACAATAGGTCCATTTTGCAGATCATATTCCTTAAGCCTTTAGATGTCTCCACTAGAAAAATAAGGTTATCTGAATCAACGTAAAGAGAACCACGTAAGGACCTAGTGGGCATAGGACCACACACATCTGTATGAACGAGATCTAAAGGCTGAATTGAAGAGTCAATGTGCATTCTATGCGCATTTCTGGTTTGCTTTCCATATTGACAATGCTCACAAAATGAAAAATCAAAGAAAGATAACACAACTAAGGAGCCAAAACGAGAAAGATGTTTCATTCCACTACAAGATATATGGCCTAAACAACCATGCCAAATACAAGCCATAGGTTGTTTAGTAATAGCTAACAAGTGTTCTTTCTGTGATACAAGTAAAGAATAAAGTTTTATCATGCGCTTCTCTCACAAGGCTTTTGGGCAAAAGCAGTATTGACTACAGTTCATGTGATTGACCTTTCACCTAGTACTACCAAAGGTCTGAAAGTGGCACAAGAGTTGTGGACAGGGAAGCCACCATATTATGATCATCTTCAAGTTTTTGGGTGTGAATCATATGTTCATATACCCAAGAATCTTAGATAAAAGTTGGACCATAAGTCAAAGAAATGCATTTTTCTTGGATATGGTTGAGAAGGACAATTTGGATATCGCTTATGGGATCTGAAACACGGTCAGTGATCAGAAGTAGTGATGTCATTTTCAATGAATCTAAGATGCATAAAGAGCCCATTAAGGAGGTTGAAGTGAGAAGAGTGGTGTTTCAGGATACTAGTCCTCCAGTTAGCATGCACAAAAATGCTACACATAGGGACGTTCAACAGAATGTCGGATCAGATCAGTCTTCACATGTTCCTATTCAACAACCATTGAGACGCTCTGCACGTATCTCACATCCACTTGATAGATGTGTTCTAGGTTTAGATTTTGTTATGCTAACAGATGTCGGTGAGCCTTCTTTCTACAAAGAGGCTATGCAAAGAGAGGATCATGTCAAGTGGGAGCGTGCCATGAAGAGTGAGTTGGATTCTATTCACAAGAATGGTACATGGGATTTAGTACCTTTGCCAAAGGAAAGGAAAGCTTTACCATGTAAATGGGTATATAAGCTGAAATTCACATAAGATAGTGCTTCTCCAAAGTATAAAACACGACTTGTTGCAAACAGTTTTAAGCAACAACATGGTGTTGATTTTGAGGAAATCTTCTCTCCAGTGGTCAAGATGACTACCCTACACATGTTGCTTAGATTCATGCAATGGAGGACCTAGAGCTAGTCCAAATGGATGTGAAAATGGCTTTCTTGCATGGAGATCTTATAGATGAGATCTATATGAAACTACTAGAGGGTTATTAGTTCATGGCAAGGAAAGTCTAGTTTGTAAGCTCAAGAAGAGCTTGTATGGACTTAAACAGTCCCCTAGACAATGATATCAAAAGTTTGATGCTTTTATGAAGTCTCAAGGCTATTCTCAAAGCAATGAGGATCATTGTCTCTACACAAAGAGATGCTTAGATGGTAGCTTGATATGCTTGATACTTTATGTCGATGATATGTTGAAGTCCTCTTATGACTTGTCAATTCTCAAAAAGAAGTTGAGTCAGACAATTGATATGAAGGATTTGGGGGATGCCAAACATATTCTTGGCATGCACATTACTCGTGATAAGAGTCAAAGATGCATATACTTGTCTCAAAGTGAGTACATATCCAAAATACTTCACAGGTTCAATATGCAAGGTGGAAAGGCATTGAGTACACTTTTACCCACATGTGTGAAATTGAGCAAGGATGATTGCCCCAAATTAGATGAGGAAAAGGAATTCATGACCAAATTTCCCTATCAGTTTATTGTTGGTAGTCTCATGTATGCTATGGTAGCTACGAGATTAGACATTGCATTTGCAATGTGACTTGTGAGCAGATATATGTCTAATCCTGGCAAGAAACATTGGGAAGCAGTCAAGATGATTTTGAGATATCTTAGTGGCACTAAGGACAAATGTCTATGCTTAGGTAGAAGGAAAGCATCCATTATGGGTTACATAGATTCTGACTATGCTGGTTGTGTAGACAATTGTAAGTCTACATCAGGATAGAGAAGGAAATTTAGGAAAAAGTTCAAGTGAGGTTTGCTTTAAACACTCAGCCTTACAAGGATTTGCTTCATGATGGATTCAATTCGTAGTTATCCAACTCACAAAACACAAGAATGGGAGAGTATGAGAACCCATTAGCTTATAAAGATGACTCAGATCAAGAGTTGCTAGGACGATTGATAGGCGCTACTCAATTTGAATCTTATATGATGAATACAAATTCAAGGAGAGACAAGATAAAAAATTCCCTAGATGTAGGAATCCTAGAAGAGGAATCGAACCCCGAACTGGCCATAACAGTGGAGATAAGATAATTGAAAGAGAAAATTAAGGCTCTGGAAGTGGAACTCCAGAAGAGAGGCCAAGATTCGGAAATAGTGACAAAAAGGGAACACAAAGCACAAGAAATGATGGTGAATGCTGAACTAAGGAAACTGGATCCAATGGAAAAGGAGAGAAATTCATGATTTATTGGCCAACAATGCAAGCATGATAGGTGAGCATTTTTTGACTAGAGCAATCTCGAGAGGCAAAAAAGAAGATAACGTGGAGGAATGGGAAATCTCCACAGAGAAGTTCTTGAGCATCGGATCAGAGTTGCATGACAATGTGCGAGAGAGCATAAAATCAGTGCTAAAAAAGCATAGCATAGCTTTTTCATGGACCTATAGTGATTTGAGAGAAATCGATTCCCAAATTTATCAGCATTACATTGAATTAGAGGATGACATAAGGCCAATATGTCAATGACTCAGGAGAACAAAACCTATATATTCAAAAAATTGATAAAAGCTGAATTGATCATGTTACTAGAGGTAGGATTTATATATCCTATTGCATTCGGTGAATGGGTATCACCGATCATGGTCGTTCCAAAAAAGAATAACAAAATCCAAATCTGCATCTATTATCGAAAACTGAATGAGGGAACAAAAAAGGACCACTTTTCGTTACCTTTCACTGACCAAATTATGGATAGGATAGCCAACCATAAACTGTACTCTTTCCTAGATGGCTTCAATGGATATAAGCAGGTATAGATCTATGAAGAGGATTAGCCAAAAACCAATTTTATGCCTGAGTGGAGAGCGTATGCATACCACATCATGCCATTCGGATTATGTAATGCACCAACCACATTTCAAAGGGCCATGATAGCAACATACCAAGATTGTCTGCAAGATTGGATGGAGATCTTTTTAGATGACTTTGCCATCCAAGGGGATCATGAGAATATGATTGGGAGAATCGAAGCCATTTCAAAAAGAAGTATTGAGAAAGGTGGCATGTTAAATCCTGAGAAATGTAACTTTGGAATGACAAAAGGATTAATCTTAGGACATGTGATTTTTGAGAAAGGGATTTCTGTAGATGAGGATAAAGTAGAGAAAATCCAACAACTACCACCCCATCCTAACCTATGACAACTTAGAGGATTTTTGGGACACACCAATTATTATCAATGGTTTATACTAAACTTTGCCTCGATAGTTTCCCCTCTAACACATATTTTGAGAAAAGATCAACAATATCAATGGACTAGGGAGTGTCAAATTATGTTTGAGTCTATAAAAGATAAGTTGATGAATGCACCCATCCATCCTAATGGGCAAGCACTTCATATTTTATGTGGATCATGAAGCATTGAAGTATATCATCAATAAACTGGAATTGATAGGGCATCTGATGAGGTGGATGCTCCTTCTACAAGAATTCCATTTCACAATGGTAACCAAGCCAAGGAAGGCTCACATATTGGTAGATCATTTATCTCAAATAATAAATGAAGAACGAATCTCAAGTGTACCCGATGAACCTCCTAATGGTCATTTATTTTAGTCAAAGCCAAAATCCCATGGTATGCCGATCCGGTAAATTTCTTGTGCACGTCCCAGTATCCATGGAAGCCACCAAAAGAGAAAAGCAAAAGCTATTGTCTTTGGAAAAATATCATAGCATTATCGATGGTCAACTTTTATCGATATTTTGTTCATGAAAGCATCTATCAAAGATGTCTTGAAGAAGAAGAGGCAAAGATAATTTTAAAGGCTTTGCATGATGAACCTTGTGGCAGAGAGCTCACAGGTGGTCTGATGGCTAAAAAGATCCTCTTGGTAGGATACTAGTGGCCAATCCTATTCAAAGATTGCCATTCTTATTGTAAAAAGGTATGACAGGTGTCAAAGGATGGGTAAGCCTACACTAACACATGCAACTCTTCTCACACCTATTTTGGCTCTAAAGCCTTTTGAGAAATGGGGAATTGACTTCATGGGACTCATCAATCCTCCCTCACGACATAGATCCAATAGATACATCTTGATATGCACTGATTATGTCACAAAATGGGCAGAAGCCAAAGCTCTTAAGATAGATCGAGCCATCAACATGGCAAGGTTCTTATATGAATAGATAACCACCCGCTTCGGATGCCCATTGGAGATAGTAAGCGATAGGGGGTCGCATTTCATCAATCAACTAATTGAGAAACTAATGGAGCTCTATAAAATCAAACATATGAAGAGCATGACATATTATCCAAGGGCAAATGGTTAGGTCAAAGTCACCAACAAGATACTCGAACAGATCTTGACAAAGATAGTGGCTTCTCATAGAAGGATTGGGATGAACGGCTTCCAGAAGCCTTGTGGGCATATCAAACATCTTATCAAGTAACAACTAAATGCACCCCATTTACACTAGTCTATAGAGAAGAGGCCATTTTCCCAATTGAAAAAGAAGTTCCAATGCTAAGGGTAGACATCGAGGCTAGATTAGGAGAAGAAGAGTCATTGAAAGAAAGATACACTCAATTGGTCAAGTTAGAGAAGAAACGAATTCTAGCACAACAAAGCCTTGAGGCCATTCAAAGAAGATCAAAGGAGAAGCATGATAAAAAACTCAGAACATATGCAATAAGGGAAGCAGATCTAGTATTGGTCTATGACAAGAAATATTACAAGTTTCCTATGAAATTGAAAACTAGGTGGGTGGGTCCATTCAAGGTGGTGGAGGTAAATGCAAATGGCTCTTTGCAAATATGACATAGGCAAAGAATGTGCCCGAGTAAAAATCAACCTACTTTGTGTCAAACCATATTTTAATTAGCAGATGAGAGTGAAAACTAAGCAATAAGCAAGAAGTAAAGAAATAGGGTTCGAGTGGGGGATTTGTATATATGTACATATAATTGCCTTGTTTTTTCTTTTAATTGGTATTATTATTTTAATTAAAAAGTTGAATAAAATTTTTTGACACACAATGCTAGCCAATATGGACATACATGTTGAGAACTTTGAGACAAAATATGATGTGGAAGAGGCTCATTGGCTGATATGTTTTCTAAACCAAGACTTAGACATTAGGTTTCACATTCCATGGTGGTGATATTTGTTTCAAAGCATAGGATGCACAGAGGGGAGATATTACTATTTTGACTCTTCAGAGGAAATGCCTAATGAAGAAAATGATATCACTTGGACTTGGACAGATCTCCTGACGATAGGTAGCAACGATGGAGTTCTTGAAGCTGAGCTTGAATCGCTCTAGAAGAGTTTTCATGACATGAGCATGAGGCAAGGCTAGATGAGACATCTAGGATACACAGACACACACCCTATGATCATCCAAGGATAGATATACGAGAGACCAAGACATAGCTGTTTGTATGTACCTAGTGAAAAGTCAAATCCACTATGCATATGTAGGATATATGAATGAGAGAGTGGGGATAAGGAGGAGGTCAATCCGTCAAAGGCCAGAAATATGTATGTTTGTATGTATGTGTGGAAAATGTGGGGTAAAACCCTTTCTATCTCTCCCTAATTCTTAGGACTTATGAAAATTATTTATTAGAGAGAGAGAAAGAGAGAGAGAGAGGAAAGAAAAACAATTGTGTTGTTTGTGTTTGTGCCAATGCACTATGCTGGGCTAGTAGGCGGGTGGAATCATCCTAGCCGGGTGGTTGGGACCATGAGTTGTAGCTAGCTTCACCATAGGCTTGGAATGTGGTATGTTTGTGTTCTAGCTACACACATAGCGGGTCGGTAGGTAGGTGAAGCCATCTTGGCTAGGTAGTCAAGACCACGAGCTGCATCCAGCTTTGCTATGGGCTACCTCTTATATCTTGCATGTCAATGGTGCTTCTCTAGCTTGTGAATGATCTTGGTGTTGAATTTTGTGAGGAAGTGATTCCTTTGCTACATTAAATTTAGTATAGAGAAGAAGTACTTGAGAGAAATCTTGTCTATGAAGAACTTTGTATGTTTATCTTGCATGCATGAAGTTTGGCTTTGGGAGTTTAGCACTAAAGCATTCTACCAGGTCTGCTCACTGCCATAGTAGTTATAGCTCTGCTGAATTCTACGATTTCTTAAATTCTCTTGTGAAATAATGATACTTTCCCCACACCTTGTTATACTCAAGCTCACCTTCCCAAATATAAGCTCCTTCTCTAAGGGGTTCCGCCATCTCATTGAACCAGTGTGAATTCTCCTATTGTATGGCGAGTGGGGGGATCTTATATTGGAATAATTTATATCTCTGGCCTCCTCCAATACTTTTGTTAGTTCATCTATGATAGGCAGGTTCTCTACATCAATTGTTCGCTGACAAAATCCCTACATGCGAACTTGTACTTGCTATGGAGGCCATATTGCTAGCAATAGTGGGTGCTCTCGAATTTACTAGAAGAAGAAGACCATATTAGTATTGCATCAGAAATATGATGACACCTTGTCCCCTTTACAATACCAACATGATATTTGTGTTGGTTAATGAGTTTGTGAAGATGATGTGCTAGGTGAGTGTGTGTATGTTAGAAGCTTAGTAGATATTCCTGGATGCATACTTGGGATGTCCAATATGCTCAGAATGCATTTATCTTTCTACAAGGGAAGTTACACTATTGGGTTAGGGGGTTTATTACAAGGTTTGATTGACTTTCCACACTTACCTTATGGGATTATAGATTTTGTCTTTGATGACATTTAAGGGTTTCAAGGGTAACTCTACTTGGATATGGTACTTTGTAGGTACCCATTTCTAAATAACAATAGGTGTGTTTTTACTTGCTGATGTGGTGATAACAAGTTTCACCCATGATGTTGGTGGAGTGAGTGCCTATGAGCACTGATTCAAACCTAGGAGTTTACACGTGGCTAATTGAGCATGTAAGTAGGTCTTAGGCACCCAAATTTGTCTAGCATTGAGGTCTTCCTTCATGGATTGCATAGGTACCCCAATATAAAAGATTTGTTGAGGTTGCCATTTGGAATATTCAGCTGTTGGATTCTTTGACCTCATCACTCATCTTGCCTGTACTTGTGGTCTTGGCAAGGGAGCAAGGGGTTGCTCACTCGTGTGCCTCAAAATCTGCTTCATTCCATGAGTCAAACTATTTCAAACAAAATTCCAAATATGAGATTCGATGGTCTCCTCCAGCTGCTTCTTTGGTTTCTTTGTTTGCTTTATCTCGACCATCTTTGGAAAAGAATAGAGTTCCATTATTGCTTTTGCTATTCCCTTGAGATTTGCATCATTCCACATCATAGAACTTTGGACAAGAACAACATTTTTATCTTCATGTGTACTCATGGAAGGACCAAGAAGTGATGCCTTACCTAGTTCAACGAGTGCACAACTCACTAGTTCAACTATGATCTATTGTTGGTTCACCCAAATCTGAAGAAGTCCACTTCTTAGGTTCAAGTTGACTGCATCGTGGTAGAGCCAATCTTGATGCAAAATGAGAGGTTACATAAGGTCCTCATCTTGACACACTAACATCTTAACTGTCATTGGGACATCTTGAATAAATATAGGAAGCTCCACCTCACCCATGCAAGGGTTTTCCACACCTCCCAATCCTCTGCGTCAATCAAGGCTCTTATAATCTTCTCATTCTTGCCCTATCCTATTTCTAAGGTCAGAAAAGGATGACTATCAATGATATTGAGAGGGGTAGTACTCGTAATGTGGCACATAGCCATGTGATATCTTGATACCTCATGAACATCTGGCCTAGGTTGATCTCTACCCTCTCTCCTCAACTTCATACATCAGATGTGTTCTAGGGCTTTGGCCTGAGCCTCTTCTCAAATTTTTCATTCTTCCTCTTTGCACCTTTTTGCAGTGTTGAGTCAACTTAAAATTCCTTGCACCAGGGGTTCTTGGTATAGTTTCACTCTACATCCACTAATCTAACTAGGTAGTATATCGCACTCTAGAGTGGCTACCTGGACAACTCCACTTGTTGAGATTCTATTAATTATCATTGGCCCATAGCCACACTTTTCTACTTTCCTAGAATGCTGCTTTAATGTATACACCAAGACTAGATCTCTTGCTTTCAAGCCCTTATCTTTTACATGCACATCAAAGTAAGCTTTTTGTCTTTTCTTGGCCACATATATCCCAATAGCTTCTTTCAATTGAGTTTCTCCTAACTACTCCAATTCAAAGATCCTATAGGATAATTTGTGGTCTGTCCATGCTGGAGGAGATGGTGGATAATCTTTAGAGATGAAGTGGCATTGCTTAATCCTGCTTCACACATGCCAAGAATAATTACTGGAGAGTGTAGTGGACCTTTTTATCTAGCTAATGATCATAAATAATCATATATGAGGTTTGGAACATGATCCACTAATCAATGGATCAAAACAGATAGGAAGGAAGTTGATCCAAGACCAAAAACTTGCTATTCTTGTCTCTACACTTCTTTAGAGTTTTCAACAATTCCCTGAGAACAATAGAAATTAGCCTAATTCCTTTGGAGGATTTCTAATTAGTTTAGATAGCAATAAACCATCAGTGATTTCATAAAAAATGATGAACTACACGTTGAGAATGATGTTTAGCAAGTCACAGTACATGCTTGACATTTTTGGGGTGCATCAGTCAACAGACTAGAGAGTAAAGATATGTTAATATCTCATGATTCAAATGAGCGATGATAATGAGATTTTGTACCAATGTAGCAGACAATATACTGAAGATATCACACTTTAAATCACTATAAATGATCAATCACGCACTGAGAACAAGCTCTGAGAAAATCACTATTCTGATGTAGCCATAACAGAGAAGTCAAGTGAAGATATGATAAAATGTATGTATTAAAACATGTGCAAATACAATGTCATTGGCAATGATCAATTGCATAATGTGAGAAGTGTGAGTGAGCTATAGCGTGAGCTCTTCAAAATCAGAATATGTCTTCTCTAAAGATCTCATAGAATCAAGATGGCACACAGATGTTTTGATCCTCCTTCTAAAGTTGAGTTTGGAGCCAAACTTTTGAATTCAAATTCAAAAGTTCACCTAAAAGTGAATCCTAAAGTATAGGTATATTCTCTCATTACTCAACTACCAAATAGTTCAAGATTTGATGCTTCCTAACTTCATTGTGGTTGTAGAACAGTTTTACAAAGGTAAATGTGAAGGAATTTTACAAGAGGTTGATCATATAGAGTCCCATAAGAGTTATGCTAATTAACCAAGTATGTGGGCTTGGTTTCTATTGCATCAACAGCTCCCCATCAAGCCTAACTAGCTTGGTCTTTATTCTTCCTTGATTTCTTGCAAACCAATCATCAATTTGAATCTGTTCATCTTGGTTCCATCCAAAGACTTTGTGAGTATATCTACACATTGTAAATGGGTTGATACATAGGATAGTTGAATATCCTTGCTAAGAAATTTCTCCCTTACATAATGATAGTGCACTTCAATGTGCTCAGTCCTTGCATGATATATAGGATTAGCAGCCAAATGAAGTGAACTAGTTTTGTCTCCAAAGATTATTGGAGTGTAAGAGTGTAACCCCAAATTTGCATAGAGTTGCTTGAGCCACATAGTTTCTTGAGTTGCATTTGCCAAACCTCTATATTCTGCTTCTGTAGATGATAAGGCCAAAATTGGTTGCTTTTTAGATGACCATGATATAAGCTTTGAAATTGCAAAAGATAGGTACCCTGAAGTACTCCTATCATCCTTGGAGCCAGCCCAATCTACATCAAAATACATCTTTATATCTAAGTCAGAAGTGAAGGGATAAAACAACCCTTCATTTATGGTACCCTTCAAATACTTTAGCACCCTCTTGGCAGCTTCCATGTGGGGCTTCCTTGGTGCATGCATAAACTGACTCAATGTACTTACTCCATAAGCAATGTCTACTCTTGTTAGGGTAGCATAGTTGAGGCTCCCTACAAGTTTTTGATAACCTGTAACATCCTCAAGGAGTTCTCCTTCATGAGAACTAAGATTATAATTGAATTCCATGGGTGTACCTACAAATTTGGTATTCTCCATATTGCATTTTACCAAAATATCATGAATATATTTTTTCTGAGTAATAAATATACCAGAATCTGTATACAAAAGTTCTAGACCAAGAAAATATGTTTACAGACCAAGATCACTGATTTTAAATTCTTCCATTAGTTGAGCTTTAACTTGCTTGATGCCATTGGCATTATTCCCTGTAATGATAATGTCATCTACATAGACACATAAATAGATAACTTCAGAATTGGTCTTCTTTATAAATAAAGAAGAATCTACCTTATTAGCCACAAAACCTTGGTCCTGCAAATAAGTAACAAGCCTATGATTCCAAGCTCTAGGAGCTTGTTTTAGGCCATAAAGTGCCTTCCTTAGCTTGCATACATAGCCTGATTTTCCTTTATCTTCAAACCCTGGTTGTTGTGCCATATACAGTTCTTCTGATATCCATCCATTTAAGAATGCATTCTTGACATCTAATTGATATAGCTTCGAATTCTTGGAAGCAACAACACTTACCAAAACCCTAATTTTTGGCATCTTTGCCATAGGTGAAAAAATTTCTTCATAGTCCACTCCATGAGTTTGGGCAGACCCCTTTGCCATTAATCTTGCCTTGTACCTGTTTATAGAACCATTTGAATTCTTTTTGATTTTATATATCCACCTGGATCCTATTACCTTCATGCTTGGTTTCTTGGGAACCAAGTCCCAAGTATGGTTTTCCTGCAGTGCTTCTACTTCTTCCTACATGGATTCTCTCTATTCTTTCTTCTTACTAGCCTCCTCAAATGAAGAAGGTTCTTTTGTCATAGAGCCTTTAGTGATATACACAGAATGCTTGGTGACTAGTGATGTATCATAGCCATATCTTATGGGCTTTCTGCTTTCCCTTTGAGATCTCCTAAGTGCTTGATTGGAGGACTCTAGAATGTCTTCATATTACTTCATCTTGGCCTCGCCTTTTGACTGCCTTGAGATCAATTTGCTCTTCATCCTCTGAATTGATATCTTTTGGTAATTGTTGATCTTCTTGAGTGAGGGTTGGAAAATCACTTTGAAAATCATAAGGTAATTTGATCTTCCTCCAATCATCTTCAAACCATGAATTATTTTCATCAAATACTACATCCCTAATAACTATAAATCCTTTGTTAGTGGGATTGTATAGTCTATAACCCTTCTGATTTTGGTCATACCCAATGAAAATACACTTTTCAGCTTTAGGGTCAAGCTTCCCTCTAATTTATGAGGGAATGTGTGTATAAGCAATGCACCCAAATATTTTGCAATGATCCAATGAGGGTTTCCTGCCATTCCATGCTTCATAGGGTGTCATTCCATCCAAGGATTTGGATGGGAGGCTGCTAACCAAGTAAGTGACTGTGGAAACAGCCTTTGCCCATAGGCAATTAGGTGGCTTCTTCTCATTCAACATTGACCTTGCATCTTCAAATATCAACCTATTCCTTCTCTCTGCCACTCCATTTAATTCAAGAGTATATCTTGTTGTTACTTCCCTCTTTATACCTTTGTCCTATAGAAATGAATCAACTTCATGAGAAAAGTACTCACCACCTCCATTAGATCTGATCCTCTTCAAGCTTCTACCTGTTTGGTTTTCAACTAGTGCCAATGCCTGCATATTTGCGTTAGTGTTCTTTCTCCTATGTGTCCTAGCCTTTTGTGCCATATCTCTAGCTCAATTAGATTTTGATTTCTGTAATTGAAGAGTGCTATGTTTCTGGTGTCTTGAATCTCAAATGTAAATAATCTACCAGATGGATCACCTTTAGCAATCCTTTTGAAGCCTTGTTGAGGGTCTTCCACATATGCTCCATGCCTAGTGAATTTGACTTGTAAGCCTTTCTCAACAATCTGTCCAACACTAATTAGGTTTTTTGTTATAGTTGGCACATACAAAACCTTACTTAAGAGGTTCATGTTACCATCAGAGGTCTTGAAATTTCCAATTTGCTTGACTTAGTGTTTAGTGTCATCACCTGTCTGGACTTCATGCTTCCCTTTGGGTTCTTCATTGTTAGATAGTAATGCTACATTTCCAACTACATGATTGGAACAACCTGAATCAATATAGAAAAGATGATCATCATCTTTACCTTGCTTGGATGTCATGTTCATGACGACTAGAGAATCCTCTTGGCCTTTTGTGTACTTGTAATCTCTTCTTCCTCTGAAACCTCCTTGATAATTGTTCTTGTTGTAGCTTTGATTGTAGTTTTGATTGTAGTTGCTTCCTCCATTGTTGTATCTGCCTTTGGATTGTCCATAGCTACCTCTATGGAAGCCTCTTCCCTTTTGATTTCTTGCATTCTTGAAGCATTCTTCTTTGGTGTGGTTGGTAAGACCACAAATGTTGCAAGATGGATTGTTATAGGATCTCCCCTTGCCTTGCTTTCCTCCTCTGCCCCTTCCTCTAGCACCTCTTCCTCTACCTGTGTAGTTACCTTGAGATGCACTAGCCTCTTCTTCATTCTTCTTGATTTTGCCTTTATCCTTACTTTTATTCTTATCTGTATAAAGGGAAGAAGATTGGTTACCTCTAGAGTTGTCACCATTCTTGTTGAGCTTTGTCTCGTGGGTGAAGAGTTGCCCCATCAAGGTGTTGAGGTCAGGTATTTGCATATCCATGTAAAGGTCCATTGCTGTGGTGAAGGACTCCCATTTATCATCAGCTTTGATGCCATTAATGATCTGACTTACTATGTGTTCTTCTTCTATCTCCTCTCCAATGCTTGCAAGCTGATCAACCACATCCTTCATCTTGGTTACATAATCAGCCACACCTTGCTTTGGTTGCTTCTTTAGAGTAGTAAATTCCATCCATAACAGATTCTTCCTAGCTCTTGTATTTGATGAGAGTACTTCCCAAGTCTCTTGGGAGGTCTTGCAATTCCTAATATGAGACAATAAGAAATTAGATATCAAGTTTAATAGATAAAACATGGAAAGAGCATCCTTTGCACACCATGTGGTCAACCTTTCTTGCTCTTGCTTTATGGGTTGATGCTTGCTCCTGAGTATTGGCATCTCTTCATCTCCTGAGATGTATCCATATAGAATTATCCCTTGAAGGTGGGCTTGCATCCTTACTGACCATGCTGAGTAGTTGCTTCTATCCAATTTGTCAATGAAGGATGGAAATCCATCTCCCATCTTGCTTGTTGTTGCTTTGATGCCACTGTTGGAGGAGATGGTGGATAGTCTTTAGAGATCAAGTGGTCTTTCTTAATCTTGCTTCACACCTGCCAAGAATAATTGCTGGAGAGTGTAGTGGGCCTCTTTTTCTAGCTAATGATCATAAATAATCATATATGATGTTTGGAACATGATCCACTAGTCAATGGATCAAAACAGATAGGAAGGAAGTTGATCCAAGAACAAAAACTTGCTATTCTTATCTCTACACCTATTAAGTGTTTTGAACAGTTCTCTGAGCATAGTTGAAATTAGCCTACTTCCTTTGGAGGATATCTAATTATATTAGATAGCAATTAATCATGAGTTATTTCATAAAAAATGATGAACTACACGCTCAGAATGATGTTTAGCAAATCACATTACATGCCCAACATTTTCGGGGTGCATCAGTCAACAAACCAGAGAGTAAAGATGTGTTAATATCTCATGATTCAAATGAGCAATAATAATGAGATTTTGTACCAATATAGCAAACAATATATTGAAGATATCATCCTTTGAATCACTGTAAATGATTCAATCATGCATTGAGAACAAGCTATGAGAATATCACTGTTCTGATGTAGTCATAAAAGAGAAGTGAAGTGAACATATAATAAAATGTATGTATTAAAACATGTACAAATACAATGTCATTGTCAATGATTGTTGGAGTTCGACATCTGCGGGAGCACGCGAACATCACAAGGAAGAATAAGAAGCTTGGAGCTCAACATACAATACTGAATGTATTACCACTAGAATGTACAAAGATAAGTAGCCCATTCGGGCAATAGGCATATATACAAGCCGGAAAAAAAACCTCCTAAAGAGGGAAAAAAGTGCCCCGGTGGTCCTAGTGTGTTCACACACATCACTACCTAAATATATCAAAAAATCCCCCCTGGGAGTGATGCGTTGAACAAAGAGTTGGCACTCATGTATAAGGAAGTGCCAAAAAATCCCCCCTGGGAGTGATGCATTGAACAAAGAGTTGGCACTCCACAAAAGGAAGTAAGCCCAAAGCTTTGCGAAAAGCTTCAAACTTCTCCCTAGGCTGAGCCTTTGTGAAAAAGGTCTACAATGTTCTCCTGCGTGGGCACATATGCCAAGCTGATCTCCCTAGCAGAGAACCTCTCCCTGACATAATGATAATGCACCTCAATGTGCTTAGTGTGAGCATGGAACATAGGGTTCCTCACAACTGCCAATGCACTCTGACTATCAGTGAAGATGGTGGTGGTAGAAGACTGACCAACACCCAAATCATCCATAAGGCATTTGAGCCACACACACTCAAAAATCGTGCTGAAAGCTGCCCTATACTCAGCCTCACAACTGGAAGTGGCCAAAGTAGGCTACTTCTTGCTCAACCAAGATATACATGAGCTACCAAGCATGAAGCAAAAGCCACTAGTGGACACATGAGTGTCATAGCAACCAACCCAATCAGAGTCAGAAAAAGCATGCAAATCTGGTGGTAGTGATCCCCCCTTGGGATAAAACAACCCAAGTATCCGAGTACCACTCAAGTAGCGAAAGATGCGCTTAACTACCTGCCAATGCTTGAGTCCTGGGCAATGCATAAACCTCCTCATCTATGAGACAGAAACCTGAATATCTGGTTGAGTAATGCATAAGTAAATCAAGTATCCAATAGCCTGCTAATAGAGAACAACATCAAATGCATCTCCAACATCATGAAGACTCGGTTGTAAACTTGTCTCCATATGAGTGGCAATAGGTTTACAATCTTCAAGGCCAAAACACTGAAATAATATGTCAATATATTTTGTTTGACACAAAACCATTCCACCATCAACGTGCATAAACTGAATGCCCAAACAATGATGCAAATGCCCCAAATCAGACATCTCAAATGAGGCATGTAAATCAGCCTTGAAATCAACAAGATGCTTTTATGAGGACCAATGAACAACATGTCATCAACATACACCACAATGATATGAAGTGCATTATTAACATGCTTGACATATAAGATGCTTTCAGTTGATCTGTTCTCAAAACCATGTGCAATCACATAGGCATGTATCTTTTCATTACAAGCATGTGGTGCTTTCTTTAAACCATATAATGCCTTCTTTAACCTGCACACCTGATTTTCATGCTCTTTCTGCACAAAGCTAGAGAGCTGAAAAACATACACTTCTTCATGCAAGTCACCATTCAAAAATGCTGTTTTAATGTCCAACTGATGTACATTCCAACCATGATGAGTTGCAAGTGCACAGATGCTATGAACAGTAGTCATTCGGCAAGGAGCAAATGTTTCATCAAAATCAATGCCTCTTTCCTACGCATAATCCTTTGCAACAAGCCTAGCCTTATACCTTTTGTAGCTCAATGATGAGTAGCACCTCCTTTAATGTCAATCCGGGAAGACGTGAGGATGGTATGAAGACCTTGAACAAGTGATGGCACAAGTGCGTGAGTGAGAAGCACACTAACATGCACACACATACACATGCACGCGCACACACGGCAAGACAAAGAGAAAGACAATGGAGTTCTTTTAGATTACTTTCCAAAATGCTCATACAAGTTCAAATCTATTACAAGCTAACCTCAAAAATGAGCTCTCTAGCTCTATTTATAGTTTTTGACTAGGTTTTGGCCCTGTCCAGACCTAGTGTCTGGCCTAGTTAAAAATTAGGTTCTAGAGCCTATTTGAGGGCTCAAACGGAGTCTAAAAATTATGAAAATTGATATGTAGGTACTTCTAATGCTCCTCAAGCTCAAGGACTCCTTGGCTTGCACAAAATGGAGCTACAAAAAAGTGGAATGGTATTTACAATGATTGTTAGTGATGAGAATCACTGTTATAAAGATGTAGATTTGGGAAAATTTGAAGGGCCTATCTGCCAGATCTGTGTTGACTGCTCTGTCTACTTAATCCTTCTCTTTGTTCTGACTCTCCGCTGGCTTCCTTGTCTCGTCAGTCCTTGGGTGCCCTGACTGCTATCAACACCCCCCCTCTCTCGCATCTGTCGTCCCTGATAGACCCTTGTTGCTGGGAGTGCTGGATGTAATATTCCACAACATGAGTGGCAAGCTGATGTTCTTGTATGCGTAGTCTTCTGGCCAAGTCTGTCATCATGCGATCCCAATCAATTGGTCATGGAATGTCCGGATGTGGTGTAGCTCAGTGATGAGTAGCACCTCCTTTAATGTCAATCCGGGAAGATGTGAGGATGGTATGAAGACCTTGAACAAGTGATGGCACAAGTGCGTGAGTGAGAAGCACACTAACATGCACACACACACGCGCACACACGGAAAGACAAAGAGAAAGACAATGGAGTTCTTTTAGATTACTTTCCAAAATGCTCATACAAGTTCAAATCTATTACAAGCTAACCTCAAAAATGAGCTCTCTAGCTCTATTTATAGTTTTTGACTAGGTTTTGGGCTTGTCCAGACCTAGTGTCTGGCCTAGTTAAAAATTAGGTTCTAGGGCCTATTTGAGGGCTCAAACGGAGTCTAAAAATTATGAAAATTGATATGTAGGTACTTCTAATGCTCCTCAAGCTCAAGGACTCCTTGGCTTGCACAAAATGGAGCTACAAAAAGGTGGAATGGTATTTACAATGATTGTTAGTGATGAGAATCACTGTTATAAAGATGTAGATTTGGGAAAATTTGAAGGGCCTATCTGCCAGATCTGCGTTGACTGCTCTGTCTACTTAATCCTTCTCTTTGTTCTGACTCTCTCCGCTAGCTTCCTTGTCTCGTCAGTCCTTGGGTGCCCTGACTGCTATCAACAACCCCCCCTCTCTCGCGTCTGTCGTCCCTGACAAACCCTTGTTGCTGGGAGTGCTGGATGTAATATTCCACAACATGAGTGGCAAGATGATGTTCTTGTATGCGTAGTCTTCTGGCCAAGTCTGTCATCATGCGATCCCAATCAATTGGTTCTGGAATGTCCGGATGTGGCATACGTAACTGATCTGCATGGATAGCTTGTTCTACTGCGAATAGATGTAGCAAGTGTGTTGGCTTGGAAATGAAAATTTCCGAGTGATATTCCTTGAACCCTGTAGAGAACATTTCTTCAAAGGTCTGCTTGAAGCATGTGGGTAAATACTTTATTCGTGCATGCCAGGCAAAGATTATATTGACCGAGGGAGTCTGGCTCATGTCATAGACTAAATCCTTGTTACCTTGAGAGAATCCGGAGGCAGAGATGTATGGAGCCTGTACCTTCCGAAAGGTTTTGAAGACAATTGTCATGAGCTCAAATATTTTGATACACATTTTTGCTGCTATGTCGGGTACATTCTTTAGACGTGTAGACTAGTGTCGAATTGTTGATATCATGTATACTATGGTCGGGTCCCTCGAGGTGGAGCAAAATATGGATAGTTGACCCATGCCGAGCATTCTTTATTGTTGCATACCTTGATTGCAAATGCTTGCCATGATCTGCGACGTACCATTGGGCAATAGCATGGATTATACTTGATATACAGTGGCATGGTTACCCAAGTGCTCATCATCTCAGGGTAATCAGTTAGTAACCGTGCACGTCAATTAGGTTGAAAAATCGAGCCAGCACGTGCATCTTCCGGTAAGTCCTCCGGCTCAAATTGAGTGGCAAATGTGGGCTCTTTCCTCGTATGCCTTTTAACTTCTGCATTATGATCATGTAGCAAGACATAGTAAGGCATATACTGCGGTTCGGATGTTGTGATTAGCCGTTGATGGGATAGGTGCTGAAAGTAAGAAGATCGAAGAACAGTTTCTTCCAGATTTGTGAGGGATTGAATTTGCATGGCGACACGATCATCGTGTGTGTTTCCCACTTTCTCAACCCTTTTGACCCAATCAGGGACTCCAATTTCTAAAGTGTCCTGTCCTTCTTTTGTAACTCGGCCGCTAGGTGTTGGCATGGGTTCATATGGTTCATAGCTGTCATCCACCGGGATTTCCACTACTGTATCAGGTTCTGGTTCTTCAGCTGGGGAGGGTGGCCTTTCATATGGTAAGAGATGTGCTTGGAGTTCTGCCAACTGCTTTCGGAGGGTCTCTACTTCTTCCGTAGAGTGTTGCAAGATTACTCTCCTGTTGAGCTGTGGGGGCACTAGCTATCTGCTTCTTTAGGTTAGCACATTCACTCTAACTTTTCAACTCCAAAAAATTTGCATGCTCCTCGAGTAAGATGCGAATATCTTCTGATGGGACCGCTCTATACTTGGTAGGGCTAATGGCCGCTCCTCCGATTCCTTCCATAGCTGCTTCAAAGTTGTCTTGGTTTTGTTGCTGAAGCCGCTTGTTCTCTTCTAATGATGCTGCCATATGCTTCCTTAATAGCACAAGATTGCGTCTAAGTGTAGCATTGGATATCATTTGTGCCTGGAGCACACTTTCCAGTTCCTTCACTGCTTTATCATCCACCGTCGATATCTTTGATTCCAATTCTGTGTGAGCCTGCTGTGAAGTGGTATGTTCTGCTAGAAGCGTTTGGTAGTCAGCTTCTAGAGTGTTGACTCTAGCCTGTAGGCACTGAGATTCTGCCTGGAGGGCCGCGGTACGTTCTTCCAATTGATGGTATTCTTGTTGTAGTTGATGTGCACACTGAAGTAACGTATTAAATGTGCTATTTACATTATGAGATGCAAGGGGAAAAGTTTGGAATGCAGGGGAAGGGAGAATGGGAATGGGGGTAGTGAATGCTGTGTCTGCCCATGACGTGGTGAGTGGTGAGGTAGGGGGTAGGGGAGGGGGAGATGGTGGCATTGTGGGGAGAGGTGCTGTGGTTGGTGAAATGTCTATTGGGTCAGACAAAGTGGTGTGTACAGGGGCTACCATGTAGGTTGGTATGGTAGGTGAAGTAGAGTGTGGTGTTTGTGTAGATTGATGTTGTTGCGAACATCTGGGGAATGTGCCTCTAGGACATTGGAGTGCGGATGGACTACTCCACGAAGGATGGGTATTGGGGTGGTGCGATTAGGTTTAATGAGGTGTAGGGGGCCGAGGGGACGTGGGGGTCATGGAATGGGGGTACCCATATTGGGGGATAGGCTGGGAAACACAGGATGCCTTCCGTGGGTGCGGGGTTTCCAACCACACAGAATTATGGGATGGCCAATTATGGGTTCGAAGGATAGAAAGGTTGAAGTGTACAAGGGATTGGTGATGGAAGAGAAGAGGGTGTCCTGTGAGGTGGGCTCTCAAAATGAGAAGGATGTGGATGAGGTTGGGTTGTGAGGGTAGATGTGATGACTGCCGTTTCTTCCATGGTGGGAGGTGGTTGTGGGGGTGGAGAAGGTGGGGAAAGGGGGTGCTGGGATGAGATGGGTGATGTCTGAACAAAAGTTTCAGCAGAGAGGTCAAGGGTGGCGGTGGGGTTAGCTGTGGTTTCAATGGTTACTTCTGGTTGTGTGATGGGTATTCTGATAGTCTTACCTACTCGTGGTAATGTGTCGACTCTGCGTTTGTCATACCTCACGAACTGGAGGACTGCTGTGTGGACAGCCTCCGGAACTCCTAAAGATTCTGACACTAATTTGAGGGTGTCAATAAAATGTTGATCCACTCCGTCATCTGCGAGCATTTCTTGCATCAAGGCTTGGCCTGATGCAAGGGAGAGTTGATGCCTTTCTTGTACTGCTTTGATCATATCGTATAACCTTTGTAGTTGCGCTGTGTATGCAGGTGCACCTACAAGTTCTAGCACTTCTTTCTGCTCATCTTGATGCCCATGGTCATAGTCCTCCTCATCTTCCTCAGATTCTTCATCTTCGTCGTCATCTTCGTCCGTCTCAACTGTGGTAACAGGTACTTGGGTTTGAACATTCTCCACTTGTTGTTCCTCTTCTGCCTCAAGATCTATGTCTCTTAACAATTCTTCAAAGTCTTCATTCGTGAGTTCGTCCAAGGGTGCGCCACCGGGAAATTCAAGATCAGTTGGGACGGGAGGAAACATCAAATTGGCGCCATCGATGCTACGTCTTGGAAGTCATAGTGTGAAGGGCCAAACCCTTCGGGGTGGTGGGGTAACGTCTGGTGTTAGGGTGGCTCCACGTGGTTGAGCACAAGGGACTTGGACAGTTCCTCTCATCTTCTTAGAAGGGGGTCCAGTGGATGTCCGGCCTCTAAACTGCTCTACTCGATTCCACATCAGGGCCCGTTGAATAGGGATGTCATAAGCCAAACACCTATAAATGATTCTAGTCAGAGCACAACATCCATATAAAACATGCTTCCGCGGCCATCGTTTGTGGGCTAGGTGTATCTGATCAATTATCCAGTGGGGTAAGTTGATGGTGAGGCTCTGTGTCTCTGCCAGATACAAACTAAACCATATCTTTTTGGGTGGCATGGTGAATCTATCTTGGGCAGGAAAAGCAAAGTGCTGCATGCACATTCGCAAATGTATTGCAATATTGGGCGTCATGGCCACCATGTCCTTGAGCTTGGTGAGGCTTCGATTCTTCATGTAATCAGGCACTAGGATCTCCTTCTCTGTCGGAATATGCATTCCGCGCATATCTAGGGCTTCTCTCACTAAGTTGTTTGAAAGCCTAAACCGTTTGAGCTCATTTCCTTTTGTCAGAGATGGGATCACAAATGAGCTTGCACCTTTTGGTTTCTTGCTTGGAGTCAAGGTATTGATGAGATAGTAGCATCACATGAAGTCAGGCTTTGGGAGTCGGGCACTGAAGTATGCCTCCAATCCTGCCTTCTCCCATACCGAACGTAGACCTTCTGCATTTTGTAACTTTTTGAATTCCCTTGTAAAGAAATGGTATTTACCTTGCTTCCCATTGAAATCCAACTCTGATTCCCAGTGTGCAGTGCGGTTAGCTGATGCTGAATACCTATGAGCTAATTGGGGGATCTGGTGCAGTGTGGATGCAATTAGTAAGTGGAAGTGGCTTTACAAATGGGTCAGGGGGTTTATTACAAGGCTTGGGTTGCCAAACATAGTGGATGACATTCTGTTTTGATTTTGTGGAAACTCTGGAGGGCTTTATAGGAGTGTCTGCTTGGAACTGAGGCTTTTTAGGGACCCACTTACAAGTGAGTCTGTTCGTGCTCTTGGGCGAATATGTGTTTGTGCATGTTAAATAGGAGTGGGTGCCCGTTGTTCGAGTGAGTGAACCATGTTGTACAGGGTGAATAGGAGTGGGTGTCTGTGTAGCTATTTGAACCCGCAAGCAAGCCTTAGGCACCCAAATTTGTCTTGATTGTGGGCCAGCCTTCATCGACTTCTTGGGCACCCAGATAGACTTCACTTTCACAGAAGAGTTTTTGGAAGACTTCTTATCAGTGTCGTGTCGTTGAGCACTAATAGGAAGTTGGGAAAGTTTTTGTGGCTTGACCGCAATAGGATGCTCGCCTCTCCTGACCCACACCTGTTTCAATGGTTGCGACACCTTGCTTTGTACTTCCTTTCTGCTTTGAGCATAGGTCCTCTGCTTCTTCTGCATTTGACTCGCCTTTGGTTGTTGTATCCCTATGGATTTTGGAGAAGAAGGGAGTTCCACTGAATCCTTGACTTCTTTGCTGAGATAATCTTCCCTCTGCACCACATAGTGTTGGACAAGAATAACGTGGTCATCTTCATGTGGAAGGACCAGGAGTGTGTGCCTTTCCTAGTTCCGTGAGTTCTCTATTGTTTAACTCAACTGTAATTCGATTCTGATTTACCCATACCTGAAGAAGTCCACAATCTTAGGTTTAGGTTGACTGCATGATCATAGATCCAGTCTTGACCCAAGACAAGAGGCTCAGTGAGATCCTCATCTTGACACACTAGTACTTTAACTGTCATTAAAGAATCTTGAATGTAGAGGGGAAGTTCCACCTCGCCCTTGCAATGGTTTTTCAATGATTTGGAAAAGTCGTCCAAGACAAGAGGCTCAGTGAGATCCTCATCTTGACACACTAGTACTTTAACTGTCATTAAAGAATCTTGAATGTAGAGGGGAAGTTCCACCTCGCCCATGCAAGGGCGAGGTGGAACTTCCCCTTTCCTAGTGAGTTCCGTGAGTTCTCTATTGTCTAACTCAACTGTAATTCGATTCTGATTTACCCATACCTGAAGAAGTCCACATCTTAGGTTTAGGTTGACTGCATGATCATAGATCCAGTCTTGACCCAAGACAAGAGGCTCAGTGAGATCCTCATCTTGACACACTAGTACTTTAACTGTCATTAAAGAATCTTGAATGTAGAGGGGAAGTTCCACCTCGCCCATGCAAGGGTTTTCCACACCTCCCAATCCAATGAGATAGGCTTCTATAGGATTGACACTTAAATTCAACTCTTTATAGTACGAAAGTTTAACAGCACTAGACTAGTGGCTGCACCTGAGTCAATCAAGGCTCTTACAGTCCTTGCACTCGTTCCTTGTCCTAGCTCTTAAGGTCACAAAAGGACGCCGATCAATTATTCTATGAGAGCTAATACCTGAAGCTTCACACATAGCCACATTGCCATATGATACCCTTGATCTGCATATGGTTTTGTCCTATGCTGATCTTTACCTTGTCGTCTCAACTTCATCCTTCGGATGCGTTCCAAGGCTTCTGCCTGTGCTTCTCGAATTCGTTTTTCTTCCTTGCGTTTCTTGGCAATGTTGAGTCGATTTAGCATCTCTTCAGTCAGGGGTTCCTGATATAACTTGACTCTGCATCCGCTGATGTAACTAGGAAGAACACCACCTTCTAGTGTAGCTAAATGAACTGCTCCACTCATTGAGATCCTATTGATAATCATGGGTCCATAGCCTCTTTTCTCTAATTCCGTGCATGTTGTTTCAGGGTATACACCAAAACTAAGTCTCCGGCCCTCAAGCCTTTATCCTTAACATGGGCATCAAAGTACGCTTTCTTTCGTTTCTTAGCTGCATATATCCCTGCAGCAGCCCTCAGTCTTGTTTCTCCTAATCGTTCAAGGTCAAAGAGTCTAGAGGAGAGCTCAAGCTCATGACCCGTCCAATCATGCTCATGTGCTACTCTCAATGTAGGTATCAAGAAGTCCAATGGTAGCACTGCATTTTGGCCAAACACCATCTGAAAGGGTGTGGCTTGGAGTACCATTTTATAGGCAACTCTGTATGCCCAAACAACATGGTGTAGCTGTTTGTCCTAATCAGAGCGTTTATTATTCACCAATTTAGTGAGCACGTTGCATACTATCTTATTGGTGCTTTCAGCTTGCCCATTAGCTTGTGGGTGATAGGGGGAAGACTTCTTGTGTATAACCAAGAATTCTTGGAGCAGATTTTCAATAACTTCATTCAAGAAGTGAGTCCCTCTATCACTAACTAGCTCTATAGGTAGCCCGTATCTCGTGAACACATTCTCAAATAAGAACTTAGCTGTCGTTTGAGCATCGTTCTTCGTTGTGGCTTTCACTTCTACTCACTTGGTTAAATAGTCTGTGGCCACTGATATATATATTCAGCATGTGAACCCTTAGCTGAGGGATTAATAGGACCTATGAAGTCTATTCCCCACTTAGAGAATGCTCGTCCACCCATCATAGGTTTCAGTGGCATCTCATCTTTGCGTATAGGATATTGAGTCCATTGACAAACATCACCACCTCTTCACATAGGTATGTGCATCCATGTGAAGGGTAGGCCACCACAAGCCTGCAAATAGGATTGCTTTAATCACCCGATCTGGTCCAAAATGTCGTCCTGCTACACCTTGGTGAGCAGTTTCCAAGATCTTAAGATACTCGCTGTGGTCGGGTTCACACGCGCTTAGGGGTGCACACAGAGTGCCAAGAAAATGACCTTGGTGGATCAAACCAACCGCTGGATTTATTGTTCTTCTAATCTACGTTCATCAAAAATTTCATAATGTTCTTCTTAATTGGTTTAACTAACAAACTCTGAATAGATGAATATGAACACACATGATATATATAATTTAATATATCCTTTTGTCTCCCCTTAACAATAAACACAACTCCCATTCTTATGATACGGTAAACAAGATTTAGAAACTAAGCGCATTCTGAGTTCGAGTCCTATGCGATCTTCGGATAGTTCATATATATTATTGTTAGGTCTGCTAAGATCGCATGACAGAGAGCATGGACGACATACAAAGCAGCCAATGATTTCCTTCTCATTATAAGTAATTAATCATACATGTTAATGCAGGATAGAACGGCCGACATAAATACGTTTTTGATGTACTTATTAAGTGCAATCCTATTCCATCGAAAACTTCATCAGCTTCATAAGCTGTCAATTTTTCTCCGCAAGTTCAAACGACTGTCATAAAATGCCAAGAATTCAAGCACAACATTTCAGAACTTCAGTTCTTCTCGAAGACAATTGCAGATAAAACTTCACTTAACTCATTGTTCACCATGGAACACGGAATTCATCCTTTTTAGAGTCTGCTAATTTGCAAAATTTCTTCTCGCTTTTGATATAAAAACATATGCCGTCAGTTAACACAAAAAGTTTGAGTACTTATTTTTCTCTATATCAACTCTGCATAAACTTCATTGTTAAATTAAGAGAAATGCAAACATATAATGACTGCGTACAAATCCTCATCAACTCTCTGTCGTAATTTTCATGCGAACAAGCATAAGATGTAACCAAAATGCAATCTTAAAGACCAACTTAATTTTAAAGCGTCATCACTTTTAGGATTTGGTTTGACTCTGGCCAAAACTCCATACACAGATCGTAATAATGAAACACTTTCTTGTGTGCCTGATACAGTCCTTTAGAGATCACAGTTCAAACATATTCTGATATCCACCAGAATGGAAGAAAAGCAGCATAACATTCGATCTTAGTAAAAATAAAGTTCCACTACTCTTAAGGATGGTTCCCAAAAATGAGCCCTAATAGAAGAGCCATAATGAGTTTTTTAGGCAGCCTTCGTCTACTCTTACTAAGCCGTAATGGCACACACTCTATTTTTGATCTTGACAGTGTTTGGTATCTAGCAAGCATCAAGGAATACTATCCTTCCCGTGTAAACTTCCAATGCTTTCTCTCTCCAGCTTACATGATAAAAGTGGCGCTCCCTTGGACCCGACAACCTATGGTTATCTATATGCCCATGAGCGTTTGCAGTGTGACTTGCATCTCAAAGCAATGTTAGCTTGTTTTATTGACAACTATCCTCGCTCATGGATTCGATAGTCCATTCCCATTCTCAAAACAAGAAGCTATAAGGCAAAGGTGAACATCCCATTTGCACAGACAAAATGCCTTAGTCTCAAAGGAGGCCCGAGTAAATGCATTCTCAAAATATATTCACGACCAAAGGTTAATCGGAATTACCATATAAACTGAGAATCCATAAATCGATGTGTTAGTGCACATACAAATAATCAAACAGTTTAAGGAAATGGAATGGAAACAGTGTCACGTTAAACGCATCAGAACATAGCAAAACGTATATATCATCTAAAGTGTTATAAAATTTAGAACACATCTCGATGTGTGTCATTTGCCAATTAATTTGAAAGAGATCAACGTGAAATAGCTGTTTGTGTTTTAAAACGAAATGTTTGACAAACTTTGCATATTCAATAAAACTTACATCCTTTTCTGCTCCTTTCCGTTGTCGGATAATTGTTGATTTTGTATTAAGTCAACCAGTTCGAGGTTCAATTCAGCGCACTTCAATGGAGTTTCACTCCTTTCTGCAGACTTCTGATGCTTCATTCATCCGAGAGAGCATCTAATCATGGTCGCCTTCATCAATTGGGTGGAGTAGATGCTGAGATATTTAGCACACGTATCAGAACCACACAAGTAAACGTTAACAATTACACCATAGGGCAAATATGAACAAGCAGAGACCGGCAGTTCAGCATTGAAAAAGGATATCCTTCCAACATTGCAAATGGTTGCTAGAATCTACGCATAAATTACTTTTTGCAGATCATAATCATACAGTTCCCAAATCGACGTTGGAAACAAAACACAACACTTTTAACAACATTAACTTATGAAGGCCTTATAAAGGCACATCAGTCATTCTTTGGTTGCAAAAATACAAGTCCCATGCTGAAAACTTTCGCTGTATCTTTTCACAGCCATAACCATGGAAAGAACGTTCACGGCTCATAACTTCCACACACTTACCAATGTCACAGATTTCACCCTTCCTGAAACGCAAACACCGTAAGAACAGAAGTGCTACCAAATTTGCTTGGACTGTACAGGGGCAATAGATTACTCAATAGTACTTATGACAAAATCAACATCAGTAGCATGATCAGAATGTAAAGCGCACATGTCGCTAGGGGTTAATACTTCTCTTTTTACGACACAAGGTAAATCACAAAATAGTTATCGGTTTACCATTAGATGATTCATCGATTAATCAATAAGGAAAATCATCTTGATCAGAGCCCACTTCATTCATCACGTGACACGCGATAAGTCACATCATCTGAGCTTTGCCTCGGAGCTTAACATCTCACACCTTCTCCATCTTGGCGAGTAATTTCTGGCAAAGAATAGCTTTCCCGAATTCAGGTTCTAGCATCACATATACACATTCACCTCAGTAGGAACACGATTCAGCGAAGTGAGTTCCGTTGTCTCAATCTTCTCATATTCCATGACTGCATACTTCTGACGTCTCTCCCATACTCACCCAGTTACAGGTGCACGGGCACAGCTAGCTCAGAAGTCCTCTTTCTTTCTACGTACATGTCCTTCCTTTCTCTTTTGCATTCGAAGAGGAAACTCGTGCATTAACACGTAATCGGGCCTCTTCATACTCCTGAATCCTCCTCGGATCAGCACACCAGCCATCATCCATTTCTCCCTCCTGTTCGCCCTCTCTCCCCTCTATTCCGCAGTCATAACTCCGAGAGCTGCCATGAAGAACCAGGTCGCCCCCTCTTTTTCCAGCCAGTGATCTCTCCAAAAAAAAAATGAAGAAGAAGAAAGAATGAGCGCCACCCCCTTCTTTTACGATTGGTTCTACCCCCTTTCTCCACGTAGCATCACTAGATTAGTAATTTTCATTTGCTTGGCAAGTTTCCTTTTTTTTTTTGAAGCAAACGCATTAACACTCGGCGCCCCTCCATAATGTCCACACACTCATTTGAAGTCGTCATTCATGCTCAACAAGTCCAAGATAGGAAGAATTTTTACATATGAAAGAAAATGATCAGTCATGACAATGCGACCGTGGAGAAAGATTCTCCACGACAATGTGTTATGTCTTACGAGTTGCCTCAATCTTTCCAAAGGAGAAAAAAACTTGTAGAGAAATTGAAGGTAGCTTAGAAATGATGTAAATATTTGGATAATACAAACTTTTGTTTTTCCTATTTTGTTTAGTCTTGTGTATGAAATGTGCTTCATAAATTGAACCTACCATTGTCTCCACAAATTCTATGTCATATTAAGTTTTTTTCTTCATCTAAGTGCATCCTATGGTCTCTGGTATCTTAAAAAGCCTAAAATAGGCCAAAAAAACCCCAACAACAAAAATGCAAGAATCAGGCCTGCAAAATTTTTGCAGGGCTGATTCTCGTGTTTCTCTGGCTGGGACTTTTTTGGCATTTTTTAGTGTTTTTGAGGGCTCCAAAGTGTAGGATATTATGATATTATTCAATTTGTGTTGCTTATGGGTGGCATCCACTATACATGCAAGTCTGATCAAGCCAAAGATTACCTGGAGTGACTAACCTCTGTATTATACGCTCTTAACATCTGATCTATACATAGGATGCATAAACAAGGCCATAAAATGCAAAAATACCCCCAGTCACAGAAACGCGGGATTCATCCCTGCAAAAAATTTGTAGGGCTGAATCCCGCATTTCTTTCGCTGGGTTTTTTTTTTGCATGAAATTGACCTCCGGGGCAATATTAGGTACAACATGTACATATCTAGTCAAAAAACAATAGGCAAATGCATGCAGGTTCAACTCATTCACAAAGAGCCTTTGAGGCCTCTATATATAACTAACTGAAGCAAAAGTTATTTGCATACACTTATGGTGGAGAGAAAAAAAAAAGACGCAAAGAACATATAGGTAAAAACAAAATTTTCTATTAATCATTGTACTACATCACAAAGTATGCCCATCAAAGGGTACAATATACACATGTCATAGGTTATTTCCTCTAATTCTTCTTGCTATTTGAATTTCCTTAAGTTGTATGGTTACTCTCTTGGCATGAATAGCACAGAGGTTAGAGTCCTCAAGCATGGAGATGAGGTAGGCCTCAGCTCTCTTGAAGCGCTTCAAGTGCTATCTCTTGTATTTGTAGACTTGCACAGTAGCTTTGTAGTTCTTCTTTTACTACCCTTGCAAAAGCTCTTTGTGGTATGAGTAGTTCAACGGACTTTTGATAGTGTCGTATTTCTGTGAAAGCCCTGCAATGCCTCCTTTGTCTTTGTGGAGCTCTTGCATTTGGGAGGTATGTTTGGCTGTTGTTGAGGTCTACATTGTGGTTGATAGTTTTTCTTTCTTCGATGTACACGATGTGAGGGTCGAGCTTCATCTTGCACATTTTGTTGTCGATGTGGTTATTGAGTTTGCTCCCTTTCCTCCTCTGTTGGTATTTTCCCTTGTCTTTGTCGAAGTGTCTTGCCTCCATGTGTCACCCTATGGATCGTTGGAATGTGCATATCATTCCATGGTGGTTGATTGCTACTTTCATCATTCGAGGATGACTCCTCATCGGTCTCTGATACATCCCTTGTCATCATCTTTTGTTTGGGTCTTGCCTTGATGGGTGTCTTGTTGGTGGCTCATCATCTGAATCTGACTAATCGTCTTAGAGTGAAATACTCTTGTCTATTGGACACTTCATGTTCTTTCAATGGATTGCTCCTAGGTGGTGTGCCATCATGTGACACGGGCATAGATGTGCTCTGGGAACCACTTCGGGGTCTTTCAGGGGTTGCAACCATGGTGGGCATAGCGTCCCTAGATGAGGGCTATGAAAGAACACGCAATCTTTCCTTGCAGTTTGCTTGGTGCATGCCATTCTCTTGAGTTACAAAAAGTGTAAAATGAAGTGAGTTCCCTCTATTTATAGAGTTTTTTTTAACTGTTTGTTCAACTAGAATGGACAAAACTTGTTTAAAAACATACAAAATATTATAATATAAATAATAACACATTGAAACCAAGATTACAATAATCATAGGTTTTACCACATAATGGGAAATAATGAATTCACTTTACTTCCAAGCTAAGCCTTCTCATACTCTCCTAGCATGCCACTGAGCATGGTGGAGAGGTCCTAATGATGACTTCCATTTCTCACTGGCAATGTTGTGTTGCATCCTTCTCACAAGTTTTGCCAATTGTGAATCCATAAGTCATTCCACAAAAAACGTTCTCAAGAATGTAGTGCGGTAAAACCAATTTAAACATCTCTTCCATGTAGTCTGATTGCATTGGACCACCACCATGTCACGTGTTTTTGAAGTAGACACCCCTCGCTTTGTAGTGTGACTTTTCCATTCCTTGGGTACTGAAAATCTCTAATGGCCCATATCGATGCATGAAAAAAGCTCATGTGCAAATAAAATATGCTAAAAATTGTTAAGTACATTTGAAAAAGGTAAGTGCAATGAACACTTTTAGAAGAAGATTACACTTACAATGCAGTGTGTTATATTGCTCTCTCCCCAAGATTGAATGAAACACTTGGTGCACTCCACTAATGTCTCTTGAAACAGTTGACATTAAATAGCACTAGACCTAATCAGACCCATTAAGCCTACCAACTTATCAAAGCTCAACCAAACCTTCTTTCTCTTATTACAAAGATCAAGTTGAGAGTCATTGTCTATTGTGATCATGCATAGGCCTTTCCATAGCTCATAATGTTCATTATTTTGAGTGCTAGTACGTCTTCTAAAAAAATGTCTTGCTTTATTCTCTGTCATTGACACTTGTTGAAAACTATCTTGAGATTCTCCAACTTTCTTAACAACTAGGGTTACGTTTCCACCATGACAACCAATTGAATTAAGTAGTTCCTCCAATTTCTTTATAGCTTGAATAGATTTATCAACTGGCTTCATGGCAAATGCATATTCTATATGGAGCTTCAATAGTCTATAAAAAATTCTCATGAAGGCATGCAAGGTGCAAAAATGGACATTGACTAAAGGGAATGGAATAATGGGATTCCAATCCTTATCTGACATGTCATGATTAGGTGTACCTAACATGGGACATCTCATTAAAGGTATATCCCATTCAGTAAATGGAGATGCATCTCTGTCATCAGCCAAATGGTCTATGTTGTTTTGTTTTCTCTTTGTTGGTTTATGACCTCCTGTACAATATGGAAAAGGATAGAGAGCAGATGCACTTTGTTCGCACCCTAAGATGCATTTGATAGTCTTTAAGTCTCCACGTAAGTGCCACTCTACTTCAAAATCACCTGGGCCTTGTTGGTGCAAGGCAATCAACAATTGAAGTTTTGATGAAGGACTAAACTCAAGGACTGAAGAAAAGATCTAGATATGAAGCATGAAGAAAGTAGATGTTCAGAGAATGAAGATGTGTATACATATGTAGATTAATTTAGAGTTAATTCACTTATACTTTTGTATGGTCATGAGCTTGTAAATATTTTCCTATATGTACAAGGAAAAATGCCGGGGCAAATATGAGGGAGTGTTTGAGAACAAGAATTGAAGAGAATTAGAAGTCATTACACACTTGTGAAGTGTGTAGAATAGCTCTCTCATCCAGATGTAAAGTTTTCCAGAAATGAAGAAAAGTTGCGGCCGATATTTCTGAGAGTTCTCCTTCTGTGTTTGATCATTTCAAGAAGCCTTTTGTAGATGTCTAATTTCATAGTTAATGAGTATATGGTTAAAGTTTGAGAGCCTAATTGTAAACAGGCTGTGAGAATTATGAGTAGGAACATTCATATGTGAAGAAGTGGTGAGTGTTTTCTGAAACAGGCACAATCTTGATGGTCAAAGAATTGATCATTTCTCAGTGCATAGTGTAATGTTTTGGAGGAGGTGCGAAAACTATAGGCAGCACCTTGTGCAAAGTTTTATAAAAAACTTTACACATTTGATAAGTCAATGACTGAGTTATATGCAACAGACTTTCTGTGTAGTCACCTTCTTCACAGTTTGTTCAAAATTTTGATAATTGATCATTGATCCTCTAAATTGGTAAAGGTTTTGAGTTACTCTTGAGATAGAGGTGCTCTAACTTCAAGAGTAGCTTGTTCTTTTCGAGATTAACACTCTCCATAAGGCCTTCTACAGTGATTATGCACCATGAATTTGAGAAGTTGTCACCTCTGTGATCCATGGGGTCCTACTGAAAATCCATTTAAGAACATCATTGGATTCTTTAGGTACTTTAATGGCACCTAACCACCGTATATCTTTCTCGGATTGGACACTATATGTGAAGTGATAGGTAGACTCTTCACTTTCGTCAATAATGGCATGGGCGATAGCTTCGTTCATGAGTGTCACACCAAGTCTCTCCATATGTCATCCCTTTATAATTTGATATTCATCTAGCTTCAATACAAACATTAGTTTGGAACCACAATCTACATCAAATAACAAACATTATATTAATAAAAATACTATGAATGTCATTATCACAACAATGGATATACCTTGAATTGTGGATTTGTAAAATTTAACCATTTCCTTTTGAAGCCTCTCCAAATTGCCGAATATATTGTTGTACTTTGTGTAGATGAATCCCTTTCTAGATGATTTTTTCAACTCTTTCTTTGATGTAGATGAATGATAAATGGATGCAAGCATAACATCTTCTATATGCAGGTAATTGCCAAGAGTATTGGCTACATCCTCATTGGTCATCTTCTTCTTCAGAGATACCTTATAAGGGCATGGAAAAAAATACCTTTGTTTTGCAGAGCCTACTTCAAAAGATTGTACAATGCAGTCTATGCTCTAGTACTAACACCTGCTTTATCACATACCATCTGTACCTCACTAGGACTAATAATATCTTCTAGGTTGCCTGCAAAATCTTTAAGCAGTTAGGTTTTGATGTGATTTCCTATTGGTGAATCCAAAATCATGAGCACATGTTTGTTGCTAAGACAAGAATTCAGAAACTTCAATTGATCCTCCATTGTTGAGGAAGCACTGGCATCTTCAACAAATGACCTACACAATAAAAAACTCAATCTAAAAGTCTTTTAACATAAATAAACAAGCAAAACACATACCTAAGTGTGTAAACACATCGCTTCCGTGCTCTACCACCAGTTGAAAGAGCGTGAAAGGATGATAATGGTCGTTCCCTATATCTCACCCCAAATGGAGTTTCTTTTAGTTGTGTAAGATTGGCTTTTAACTTTGTAATTGTGCTCTCCTTTTCTTCCACATCTTGTTGGAGTCTAATATCGTGCTCATCCAAAGATTTGATAGCACTCTCTAAAGTGCGTATGGCACTCTCTAAACTATGTATCTTGAAATGGTTGTGATGACATTGTTGCATCCAATAATTTGCTATAGATGTAGAATGGTTAGACAATCGCTTGCAATAGCCTAGCAGTCCATCTTCACTGCTACCAAGGAATTGTAGAAATGTGAAGATACTATGGAATCTAGGATGAACATTAGACATTGGATCTAAGGGATACAAAGAACCATCGACCCAAAGATCACTATTTATCTCTCGAGGTGCACGTCGTTCATTTTGAGAATCTATGTCATTGCTACCTCTACTTGTTGGTGCAGATTCTGTTGGAACACGAACATGTACACTATTTGAGTGAGGAGCACCATGACGTCCCAAAACTCCAACACCAAATAGGAAGAAGCACAAAGATGGATGGAATGGCTTGTAGAGTAACTATGTGCAAGAAAAGAAGTGTGTTTTGGTATGTGGATAGGTCAAAATGACTTTTTTCAATGTGTAAGAGAGAAAAAATAAGCTTTTTTTTTGATGATGTGGCACTTAACTTTTGTAGGGATGTTGAAAAGTATGTTTTTTTAAAGTATGTTTTATAAAAACAATACTAAAAAAAGTAACTTCTGATATATACATAAAAGTATGGGCCATTTTGAATAAAGAATAGCTGAAATAGAGACTTTTTCAAAAAAGTCATTTTTTAATTCATAAAAATGGACGGATTTGATGAGGTGGAAAGTGGTTTTTCTCTCTCTCTATGTGCAGAAGAGAGAGAAGATCCTAGCTCAGCCTAAGAAAAAGCCTACTTCAGCCTACCAAAAAGTGCTCTATTAAATGCACTTTATCCCCGTAACAAAGTACAAGATTAAGCTTAATACCTAAAAATTAGGAATCCTTACAAGGCCCATGCAAGTTTCACTTTTTTTTCCTAATGTTCATCAAGAAAGACAACAATGATTAGAAGTATATCATTTTCATGCTTTACATGTAAGGTGCCTTGAGTTTTAATGTTCTCAAAACCATGTGCGATCAAGTAGGCATGTATCTTTTCATACCAAGCACGTGGTGCTTTCTTCAAACCATATAATGCCTTTTTCAACCTTCGCACTTTGTCTTCATGCCCTTTCTACACAAAACCACGGGGCTCAAATACATACATTTCTTCATGTAAGTCAGCATTAAAAAATGTGCTTTTAATGTCCAACTGATGTACATTCTTACCGTGATGAGCCACAAGTGCACATATGCTATGAATACTGGTCATTTGGAAAGTGGATGCAAAGGTTACATTAGAATCAATGCCTCTCTATTTAGCATAGCCTTTTGCAACATGCCTAGTATTATACCTATAAACTATTCCATCAAGCTTGTGTTTCAACTTCTATAGTCATTTAGTTCGAATGGCATTTCTTCCTAGAGGCAAATCACATAAATACCAAGTACTATTGTTAATAATAGTGTCATATTCTTAATGCATAGCAGCCATCCAAAATTTTTATTTCTTTCTTCATCAAAAGAAACATCTTCATCTTCATCAAAAAGATAAGAGGCACCCATTGCATAGCAATCTCATGCAAAGGAAGCACTATGAGAGCTTGAAAAAGGATGATATGACAGGGTTGCATCTAATTTTCTATCTCACAAATACTATACTAGCCATTTAGGCATAGGTTTTGCCTCCTCCATATCATCCTTCTCATCAACAAGTGCATCATGTAAATCTACATTAAAAAATGGAATGATTTGCATCATCATGTGGAACTCGTAAAGGCTAAGATATTGCCTCATTTGCACCAATACTTGAAAGAGCTCAAACTAAACCAGATTTAGGTAAGGAAGAACACTACATTTTTCTTGAAATACATCCTTCACAGAAATTTTTGCAAGGTGCCTTATTTTTGGGCAGAGAGGACACCATTTTAGATTTCTGTTTATATAGCAAACTAACATAATTCAGATGAGCAAAGCACAAATATGTTGAGCTATGCATGGTAAATCATTCATATATTTTGCATATTCTATGATATTTGAAAGACCATGACATAAAATTCTAAAAAAAAAAACAACATAGCCATTCTAGAAATCATGAACTATACATCTATCATCAACAAATTTGACAACCAAGCCAATCTTAGTTAATGTTGAAACTCACAACAAAATTTTCTTGATCCTTGATACATACAAAGCATTTGGTAATGTAAAAGGACCACCATGAGTAGTAGTCATAATGATTTTGCCAGTTCCCATTACAGGATAAAAGGAGTTGTCAGAGCATGTGGTAGCATTCCCCATACGGACAGACCCATAATGAGTAATTAGTAACTTTTGACTTGTACTTAACAACCAACATAGAGAATACATCATTGCTTTTAGCCATGGCCACTGAATAAAGAATCTGATCTAGAAAAAATCCATCTTCAATTCCTATATTCCTAAGTATAGTAGGGCATTTTTGAATACGTTGTACAATATTCCACAATGAGTTTGATACCAATATATGACACATCATATATGCCCATAATGAGTAATTAGTAACTTTTGACTTGTCCTTAACAACCAACATAGAGAATACATCATTGCTTTTAGCCATGGCCACTAAATAAAGACTCTGATCTAGAAAAAAGTATTATAGCTAAAAATTTTGAAGAGAAACACCTTGTGGAGCTATGCTAAGCCTGTAGTAGACTTGGAGGTACTTGTAGTTGTGATATGAGACTTGTATATGTGTTTGGCACAAAGAAATGAAATTACCTCCATGGTCATTTAGATAGTGCATTCGGAGGCATAAATACAATCAAGAAAAATTTTGACAAGTATGCTCACCATTTTTTTTGTCTCTAAGACTGTGACCCGAGGGAGATGGAGGAAGCCCTAGATAGAGCGATGACCTAATCTGATACCAATTGGTGGAGTTTGAGTTCTATGGAATCACACAAAAAACACAAGGAAGAAGACAAAGAAGAAGCTTTGAGCGAAACACAATACTGAATGTATTACCAAGGAAATGTACAAAGATAAGTAGATCATTAGGTTTATGGCCGTGCATACAAGCCACGGGAAAAACTACAAGAGAGAGAAGAAAGTGCATGAGGGGTCCTAAGTGCGTTCACATACATCACTACCAAAATATATCGATATCAAATATATGGAAAGATTAATATATATATATATATATATATATATACTCTACAAGAGTCCTATTCCTCCTTTCTACTACTCCATTCTGTTGAGGGGAGTACCTGCAAGTTACTTCTCTTTTGATACCTGCATTCCACAAATAATCATCAAACTCTTTAGAGAAATACTCTCCCCCTCCATCTGATCTTAACCTCTTAAGCTTTTGTCCTGTGATTCTTTCTGCATAGGCATGAAAATGTTTGAATGTCTTGAAAACTTCTGATTTATCCTTGATTACATACAAAGTAATCCACCTGGTTGCATCATCAACAAACAACACATAATATCTGGATCCATTTATGCTATAGTCCCTTGAGGGACCCCATACATCTGTATGAACCAATTCAAGCATATTTGAATACTTGTACCCTGATTTGTTGTAAGAATTCTTATGTGCTTTACCTAATTGACAAGCTTCACACTTGTACACCATATGTTGCCCTTCAATGTTTGGCAATCCAAGCACCACCTGATTCTTTGACATCTCCTTTATAGCTCTCTCACTAAAATGACCTAGCCTTTTATGCCATAGGTCTAATTCAGATACCTTTTGACTTCCATAGGTAAATAATGCATGTCCCACATTACCTTGGACTTTGAGAGTGAACAATCTTCCTTCCTTTTTACCTGCAATTATGTTTCTATATCCCTGATTTGGATCTTGTACATAAACACCATCATTTGTGAATCTTACCTCATATCCTTTCTCCACAATTTGCCCTACACTTATCAAATTTTTAGGAATAGTAGGAACATAAAGTACCTTGCTCAGAAGTGTACTTCCACTCTTTGTCTTCACTGATCCAATGCTCTCCACTTTATGTTTGGTATTGTCACCTGTCTGAACTGTATGTCCATTCACCCTTGCTTCCATATCAGTCATCAAAGATAGATTCCCACTCAGATGGTTGCTGCACCCTGAGTCAATATAAAACACTCTTTGATCTTCTCCCATTGATTCATGAGTTGCATTCAAGATAAGAGTCATGTCATCCTTCTGATCTGATGCATAATTGTAATAATTATTGTTGTAGGACTGAGATTGGAAGTTTCTTCCACCTCCTCTACCATATGATGTCCTACCTCCTCTTCCTCTGAAATTGCCTCTTTGGTTTCTGCCTCCTCTACCTCTTTGACTATAATTCTGATTATTGCTTCCACCATTTTGATTGTTATACCAACAATCATTTGCCAAATGATTTGTTCTGCCACAAATCCAACAAGCTTTAGCATTATCTTGTTCTTACCTCCTCTTCCTTTACCTCTGAAATTTGTCTTTCCTTTTGTGAAGTTAGCTTGATTTGAATTCCCTTCATCATCATTTGATTGCTTTCCCTTGCCATTCTTTTTCTTGTCTTTGGAGTACATAGCTTGACTTGTACTTCTATCATTGTCTCCTTTAAGATCCTGCTCAAAGGTTAGCATGTGTCCTAGCAATTGATTAAGATCAGGAGTAAAGTGATCAAGTGACAATTCTATGGATAATATAAAAGGCTTCCACTTCTCATCTCCTCTCAAACCTGTAAGTATTTGTCTTACCAACTTTTCCTCTTCAATGTCTTCATCCACTGCTCCCAAGCTATCTGCAATATCTTTCATCCTTGCCACATAATCTGAAATTGATTGTGAGCTCTTCTTCTTGAAGGTTGTGAACTCAGCCCATAGTGAGGACTTCCTTGACTTAGTAGTATTTTGGAAATGCTCTTCCAAGGCATTCCAAACATCTGTAGCACTTTCCAAACCTCTGATGTGAGGTAAAAGGTAATCATTTACAGCCATGTAGATGATGCTCCTTGCTTGAGCATCCTTTCTCATCCAAGTCTTCAACATTGCAAGCTCTTCCCTAGTAGGAATACTAGGATCTGCAAACTCAGGTTTTTCTTCATCTCCTGTAATAAATGATATAAGATCTTTGCTCATGAGGTGTGCTTCCATCCTCATGGACCATGCTGGATAGTTCTCCCTATCTAGCTTATCAATCTGCAAGCTTTCTCCCATCTTGTATCCACCTGTGTATTGAAATCTTCAAGCTTTACAAACAATGTATGTACCTTTACTTCGAATTGAACTCCTTTTGCCTTTCTTGATGTCCAATAGTCTTCTCCTCAAGCTTTGACTCCAAGCTTTCACTTCTTAGTCCTTCAAGTGTTGAATTTCTTGAGTCTGCAGCAGTCGGGATCCTTCTTTCCTCAATTTAATGTCTCCTGCTCTGATACCACTGATGGAGAATGTTATTCTCCATAAGAACAACCTATTCTTGTGATTAGAGCACCTCTATACCAAGAATAAGTCAAAACCTTCCACTCATTTAGAGGATCAATTACTCATTATCAAAAAGTTAACAAATCTGTGAAGATGATGAAACACAGAAAAGTCTGCTGCACTATTTCTCCACATTGGCCTATCAAACGTGTAAAGTTTTTTATGAAACTTTGTACGAAGTATCTCCTAGAGATTCCGCATCTACTCCAAGTTGAATTACTTCAAAAGATTAAGTATAACTTGAGAAATCAACTTCTCAAGTTACCTATGTCAGAAACTGTCATTCAAAACAGTCGATTTTACACCTGTAACTTTTAAGACTTAGTTCTCCTTGAATAGAACCCGTTTAAGCAAATGCTTCTAGACATAAGTAGCTTATCTTCCAACTTAAAGATTAAGCCCTCAGTCATGCAAAACTTTAAACTGTGCTAGGAGAAATGATCAAAACATTAACTTCGAAATCTGCGCCTGTTTTAGGAACCAGTGAACATACTTCACATATGAATGTTCCTACACTTAATTCACTCAGCCTGATTACAATTGGAAGCTAAAACTTTGCACAGAGGTCAAGCAACTCTCAACTTAGACTTGTACAAAAGCATTTCACAATTGATCTACTATAGAAGGAGAACACGCAGAAACATCGGGCGCAAAAATTTTCATTTACTCAGAAGAAATACAGTTGAGTGATGAGAGCTAACTCAACTAACTTTTCCTCTATCTCATGACTTCTACCTTCCTCAAACTTGACTTCTAACTATTGTCACATATGCTCTCATTTATGCCCCGACTTTTCTCAAAGTATTTATAGATAATTTGTACAAGATTCTTACTAACACAAAGATCTAAGTCATCTATGACTATGCTAATGTACATATGTGTACACTTCTCTTGTCCTCTGAATGTAATCTTCTTACACACTTTAAGAGTTGATTCTTCCTTCATCCTTTGATCTTTCAAGCCTTCAATTGGTGATTGGTCTGCACCAACAAGTATCACATGGAAGAGATTCAAAACCACAAAATGTCACAATTCGTTCAAGAGGTAGTCAAAGTGTAGAACACGAATAACTACATGTATCAATGGCAATAGAAGGAGTTCATCATATTCCTACTTAAGTATCGCACAATCATTTGGAGAATAATTAGGATCAGTGTACTCCAGATTCTCCACATATATCAAGAAAGAGTGGACTAGCTAAATCTAGTAGAGCATCATATCTAGTAATGCATGACCTAGTATTTTGTTTTTGTTTTAAGAGGAAGTCCATCAGAAGCCTAATCGCCCTTGCTTGAATAGATTCAGAGAACAATTTTATAGGTGAATAGGTATAGAATCCATAGGACCATCGATATCCCTTAAATAAGGGGTTAGATTTTGTAAAGGTAACACTCAAAAAGGATTTCCGAAAAGCAGCTGGTTTGATAGTTGATTTTTACATTGTCATCGGCCCACAACTATCCTACCATAGGAAATGTTTCAACCCTCACCCTTGCCTCAAGAAGCAAAAGGCCAAACTAGGAAACCTAACCCGTGTGGAAAACACCTAGTACTTCTTGTATTAAACCATAAAATACAATAAATGTAGCTTTTTCAAAGAAATATTGTGTTGCACATCTTACAATTAAAAAAAAAATAGTATTGGCGATTCCTTTCTATGTTATTCACAACCGATTTTTAAAGATGTTTGTAGGTCAATTGCAAGAAAGGAATTCACCATGACATGCTACGATTAAACATGGACATATTATGCGCGAAATACTTATTGATTAACGTCATGGTGATGTTTCCAAAGGGAAGCATGTTTTAGGAGGCAATCAACACTTCTCTTAAGGGAAAAAGCTCAAAGTTTCTTCTGAAATATATGAACATGCCATATCTCTAGTGTGCGGTGCGAAGAATCTCACTCCTATAGTGATTGACAATGCACTAAATTTTTTAAGCTCAAGAGTTCTCATACAAGGAAAGTTTGAATCTATTGCATGGATTCGATGTGTGGCTCACGCACTGAATTTACTTTTTAGAGACATAGGTAAACTACCTTTAATGAAAAGAAAAGTTTATCAAATGCTGTCATGAGGTCAAATTTAGGGAGAATCATTTTCATATTCTCTCTTTTGTTCAATGTCTTCCAACAAAGCACTTCAAGTAATGTGAACTACAGAATTCGTAATAGCCTTTACTGTGCTCAATGGTTTATTAGAAGTCAAACTAGTAGTTGTAGTATTGATTGTGGATCGAAGATGGGAGGCATGGGTAGAGTGTTGGAGTTAGACGTCTGCGGAAGCACGCGAACAACATAAGGAAGAAGAAGAAGCTTGAAGCACAACACACAAGACTGAATGTATTACTAGAGAATGTACAAAGATAAGTAGCCCATTAGGGCAATAGGCGTATCTACAAGCCGGGGGAAAAAAACCTCCTAAAGAGGGAAAAAAGTGCCTTGACGGTCCTAGAGTGTTCACACACATCACTACCTAAATATATCAACAAATCCCCCCTGGGAGTGATGCGGTGAACAAGGAGCTAGCACTCATGTATAAGGAAGTGCCAAGCTATGTGGAAATCGCTCCACAAAAGGAAGTAAGCCCAAAGCTTTGCGGAAAGCTTCAAACTTCTCCCTAGGCAGAGCCTTCGTGAAAAGGTCTGCAATGTTCTCCTACGTGGGCACATATGCCAAGCTGATCTCCCCAGCAGAGAACCTCTCCCTGACATAGTGATAATGCACCTCAATGTGCTTAGTGCGAGCATGGAACACAGGGTTCCTCGCAAACTGCCAATGCGCTCTGACTGTCAGTGAAGATGGTGGTGGCAAAAGACTGGCCAACACCCAAATCAACCATAAGGCGTCTGAGCCACACACACTCAACAGTCGCTACGAAAGCTGCCCTATACTCAACCTCACAACTGGAAGTGGCCACAGTAGGCTGCTTCTTACTCAACCAAGATATACATGAGCTACCAAGCATGAAGCAAAAACTGTTGGAGCAAGTCTATGACAAGCTTAAGTATTGGCTTGAGTCCCACAAAGTCATAGAAAAAGCCTTAAAATGAAGACTATGTAAAGTTCACTTGTGAACTACCTCTTGTAATCTTTTGAAGAGTTTACTTAATGTAAAAGTAAGAGAATCTTAAGTGGTTGAGTCCACATGATCAAAAAGGGAAAGAGGAGCCACGAATTCGTGATTTGTGGTAGGTAGAGAATCAAATCAATCATTGATTGATTGGAGAGTGATTGAGGGAAGTTAGCCTCCCAAACTCAACTATAAATAGATGGCAGTTTTAGTTGTGGTGAGAGAGACCTATGTGAAGACCTCCAAGAGCTAAGCTTTATGCCATATCAAGGTGCGATTACAAGGCACACATATGTATCAGTAAGTCATTGTATTGTACAAGCAATATACTTTCATTTTCATGATTATTTGAGTTCATCTTTCCATGTTCTTGTGAAGTGTACTACTCACTGCCATTACTCTCAGTTTTTCTCAGTCAGCTTGCAGAGATGTTTTCTCTGAGCTTGGTGCATCATTTTCAGTGATTTAACTTGGTAAAGTTAGCTCTATAAGTCTACTATATGCTCACAAATTTTCATGTCATTTGGATGTTGCAATCTTCAGTTATGTTCAGTTGAAGTCAATAGTGTCTGTGCATTTTCACTTGTCTGTCAGGTACCCGACTTTTTCACTCATCTTGTCAGAGGTTTTTCTCAGTGGTTACTTATCCAAATTCAGTGATTTAAAGCGTGTTAGATTCATCTTACTGTCTAGTATAACATACAAATTTTCATAATCATTGGATTCCTACATTTTGAGTTATGTTGATTTTTCTGCTCACTGGTCTCAAACTGTAGCAGCCCGTGAAAATCGGGATGATGTCATCAGTTGTTAAAATTCATTCTCAGTGTGTGGTTCATTATTTTTGATGAGATTACTCTTGAAAGTTAGCTCTTTAAGTTACCTAGATTCCCCAAGAGGAATTAAGCTAATTGGTGCTGTGCTCAGAGAATTATGTAAAACACTGGACAGGTGTATGAACCAAGAATAGCAAGTTTTCACCTCTGAGCTAACTCCAACTTATCTGTTTTGATCTATCTTTTTGAGAGTGATCTTCCAAGGTACATAGGGTGTCTAATACATCCATTGGCAAGCTAAAAGGGCCCACCATATACTTCTGGAGTTCATTTGGCTAGTGTAGATCAAGGATTTTGCAACACCTCTTCATCTTCAAGCACATACCTATCCATCTCTTCACAGTGGTATCAGAGCAAGGTTGGACAACATGGCAGATGGATTTCCTTCATCAATTGACAAATTGGACAGAGGTAACTACTCAGCTTGGTCATTAAGGATGGAAGCTTATCTCCAAGGTAGAAGTTTATATGGTTATGTGGCTGAAGATGAAGTTATGCCAAGTTTCAGGAACAAAAGTCAACCAACACAAGAAGAGAAAGAAAGATTGAGCACATGGTGCTCCAAGGATGCACTTGCAAGGTCTTATCTCCTCAACTCTATCTCGGATTTTTTGTTGCCTCACATTAGAAGTTGTAAGACATCTCAGGAAGTGTGGGATGCACTTGAAGCTTTCTTTTCTTCAAGTACTAAAGCTAGGAAGCATCAACTATGGTTGGATTTCACAACTCTCAAGAAGGCTCCCAAACAAAATGTGACTGATTTTGTCACAAAGCTCAAGGACATAGCGGATCAATTGGGAAGCATTGGAGAGGTAATAGATGAAGAGCACATTGTAAGGTAGGTCATCAATGGCTTGAAGGCAGATGACAAGTGGGAAGCATTCACCACAGCTATGGATTTGTACATGGACATACATGTACCTGATTTCAACACACTCATTGGACAACTACTTACTCAAGAGGCAAAGCTTATCAAAAATGGAGAAAGCTCTAAAGGTAATCAATCTTCAGCTTTATACATGGATAAAAGCAAGTCTAAAGATAACAAAGGAAAGGCAAAGAAAGTGGATGATGAAGCAGGTACATATCAAGCTAACTATGCAGGTAGAGGAAGACATGGCAGAGGTAGAGGAAGAGGAGGTAGACAAGGCAGGGGGAGATCCCAAGACTCCAACTCATGTTCTATTTGTGGATTAACTAATCATACAACTGAAAATTGCTTTAGGAATTCCAGGAATCAAAGAGGCAGAGGATACAATAGAGGAAGTTATGGCTACTCAAGAGGAAGGTTCAACAACTACCATGGCAACTACAACAACTACAATCATTCAAACTATCAAGGAGGCTACAAAGGAAGGAGAGACTACAATAACTACACAGAAGACTCAAACAAAGAGGATTCATTATTGATCATGAACATGGCTATGCCACAAGGTAAATTTGATGAGCATGTTTTCTACATAGATTCAAGTTGTTCAAATCATGTGGCAGGAAATGTGGCACTCCTATCAGATTTAGAAGATCCAAGGAATAAGCATGAGGTACAAACAGGAGATGATACAAAACATCCTGTGGAGAAAATAGGCAATGTCAAAGCACCTGATGGAAACATCAACCTAATCAGTAAGGTACTCTATGTCCCAACCATTACAAAGAATTTGATAAGTGTTGGGCAGATAGTAGAGAAAGGGTTGCAAGTCAGGTTCACAAAAGCAGGAGCATTTGTTGAAGATCCAAGTCAAGGATTCAGAAGAATTGCAAAAGGTGAAAAGACAGGTAGATTGTTCACATTTGAATTACAGGACACTAGAAACATTGCTCTCTTTAATTATGGTAGTCAGACACTCATAGAATTGGAAGTATGGCACAAAAGGTTAGCACATATTGGTGAATTTAAAGCAAATCTGCAGGGACCAAAGTGTACTTGGACTTCCTAATTTGTCAAAACAACATATGATTTATAAGTGTAGTGCATGTCAATTTGGAAAGTCTCACACGTTACCATTCATGAAGAAAGGTTATATGCATGGAGATCTCTTGGAGTTGGTTCATACAGATGTATGGGGACCTAGCAAGGAAGCTTCAATATCTGGATCAAGGTATTATGTTTCCTTTATTGATGATTGCAGCAGATGGACTATCCTATTCTTTATGAAACACAAAGATGAAGTTTTTTCATGTTTCAAAAGATATTTGGCTCTTGTGGAGAATCAAACAGGTAAATCACTAAAAAGGCTAAGGTCAGATGGAGGGAGAGAATACTTCTCCCATGAGTTTGATTCTTTTCTTCAAGAAAGAGGAATCAAAAGAGAGGTAACTACAAGGTACACTCCTGAGCAAAATGGAGTGGCAGAAAGGAGGAATAGGACAATTGTTGAAGCTGCAAGGTCTATGTTAAATGAAAAGCATTTACCTAATTACTTATGGGCTGAGGCTGTATCTACAGCCACTTACTTGATTAACAGGTTGCCTTCAAAATCCCTTGATGGGATGACTCCATATGAGGCTTGGAATGGAAGAAGACCAAGCTTAGATCATTGTAAAATTTTTGGATGTATTGCTTTTGCTCATGTTCCTTCACAGGTTAGAGGCAAGATGGATCCAAAGGCAGAAAGGTGTGTATTTATTGGATATGACAACAATCAAAAGGGCTACAGGTTATACAACCCTACCAACAAAGGATTCTTGGTAAGCAGAGATGTAGTTTTTGATGAGAACAATTCATGGTATGAAGATTCATGCAGGAAGGTCAATTTACCATATAATCTTGAAGAAGATTTTCCAAATCTTGGTAGAGAACAACCGAAGATTGAAGAACAAGACACCTCAGAGGATGATGAAGAATCTCAGATGGAAAAGATCAAAGCATGGAAGTCTAAAGGTAAAGCAAAATTGCAGGAACTTGGACATGAGGCAGAATCATCACATCATGGCCTAAGAAGATCTATGAGGGAAAAGAAAAAACCAGAAAGGTATGGGTTTGACACCTCATTAGTAACTAAACATTCTATCTACATAGCACAAGACATAAACCAAGAGGAGCCATCATCATTCGAAGAGGCCAAAGCAAAAACAGAATGGAAGCATGCAATGAAGGAAGAGATTGAAGCACTTGAGGAAAACAACACTTGGGATTTGGTGCCCAAGACTTCATCCATGAAGGTAATAGGCTCAAGATGGGTCTATAAACTCAAGAAGAATTCTGATGGTTCCATTAACAGGTATAAGGCAAGGCTTGTAGCAAAAGGCTTTGCACAAACTCAGGGAATTGATTATGAGGAGACCTTCTCTCCTGTGGCAAAGATGCCTACTATTAGGGTTTTGCTTAGTATTGCCTCTTCCAAGAATTGGAAGATACTTCAACTAGATGTAAAGAATGCATTCTTGAATGGTTGGATAACAGAAGAGGTATATATGGCACAACCACCTGGTTTTGAGAATCAAGTTTATCCTGATTATGTGTGTAAACTTAACAAACCATTGTATGCTCTCAAGCAAGCTCCAAGAGCTTGGAATTTCAAGCTTGTTTCATTCTTGCAGGACAAAGGCTTTCAACCAAGTAAGGCAGATCCTTCACTCTTTATTAAAAAGAGTAATTCCGAGGTCATCTACCTATGTGTATATGTAGATGATATTATATTGACAGGAAATGATGCAGATGGTATGAAGAAGATCAAAGATCAGATGAGAGAAGAGTTCAAGATAAGTGATTTGGGTTCACTTACCTACTTCTTAGGTTTGGAAGTTGTCTACAAAGATCATGGTTTGTTTCTCACTCAAAGGAAGTACATTAAGGACATGTTGGCAAAATTCAAGATGCAAGATTGTAAGATTGCACGTACTCCAATGGAGGTCAATCCCAAATTGAGCTCACATGAAGGTGAACTCATAGAGGACATCACATCATATCAAAGTCTAATGGGTAGTCTCAACTATGCCACATTGACAAGAGTAGATATATGTTACAGTGTGAGTGTGCTAAGTCAATTTATGCACACACCAAGGAAACCACATATGGATGCTGCCAAAAGGATTCTCAAGTATCTCAAAGGAACCATAAATGAAGGACTTTATTATCCTTATGTATCTGATCTAGGTTTGAAGCTATTTTCTGATGCAGATTGGGCTGGCTCCAAGGAAGATAGAAGGAGCACTTCAGGTTATCTTACCTTTGCAGGTTCAAAGCTTATTTCATGGTCATCCAAGAAGCAACCCACAGTTGCTCTCTCTTCTACTGAAGCTGAATATAGAGGTCTTGCCATAGCTACACAAGAAGCTATGTGGATGAAGACATTATTCAAAGATCTTGGATTGGAGTTTGGAACTCCAACTATTTTTGGTGACAATATGAGTTCTATTCATTTGGCTGCTAATCCTATTTTTCATGCAAGGACTAAACATATTGAAGTTCATTATCACTATGTACGAGAAAAGGTTCTAAGCAAAGAGATTCAAATATCATATGTGTCCACTCATCAACAATGTGCAGATATTCTAACCAAAGCATTGGATGGTACAAAGCTTTGCAAATTCAAGGCTATGATTGGTTTGCAGGTAATCTTGGAAGATTGAATACCTCAAGCATACTTGGCTTGAGGGGGAGCTGTTGGAGCAAGTCTATGACAAGCCTAAGTATTGGCTTGAGTCCCACAAAGTCATAGAAAAAGCCTTAAAATGAAGACTATGTAAAGTTCACTTGTGAACTACCTCTTGTAATTTTTTGAAGAGTTTACTTAATGTAAAAGTAAGAGAATCTTAAGTGGTTGAGTCCACATGATCAAAAAGGGAAAGAGGAGCCACGAATTCGTGATTTGTGGTAGGTAGAGAATCAAATCAATCATTGATTGATTGGAGAGTGATTGAGGGAAGTTAGCCTCCCAAACTCAACTATAAATAGATGGCAGTTTTAGTCGTGGTGAGAGAGACCTATGTGAAGACCTCCAAGAGCTGAGCTTTATGCCATATCAAGGTGTGATTACAAGGCACACATATGTATCAGTAAGTCATTGTATTGTACAAGCAATATACTTTCATTTTCATGATTATTTGAGTTCATCTTTCCATGTTCTTGTGAAGTGTACTACTCACTGTCATTACTCTCAGTTTTTCTCAGTCAGCTTGCAGAGATGTTTTCTCTGAGCTTAGTGCACCATTTTCAGTGATTTAACTTGGTAAAGTTAGCTCTATAAGTCTACTATATGCTCACAAATTTTCATGTCATTTGGATGTTGCAATCTTCAGTTATGTTCAGTTGAAGTCAACAGTGTCTGTGCATTTTCACTTCTCTGTCAGGTACCCGACTTTTTCACTCATCTTGTCAGAGGTTTTTCTCAGTGGTTACTTACCCAAATTCAGTGATTTAAAGCTTGTTAGATTCATCTTACTGTCTAGTATAACATACAAATTTTCATAATCATTGGATTCCTACATTTTGAGTTATGTTGATTTTTCTGCTCACTGGTCTCAAACTGTAGCATCCCGTGAAAATCGGGATGATGTCATCAGTTGTTAAAATTCATTCTCAGTGTGTGGTTCATTATTTTTGATGAGATTACTCTTGAAAGTTAGCTCTTTAAGTTACCTAGATTCCCCAAGAGGAATTAAGCTAATTGGTGCTGTGCTCAGAGAATTATGTAAAACACTGGACAGGTGTATGAACCAAGAATAGCAAGTTTTCACCTCTGAGCTAACTCCAAATTATCTGTTTTGATCTATCTTTTTGAGAGTGATCTTCCAAGGTACATAGGGTGTCTAATACATCCATTGGCAAGCTAAAAGGGCCCACCATATACTTCTGGAGTTCATTTTGCTAGTGTAGATCAAGGATTTTGCAACACCTCTTCATCTTCAAGCACATACCTATCCATCTCTTCACAAAAACCACTGGTGGACACATGAGTGTCATAGCAACCAGCCCAATCTGAGTCAGAAAAAGCATGCAAATTTGGCGGTAGTGATCCCCCCTTGGGATAAAACAACCCAAGTAGCCGAGTACCACTCAAGTAGCGAAAGATGCGCTTAACCGCTTTCCAATGCATGACTCCTGGGCAATGCATAAACCTGCTCATCTGTGAGACAACAAACTGAATATCTAGCCGAGTAATGCATAAGTAAATCAAGCATCCAACAGCCTGCTGATAGAGAACAACATCAAATGCATCTCCAGCATCATGAAGACTCAATCGTAAACCTGTCTCCATAGGAGTGGCAATAGGCTTACAGTCTTCAAGGCCAAAACGCTACAATAATGTGTCAATATATTTCGTTTGACACAAAGCCATTCCACCATCAACGTGCATAAACTGAATGCCCAAATAGTGATGCAAATGCCCCAAATCAGACATCTCAAATGAGGCATGCAAATCAGCCTTAAAATCAGCAATATGTGTCTCAATAGGACCAGTGAGTAGCATGTCATCAACATAGACAACAATGATCAGAAGCACATCATTAGTACGTTTAACATATAAGGTGCTTTCAGTTGGACTGTTATCAAAACCATGTGCAATCAGATAGGCATGTATCTTCTCATACCAATCACGTGGTGCTTGCTTTAAACCATATAATGCCTTCTTTAACCTGCAAACCTGGTTTTCATGCCCTTTCTGCACAAAGCCACGAGGCTGAAAAACATACACTTCTTCATGCAAGTCACCATTCAGAAATGCTGTTTTAATGTCCAACTAATGTACATTCCAACCATGATGGGCTGCAAGTGCACAAATGCTCCGAACAGTAGTCATACGGCATGTAGGTGCAAAGGTCTCATCAAAATCAATGCCTCTTTCCTGTGCATAACCCTTTGCAACAAGCCTAGCCTTATACCTGTCAACTGTACCATCAGGTTTACATTTCAGCTTGTATACCCACTTAGTGCCAATGGCCTTTTTGCCAGGAGGCAAGTCACATAAAGACCATGTACCATTCTTCATTATAGCATCATATTCAGATTGCATAGCAGCCATCCAATTTTCTGAATTTTGTGCTTCATCAAAAGAAACAGGCTCATTCTCATCACAGAGACTAATGCAGTCATAGCATAGCAATCTGATGCAAAGGAGGTACTATGAGAGCCTGAACGAGTACAATATGACAAAGGTGCATCTAATTTGCTGTCACGCAAAGTCTGCACCAGCCATTTTGGCATAGTTTTTGCCTGTTCAATATCATCTCTCTCATCAACAAGTGCATCATGTAAATCTGCATTAGAAATGGAATGATCTGCATCATCATATGAAACTTGCAAAGGCTGAGAAGTTGCCTCATTAGGACCAGCACTAGCCTGTCCACCTGTAAAAAGAGGCATCAAAGTATCATACATGTCTTTGGAGCTAACAGATGTCTCCTTAGTACATGAAAGCAATGGCTGAATAGCATCTTCCACAGAGACAACATCACAGCTAACCAGAATGCGTTTAGTCTGTGGATGATACAGACGATAGCCTTTACTTTCAGAACTGTACCCAACAAAAATACATTTTACTGCTTTATCATCCAATTTTCTGCGATGTTGTTCAGGCACTAATGCATATGCCAAACAACCAAAAACACGCATATGAGCAACAGATGGCTTGCGGTCATGCCAAGCCTCATATGGAGTGATAGACTGCAACGCTTTAGTGGGACACCTGTTCAGTACATATGCTGCACACATGACAGCCTCAAGCCAGAAACTATGTGGTAAAGCCTGACTTTTGACCATGCACCTCGCCATCTCCATGAGTGACCTGTTCTTTCGTTCAGCAACTCCATTCTGTTGAGGTGTATACGGCACTGTACACTGGTGTTTTATCCCACGTTCAGCCAGAAATGCATTAAAATCTGAAGACATATATTCCTCCCCTCGATCAGAACGGAGGGTGCCCATTTTACATGCTGATAGATTTTCAGCCAAAACCAAAAACTGTTTGAAGCACATGAACACTTCGGACTTTGCTTTGAGTGGATATACCCATGCATGCCTGGAAAAATCATCAATGAAAGTCACGAAGTAAAGGTAATTTCCAAAAGAGGGTGTCTGCATAGGACCACAAACATCACTATGTACAAGGTACAATTTCTGCATAGCCCGAACTGAACCATCTTTTGGAAAGGAAGAACGATGCATTTTGCCCAAAATACAGCCTTCACAAACATGTTTTCCTGGTGCCTCAAGTTTGGGCAAAGAGGACACCATTTCAGATTTCTGCAGGCGTAACAAACTAGCAAAATTCAGATGACCAAAGCGTGCATGCCAAAGCTTTGCATCTGACATAGCCTGAGAATCATGAACTGCACATGCCGAATCATTCACAGATCTTTCATAGTCTATGAGCTTATACAGCCCACGGCATAAAATGCCAGAAGCAATAATCACATCGCCATTTGAGAGATCATGGACTGTACACCTGTCATCAACGAATTTCACAACCAAGCCAATCTTGGCTAATGCAGAAACTGATAACAGGTTCTTTTTGATCCCTGGCACAAATAAAGCATCTGACAAAGTGAAAGAACTACCATCAGCAGTAGTCAAAATGATCTTACCAACTCCCATAACAGGATAAGAGGAGTTATTGGCGCATGTGACAGTATTCCCTGTAGGGGCAGGCTCGAGTGAAGAGAAGAAACTGCACTGCGAGGTAATATGTTTGGTCGCCCCACTGTCAAAGTACCAAACATCTGAGTCTACTACAGACATGCACTGATCATGAGAAGATGGGTCAAAACTGCAGACAGTAGTAAACGCCCATTCTTCTTCCTGCACAAGATTTGCAGACTCTGTTTTTGGTGTAGAGGCCTCTGCAACAACGATTCGAGTCTCTTTCTTCTTTGCCTCTTTAGCAGCCAGTTTTGGACAGTTCTTTATAATATGATCATTTCCTTTACAGTACTTGCATAACAATTTCTGCTTTTCTGATTTCTTCTCATCTTTATCCTGGTTCTTCGATTGTGCAGCATTTGCAGATTTCTTTTTACTAGTAGAAGAGCTCCATTTTCCTTTGCCCTTCTGACTAGCCAAGAAAGCTTGATCTGCAACACGCATAATGGACCTGTTCTGCCTGGACTGATCTTCTTGCAGCAGAACAGAGACTAATTCCTCAAATGACAAGGCATTCAGATTGCCTTTCATCATCAACCGAAGAGTAGAGGCAAAACTCTGATATGAATAAGGAAGACCATTCAGAACGGTCTGCACAAGTGAGCTATCTGGTATAACCTCATCAACAGAAATCAATTGTTCCTTCAGGTCTTTGATCTTTGTAAGAAAACTGTCCATAGAATCACCTTCATTCATGTGCTCATTCTCCAACTGTTTTTGGAGGTAAGCAACACGAGCCTCATTCCTAGCCTGGTACAAAGTGGTAAGTGTATCCCAAGCATCCTTTGCTGTTCTGCAAGAGCGAATGTGAGGAATAATGGCACGTTTGACAGACAAAGCTATCAATGCATGTGCCTGGGCATCTCTGCCATCCCAACGAATCTGCTTTGCAGTAGGTGCAACAGAAACAACAGCACGAACAGGAATCTGCGGAATATCATCTTCGACACCATCTTCATCAGCTCCAACACCTGTATTTGCAGTACCTGTCGTTACAGGTGTAACAGGACGTCTTTCAACACCCTGCACAATGTTCCACAATCCTTTTGCAACCAGTACATGTCGCATCATATAAGCCCATAATGGGTAGTTGGTACCATCCAACTTATCCTCAACAGCCAACATACGGAATACATCACTGCTTTCAGCCATGGCCGGTGACTAAAATACCTTGATGCAGAAAATTGACTGTATCTCAAAAAGTTGAACAGAACTGCCCAGACGAGTTCTGCTAGACCTGTAGCAGAATTCGAGATGCTTAAACTGGCGAACAGAAACTGGTATATACCTTTGGCACAAAAGGACGAAATAGCCTGCACAAGCACTGCGATAGTGCGTTCGGAGGCAAATTTCGTGCGAATCTGAGACTGCAAACGACGGCACCCTAGAAGAAGCGACGACCTGCTCTGATACCAATTGTTGGAGTTAGACGTCTGCGGAAGCACGCGAACAACACAAGGAAGAAGAAGAAGCTTGGAGCACAACACACAAGACTGAATGTATTACTAGAGAATGTACAAAGATAAGTAGCCCATTAGGGCAATAGGCGTATATACAAGCCGGGGGAAAAAAACCTCCTAAAGAGGGAAAAAAGTGCCCCGACGGTCCTAGAGTGTTCACACACATCACTACCTAAATATATCAACATAGAGAAGCATTTCTCTTATTACATTTCTACTTCGAAGTGTATCCCTCTCATAAATTCGAAAATCTTTTGGCATGATCTAGCAAAAGTATCGGTATTACTTAACTTTTAATGGAACTTTTATGCGTGTTTTATAACGACAAGTTTGTGATGCGAAACTATTGCATTATGTTAGATAATTTACAGAAACTTAAAGATCTTAATTATTTCTCATCAAGGTTAAAACATGCATTGTATCATCAATGGAAAAATGATGGTTGATTATGCAAACTCATTCGTGTGGAAAAATATTCATATTGGATCCAACATTTGATCTCAAATATTAAGCTTCAAACGAAGAATACATGGAAAATGATCATGCCAATTATTATTGCCATGCAAAGATGGTAAATATGCATTTGATCAAAGGGTAGATTATGTAAATCAAGAAGGTAGTTTTGGAGGTCCATGGCACATTCAAGCTATTCAGAAGCATCTACATCTTGGAAGCTGAAAACACAGTGGAGTGAAATGCCGGAGTTACAACATATAGCTATGAGAGTGCTTTTAGTAAGAAGTTCAAGCGACATTGTTGAATGCAACTAGATTGCAAATGATTTCCTTTATTCAAAAGGAAGAAATCTCTTAAGTGCATCATGTGCCAATTACGTGATATATGTTCTTTCTAATATGCATTTGTTACATGCTCCACCAAGAATAGCTTCTACAACAATGCAACAAACCTTTGGAGAGTCGAAAACTCATACAAATGATCCATGGAATGTTCATGAAATAGATATAGAAGAGAATTATGGTTCTAACATGGTGTTAACAATTGTATTGTCGTAGGGAACACCTAAGGAACCTTTTCTTCTTCTACCCTTAAAGCATTTTGATGTGGCAAACCATTAGTTGTTTCTTGCTTTGGAAATCTATCTCAAGTCCAAACAAGAATTATTTAGTAAAGTAATGATCTGAGGAGTGAACTTAACTCAAGGATATGGAAAAAATGATGTGCTACCAACTTCGGAAACCCTCCGAAAGAGTGGTTAGTTGGAAGATTCCTCATTCTTTGAGACAAAAGAATTAATAATTGTAAGAATTCCTCTCCCTTCACACACATGGGGCGTTCAATTTGTAAGACAATAGCACGAGGGGGATGAAAATGTTTAAAACTTTTTTTTTTTTGTAATTCTCCCTAGTCTACTTGTAGATTTTCCATGTTGATGGTGGATCTAACCTAACCACAAGATTACAAAATGGGCATTAAATACTGTCAAATCATGGTCTTCAAGATCATTCTAGTACGTAGCCGAATAGATATAACATCTAGACCACTAATAATCATTCTTGCCTCGAATCTGGAATCCGAAAAAGAAGAAACAAAATAAGATATGAAGAGGAAATTCGAAGAAGGAACTTGCATATTTATTTTGAAGATTGGTGGGCAAGGAAAGGATACAAATGGACAAAAGAGATGTGTAAGCTCCTTAAGAAGATAAACTAAACGGAGAGGTCCCTTACATGGTAGATACCAATGAAGTGGAATGCACCTTTGTGAAAGAGGATATTTACTTAATAATCAATCACTTCAGTCAACTTTTAGGGGTGTCCACATTGCTCACTTCTCACAGGAAAGATTTGGTTGCCATCTTGAGAATGAAATAAAAAACGAATTCCTCTAAGCGTCATGCATCTTCTTGACTACCATCTCATCGAATTAGAGATTTTAAAAGTTATTGATGGTGTACCTAGTGGTAAAAGCCTAGGTCACGAAAACCCCACCAATGAGTTCTTCAAGAATTCTAGGAGTGATTTAGTGAAACCCCTATTATTGGTAAGTGAGGAGGCCTTATACTTTGGTGATCTTCGTAACTTTCTCAATTAAGTTTTGATTAAGCTACTTCACAAAAAAGACAGAAAAAACAAGATTCAAGACTAGCATCCCATCACTATGCTAGAAACTAGTTATAAAATCTTAGTGAGGGTTTTTTGCCAATTGCACTACCTTCCAATTGTGCTCATGAATCAACGAGGACCAAGAAGGATTTCTAAAAGGCATATCCATCTTGGAGGCTATTTTGTGATGTGTGGGAAATCTTAGAATATGCCAAGGAATCTTTCCAAGATATCATCTTCATCAAGATTGATTTTGACAAAGCATATGATTGTCTCAAATGGAACTTCATTCTGCAATCCCTTAAAGATATCAGGTGTGGACCTAAATTCATCAACATGATCTCTATGCTTAAGGGATATACCTTAGTTTGGATTAATATCAATGGTCAACTCTCTCAGCAAATCACGTTAAGATGGTCTATTAAACGAGGTTGTCCTTTGGCTCCTCTTCTTTTTGCCATTGCCATTGATGACCTTACAAGTTTGGTTAACCATCATGCCCTACTTCATCACATTTAGGGTCTTAGGCTCTCGCATAGTTAGAACCACATGCTAATGAGCTTCTGCACCAATGAAACGAACGCTTTTGTACATAATGACCCTAATACTATCAATGTCTTCTAGCAATGTCTAAATATTTTATGTGCTTCATCCGGATCTAAAGTAAAGCACTAAAAAACTACTCTCAAGGCCATTTTAGGGACCTCCCCATAATTCTTGGCTCCTGTTTTGGCTCCTCAGTATCGCAATGGGCTTTGAAGTTTTCAATTAATGAATATTGGAAATGGGTGACTTGGATTAGGCAAAATGATTCTATCCAATTTCATATCTAATCCAAATGATTCTATCCAATTTCATATTAATAGAAACAAAGAAGTTGAATTGAAGAACATCAAAAGAATAAGGAAGCTATCGAACAAAGGTTTCAACAAGAGGAAACATCTTTGGAACCAAGTGAGAGGTCATTAGATTAGATTTGAGGACATTGACCCTATTAGGGAGGTTGAGTATGATGAGTGGTGCCCTCTCAATCACATAATCACTTTTGGGGCAACTCAAAGTCTCATCTCCTTCTCGTGAATCACTCACTGAGGATTGAAGGGTTACAATGGACCAACGATAACAAATTGGATGAAAATGCTAATGATCCACAAACACCTTGACTTGCATATCTCCCTTAATAGGAGTTGGTGTTAGAACTCATCTTGCATTAGATGCCAACTTTCATGCAGGACCTGTTGCATCTTCTAATTAACATTTGTTGGGACCCTACTAGCATAAGTTTTGTGTTTGGGGTAGAGAGGACCTTGTCCAACTCTTCTTCTCATGTCTTAGAAGCTTCGTGACCTAGCAGCCCCTCACAAAGATTTTGAGCTTACAAAGATTTTGGAGAAACAATTAGGTGCTCCTCTACTTTATGGAATGCCATTGGAGGGGAAGTGCTCTAGAAGATATGGAAATAAAGATAGGCAATCAAGTTTGATGGCCATATCGAAGAGTGGTTGATTGAAAAATACCTCCATATGTTAGAGAGAAGAACATGTAATTGTAAAAAATCTCTGCCTTTCGCGCACCATAGGACGTTTGTCTTGGAAAATAGCAAGGAAGGCGGATCTGTCATGAGGGTGATAGAAAAATCATTGAACTTCTAAGTAACTCTTTGTAAAATGTTTGTCACCCATCAAATCTTACGTACTTTATCGGTTTTGGAATGGCACTCCACCTGTGGGATATAGGGAATCCCATGGCCACTAATCCCATCCACTCTAAAATTTTTCTTTTGTTGATTCAAGATTGGGATCGTAGGCTCCGGCCGAACTTACTTTTAGAAAAAGGTCATTCTAATAGGGTTGAAAATCACTTTTGAAACAAGTTTTTAATTAATTTTAAAAATAATAATGAACCTGGTGTTCAGAACTTGATCATTCCTTGAAGTTTTACATTACTAACGTTGACCTCTTCATAAATCAAATTGGATAAACGAACAACAATTAGGTTCTACCCTAACAAGAGTAGAAGCATAATCTGAATACACCCCATTCGGTATACACATATGGTTCTCTGCTCGAACGCGAAAGCAATCAGATCCACAAATACAATTATCTTTCTTAACCGATAAAACACTCTATTAGTATCGTTTGGTACGAAATAAAAAATGAAGAAAATACACTCACTTTTACAGACACGCGTTGACATATAAAGCAAGCACATACTGAAAAATAAAGACACATGAAATGTGTGCATTAAACGTTTTTACTAAAGGAGGAAACACAATCATAAAGAGTTTTGGCTAGTAGGCAAATCCGCGCAGGGAAGCAGTTAATACCAAGAATTCAACTCTAACCCTCTGATAATGTTTTCTTTAATCTCTCCGTGAAACAAACATCAAATACTGACCTTGCGTGACAACAGGATGATCATTTTATACTTCATGAGATCTTTGTATATATATATATGATCGCTCTTAAACAATGCAAGGTAGAACATTATCTCTCAGATCTATCTCTATATGCAGGAACTGTACATCTATCTATGCATAAGAAAGTATATTTTTCTACTTTTTTTCCCATCTATTCTTGAATTTGTTAAAGATATTTGTTTTATATAAACCTATATGTTCTCTCTCTCTCTCTCTCTCAGGCGCACACTTATAAGCAATTCTCATTATAAGGGCGTATGGAGAATTTAAAATGGTAGCAGATTGTTTATAATTTTCATGGTTTTTTATATACGTTCATCCTTGCCGTACCGTATCAGATTAAAAAAAAAATGTCGCAACAGTAATCCCCTCTCTGCATGAGCCAGATTAAAATATGAATGAGTAGACTGAAGTTGACGGTGGTGGGGTGGATTTCGCAAGTAAAATAACTGAGAACAGATGACTTTTCAAATCTTCTTGGGTGTTCATTGAGAACGACGGAGCATGCTTGTTTTCTATTTTTTGCCAACGCATATACACATGCGTGTGGATAATTATTCCTCTTTGTTGTAATGAGAAGCACTTCCTTCTTGTTGATGAATGCTTTCCACTTCTCCTTTGCACGCTTTCTAAGAAACATGAAGCCAATGATGACCTTCTCAGAAATGGCATGATGCATGAGAGGCACCATCCAAGATCTATTACCTAGATATAGAACCCATGAGCTCTAATGTCGATTTTGAGAAAAAAAAAAAAGATAGTGCGTGCGAGACTTAAATCGTAATTAAATATGGACATATTCGTCAAACGCCATCTAGAATCCTGTTGAAGCGCTTCACTATTCATTTGATCATAATCAATGGAATACCAGCATTAGGACCCTTCTTTCTCATCGATATACATATGCATACAAACCTACATACAAACCTACATACAAACATACAAACCTACATACAAACATACAAACCTACACACACGCAGTCCACAAATTTATCATTCTCCTCTTTTTTCCATACGGCACTGCCATAGTTTTTCTTAACATCCATCAATTCATCATTCAATTTTCAAGCCATACTTTTTGTAGAATTCATAGAAGGATGCATACAAACATGAATAGATAGATGCATGTGTCCATACATTCATACATGCATATGTATACATTCATTCATGCATACAAACATACATACATACATGCATATGTACATTCATTCATACATACATACATACATATAAACATGCATGCATACATACATACACAATTATATGAACTCCTGAATACATACATGAGTACCGATGGGATGATGGGTTTCCCATAGCTTTAGGCGTGCTTGTGTACAATTGTGATTGAGATACACAAAAATGTCGCTTATGGAATAGTGGATGACCCTGTGTGACAATTTTCTTGTGACGATAAAATTGTACAGTCTAGAAACTCGTATGAAAGTATAGAAACTTTGAGGATTGGTTCTCATAACGTTTAAAGTCTGTCTTTGACCTCACCACATTTAAAACTCCATTACAGTGACATGTTCCTACAAGGAAGTTATGAATCTCATTGATCTGCACATGGTATGAGCATCGAATGGTCCACCTCCATAGAAAAAATACTCATCATTTAAATTAGGACTTAAGAAAGAGTATGCAAAATCCGTGTGTTGGACACTTACCTTGGTGATGATATAATATAGCATGCGTTTGTTAAGGGATGTGTGCATCATCTTGTAGAAATTGTTGAATGTAGAAAGAATATCAAAGAATAGGAACAAGATAGTAAATATATGTAGCATCCTATATACAATGGGGTTAAAGAATCGATGAGAACATAAGAGCGACAACGCGTCCTCAAACAATTGGGTCTAACGGAAGCTTAGGGAGTCTCTCAGACTCGATGGGACACTCAACGAATTTTTCGCAGCTGTTTCTCGCATAGAGAAAGCTAGATTACAATTTGAAGGAGGTATTCAACCAAACTATGCAAGAGACTCAGAACCTATTCACCAACTAAGGAGGGAGTTGGAAGCACTAAAAATGCAACAAATTCACCATGAGGAGAAGGTCATGCCACTGCCATTGTGCCACAATGAGGATGAAGTGGCTTAGCTTTGTCATGAAATAGAAGAGTTCCAGACCACGCAAGACGTATGGAGGTAGGTTTGGTGAAGGTAAGCTATGAGTTTTGTGACAAGGGTGGTTATGAGGCAAGGGATTGCTACTACCTTAGGGGAGCACAACAGGGAGGTAACACTCAAACCTTTGATTCACTCTATGCTAGTAGTTATTCCAATGTCCATAAAAGAGAGGAAAATCATTCAAATGGGTCGAATTATAATAGACCATTAATGTGCTATCGTTGTGGAGAATATGGTCATATGCATAATAGATGCTCCTTACGAGAGGGCACACCTCCATGTCAACATTGTCTGAATGCTAAACATCATTATAAAAGAGCTACCCAACAAATTTCCCTACTCCAATCCACATGATTTTAGTAGCTCCACCAACAAAAGGTATGACTACCCAATCTTATATTGTTTCATCATCCACGGCACCCATGATGAGTCGAGCCAAGCAAGTGACTGGAACCCACATGGAGGAACAATATGGACTCAAGGAAAGAGAAGAAGCGAACAAGTCTGATTTGAAGGATTCAATAGCCATTGAAGAGGCATATGACATGGTGAAGACTTCATTGAATGACCAACCTACGAGCTCTCCGCAAGATGCACATGTGATAAATATTGAAGAAAACTTGAAAGGGATTCACCACAAGTTTAGTCTCTTTCAAGCCATCAAAATAGACTCAAAAGTGAGAAGCAATCTACTAAAATTCATACAATCGTTCATACTAAGTTTTTCGCCAAGTAAAGGTGGCTTTATGGTAGATTTTCTCCTATACCCTTGGGAGACTATCAAAGTTCGAAGCCATCTATTTCCATAAAAGATGAAGTTTTGACAAGTGTTATTGTACATGGAGGCTCTAGCATCAATCTAATGCCCGCTTTTAAAATGAAGAAATTCAAATTGGACCTCACCAAGGTGGCACTCTTTACTATCACATTAGCAGATCCACATCAAGTTACGCCCCTCGACATCATCAAAGGTACATGTTAGTGTATGGTTGTCAGTTTCTCTTGGATTTTGTTGTGATTGCCCTACCATAGGAAACCTCTTATCCTCTACTTTTGGGAAGGCCTTGGCTATGACAAGCCAAAGTATTGTAGGATTGCAGTAGGAATGAGTTGTGGATTTCCTCAAAGACTAATAACCACTTACAAATACATTTAGAAGAGGGATACAACATGGCAAAGATGAGTGATTTACAATAAATACTCAGGTAATGCCTTATGTACCCCAAGAAGAATATAGTCTGTTAAATTGGACATAGAGCCTTTGGGGACCAAAATTGGGCATTTTTCACAAAATGTTCCTGGTGGTCAGAAACTAGTAGAAAGTGAGTGACAATTAGCAGGAAGTGAGCAAGTACCTTTGGGGGCTCCAAATACTGAAATTGGGCCATTAGAACAAATTGATCCATAGGATCAAAATGGGTCAAGTGTAAAAAATCTCACCACTATAGAATTCTATAAAAGGCTGACAAGGTCTAAAAATATCAAAATTGGAGAAGCTTTTGAGGAGGCTAATTTTGAGTCTCAGGGGCCTAATTTTGAGCCTGCGGACAGAGAAGACCTCCTATTTTCAAATACTCCTCAAGGATTGACCAATCAACAAATTATGGAACATAAGTTGAATTCCACTCTTGCGTATAGTATGGGTGCTTTTTCAAGTGAGGCCACTCTTGAAGTGCTCCTTCAAGAAGTAAAGCTTGGGATGAAGATAATCCTCAAATAGTCCACTAATCCGCATGGTTTTGGCACTATCCCTTTTTTTCTACATGGTAACCTCTCTTCTTTTCTCCTATTAAAATGCCTTTGCATGGTCCTACAAGCATCTAAGAGGGATTCCAAGGGAGCTTGGATTACATCGAATACCCTTAGTTCAGGAGTTTCACCTGTAGGAAGTAGGCCTTATAAACTCAATTCAAAATATGTAGAGGTAGTAAAGTTGGAAATAACAAAATTAGAGGAGGCAGGTAATATTGTTCTAGTAGAACATTCGAGGTGGATTTAATTTATGGTTATTGTACCTAAGAAAAGTACTAGCAAAATAAGAGTATGTGTTGATAATCATGCTTTAAATAAGGTGACTGTTCAAGATGGTTTCCCTCAACCTTTCATGGAACAAGTACTAGAAGAAGTAGCCGATCATAGTTTGTACAATTTTTTTGATTGTTTTAGTGGCTACAATCAAATACTAATTCATCCTCATGTTAAAGACAAAACTACCTTTGTTACTCTATGGGGCACTTATGTTTATACATGCATGACCTTCGGGAAAAAAATCCTTCTACTTCATTTAATAGAATAATGTATCTGATATTAGGAAAATGCTTGACAATATTTTTGTGCATATTCTCAGTGTTCTTAGGGACTAATAGAAGAGCAATAGTCCAAGATTTTTATGATCACTTGGAAAATCTGAAGGAAATCTTTGAGCATTGCCTCAGAATAGGTTTGAAGATGAATCCTACTAAATGTCATTTTTCGGTTACTAAAGGAAGTCTCCTTGGTCATATAGTGTCTATGGAAGGGATAACTTTAGATCTAGGAATGGTCACTCCTATCCTTTCGATGCCCGTTCTAGGGACTCCTAAGGAAGTGCATGTTGGTGCATTTTACCCAAGCCTACATGCTTGATATTATTTGAGTTATGTTGTGGTTGTAGCAGCACCAACTCATCTTCGGATTGCATCCACCATCTCTCTTCACGTGGTATCAGAGCATAGTCAAGCAACATGGGAGATGGATTTCCATCAATAATTGACAAATTGGATCGAAACAACTACCCAGAATGGTCTCTAAGGATGGAGGCTTACCTTGAAGGGAGGAATCTATATGGATTCATATCCGGAGATGAAGCAGTGCCAACCATGTGGAACAAAGGGCAACTGTCACATGAAGAAGTGGAAGGACTTTCAAATTGGTGTTCGAAGGATGAACTTGCAAGGTCCTATATTCTAAACTCGATCTCTGATTTTCTTTTACCTCATGTCAAGGGATGCAAGACATCAAGAGAGACCTGGAATGCACTTGCTCCTTTCTTCCCCTCCAACACTCGAGCAAGGAAGAACCAATTGTGGATGGAGTTCACAACAATGAAGAAAAGCCCGAAGCAAAGTGTGACTGATTATGTCACAAAGATGAAGGAGATTTCGGACAAAATTGGAAGCATTGGAGAGGTAATTGAAGAGGAGCAAATCATTAGACAAATCATAGATGGAATCAAAGTCGATGATAAGTGGGAGTCATTCTCAACAGCCATGGAATTATACATGGATATGCATGTACCGGACCTCAACACACTCATAAGCCAACTCTTCACTCATGAAGCAAAGATTAGAAAAGGTGGTGAGTCCTCAAGAGGTAATCAAACTTCTGCCTTATATTCTGATAAAGCTAATGTCAAGGACAAATCAAAGAATAGGAAGAATGAAGATGAAGGTAGCTCTTTCCAAGCAAACTTTGCAGGTAGTGGAAGAGCTAGAGGAAGAGGCAGAGGTGGAAAGCAAGGTAGGGGGAGATTCCAATCATCTCAACCTTGCAATATATGTAGCTTATCTAATCATACTACTGAAGAATGTTTCAGGAACCCGAGGAACTCAAGAGGAAGAGGATTCAATAGAGGTGGCTATGGATCAAATAGAGGCAAATACAATGGAGGATACAACAACAACTACTACAACAACAGTTACAATGACAACAACTATCAAAGTGGCCATAGAGGAAGAAGAGAATACAATAACTATGCAGAGGACCAAAGTCAAGAAGATTCATTATTGATTATGAATCTATCAGTGAAGAAGGGTAAGGATGATGATCACATCTTTTACATTGATTCGGGATGTTCAAATCATGTAGCAGGAAATGTGGCTTTACTTTCCGATTTGGAAGATCCTCATAACAAGCATGAAGTGCAAAAAGGAGATGACACAAAGCATTCAGTGGAGAAGATAGGTAAGGTGAAGACATCAGATGGGAATATGAACCTCTTAAGCAAAGTCTTGTATGTCCCTACAATTAATAAGTGTTGGACAGATTGTTGAAAAAGGATTGTAGGTTAGACTCAACATATTTGGAGCATATGTTGAAGAACCAAGGCAAGGCTTTAGAAGGATTGCCAGATGAGAAAAGATAGGAAGGCTTTTCACTTTTGAAGTGGAAGATACAAAGAACATAGCTTTGTTTAGCTATGGATCTCAAACTCTCACAAAGTTGGAGATATGGCACAAAAGGCTTGCTCACATTGGTTAGAGGACACTCAAACAAATTTGCAAGGACCAAAGTGTACTTGGTTTGCCTAATATCACAAGGCCACACATGATTTATAAGTGTGAAGCTTGTCAACTCGGCAAGGCTCATAGACAACCTTTAAATAAGAAAGGATATATGTATCAAAATCTTTTGGATCTAGTGCACACAAATGTGTGGGGTCCAAGTAAGGAGCCATCTATATTAGGCTCAAGATATTATATGTCTTTCATAGATGATTGTAGCAGGTGGACCATTCTGTTTTTCATGAAGCACAAGGATGAAGTTTTTAATTGCTTTAAGAAGTATATTGCTCTTGTTGAAAACCAAACAAGTAGGACTTTGAAAAGACTTAGATCATCAGATGGTGGAGGAGAATACTTCTCTTCTGAATGTGATGCCTTCTTGCATGAAAGAGGAATTAAAAGGGAAGTCACTACAAGCTATACACCCGAACTCAATGGTGTAACAGAGAGGAGAAACAAAGCTATTGTCGAAGCTGCAAGGTCCATGCTCAATGAAAAGGGATTGCCAAACTACTTATGGGTAGAGGCTGTGTCTACAACCACATATCTTATAAATAGACGTCCATCTAAGTCACTAGATGGAACCACTCCATATGAAGTGTGTGAAGTATTTCGATGGCGTGCACCACACTAGACTCTCCTTCTCGAGAGCTCCACGACGATATGCTCAAAGTTGAAAACCGAGCTCCTGTCGCCACACACAGTACTCCGCACACATGTTGTAGAATACGCAGAAAACGCAGTACACAGGGAGCACGAAGACAGACTTCTTAGGTCTTACAAATGTGGTCGAACTTACAGTCTGTGACTGACCAGGCCACTATATGTTTTATTAAAGAACATATACAAAGAAGTGTCCGGTGGCCATTTGGCCTTTCACATGGACACTAACGGTAACAATCTCCCACTAAAGGCCAATATGGCCAGAGTAACTATGGGAGAAAAAAGAAAGAATGATAAAAAATACCTGAGTGTAAGTATACAAACTATACCTCCCACCTGATGGGCATGTTACACAGTATACAAGTGACTGCATAAGATCAAGAATCAAGTAACCCCCATCAAGTGACAACAGTGTCGAAAGCTATCCTGTGGTAGAGCTTTAGTCAAAGCATCTGCAGCATTATCTCGAGTGTGAACCTTCTCAAGAATAATGCTCTCAGTGGCTAAGCAATCTCTAATGAAGTGATACCTCACCTCAATGTGCTTGGTCTTTGCATGATAGACCGGATTCTTAGCCAAAGCAATGGCACTCTGACTATCACTGAGCAAGTGAGGTACATGCTGAGGCAAACCCATATCACAAGCAAGACGAGAAAGCCACAATGCTTCCTTACATGCCTCACTTGCTGCAACATACTCTGCTTCTGTGGTGGAAACAGCTGTACATTCTTGAAGACGAGATCTCCAAGAGATAGCACCTCCAGCAAAATGAAAAATGTACCCTGATGTAGACTTACGATTGTCTACACAACCAGCATAGTCAGAATCTGTGTAACCAATAATGGATGCTTTCCCTCTACCTAAGCATAGACACTTGTCCTTAGTGCCACTCAGATATCTCAAAATCATTTTGACCGCTTCCCAATGTTTCTTGCCAGGATTAGACATATATCTGCTCACAACTCCCACTGCAAATGCAATGTCTGGTCTCGTAGCTACCATAGCATACATGAGACTACCAACAGCAGATTGATAGGGAATTTTGGTCATGAATTCCTTTTCCTCATCTGATTTGGGGCAGTCATCCTTGCTCAATTTCACATATGTGGGTAAAGGTGTACTCAATGCCTTTCCACCCTGCATATTGAATCGATGAAGTACTTTGGATATGTACTCACTTTGAGACAAGTATATGCATCTTTTACTCCTATCACGAGTAATGCGCATGCCAAGAATATGTTTGGCATCCCCCAAATCCTTCATATCAAATGTCTGACTCAACTTCTTTTTGAGAATTGACAAATCATAAGAGGACTTCCCAGCAATCAACATATCATCGACGTAAAGTATCAAGCATATCAAGCTGCCATCAGAACATCTCTTTGTGTAGAGACAATGATCCTCATTGCTCCGAGAATAGCCTTGGGACTTCATAAAAGCATCAAACTTTTGGTACCATTGTCTAGGAGACTGTTTAAGTCCATACAAGCTCTTCTTGAGCTTACAAACTAGACTTTCCTTGCCAGGAACTACATAACCCTCTGGTTGTTCCATATAGATCTCATCTGTAAGATCTCCATGCAAGAAAGCTGTTTTCACATCCATTTGGACTAGCTCTAAGTCCTCCATTGCAACGAATCCAAGCAACATGCGCAAAGTAGTCATCTTGACCACTGGGGAGAAGATTTCCTCAAAATCAACACCATGTTGTTGCTTAAAACCCTTTGCAACAAGTCGTGCTTTATATTTTGGAGAAGCACTATCTGATGTGAATTTCAGCTTATATACCCATTTACATGGTAAAGCTTTCCTTCCCTTTGGCAAAGGTACTAAGTCCCAAGTACCATTCTTGTGAATAGAATCCAACTCACTCTTCATGGCACGCTCCCACTTGACATGATCCTCTGTCTGCATAGCCTCTTTGTAGCAAGAGGGCTCACCGGCATCTGTTAGCATAACAAAATCTAAACCTGGAACATATCTATCAGGTGGATATGAGACACGTGCAGAACGTCTCAATGGTTGCTGAACAGGAACATGTGCAGACTGATCTGAATGGACATTCTCTTGAACATCCCTATGTGCAGCATTTTTATGCATGCTAACCGGAGGACTAGTATCCTCAAACACCACTCTTCTCACTTCAACCTCCTTAATCGGCTGTTTATGCATCTTAGACTCATTAAAAATGACATCACTACTTCTGATCACTGACCGTGTTTCAGGATCCCATAAGCGATATCCAAATTGTCCTTCTCGACCATATCCAAGAAAAATGCATTTCTTTGACTTATGGTCCAACTTCTGTCTAAGATTCTTGGGTATATGAACATATGCTTCACACCCAAAAACTCGAAGATGATCATAATATGGTGGTTTCCCTGTCCATAACTCTTGTGCCACTTTCAGACCTTTGGCAGTACTAGGTGAAAGGTTAATCACATGAACTGCAGTCAATACTGCTTCTGCCCAAAAACCTTGTGAGAGGTTTGCATGATGCAACATAGAGACTACTCTATCTTGAATAGTTCTATTCATCCTCTCAGCTACACCATTCTGTACTGGGGTATAAGGAGCTGTAAACTCTCTACGAATCCCTCTACACTGATAGAAAAGGCTGAATTCATGTGAGGTATATTCACCCCCATTATCTGAACGTAAAGCCTTAAGCTTAGTTCCTTTTTCAGTCTCAACTGAAGCAAGCCATTTTCTGAAAGTAGGGAATACATCATCCTTCGATTTGATAGGATATACCCAGACTTTTCTAGTAGCATCATCTATGAAAGTAACAAAGTAAAGAGAACCACCTAAGGACCTAGTGGGCATAGGACCACACACATCTGTATGAACAAGATCTAAAGGCTGAATTGAAGAGTCAATGTGCGTTTTATGCACATTTCTGGTTTGCTTTCCATATTGACAATGCTCACAAAATGAAAAATCAGAGAAAGATAACACAGGTAAGTAGCCAGAACGAGAAAGATTTTCCATTCCACTACGAGATATATGGCCCAAACGACCATGCCAAATACAAGCCATAGGCTGTTCAGTAACAGCTAACAAGTGTTCTTTCTGTGATACAAATAAAGGGTAAAGTGAGCCAAATTTCCTTCCTTTTGCAATAACCATATTGCCCTTTGCTATACGAAAGGATTGAGCATAGAAGACCACCTTGTAACCAAGGTCATCAAGTTGACCAACTGACATCAAACTGCGTGATAACTGAGGTACATGGCGTACATTATGCATAGTAAATTTTGAACCGTCAATGAACTGCACAACCACATCTCCAATCCCCACAACATCACACTGGTAAGAGTCACCAAGTCTCACGGTACCAAGAGACTTTGCTGCATAATTAGAGAACCATTCTCTATGTGGTGTCACATGGAAAGAAGCACCAGAATCTAGCAGCCAGGTGTGGGAAAGAGAATCAGTCATAAGTGCCTCAGATGGCACAGTACTATCAAGTGTCAACACATCAGCATCATCAGAAATAGCATTAATTTCTTCAATCTTCACAGTCGAAGTAGATGGTGCAGGTAACTGTTTAACATGCCCATCAACATTCTGTCCTTTACCTTTAGCATTCTTTAATGCATAACAGTCTTTCTTCATGTGTCCTTTCTTATGACAATAATGGCATTCAATATCCCTCTTCCTTGATTTACTTCTGCTCTTATTCCGTTGACCATTCTTTTCCTTGTTCTTGCTCCTGCCACGTTGTTGATTCTTTCCTTGGTAAGAATCACGAACATTATATGCATCTCCACTCTGAGTGCCAACCATAGATTTTCTACGAATCTCCTCACTCAAGAGTGCTCCGCATATGTCATCATAGACGAGTTTACCACCTGGTGCACTATTGCTAATAGCTGTGCAAAATGTATCCCATGATGATGGCAGGGTGCATAACAGCAATACTGCTTTCATTTCATTGTCCATATCCATTTTCTGAGCCTGTAACTGGGAGAATATGGCATCAAACTCATTTAGATGAGCAGCAACACTATCTGTGTCCTTCATACGAAGGTCGTATAATTTTCTCATCAGATATACTTTATTTGATGCCGTCTCTTTTTCATATGTATTGCATAACTTCTTCCAAAGCTCCTCTGCACTTTCACAGTCTAATACTGTAAAGTAAACATTATCTGCTAGGTGCAAGCGAATGGTAGACCTGGCCATTTCATCTAACTCATCCCAATCATCTTCATCCATGTCAGCAGGCTTCTTTGAAATCCCATTTACTGGCTTCCATTGCCTTCTTTGAATCAGCACATCTTTAATCTGATTCTTCCATAGAGCAAAGTTTGTGCCATCAAATTTTCGGATCTCAAAATGGTCTTTGCCCTGCAAGTTATAGCTCCTCCTCGGAACGCTAGCACTAGACCCTGATCCACCGGATGTGCCTGAGACCTCTGATGCCATGATCGTAGAGAACTGAATAGAATGACAATGGAGCTAGAAGAGTCCAAACACCAACAAATAAGTGTATCAAGGAGTAAATCGACCACTATATAGTTGACTAAACCAGAAATCTAGAAAAATTTTGCCAGAGTATCCTCTGCAAAATTAGCATATGACCAGTGTCAAAGTATCATAAAACTGCAAGTACTAACATGTCTACCTGCATAGTGAATCACTGACTCCACTGCATATAATCAGTTACCCAATAGAAGCCAACTAGGCTTATCGAGCACCTATGAACAACTATCATACATCTCCTATGGCGAGGCTGGGTAAGTCTTCCACCTGCATCACCGAAGAGACCCCGACATCTGGGTGTCTCCCAGTTAAGAAAACCTCACCACGACCCTCTTTATCAAACGTAAAAGGCTTTATGCAAAGAACGTAACCGCTATATCAATGCCCACATGGACGTACATAAGCGGTATCCACAGAAGCGTACATGGTGTGTATGTGCTCAATATATGCAGTAAAATGACACTGAAAGGCTGAATACACAGCCCAAAAAACTAGCCAATAACACCTGCAAGTGTCTGTCAACTCTGATGTTTTAGGCTTTAAAAACCTGCATAAATTTGCAGCGACTGCTCCCACCAAAACTGAAAACCCCTCGAGAAACCTGTAGTTTTACGAGTGTGGCTGAAAATACAGCCCCAAAGGTTGATATTTATTGTCTGAGAAGTACAAGGAACACTCTTCTTGATGTTCTTGGACCTGTGTGAAGAGAACTACGTACGAAAGTACTCCAAAATGGCTCCAAAAACACCCCAAAATTGCTTCAGAAATAGGCTTTAAAAGCAAAAATGAAGCTTTGAGGGACCAAAACTTGTTCAAGGTAATGCCAACCTTAGTCTTTCCCCTTCTTCAAACACCACAAGAGTGTAGCTTAGTGGCAAGAGATTGCCGCGGTTAAGCGAGCTCTGGGGGGAACAGTACTGGGATGGGTGACCTCCCGGGAAGTACCGGGAACCTCTATATTCCTTGATCGTTGAGGTCCTCCCTCGCGCGCAGCCAACGGCGCCAACGGTGACTTCGGTGACTCGGATGACAAGGTATGCCAAGGTCTATGCCTTGGTCGCCGCCTTAGTCGCCGCCTTGGAGAATATGCAATGTGTAGACATGTTGACTAAAGCTCTTGATGGTACAAAGTTAAGTAGATTCAAGTTGATGATTGGCTTGCAAGAAATCAAGGACAATTGAAGACTTATTTGGAGGCCAAGCATGTTAGGCTTGAGGGGGAGCTGTTGGTGCATTTTACCCAAGCCTACATGCTTGAGATTATTTGATTTATGTTCATATGTGTAGTCATGTGAACACCTCTTGTAAAAGAGTACATTTTATCTCTTGTAATTGTCAAAAAGAAAAAAAGAAAAAGAACGACTTACCTCATCCATGATGTAAAAAGAAAACTCGTGGCTCCAACTACCTAAAACCACGAATTTCTGAGTTGAGGGAATATTTCCTAACTTTGGGGATCCCTTTTTGGTGGAACCATTCGAATTCGAATTCAAAACTCCCTCCAAGAATAGCTATAAAATACTCACTCAGAGCAGTAATGTCAGAAGCTCATAACTCGAGCTATACACATCCATTTTTAGTGTTTTAACATGTGTTGGATAGCTCTCAAAGTCTAGTTTTTGCATATAAATTTTCGTGGTGATTAAACTTATAATGTGGGCAAAATCTCCATTTTACTACTCATTGGTCTATCTCTGTAGAGGCCCGAGAATGGTGGGCATGTTCCAGATTTTGTTAAAAGTTGTTCTCAGTCCTGTAATGTGGGCAAAATCTCCATTTTACTGCTCATTGGTCTATCTCTGTAGAGCACCCGCGAGAATGGCGGGCATGTTCCAGATTTTGTTAAAAGTTGTTCTCAGTCCTCAATTGATCATTTGAAGTGTTTTCACTTGGAGCAGCAAGCTTTTCTACGTCTATTTTCTATGCCAAAAAGGAATTTATCTAATTCCTACCAGGTTGAGATAACTATTCATTTTTTCCAGCAGGTGTATGTCCCAGAATAGCAAGTTTTGGGAGCTAGTCATTTTGCAACTAGTCTGTCTTGACTTAAACTTTTGAGATACATGTTCCAAAGTACTTGGATGATATTTTGGTGGATTTAGAAAGCTCAAAGGGTCTACTAATCAACTCTGAAGTCTTAGTTGGCTGGTGTGAAGCCGGTTGTAGCAGCACCAATGCATCTTTAGATTGCATCTACCATCTCTCTTCATAGTGCAAAGCTTATTAGGCCATCCAAGGTACCATAGAAGATTTATACAGATGTCCTCAGAAATGGATAAGCTTCTCTCAATGCTTACTAGTAACAAGATTCCTTTCTCATGGAGTCCTCAAGGTGAAAAGGCATTTTGTGAATTTAATTTAAGGCTATGTACCGCTCCAATCTTAACTATTCCTAATTGTTCATTAGAGTTCCATGTGCATATAGATGCTAGTCTTCATGCACTAGGAGGAGTTTTGGCTCAATCCTCCATGCCAAGATGTGTCAACCTATAGCTTATGCTAAAAAAGAAATTATTAAGGCACAAAGAAATTACATTACTATGGAAAGGGAAGGTTTGGCTATTGTTTTCCCACTCTAAATGTTTTAGCAATACCTTCTAGTTGTGCATTTCATTCTCAAATCTCATCATTAGCCTCTAAAGTATTTAATTAATAGACCTAGTGTAGCCTGAGGGATTTGGTGTTGGTTACTAATGTTTCAAGAGTATGACTTTGAGATTTATATTAAGCCACGAAAAGAATGCTAAATGGAGGATCAAGTATCAAGGATGGCCATGAGTGATAAGGCAGCAGGTATTAATGATGAACCTATGGATAGAAGTCTCTTTTTGGTAGAGACTCAAACTAATTGGTATGTTGAAACTTTTAATTTTCTCTTTTTTGGAGTATTCCGTGAGAACATAACAACAATAGAGAAGAGGAGACTTATCTTTAAAGAAAATGCATATTCACAAATAAATGACCATTTATAAAGATATTATCATGACAGTATCTTGAGAAAATGTGTTTATCCATAGGAGGTAATTTTTGTGCTCGGTAGAGCACACAATGAAGGGCATCTCAAGGGCGAGGTGTTGGATCACAAAATTATCCACAAGGGATTATGGTGGCCTCAATCTTACAAAGATACTATCAAGTTTGCTAAAGGATTTGACTACCACAGATGTGCTCTTAGGCCTAACAATCTGAATCTTCAACCATTAGTCATTTCCTCAAGATGGTTACCCTTCAAACGACGGGGTCTTGATTTCATTGGACCAATCAATCAAAGTGGTCAACCTAGTGAAAAGAAGTATATCTTAATGGCCACATATTATTCTACTAAGTGGGTAGAAGCTAAGGCTACAACTCATTATATTGTCGCTACTATAGCCAAGCTTATGTAGAAAAGAATATTCACAAGATTTGCCTACCCATTAGCAATTACTAGTGATAGAGGCACAGACTTTGTAAATGATCTGCTGCAATTTAACTTTGATAGGTACAAGATCTTCCATAAAGATCATGTGCCTTTTACCCAAGAGCAAATGGGCAGGCAAAAAGTTCTAGAAAATTTTTTATTGGATTACTATGGGAGAGAGCCCAATCCTCCTAGTTTATGGTAAGGAGGCAAAGCCCCTTTCGAATTCATCATTAGAAAAGTAATCAAAGCAAAAACAATCGAAGTCGACCCTCACATTAGAAGATTGGTAGCACTAGAGGAATAGAGGGAAACCACTATGAGGAGGTTGCAAGTAAAGCAGGAAAAGAGGAAACAAATTCTCTAGAGGCACTTAAAGACCAATGAAGTGGAAGAGGGATCTCTGGTCCTAGTATATCAAATTCCACCTCTACAGTGCCAAATTGGCACCTAAGTGGTCAGAACCCTATAAAGTTCTCAAGATATTTCAAAAACGAGTAGTACAATTGGAGGACTTCCAAGGTGAGAAATTTCCCCTCTTTTACATTTCCAAGGTAAAAACTTATCTAACTTGAAAAAATCTTGAGAGAATTCAATCATTCTACATAGCACAGTTCTCATTTCAAGCTTATTTTTGCCAATAAGTAGTTCTCATTCCATTTCTTGTAATTTTACCCAATAAATGAGGAGTTGCACTAAGACGGTGCAAAAACTTCATGTGGGGGACTGTAGTTGAGCAAGAATTTGGAATTGCAACTCTGGGAAGAATTCATCCTTATACAAGTAAGAATTTGTCCATATACAAGTAGAGAATTTGTCTTTAGGCAAGCAGAAGAATTCACATCCATCTAAGAAGAATTTGTCCCTTAGCATCCCGTCTGAGAAGAAGTCATCGCTATCCATTCTTCATGGAGAATCCCTCTTGCATGAATTCAAGAATTTGTCCCTTAACGTCCCTTCGAGAATTCGTCCTTCATGGAGAATTTGTCCTTCATGAATTTGACTCACTGATTGAAGAATTCATCCCTTAGCATCCCTTGGAGACTCTATCCTGCATGAATTCAAGAATTCATCCCTTAGCATCCCCTGAAGAATACGTGCTTCATGGAGAATCCGTCCTTCATCGAGAATTTCTCATTCATGAATTTGTCTCACTCATTTGTCTCTAGGGTTCAACATCAATTCGTCCAAGTTTTTTTTTGTCCACATATTTGGCTTTGCAAATTCTTCTTCTACAAATGTGTTTGAATTTGTCTTGAAAATCAATATCAATTCAATTCCTTCAGAGCTCAATGTGTCTGCCAAAGTCATCTCTATCAAATAAAAGGAGCAATCGGAAAATTGGAAGTGTGGTATGAGGGGATTGAACTGACTAGCTCAAGTACAAGCTTGCTATGCTATTTAATGGTGCCTCGCCCTCTTTGAGCATATGAGTGCATAAAGACAATGATATAGATTGTAAACAGGCATTTTTTTTGTCTTCCGGCCAACCAGATTCGTCCGTGCTACACACTAAATGCTTACAAGTATGGAATTCATCTATGCTGGAAAAGTTCACTGAGAGAGACAAATTCACCATTGTCTTCTCTCAGAGTGGCCATCAAGGATTCGTTGGCAATGGAAGCACTTCACGATTCAAACTCCAGAAAATTTGCCTTGTGAATTTTATTGAACGAATTCATCTTGAGAGAATTCGTTGGTAAAATTCATTTAAAATTTGTCCTGATTTGTCGCTAAGAAGCCTTCCATCAAATCTCTCATTTTTGCCCTCAAATCTCTCGCGACTTTGATGATTAATATGGCAGAATCCATCCAAGATGCATCAAATTTGTCCAAGATGCATCACCAATTCATCTACCAAGACATGCCTCTATTTCTTATGTCTTGTGGAAGAATCATCCAGGATGCATCGAACTCATCCAAGATGCATCACCAATTCGTCTGCGAGGACATGAATCTATTTCTTATCTCTATTCAAGGAAGCAAAACAAAAGATCAGGACGCTACCAAATTCCCCACAATCCTATTCCCGTAAATCGAAATGCTAGGATGGGACTTGAACTCGAGTTACGTGGACTAAAGATATATGCGTTATCCATGAGCTTGTATGCGCACCATTGAGGATATACATCTATGTGTTCAACATCAGCATGTTTTTTTCATCCTCTTCTGTTTAAGCCCTTCTTCCATTGCTTCTTCCCATTGCTTCTTGCCTTTAGCTTCATCATAGTTCTGAGGTTCTTGATCATCCTTGACCATATATGCATAATTTTTCCAAGTTATGTACGAAGTATCATAGGAATACCTTTCTGGTTGTCTTCTAGTCCTGCTTGACCTTCTTGGTTCAAACTCTTCATGTGTATCTGAATACACTTCTTCATCAAATCCCTGTTCATCTCCATTTCTCATACCTAATCCGATCCTGGACGTACTTGCCTGCATATAGTCTTCATCTCTATTCACCTGTACAATTGATTTCCCTTTCTCTTTCCTTCTTACTTCTTCTTCAAAGTCTTCCGTTGTATGACTCTAATCTGTATACCAACTTTTCTATTCATCAAATGTAACATCTCTAGAAACAGTAAACTGTTTTGTTAGAGGACTCCATAACCTGTAACCCATCTGCTTTTCATCATATCTGACGAACACATATTTCTCTGCTTTTGGTTCAAGCTTATGTCTGAGTTGTGATGGTACATAAGCATAAGATACTGATCCAAACACTTTACAATGATCAAGTGTTGGTTTCTTTCCCCACCAAGCTTCATACGGGGTCATTCCATCTAAAGCTATACATGGTAATCTGTTTACCAAGTATGTAGCTATATTTACGGCTTCAACCCAAAGATAATTTGGACAATCTTTTTCCTTTAACATAGCTCGTGCAAACTCAACTAGAGTTATGTTCCTTCTTTCTGCTACACCATTTTGTTATGGTGTATACCTTCAAGTTATTTCTCTCTTAATACCTGCATTCCAAAGATAATCATTGAACTCTTGGGAGAAGTATTCTCCCCCTCCATCAGACCTCAGTCTCTTCAGCTTTCGACCTATGAGTCTTTTAGCATATGCATGAAAATGCCTGAAAGCTCCAAACACTTCTGATTTCTCTTTCAAAACATAAAGAGTTATCCATCTTGTAGCATCGTCAATGAATAAAACATAATACCTTGAACCAATGATTGATCCTTCTTTTGTTGGACCCCATACATCTGTATGAATGAGTTCAAGTACTCCATCATGTTTGAATCCTTTCTTCTGGAAAGGTACCCTGTGGGCTTTTCCCATCTGACATGCCTCGCACTTATGAATCATATGTTGGTTCTATACATTCGGTAATCCCAGTACTGACTGATTTGAAATCATAGCTTTAATTCCTTTTTCATTGAAATGACCTAATCTCTTATGCCAGAGATCAAGTTCTGTAATCACCTTTTCACCATGTGTGAGCAACGCTTGGCCGATGTTCCCTTGTACTCTTAAAGTAAAGAGTCTGCCTTGTTTCTTGCCAGAGACGATCTGATGATATCCATTCTCGGGATCTTCTACAAATACTCCTTCATTTGTAAATCTGACCTGAAAACCTTTCTCAACTATCTGTCCTACACTGATCAAATTTTTTGGTATTGTCAGAACATACAAAACATTGATTAGCAAATCTGCTCCACTCTTACATTTCACTTTTCCAATTGAATGTACACTATGCCTCGTATTGTCACCTATTTGAACAGTATGACTGGAACTACCTTTTTCCAATTCTGACATCAGTTCTATATTTCCTGACAAGTGATTAGAACATCCAGAATCAATGTAAAATACCTTTAGATCTTCGTTATATGATGTGTTGATTGAGTTCATCATCAATGATGTATGACTTTCATTCTGAGTATCATTTGCGTAATTGTTGTAGGTGATGTTGTAGGATTGATTCTGTCCCCAACTTCTTGCTCCACCTCTACCATAGCTTCCTCTTTGATTTTGTCTACCTCTTTGAAAGTTATTCTGATATCTTCTGCTTCTACCTCTGCTATTACTGTTCTGATTTTGATTTGATCCTTGTTGATTGTGCCAGCAATCATGAGCCAGATGATTATTTAGTCCACAGATCCAGCAAGCCTTCTTGTTGTTATTCTGGCTACCTCTTCCTCTTCCAAAGCCTCTTGCTCTTCCTCTGCCGGTGCCTTTACCTCTTGTATAATAAGCTTGAGAACTCGACTCTTCTTCGTCTTTTGACTTACCTTTGTCTACTTTCTTCTTGTTCTTCATGTACATTGCAGAACTTTGTCCTTTATCTGCATCTCCTTTCAGGTCTTGCTCATATGTGAGCATCAAACCAAGCAACTGATTTAAATCTGGTACAAAATGATTTAAAGAAAGTTCAGTTGAGAGTACGAAAGGTTTCCACCTTTCATCTCCTCTCAAACCTATTAGCAGTTGCGCTATCAATCTATGATCTTCGACATCTTCATTTATGGATCCAAGACTATCTGCTAGATCCTTCATCTTAGTGACATAGTCACTAATGCTTTGATTCGACTTCTTTTTGAACGTTGTGAATTCAGACCATAAGCTAGCCTTCCTAGCTTTCGTAGTATTTTGGAAATGATCTTCCAACGCACTCCATATGTCCTCCGATTTCTCCAGACCTCTAATGTGCGGTAGTAGATGGTCTGTAACATTATTATAAATGTAAGCTCTTGCCGTTGCATCTTTCTTCTGCCAGAGCTTCAAGGCTTCTAATTCTTCTTTTTCCGGTTGACTATCATCTTCGAAAGTCGGCTTCTTTTCTTCTCGATCACATACGTCATTAAGTCCTTACTCATAAGTAAGGCTTCCATGCGCATTACCCATGCGGGATAATTATCTCTGTCCAATTTATCAATTTGGACATGATCTACCATGATCTTCTTGTTTCTGTTACTTCCGGTGAGTGTAATGTTGAAAAGATTTTACCTTTTGTAAATCTTTACCTTGAGACTGACTTCGGAATGTTTCTTGACACCGTTTGCTGTTGATCTCTTCAGCTTCACCTTTCTTTATGAAAGTTTTCCGAATTCTTTTGTATCTTCACTTCTGGTTGCCTTTTGAGAATATTTCTACTCTTCAGAATCTTTCTCGTTCTGAAACCACTTGTGTGGTTAACCGGCTCTGATACCACATGTTGGGGATCTCACAACTCTGAGACCACTTGTTGGTGAACGTCACGGCAAAGGCTTGAACCTTGTTAAGCCTGCGGAATTCGCCGTGCCACCGAAAAGATGCTAAGCTAGAGCAATATTAGAACACCTCCATAATCAACAATAGCTTAGCAAGGTTACTGCCACTCAAACATATAAGACTGCATTTTGAATTTACTGAAAAATTCACTGGAACTTCACCGGACTGTCACCAGACTGACACCGTAATTATACCGGAATCTTACCGAAATCAACTCATGTTCTGTTTGTAATTACTTCAAGTGAGTATACAAGAAGTAAGGAAGTGATGCGTGAACTTCCTTCACTGAATGAACACTTTTTGAAGTTTAAGAAAAAACTTCTCCGGTTCAAAATGTCTCTTTTCGGTTAGACTTTGTACTGTGTGTACATATCCATTTCACCGAAATCCTTGATGAACTGATAGTAGAGATGTCTAGCTATAAGATAAGCTATCTCTCATACAAAACCTTAATTTATTATGCGAGATATACTTCATTGTTCTACCGGAAAACACGTTTTCTGAGAAAAACTGTAACTGACCGGAAATGCGTTTACTGAGACAACTGTAATTGACTGAAACATTCGTTTACTGAGAGAGTACCGGGGGACATGTTTACTGAACGAATTGTAACCATTAATGAACTTTCTACCGTAACACGAAAATACTCAGAGTTCTTCACATACGAACAGTGCGCGCAAACTTCCACATGAACATGTGTTTTCTATTAGAGAAGATGTGTACAAATTAACTTGGCCTCTTCTTGCTCAAGCTATAGAAACTCTCCTACACTGAGTAGTTTCTGTTTACCATCTCTCTCAGATGAATACCTGACATTTCAGGTTTCTGTTATTCATCTGTACATACGTGATCTCTGGCGTCTTCTGAAAAACTTCTTCTCTCACTTCCTCTCTCTGACCTCTATATGCGCTCTATTTAAACTGCACGCTCTACTCACGCACGTTCTTGTTCGCACTCCCTCTTATTCTTCTTACGCACATTCTCTCTTTATATACAGTTTTGATTCAGTGTAACGAATTCTATCAGACTCTGATTCTGCAAGATTCTGCGCTGTACATAACGGTCGTGAATTTGTCCCTTCACTAAGGCTTTTTGTTTTTCTGAATATTTTGATTCCGCTTCTCTTTATCTTTCTTTTTCTTTATGTCTGTCTGTATGTCAAATTCGTGAGTGATTCTTCAACACTACCTCCCAAGCCAACTATGTAGGGAAAGGTAGATCATCAAGAGGAAGGGGCAGAGGAGGTAAGCAAGGTAGGGGGTGACCTTATAACTCCTCACCATGTAGTATTTGTGGTTTACCAAATCATACTACAGATGAGTGTTTCAAGAACTTCAAGAATCAGAGAGGTAGAGGATATCAAAGAGGTGGATACACACAATCAAGAGGCAGATTCAATCACCACCAAGGATATAACAACAACTATAATAACAACTACAATAACAACTACAATGGCAACTACCAAGGAGGATATAAATCTAGAAAGGATTATAATAACTACACAGAGGAGCAAGAAGATTCTCTTCTGATCATGAACATGACTTCAAAACCAGGTATAAATGATGACCATCTCTTCTACATTGACTCAGGATGCTCAAATCATGTGGCAGGCAATGTAGCTCTTCTCTCTGAGCTTGAGGAACCAAAGGGTAAGCATCAGGTACAAACAGGTCATGATACCAAGCACTCAGTAATTAAAGTTGGAAATGTTAAGACCTCTAATGGGAACAAAAATCTGTTGAGTAGGGTTCTATATGTACCAACTATTACAAAGAATTTGATGAGTGTTGGACAAATTGTGGAAAAAGGTTTGCAGGTCAAGTTCAAACTATATGGATCATTTGTGGAGGATCCAAGGCATGGGTTCAAGACAATATCTAAAGCAGAAAAAATAGGTAGACTTTTCACTTTTGAACTTGAAGATACAAGGAATATAGCACTCTATAGTTATAAGGATCAAACATGATCAGAACTTGAAATTTGGCACAAGAGATTAGGGCATGTAGGTGAAAGAACCTTGAAACAAATATGCAGGGATCAATGTGTGCTTGGGATACCTAATGTATCCAAGCAACACATGATCTACAAGTGTGGTGCTTGTTAGTTTGGAAAGTCTCACAGGTTAACCTTCTCAAGAAAAGGCTACATGCATGAAGACTACCTAGAAATTGTTCATACAGATGTATGGGGACCAAACAAGGATCCCTCAATTTCTGGATCAAGGTATTATGTATCTTTTATCGATGACTATAGTAGATGGACTATATTATATTTCATGAAGCACAAAGATGAAGTATTCAGTTGTTTTAAAAAGTATCTTGCACTTGTTGAGAATGAGACAGGGAAACATCTAAAGAGGCTAAGGTTAGATGGAGGAGGTGAGTACTTCTCAAATGATTTTGATGCATTCTTGCAGGACAGAGGAATTAAGAGAAAATCACCACAAGGTATACTCCTGAACAAAATGGGGTAGCAGAAAGAAGAAATAGATTGATTGTTGAAACAACTAGGTCAATGTTAAATGAAAAAAGGTTACCTAACTACTTATGGGCAGAGAGTGTATCAACTGCTACTTACTTGGTAAGCAGGTTGCCATCAAAAGCTCTTGATGGGATGACCCCATATGAAGCATGGCATGGAAGGAGACCTTCACTTGATCATTGTAGGATCTTTGGATGTGTAGCATATGTGCATATCTCAGATAAGAGGTAAACTAGACCCTAAGGCAGAGAAGTGTATATTCATTGGGTATGATCTAAACCAGAAAGGATACAGGTTCTACAACCCTTCAAACAAGGGATTCATGGTTAATAGAGATGTTGTTTTTGATGAAAATGACTCATGGTTTGATAGTGAATGTAGGAAGGTAAAGCTACCTTATGACTTAGAAGAGGATTTTCCAAGCCTTACCAAGGAAGAGCCTACTCAGAATGAAGACACAAACTCAGAAGATGAAGACATCATCAATCTTGAAGAGTTCAAAGCATGGAAGTCTAAAGGTAAACTCAAAATGAAGAAATTAGAGGACATACCTGAATCCTCTAACCAAGCAATCAGAAGATCACAAAGGGAGAGTAACAAACCAATCAGATATGGGTATGACACCTATCTTGTTATTAAACACTCTGTTTATCTTGCTAAAGATTTATCAATTGAAGAACCAGCAACATTTGAAGAAGCAAAGACAAAGGCAGAATGGAAAGAAGCTATGGATGAGGAGATTGAAGCACTCAAGGAAAGTGAAACTTGGGATCTAGTACCAAAGAAGGAGTCCATGAAGGTAATTGGTTCTAGATGGATATATAAGATAAAAAGAAATTTTGATGGGTCAATAAGCAGGTACAAAGCAAGACTTGTGGCCAAGGGTTTTGCACAAACTCAAGGCATTGATTATGAGGAAACATTCTCTCTTGTAGCCAAAATGCCAACCATCAGGGTATTGGTAAGTGTGGCTGCATCTAAGAATTGGAACATATATCAGTTGGATGTAAAAAATGCATTTTTGAATGGATGGATTTAAGAGGAGGTATACATGTCACAACCTCCTGGCTATGAGGATCCAAACAAGGTAACATATGTATGCAAGTTGAATAAAGCTCTTTATGGATTGAAGTAGGCACATAGGGCATGGAATCACATGTTGACCACATATCTTCAAGACCAAGGTTTTGTCATGAGTAAGGTTGATACTTCTCTATTCATCAAGAGAAGTAATTCAGAGGTAATATACCTATGTGTATATGTTGATGACATTATACTTACAGGTAATGATGCTTATGGCATGGCATTAAACAAATCAAGAATCAGATGATGAAGGAGTTCAAGATCAGTGATCTTGGATTACTAAAGTATTTCCTTGGACTTGAGTTAGTTTATACTAACTCTGGAATCTACATAACTGAGAGAAAGTATATACAGGATATGTTAAAGAAGTTTAAATTGCAGGATGCCAAAGTTGCAAGTACTCCAATGGAGGTAAATCTGAAATTAAGTGCACATGAAGGTGATGTACTTGATGACATTACAGGTTATCAAAGCATTGTGGGTAGCTTGAATTATGCTACCTTGACAAGGATAGACATTGCTTATGGAGTTAGTGTGCTAAGTCAGTTTATGCACAAGCCTAGGGCACCTCACTTGGAGGCTGCCAAGAGGATCTTGAAGTATCTCAAGGGTACTCAACATCATGGTTTGTATTTCCCTTACACTTCAGACTTTGATATTAAGATTTATTCAGATGCAGATTGGGCAGGATGCAAAGATGATAGAAGGAGCACTTCTGGATATCTTTCATTTGCACGTGATAAGCCAATATCATGGTCCTCAAAGAAGCAACCTACTGTTGCTTTATCTTCTACAGAGGCAGAGTATACAGGATTGGCAAATGCCACTCCATTGCACCATTGTGGCATAATCTAGAGAACATTATCGGTATTGCTAAACCTTTTATAGAACTTCGGTGAAGTTTTAATACTAATAACTTTGTGATAAGAAATTTTTATTCGCGTATGTCAAAAATTGTATAGGAAGTGAACAATTTCAAATATTTTTCATGGAGGGAAACAACGTGGATTGTATCGCTAAAAGAAAAATGATGGATGCATATGTGTACTCGTTTACATGGAAAAACATCCACATTGGATCCATCGTTTTAACTCGACTATCAAATTTCAAGAAGAAAATTGTTCAAAAATCTCCAACAAACATGCCAATTATTACTATCATGAAAATATAGTTGAGATGCACTCCATCAAATGGTAGACTATGTAACTCAAGAAGGTAGTTTTGGAGATCCATGGCACATTCAAGCTATTTAGAAGCGTCCATCTTCCAACTCGTGGAAAGAGAACGGGAGTGTTATGGTGGAGTTACCACATATAGCTATGAAAGTGCTTTGCATAGTGGATTCAAGTAGTAGTTATGAGTCCGACTCTAGTCCATAAGATTTCCTTCATTCAAAAGGAAGAAATTTCTTAAGTACACCACATGCCAATTACTTCATATATGTTCTTTTTAGTACCATAGTAATGGTTAATATGAGATTGAAGAAATAAATGACATGATAAATCTTACATATGATAAAATAAGAAATGAATAAAACAACATATAGGGAAAACTTTGCTTGTATTCACGTGTAAAAAAAGATGTTTATAATAAAAAATTATTACTATTACAAAAAATCATTTCGATTACAAAAAAATATTTGTAATAATAAAAGTGGTTTGTTTACTTATATTCTTGTTGCATCGAGCTCTTCGTAGTGAACTGATCAAAAGATGAGGATGCATTTGATATTCTTAGATATTTGATCGCATAAGAATCTATATAAGTTTTTCATCTAACTACGTAAAATAATTCTCCTTTGTTGATCTATAATTTTTGACAAGCGATCGCCAATGTTCTTCCATATCTCTATAATTCAAAGTTCTTTATTGTAAAATTCCGATCTTCATGATGATAAATCTTGAATAATATTTTGTTATTTTGGTAGAAGAATATATGGACGCTCCAATAGCAGAGGAAGTTCTTTTCCTTGATTATAGAAATTCACAATGTTGAGGATGAGTTAAACATATACATCAACCTTTGTGATGATCATTCCAATATACATGCCAACTAACTATATATTATAAAAAATTTCTTTCAATAAATTATAATGTGTTTCGTTGTTATTTGGTAAAGCTTTCTCAAGTTGTATAAAGCATCAAGGTAATACTTATACTAATCCTTTGTGTTATAAGTCTAATAAATTCAATGGTGTTGTCTCTTTTGCTCTCCCTATAAATTGAAAGATAAAATCACAAAAAGAATAGTTTAGCCATATCTTTTAACTTCTTTCATAGATAATGATTCTCCTCCTAAATCCCGTGTTTATAATTATTGATTGAATAAAAATGCCAATCCCAATGGAGTAAAATTTGTAGATTTTTTATCTTAAAAACTTTGTGACTCAACCTGGCTCCATTCCTCTCAAAGCTCAATATAGTAGGAAAGGATTCATCCGACTTTCTTGTTGTTCTCTTCTTGTTCGATGTCTTCTACAAGATCTCATCTCCTTTGCTCCTTTTGGAAGGGTTGGAACAAAATGGAACCATGTGACATAATCAATAACATTTGGAAACGGGCCTCAAACATTAGGTATAACAAATCCATTTGGTTTTGAAGTGCGAGAGCTATTGAATTTATACCGATAAATCTTCAATCAATAAAGAAATTTTAGAGAAATTTTTTTTTGTACGTCGAAGCACTTAGAATTAACACAGAAGACACAAGATTAGATTTGAAGATATCCACCACTTTAGAGACTAAATTCAGATACTAGTTGCTTTTTAGTCATAGGTTCAATGCTTGGGAGGACTCGAGGATACTTCTGAACTAGGATCTCCTAAGGCTATAAAGGTGTAAATGGCTTAATGATAAGAAACCAAACAAGGTTTTGACATTCAACAAAAACTTGGACTATTACCATAGGTTTAAACAGAAGTGGTGTTAGGAGTGGATGTGGCTAAGATGGGATTTTAAGTTCAAGGAAATATCGTACCCACTTATTGAGAGTAATCAATCGTTCTCAATGTGGCAAAATCACCACAAAGGAACTGGAACCAATGTCAATGCCATCAAAATTCTTATTCCCTCATTGTGTAAATAATGCAATTGTGGAAGGGAAGACTTTGGAAACCTTTTCTTGTCCTTCCCTGAGAGCATTATGTGGTGGCAAACCATTAGCTCTATGACTTCTTTGCAAACCGATGTTAATGATAAATGAGCATTATTTGGAAAAGCATCTAGTTGCTCTTCTGCATTGTGGAATGATGTTAGGAGTGAATTTCTCTAAAAAAATGGAAAGAAAGGTGCATGGACAACTTCAACAAACCACCTATTGGATGTTTGATTAAGAAATCCCTTCGCTACTTAGGTAAAAGAGTTTGTACTTGTATGAAGTCCCCGCCCTTAAAACAACATAAGGTGTTCCTTTTGAGAAACAATGGGATAAAAAGCAAGTGGGCCCCCATCAAGGAGACAAAAGGTTTAAGACCTTCTTTGTAATCATCCCTAAGCTTCTATATTTTCTTTCTTCTTTCAAGAGATTTATGGAGAAGGTTACCGAACTTTTTCTCGCCCTCATGGGTGGCCCACTTACTTTTCATCTTGTTATTTTCAAAGAAAGAAATCCTATGGCGTTTGAATGGAGGGGAGTTCTTGCTATTGCATATTCTTCTCCTTAATATCCCAATGGATTTTTCAATTGGCCACTCTTTTGGATAGTCGTCAAAGATGGCCACACATCTTTCTTACCATATTATACATAGCATTTCCACCCTAACGGCATTGCACAAGAAAAAAAAAAAAGATTTTTTCCCCAATTTATGCTTGTTTCGAGTTTATTTGACTCTGTAAATGAAAAATACTTGTAAGATCCTGCGACACAGGGGTGAGTAAGGGAATGAAATTGAAGGGCATGAAAAATTCTTAGTAATGGAGGAAACATAATCTTAAAGAGTTTTAGAGAGGTACATAGGTTTTGAATTAGCGAGTTTGTATAATGTTATTAACCTTTTGGGTACAGTATTATGAGTTTCACAATATCATAAACTACATATTCCCATTTCTAGAGACTCTTTATCAAATCATTGCGGCTATTGATAACATTTGTGACTACTGAAAGGGTTCGAATATAAAACTCGAGCTTAAGGAAACCTTTATTTCGGCAGAGAAGAGTTCCATCCTAAGCATCACGATAGGCATAGCCGGCGTCCTCCTCAAAGATAGAATCTTCTTTAAAGCATTTGATCCTAAGTCTTCACAATACAGCATCACGATAGAATACAACAAAAGGGCTCCAAACTTGGGGAGGATATCTAAAAAGAGATCAAAATAGGAATGTAATAATTGAGACAAAAAAGAAGAGGAGAAAGAAGTGGGAAATGAAATTGGTAACAGTTCTTCAAAAACTTTTGATTGTTGAGGATTAGTTCTAAGAAACGAAAGTAGCCCTTTTTCTTTAGTATAAATGTAGCTCTTAATTATCCAGCAAATGAATGAATCCTCCTAAAGGCCTTGAACAACTCACACGAGAAGGATTCTAACATTAAAAAATTGGAGGGGAATTGCAATGTTGCAAATAGAACACAACAAGTTCTCGCTAATCACATTGTTTCTGACCTCTGCTCATTGATAATTAAAGACCAATAAAGGCTTCATCAAGGGTAGGTCCATCCTTGGAGCCATCATCAATTTTTGGCAAGGACTTGTCTATGGGGAGGAATACTGCCCAGATGCTCTCTTTCTCAAAATTGACTTCAACAAAGCCGATGACAGACTCAAGTTGGAATTCATTCTGTAATTCTTTAAAGACCTTGGACTTGACCTTTTATCAAGATGATCTAGATGCTTAAGGGAAATGCCTTTAATTGCATTAATATTAATGGCCAACTCTCTCAATCAATTAGATTTAAATGACTGATTAGATCCACTCTAGCTCCACTACTTTTTGCTATTTCTACTGACGTACATAGTGACTTGGTCAACCATCAAGCCATATTGGCCAAATCATTGTGCTTATGCGAAATAATTGCCAAGACAAGAGTCTCACAAGAATGTTCATTGATGGAAAAAATGTTTTCTGAAATAATGATCCTAAGAATATGGCCTTTTTTTGGCACTATCCAAATACTACTAGACCAAGGGTGTCAAGTGACATTGAGTGTTCAAATCTTTTCTATCTTGGGTATTCAAGTTGGCTTTGATGTTACTATGGGTTTGTGGTGGGCCTCAGCTCTTAGAAGATCAACAACAAACTTGGTTATTCAGAAGGAATGCAAATCAACTTGTGTAGGCATGCTATGGTTGTCAATATCTTCCTCGTCCCCTTGATTTTTAATTTTCTTTCTTGTTGTAGATCAAAGGAATAACAACATGGATAAGTTGGAAAGAATTTCCAAGAGAAATTCTTTGCATGGGTAATTATAATAGTAGAGGCATGCTTGAAATCAAATGGACTTCACATTCAGGACATTTAAGGCTTGGCCGATAAGTTGGTTACCAAATGGTTGATTAAAGGTTGGAGTAATATAGTACCTCTTGGTCCCAAATGATCTTCCAAAAAAAATGTAATCTTACTATTGTTGGTTTTTGTATTTGAAAGGATCATAAGTTGCGTAATATTCTCCCCTTCACCCATTACCTTGAGAGGCTCATATGTAGTTTGTTCATTGTGCAAAAGTTGCAACTAGATGAGACCTTATCTCATTATCAATGAAGGCTAGAAGTAGGCTACCAATATTAGGGATCAAATTCTTGCCTCCCCCAGGTCCATAATTCTCCTAGGGTAGAAGGCATAAAATGGCACAAAGATAATAGTTTTGAAAAATACCTAATTACAATGATAATTTGGATTTTCATATCTCGCTTAATATGATATGGTGTCTAGATTGGTGGATTATCAAATTGGATTTCAATCTCCTTGCCCTATGGCTTTTTCTCATTGAGAGTAAAAAAAGTTGTTTTGATGTGGTAAATGCTCAACCAAAGAATTTCATAGTTTTCCCATTGTCTTAAATCCGTCAACATTTCTTCGCCTTCAAAATTTGTATCCCCTACATTATGGGATAAGGGGGGTTTTATGTATAGTATGGAATTTCATTTGTATAATTGTTTTTTCAATTACTTTATGCAAGAGAGAGAATAGACCTCCATCAAGCTTCCTTTTACAAAGGAATAAAAAAAGAATGCATCCTCTATAATTTCTTGCATTATCTCTACTTAATGGCCTACATTTCCATTTGGATCATCCATCCACCCTAATTTTTCACAAATAAGTCTTCATGAATTTACTCATAACATTTGTTGCGTTGATATTTGTACTTTGGATACTGTGCAAACATGTATAGATCGGCTCGGTTATATCACTTCGTGTTGAGACGTATATGCATTCGGAAAACAAAGCCGATGCCAAAGAAAGTGACCAAAGGACGGAAAAAAAAAAGAGTATGGATGAATGTAAGATGCATTATAGGACATTAGGTGTCAAAATATTTTCTATCGATAGAAGATGCGAAGGTACCTTGGAATCTTGAAGAGAAAAACGCTAATGTAAATTCTCCATAAAAGGTTAGCAAAAGGGAAAGAACAGGAATAGATCTAAAAGCCTGCTTTTATATTTTTATTCTAAAGTGTGTACGAGCTAGAATTCTCTACCTAATTTTCTTTTAATCTCCCATGCCTATCCTTAAGCCTATATCGGTGGGCTTCCATAAGTGTGATGTATCCCTCATGGGCCTTGGAACGTATGTATATACCTCTATGTGGGTCTTTCTACAGCAGCAAAAACATTCCACTTGAATGGACATATGTTAGAGGCTTCGAAATTCTAGCTCCCATACGATCCAAGCGGACTGATGCTCCAATTTGATCCGATTCTATCGTAAAATATAAATTATTTTTATTCTCTTGGTGCAGTTTCGAAATGTTTGTTGTCGATTAGAAAAGTAGCCGAGGACCAGATTTGAATATAAATGAAAAGCTCTCCATTAGGTGCCTAGACTTTTAGCAAGGAGATTTGAATAAAAATGACTGCTCGAATGAGAGAATTCTTCATGCATACATCGCACTTAAATACAAGTAATAATAAAAGTTACACTCTACCTAGTTTCTAATATCCACTTGCTAACCGTTAGGGAGCTAAAAAACAACTAGATTTCAAAAGAGATAGATTTCAAATATAGAAGGTGTCTGCAAAAAACATGTGTATTGATGGCACCCACATCCCTAAAAATCGCGTGGCCGTTTTCCAACAGTATTTAGAGAAACAAAAATAGTTTTAATCCCTCCGAACATATGTGATGGAATCAATATTGAAATACTCTAAAAGGTCAATATCAAAAGTTGACATTATGCAAACCGTTATGTCCTACAGTTAGAAACGGAAAGAGATGATCACCATAAGAAACCTACGCTTTTTACAGAATCCAAGGCACAACATCTCCGGAATCCTATTTCTTTCTTAAACTAGACATCCATTGCTTAATGAGCATCCAATTCCTCAGTTGAGATCTCCGAGTTAAGGTCTCCGATTCTATTTTACAAATAAACAGGCACGATTTCATGTTTGTAGGGTTACATTTAGCGGATGTGCCTTGTATTCCTAGGCAAATGGCTAGGGTTCAAGTCTCGCTCAAGGCTGGATGCCTCAGAGTTCCCCAAGATGTGTGCCTCTACCTTATGAGGTAGGTTGTGTGTCTTTCCAAATTCATTGTACTCTCAAAAATAAAAATAAAAAGGTTGTTAATATGTATGCAAATGCATGAAAATAAGAAGTATAAGCTAATGAGAGAAAGAAAATATATTTTATCTTTATAATTAAATCTCTTCTGTTCTTCCTTTTCAAAATCAGATACTATTTCAGAAAACACAAATCTCGTTGTCTATTCTTTTCGTTGAAACCCATCATTAAACCTCTGATAACCTTTTCTTTAATTTCTCAACGAAATGCACATCAAATAATCACCTTGCGTGACAAGAAAATGATGCTTTGAACTTCAAGGAGGAAGTCTTCAGTTCAAGTCCTGGCTGGACATATCCATGAGTTCCCTAAATTCGGTGTCCATGAAATTCCCCAAGATGGGTGCCTCTACCTTACGAAGTCGGGTGTGTGTCTCTCCAATTCATTATACTCTCAAAAAAGAAAATCTCTTGCGTGACAAGAAGATGATCATTTTATACTTCGTGAGATATGTATATATGTCCCTCTTAAACAATGCAAGGTAGAAAGGCTCCTTCCAAGATCTATTTCCTAGATCTTAACCCTACGAGCTCTAATACCGAATCTAATAAAGAAAAATACGACATGACTTTAGTCAAAATTCATTATATAGATATTCTTCAAACAACATCTAGAATCCGGTCCAAGTGCTTGTGAAGAGGTGATGGGTAGTTTGCAAAGATGACATTGTCTTGGAAAACTCCTGCTAAGGACGACCCTTGATGACTTCATAGAAACATATATACTCCCTAACCTTCCAAAATATGCTCTTAACCCTAAAATTACTTTGGAGCATCATTCATAACATTTTGTGTCAAAACAAATAAGCATTGAGTTCAAAATCCCTTGAGAACTTTAAATTAGTGGAAGAAAGCTCCTAGTGTTTTTCTTAGTGCTCACATCCTGGTAGGAATTTTCCATAGATCTTTTTCAAACTTTCAATTGAAGTGTTTATCAATTTATATCATGTAATCTATGAATTTAGGATGACTACACACTAAGCAATGTATCTAAGAAGTCTAGGGGGTAAACTAGGGGGTAAACTTGACTTTTTCAAGCAGAAGATAATACACAAATACTCAAGCTCTATGGATCCAATGATGACACTTTGTAGGCATGCTTACAATAGTCCTATCTACGTGAGCCAATTGATGGATTGGATAGTGAGTACTGATACACAAAGAAATGACTTTGAGAACTAGATAGATCTACAGAAAGTACTATAATAGTAATAGCAGAGAGAGATTCACAAATTAGTAGAAGGGAAGTATATTGTGTTGAGAGTGATGGATGGATGCACTCAAGAAATGAGTTGGTGCTGCAAAGCCTGCTTCACACCTGCCCTCTTTTCTCTTCAGATATGCTTAGTGGACTTGCTTAGCTTCCAAATGACACAAAGAAACCATATATGTACTTTGGAAATGGTTTGGGTAATGATCAAACCAAAACAAATAACTTGGTACTTCAAAAATCAAGAAAAACTTTCTATTCCTGTAGTGATACCTGCTCAGTCTTTTACTCAGTGTGACCAGCACACTTAAAATTGGAACAATTCCTTTTGGGAGTATTAAAGTACCTTAGTAAGATACCAATCACAAGTGGAATCACTTCAATTGATAAACTATGCACTGAGAAATAAGTTTAGCAAAATTCTAGTTACCCCCGACTTTTTAGGAACTCTGCAGACACAGACTAGTGTGCACTTCGAAGAGGATTTCTCCCAAACGGCTGAATGAAATCCTTTGAAATTTTGTATGCTTGTAGAAGACCTTGAGCTGGTTCCAATGAGCTATAGATCACTTGATTTGGTTCAGTGAGCACTGAGAAATGCTTCTTGGAAGTTGACAGACTTGGAGTAGGAAACTCAGACAAAAAACAGAGATGATGAATGTATACTTCTATTGATAAATGTGTTTGTACAATCTCATTAGCTTGACAAGCATAGCTAAATGAGGTATTGTGATGTTGGCTATGAGATAGCACTCACACACAATGAGTTACAATGCTAACAATGCCTCGGGGAGTGAGCTAGAGTGAGTAACTAACCGCGACTTTTTTCCTTCATCTTTTATAGGAATTTTTTGATCATTTGATTTTGAAATTCAAACTAAGGCTCCCTAGAATCTCTCCTCTAAAAGTAGGGAGATATTCTCTCCATCACACCATTCAAATTTCCACGACTTATGAGGTAGGTAAGTAATTACATGAGGTGCCAAGTCATAAAGACTTTTACAAGTGGTAAAGAGGTAAGAATCTATAAGCATATGTTCATGTGAGTTTTGGTTCAAGTGAAGCCTTGATAAATCTTTATCCATGCTAATCTTCCATGAGTCCAAGGTTCTAAGCCAATGTGTGTAGGCTTGTCTTGCACCAACAGCTCCCCCTCAAGCCAAACACTTTGGCTTAAGTCTTCTCTTTCATTCTTCAATCACTTCCTGCAATCCAATCATAGATTTGAATCTGCATAACTTGTTTCCATCCAATGCCTTTGTAAGTAAATCTGCACATTGCATATTAGTAGACACATATGTCAATTGAATCTCTTTGCTAAGTAACTTCTCTCTCACATAGTGGTAATGAACCTCTATGTGTTTGGTTCTGGCATGATAAATTGGATTTGCTGCAAGGTGAAGAGAGCTAGTGTTGTCTCCAAAGATAATAGGTGGTCTTGTGTGTAGACCTAACTCTGTATATAGAAGCTTCAACCAGATAGCTTCTTGAGTTGCATTGGCAAGCCCTCTATACTCTGCCTCAGTGGATGATAATGCCACTGTAGGTTGCTTCTTAGCTGACCAAGAGATAGGCTTATCTCCTGCAAAACAGATGTAACCTGAGGTGCTTCTCCTATCATCCTTGCATCCTGCCCAATCTGCATCTGAGTAGACTTTTATGTCAATATCTGATGTATAAGGAAAATACAAACCATGACTTTGTGTTCCCTTCAAATACTTCATGATCTTCTTTGCTGCCTCTAGGTGAGGTACCCTTGGTTTGTGCATGAATTGACTAAGCACACTTACTCCATATGCTATGTCAATTCTTGTCAAGGTAGCATAGTTTAAACTACCTACCATACTTTGGTATCCTGTAATGTCTTTGATTTCTTCTCCTTCATGAGCACTTAGCTTTTGGTTAACCTCCATTGGAGTAGTAGATACCTTAGCATCCTGCAAACCAAACTTCTTGACCATATCCTGTACATACTTCTTTTGAGTGATGTAGATACCTGAATTTGTGTAGACCAATTCAAGACCTAAGAAATACTTTAATAGTCCAAGATCACTGATCTTGAATTCTTTCATCATCTGTCCTTTGATGTGTCTAATCCCATTGATATCAATGCCTGTAATGATGATGTCATCAACATAAACACATAAGTAAATTACCTCTGTACTACTTCTCTTTATGAATAGAGAAGTGTCTGCTTTGCTCATCACAAATCCTTGGTCTAGGAGGTAGGTGGTCAATCTGTAATTCCATGCTCTAGGTGCCTGCTTCAAACCATACAGAGCCTTCTTCAATTTACAAACATAATGTACCTTATTTGGATCTTCATAGCCAGGTGGTTGTGACATGTAGACTTCTTCAGATATCCATCCATTCAAGAATGCATTCTTCACATCCAATTGGTACATGTTCCAATTCTTGGATGCAGCTACACTCACCAATACTCTGATAGTTGGCATCTTGGCCACAGGAGAAAATGTCTCCTCATAATCAATGCCTTGGGTTTGTGCAAAACCCTTGGCTACCAACCTAGCTTTGTACCTGTTTATTGTTCCATCTGAATTCTTCTTTAGTTTGTAGATCCATCTGGATCCAATCACCTTCATAGAATCCTTCTTGGGTACCAAGTCCCAAGTGTCACTTTCCTTGAGAGCTTCTATCTCTTCATCCATGGCTTCTCTCCATTCTGGTTTAGTAATTGCTTCTTCATAGGTACCTGGTTCTTCATTCAACAAGTCTTTTGCAAGATATACAGAATGTTTAGTTACAAGTGATGTGTCATACCCAAATCTGATAGGCTTCTTCTTTTCTCTTTGAGATCTCCTCATTGCTTGAGTAGAAGTTTCTGGCTTATCCTCTAATTGCTTCATCTTCATCTTTCCTTTGGACTTCCAAGCCTTGAACTCTTCAAGGTTTATTGTATCATCATCTGAGCTTGAATCTTCTTGCTGAGTTGGCTCTTCCTTGGTAAGCTTTGGAAAATCTTCTTCCATGTCATAGGGTAGACTCACTTTCCTGCATTCATTCTCATACCAAGAGTCATTTTCATCAAATATGACATCTCTGCTTACCTTGAACCCTTTGTTTGTGGGGTTGTAGAATCTGTATCCTTTTTGGTTCAAATCATAACCAATGAAGATACATTTTTCAGCCTTAGGATCTAGCTTTCCTCTTACCTGTGAGGGAATATGCACATATGCTACACAACCAAAGATTTTGCAATGATCCAGAGAGGGTCTCTTACCATGCCAAGCTTCATATGGTGTCATGCCATCAAGTGATTTGGATGGCAACCTATTGATGAGATAAGTGGCAGTGGATACACTCTCTACCCATAGGTAATTTGGCAACTTTTTCTCATTAAGCATAGACCTAGCTGTTTCTACTATAAGTCTATTCCTTCTTTCTGCTACCCCATTTTGTTCAGGTGAGTACCTTGTAGTGATCTCCCTTTTGATGCCTCTTTCCTGCAAGAAATCTTCAAACTCATTGGAGAAGTACTCTCCTCCACCATCTGACCTTAGCCTCTTCAAGCTTCTACCTGTTTGATTTTCAACAAGTGCAAGATACCTCTTGAAACAATTAAATACTTCATCCTTATGCTTCATAAAGTATAGAATGGTCCACCTGCTATAGTCATCAATGAAGGACACATAATACCTTGAACCAGAAATGGAAGGGTCCTTGCTAGGTCCCCAAACATCTGTGTGTACCAAGTCTAGGTAGTCTTCATGCATGAAACCTTTCCTTGAGTAGGGTAATCTGTGAGACTTACCAAATTGACATGATCCACATTTGTAAATCATGTGTTGCTTGGATACATTAGGTATCCCAAGCACACATTGATCCCTGCACATTTGCTTTAGAGTCCTTTCACCTATGTGCCCTAATCTCTTGTGCCATATCTCTAGCTCTGAAAGTGTCTGATCCTTATAATTATACAAAGCAATATTTTTGGTGTCTTCTAGCTCAAATGTAAACAATCTACCTGATTTCTCCCCTTTGGCTATCCTTCTGAATCCATGTTTTGGATCCTCCACATATGCTCCATGTTGTGTGAATCTGACCTGCAAACCTTTCTCCACAATCTGACCAACACTCATTAAATTCTTAGTTATTGTTGGTACATAGAGTACCCTGCTTAATAGGTTCTGATTACCATCACATGTCTTCACATTCCCAATTTTGACAACAGAGTGTTTAGTGTCATCACCTGTTTGTACCTGATGTTTGCCCTTGGGCTCTTCCAAATCAGAAAGTAGTGCCACATTGCCAGCTACATGGTTAGAACATCCTGAGTCAATGTAAAATAAATGATCATCATTTGTACCTATCTTGGAGGTCATATTCATGATCAATAAGGAGTCATCTTGCTCCTCTGTGTAGTTGTTGTAGTCTCTTCTATTTCTGAATCCACCTTGGTAGTTTCCATTGTGGTTGTTGTTGTAGTTGTTGTTGTATTGGTTGTTGTATCCATTGTAGCTTTGATGTTGGTTGAATCTGCCTCTCCCTTGAGAGTATCCACCTCTTGAGTAGCCTCTTCCTCTCTGATTTTTGTAGTTCTTGTAGCATTCATCTGTGGTATGATTGGACAATCCACAGATGTTGCAAGGTGATGAGTTGTAGGGTCTCCCCCTACCTGACTTACCTCCTCTGCCTCTTCCTCTAGATGACCTACCTCTCCCTGCATAATTAGCTTGAGAGGTAGAGCCTTCTTCATCCTGTTTCTTCTTGCCTTTATCTTTAGTCTTCTTATCAGTATAGAGAGCAGAGGGGTTATTACCTTTTGATTGATCTCCAGCCTTTGTAAACTTTGCTTCATGTGTAAATAGTTGGCCCATGAGTGTTGTGAGATCAGGGGTATGCATGTCCATATAGAGATCCATTGCAGTGGTGAAACTTTCCCACTTATCATCTGCCTTGAGTCCATTTGTCACTTGCCTGACTATTTGCTCTTCTTCAATCTCCTCTCCAATGCTTGCTAATTGGTCTGCCACATCTTTGATCTTTGTCACATACTCTGAGACTGATTGCTTGGGCTGCTTCCTAAGGGTTGTGAATTCAATCCATAATTGATTCTTCCTAGCCCTTGTGTTGGAAGAAAAGTAGTTTGACAAGGTTTCCCAAGTCTCTTGGGAAGTCTTACAGTTCCTTACATGAGGTAAAAGAAAGTCAGATATAGAGTTTAAGAGATAAGACCTTGCCAAAGCATCCTTTGCACACCATTGGTTGAGCCTTTCATGTTCATCCTTTGTAGGTAGTCCTCTAGTCTTGAATGAGGGCAACTCCTCATCTCCTGATATGTATCCAAATAGACTTCTCCCTTGTAGATAGGTCTTCATTCTCAATGACCAAGCCTGGTAATTATTTCTATCCAATTTGTCAATGAAGGAAGGGAAACCATCACCCATGATTACCTTATTTGCTCTGATACCACTGTTGAGAGTGATGGATGGATGCACTCAAGAAATGAGTTGGTGCTGCAAAGCCTGCTTCACACCTGCCCTCTTTTCTCTTCAGATATGCTTAGTGGACTTGCTTAGCTTCCAAACGACACAAAGAAACCATATATGTACTTTGGAAATGGTTTGGGTAATGATCAAACCAAAACAGATAACTTGGTACTTCAAAAATCAAGAAAAACTTTCTATTCCTGTAGTGATACCTGCTCAGTCTTTTACTCAGTGTGACCAGCACACTTAAAATTGGAACAATTCCTTTTGGGAGTATTAAAGTACCTTAGTAAGCTACCAATCACAAGTGGAATCACTTCAATTGATAAACTATGCACTGAGAAATAAGTTTAGCAAAATTCTAGTTACCCCGACTTTTTAGGAACTCTGCAGACACAGACCAGTGTGCACTTCGAAGCGGATTTCTCCCAAATGGCTGAATGAAATCCTTTGAAATTTTGTATGCTTGTAGAAGACCGTGAGTTGGTTCCAATGAGCTATAGATCACTTGATTTGGTTCAGTGAGCACTGAGAAATGCTTCTTGGAAGTTGACAGACTTGGAGTAGGAAACTCAGACAAAAAACAGAGATGATGAATGTATACTTCTATTGATAAATGTGTTTGTACAATCTCATTAGCTTGACAAGCATAGCTAAATGAGGTATTGTGATGTTGGCTATGAGATAGCACTCACACACAATGAGTTACAATGCTAACAATGCCTCGGGGAGTGAGCTAGAGTGAGTAACTAACCGCGACTTTTTTCCTTCATCTTTTATAGGAATTTTTTGATCATTTGATTTTGAAATTCAAACTAAGGCTCCCTAGAATCTCTCCTCTAAAAGTAGGGAGATATTCTCTCCATCACACCATTCAAATTTCCACGACTTATGAGGTAGGTAAGTAATTACATGAGGTGCCAAGTCATAAAGACTTTTACAAGTGGTAAAGAGGTAAGAATCTATAAGCATATGTTCATGTGAGTTTTGGTTCAAGTGAAGCCTTGATAAATCTTTATCCATGCTAATCTTCCATGAGTCCAAGGTTCTAAGCCAATGTGTGTAGGCTTGTCTTGCACCAACATATTGTGTATTACTAATTCACATATAAGACAAAATAGATGTGGAGAAGTTATCACACTTCGAGATAATGCAATTCTTACTAAGTGCAATTATGAGCTCTAATCACTCTGCTTATTCCACAACACACAAGGATGTATATATAGACATTTTTTCCAACTTGATGTTTGTTGACATTCCACCTAAAACGTAAACCTATTTTCAAGGAGACGATTTAAAGTGGGAACTTAAATCAAATCTTGAATTTGGCTTCCACTAAAGCACGAGATTATCTCTAATCTTCACTTTTATCTTTGATTGAGGTAATCTATAGACTTTGAACCTTTCAAACCTCCAAAGCATATGTTGCTATGAATTTACATTTATGCCTAATAATTAGTGAGAAGTCCAATAAGCATTGATCAAGCACTTAGGCTTTCTCCATCACCAACAGCTCACCCTCAAGCCTAAGATGCTTGATTCTTGAGTCCTTCAATACTTCCTATAGTTAGGTTAATAGAGAAAGGTAAAATCAGAGATATGAACTCAATTAACATAGAGATGTTAAAAAACCAAAAGGTCTTACAAATAAGGGGCTTTGCACAACTCATTCAAGATTTTAACATATGGTAACGTCCCACTCTAAGCTTTGGAGTGCCCACTATGCCTGTAACCTGTACCTACATTAAACTTTTCTTGCCTTTCAAACTCCAAGTATCTTAAGAACATGGTCATATCTTGGTGGTGTTCCCCCATACACCTCCATTTGAGAAGACCTTTGTGAAGTCAATGTAAAGTTGGGAAACCACCTCTCAAGGATGCTAACCCACTCCCAACTATCTTTCCACTTTACAAGAAACTCTTTATATATGTGAATCCTCATCTGTTTCTCTCGAGTGTGTACTATCCTCTAAGGCTCATGTGGAATAGTTTGAAAAAAAATAATTTCTACTACCTCACTATCTAGAATGTGGTTCTCACATTCACCATAGGCATGTAGATAAGCATGTCTACCACCACATTATACTTTCCTTTCCTATACTTAAGCTCATAACCAAACTCCCAAGGGCTCTACCCAACACGCATCACAACCTTTAAGTTATGTTTGATTAGAGAGATACTTAGTGATCTCTTTATCAAAAACTATCATAAACTTAGTATAATATAAGTAATGACACTACTTCTTCAAAGCATGGAAAAGTGCATAGAAACCTTTCTCATCAACGTTCCACTTCTTCTGAGATGGTTGTAGATTTTTTGCTCTCAAAACCACTAGTCAAACATCCTAAACTAAAACTACCCCTATATCAAAATCACCAATGTAAGTCTCAACCACAAAGGGTTTATTGGGATGTCCGATACATAGAAGTGGAGATGTGGAAATCATTACCTTCAAAATTTCCATATAATACTTCTATTCATGTCCATGAAAGCTTTTCCCTCTCCCTTTGAGTTGTTCCATCAATATGACAAGTACTTTGGTAGAGTTCCTAATGAATATATGGACAAATCTAAAAAACCTAGAAGATTTGAAGCTCTTTTAGGTTCCTAAGATTTGGCCATTCCATAATAGAAAGTAGTTTATCAAAATTCATCTGGATTCTATCTTTGGAGATGTGGAGAATGAGTTCTCCTATGTGCAATGAAAATGTGTAGTGAACCCTTGTATGTCCAACACTTCGACAAACAACTACACCTTAGATAGCTTGCTGCTCTCAACACAAACTCAAATGGCCTTGTGCCTTTTGTCAATCAAACTAAACAAAACAGCTTTCTGACAAGCTATAAATAACTTAATTTGGACACGTTTTGATTAGAAAATGCAACTAACAAAGATGAAATACATGTCCACACAAGTATGCTAAAGAACTGAACTTCACTCTCGAATGATAACTCCTTGAATATCTATCCTTTGTGAAAGATATTTCCTAGAAAGACAGTAGACAAAAATAGCTTTCCAACAAGCTAATAAACAAGTAATTTGGATGCATTTTGGTTACAAAACTCAACTGACCAATATAGACCACCTATGCACATAAGTATACTGAAAAACTAGGCTTCACTCTCTAACAGATATCTAACAAAATATAAATCCTTTGAAGGCCATATTTGGGATAGAGGAAGTGATGCTCAAATCTTTCCAAAAAGCTAAAAATCAAATGATTTGGATATGTTTTAGTTCAGAAACATAACCGACCAAGATAGACTACCTGTTTACATAGGTATGCTAAAAAACTAGACTTCACTCTTTCACTAATATCTCACAGAATTATATGTAACCTTTGAAGAAGATATTTGACGTGCATAAAGTACACAAGATAAGCTTTTTAATGAGTTTTTAAACGCAAGACATGGTTACATATACACTAAGATATGAGCTTCACAATAGAGCTATGTGCAAACTGACGTGCAGCTGGAAGGAGTCTATGGGAAGACAAAATGACAAAATGACTAGATCCGACTATTGGGAGATCTTGCCTCTTTCTCTCCTTGTTTAGAATGTGCTCCCACTTCACTTTTATAACCAATGAGCATGTGAAGAAGCTTGTGCCTCCTTCTTAACTCACCACTTTCCCCACTACATGCTAGTGACTACAAGGCAAGATATTGTATCTTTATCATGAATTTTGACAAGACTTTTTTGTTTTTTTTTCTTTTTTTCTCTTCTTTTCATTTATCTTTATATTTGGTAAATTTATCCAAGCATAGCTCATATGAAAATGAGCTTGTACATTTATCTTCAACACTCCCCCTCACGCTCATTTGGGAGTTATCTTCAACCATGTCCTGCAAATTTATCACATCCTTGAAACCTTTGAGTTTAGAAGCATCCAAGAGCTTTGTAAACATATTTGCGACTACTCTTTGGATTTGATGAACTTTATCTCCACATCTTTGCTCAATAACTTCTCCCTTACATAATGGTAGTGGACCTATATGTGCTTGCTCCTTGCATGAACCATAGGATTGCTTGCCAAGTAAATACTTGATATGTTATCATCATATATAGGGATGGTTCCAACTTGCACTTCAAGATCAACCAAAAGCTTTTTAATCGACATTGCTTCACATGTGGCAAATGCTAATCCTCTATATCCAGTCTCCATGGATGAAAGTGCAACAATTGAGCTCCATGTGATAGATTTGCTTCCTATCATGAACACATAACATGAGGTTGATCTTCTATCTTTCTTTGAACTTGTCCAATCAGCATCGCTAAAGCCTTTGGCCTGCAATTCTTCATCAAACTTGTAAAATAAAGCATGATAAACTATATGCTTTATGTATCTCAACACTCTCTTAGCTGAATTTAAGTGTTCACTTGTCAGGGCGTGCATAAACTGAGAAAGTACACCAACACCATAAGATAAATCAGGTCTTGTAATGTTTGCATAGATTAATGATCCTACAATGCTTCTGTATGTCATTACATCTTCCAATAGTTTTCCATCATTTGAGCAAATCTTTGTATTTGTATCCATGGGTTGAGTGAGAGATTTGCATTCACTCATTCCAAATCTGAAAAGAACATCCAACAAGTACTTCCTTTGCATCAAGTAGATGCCACTTTTTCCATAAACAACTTCAATTCCTAAAACATATTTCAGCTCTCCAAGATCTGAAATTTTAAACTCCTTACCAAGCTTCCTTTTGATATCCTTAATCCCTGTAACATCATTTCCTGTTATGATGAGGTCATCGATGTATATGCAAATATATACCTCTCTATTTTCTTCCTTCTTCATGTACAATGAAGGATCTACACTACTTGGGTTGTATCCATACTTAGTTAGATATTCTACCAATCTCTGATTCCATGCTCTTCATGCTTGCTTCAAGCCATAAAGTGCCTTCTTCAACCTGCAAACAAAGCCCGGATGGTTTTTATCTTCAAATCCAACCAGTTGACTCATGTATACCTCTTCTTGTAGTTCTCCATTAAGAAACACATTTTTGATGTCGAGTTGATATAATGGGCATCTCCTTGAAGCACCAACTGCTATTAATGTTCTGGTAGTTCCCATCTTTGCAACGGGGTTGAAAACTTCATCATAATCTATGCATTGTGTTTGCTTAAATCCTTTGGCAACTAATCTAGCTTTATATCTAGCTAGTGAACCATTAGCATTCCTCTTTACTTTAAACACCCATTTGTTTGGAACAATCTTCATACCTTCTTTCTTTGGCACTAGCTCCCGTGTGTGATTATCTTTGAGAGATTTGATCTCCTCTTTCATAGCTTGCTTCCATTCCTTTTGTTTGCAAGCTTCTTCATATGTCTCAGGCTCTTTGTCTTTGATAACCTGCATCATGTATGCAAAATGTGTTGCCATGAAACTATCATAACTCAACCTTTGAGTTGGATACCTTGTTCTTGAATATCTTCTTTCATTGCCTTTAGAAAGTTGCTTCTTAAACCTATTCAGCTTTACCATCAGAGTGATTACCTCTTCATATTCTTCTTCACTTGCATCTATCTCACTATTTGGAGTAGCACTTGCTTCTTCGAATCTACTATGAGCTGAATTTGGAGACAAAGAATGACTCCCCCTCCATCTTGAACATTCTTCATTTGATGTAGATGCCTCTGGACTTGAAACCTTTGTGGTTGATTGTTGAACTTCTCTTTGATTTGTTCTTGCATAATCATCACAATCTTCTTCAAGAATCTTTTCCTTTCCTTTATCTTCATACCATGGTCTTAGTTCATCAGAGGCCACATCTCGCGAGACTCTTAATTCCTTTGTTCTAGGGTTGTAACACTTGTATCCTTTCTGCTCTGTCGAGTAGCCGATGAAAATGCATTTTTCTAACCTTGGTTCTGTTAGGCCGCCGGATTGGCATAATGTAATCTTATTTTCATACATCGCACGCACCGAAAGGGTGTAGCGAAGAGATGTAACCTTTTATCTATTAATGAAAAGACATTACGAGATTCTCTGGCGGTAGAGAAGACGGGATCGCCAGACTGTCTGTCTGGGTGATTGCGATCGTGCGAAGATGCCGTGGTGCAGAGTTTGCAGATATTTGGAGTACTATTATTCTGTTCTTGTTGAATTGCCGTAATTTATTACTAACACAGTAACGTTGTCTTACTATCAATAAGTTTGTACAACTGTGTGGTTGATAATTTGCACGATAACCTACTGTGTGAAGATAACCATAATCAAAGAATCGTAACTGTGTAACAGAAGTTAATGCCTTGACGTATAATTACTGTTGATTAATTGGTTAATTGGGAAAATTAGGTAAAGGGCCTCTGCACTGTCAGACCCCTACCATCCCTAAGAACCCGAAAAGAGATTAAAAGTGACTTGAAAGAAGTGCTTTTTAACACTGGCTCCGTCTATGGGAAGATGGCAATAGATTGAGAATAATCAGTAAAGGTAGAACAGTACGCAAGGCAAGCGGTGCAGAAGCGATATATGCCGGTTACTCGGTCTGGCGAGTCCTATCCAAAGTATAGGAGAGACCAGCATCCCTGGCCAGTTCCAAATCTATTAGGGACACCCCCAGGTGGTAGAAGTACATGCCATTTAAGCCCAGTGGTAGAAGGATCGGAGCCAGTTAGCAGTGATTCCGGTGCTAGTTCGGTGACACATGATGAGATTCTGGTGGATTCCGGTGTGATTCCGCTACTTTTCTGAAGAAGGTACAATGACTTCTGGGTGTATAGAGACGCAGTGGGCAGTTAGTCCGACCCTATCTAGGCAGAATTTGAATATTTTGGGTGACAAAGTTGTGTTAGCGAGTGAGACTGTTTTCGGTGAGAAGATAACCTGGCGCGGTGAAAGTTCGATAAGTTTTAGTGGAAGTTCGGTACCATTTGGTGCAACTTTGAAATTTTTCGGTGATAGTGCGGTACTACCTAGTGGATCCATATTACGTTCACCACTCTTCGGGGCAAGCTTACCTAATTTTGATACCAAAGCTGAGGACATGCTATTTGATTTGGAAATAAGCAAGAGATTCGACGCTATTTTTGAACCGGAAGGTGAGCAGGTTGACGATATAGATTCTGAAGGACAAGAGACACCTCCTCAACAGACAGCTAACAACAACACTACTCACAATAGCACTATGAGTGGTTCACAGTCTCAGTAGCAGACACCCCCATAGCTGCAACTGCAGTTTCAGCAACAACAACAGCAGCAGCCGCAACCATTTATACCTGTTCGACCGGTTCCAACAGAAGTGACTTACACAAAGTTCGGTGGATTTTCGGGTGACGACCCTGATGCACATGTGCGCACCTTTGAGATCAGTTATGCAGTATTAGACCACCCACCCGACCCGGCGTACAAGGCCATTGTGTTTCAGGCCAAGCTGGTCAATGAAGCAACGAGGTGGCTAACAGAGTATGATATCAATCATTTCGGTAATTATGATGAGGTAAATAACGCATTCTTGTAGAGGTTTAGATTAAAGAAGAACCCTGCAGAGATATTTGATTACTTGCATAACAATCGGCAAAAGTCCCACTGCGACATTGTTTAGAACACACTTGCGGCAGCTGCCACCGGTGCATGCTCATCTGCCTAATGATGTCATCACACAGTGGTTTATAAATGGCTTAAACCCGCAGCTCAAACAAATCATGATCATCTGCTGTGTGGGTGGAATGACACGGGATGCTGTTATTGCAATGGCCCTGCAACTAGAGCATAAAGTTGGAGGATTTACAGAGGACTTGGAATGGCTGAAAGCTAGTAAGAACACAGTTGATGATCCGTCCAAGCAGGTGTACTGCACCAAATGCAAAAATCCAGGGCACACCAGTTCTACATGTGCCCTCAACCAGATGTATTGTGCCATTTGCAACACAACGGGACACTCAACGGAAACCTGCGTATATAATGCCAAGGTGTAGGGTAGAACAATTGTAGATGCTATCATATAGGAACCAGGTCAGCTAGCAACCCATTATGTGCGGCCGTAGATGCAAACCAATCAGTGGCAAGGATATAGGAGTTACCGGGGTCAGTAGAACACCAATTTCAATGCAAATTGATGGCAGGCGGGTACATCAACGGAAAGTACTTCTCTTCCACCCCCTCGGTGTCATTTTTGTGGCAAGGTTGGCCACATTCATAGATTCTGCAAAGAAGCAGCAAAGTACGAAAAAAGGAAGAAGGAGCGACAAAATCCAATGACCAACATGGTTTATATTTCACCAATCGAGTCACAAGCAACTGTAGTGCAGAAAAGATCTGGTAAGGAGTTGCAATCAGCAGCTGAAGTGTTCGAGCCTGGTATCCGTGAGCAGTAGTGGATGTTTGCAAGGGCTAGTCAATGGACAAATAAGGATCCGACTCTGTTTCCTGACCCCATTCCGGTAACACACGTCCCTTTGCAACAGGCAAGATCGAATGAACAAATTTCTGCCCCAACAACATTAGAATCATCATCAGAATCGGTAAGAATTGCGACCCAAACAGATCAGGTATGGGACATCCTATCTAAGGCTTCAATCACACTCCCTTTGGGACAATTGCTTGCATTAGTGCCACGAGTAAGGTAGCAATTCCAATAGCAGGTTAGTCTCGGACCTTCCTGTACTCCGACAACTGCAACCATACAACCGGAAATTGATTCTACGGTGGATCATTCAGTCCCATTGATCACCGTCTGGTATAAAAATCAGAAGATTACTCAAGTTTTAATTGATGGTGGGTCTGGTGTGAATATTGCATAGCAACGCTCTGCAAGAAATTGGGTTGGACCCAAATTGAACCCGTGCAATTATTTGTGCGAATGGCAGACCAATCGAGTCCATCCGGTGGGATTAGTACGTAATATTCCTATTACCTTGCAGGGAACCACATTCAAAATGACTTTTCTAGTCCTCGAATTACCAGAATCCAGCCTCGACTACAACTTACTTTTCGGACGACCATGGCTGAAGCAAGCCAAAGTTGTACATGATTGGTCAGCGCAAGAGTTAACTTTCAAAGACAATCATCGGAAATATGTAGTTAAATTGGATGCTATGCAACCCTGCGATCTTGATGCACGACCATATGTAGCAGAGCCGGTCCATATGTTGGATGGATTATCTGATGATGAGGAAGAGGCGTTCCTCAAGACCAATAAGGATCTGATCTCAGTAGGTACAGTAGATCTCTAGTCGGTAGCAGACAATTGGCATCCGACAGCTTGTACGGTCATACCAGTGACCGGAAATGCAGAAGCAGATGATAACATAGCCATGGATGAAGCAACCTTACATCAACTCTTGCAGCCAGCTGATGATTTGGTGCAACCTTGACAATTTTATGTACCGGAAGATCAATTGATAACGTACAACTTGGGAGACACGGTTAACCCAAGGCCTATAAAAATTAGGGCCGGACTAGCAAACCACTTCCAAGAAGATTTGGTACAACTCTTACGTGAATTTTCAGATGTCTTTGCTTGGGACTACAAGGACATGAAGGGTGTGGACCCAAGAATTTATCAACATCGGGTGGTGCTGAAGCCAGATGCGCGACCATTCAAACAAGCGAGCTACGGATGAATCCGCATTATGCAGCTCAAGTGAAAGCTGAGTTAGATTGCCTTCTAAAGGTTGGATTCATTGTTCCCATCGAACATGCAGAGTGGATCTCTCCAATAGTAATCGTCCGAAGAAAAATTATGCCACTGTACCGGATCCGTTTCCTCTCCCCTTTCTGGACACAATGCTTGACAGAGTAGCAGGGCATGAAATATATTCTTTTCTGGATGGCTACAGTGGATATAATCAAGTGAGGATGGCAGAACAAGATATATCGAAGACCGCTTTTATCACGAACTGGGGTGTCTATGCTTGCACCGTAATGTGGTTCGGTTTAAGGAATGCTCCGAGTACCTTCCAAAGATGCATGCAGGAAGTCTTTTCACCCTACCTAACTACCTTTATGCAAATATATTTGGACGATTTTTCCTTATTTAGCAAGACTTCGGTGCACCTGTATCATTTACGGTGCTGTTTTGAAAAATGCCGAGAGTACCGATTATGCTTGAATCCGACCAAATCTATTTTTGTGGTCTCCTGTGGTAAACTGCTCGGCCATATTATCTCTAAACAAGGAATAAAGGTCGATCCGGATAAAGTTGTACCCGTATTGGAGGCACCAGTCCCAACGACAGCGAAGGAAGTTATGCGCTTTCTTGGTCAAATCTGGTGGCATGGAAGGCACTTACGGTGGTTAGCTCACTTAGCAACACCACTTAACAGGCTTATGACCAGCGCTCCGTGGCAGTATGATTGGAAACAAGAGTGCCAAAATGCATTTGATCGTTTAAAGGTTTTATTGATGCGAGCCCCAATTTTGCAACCACCTGATTGGGAACGTCCATTCCATGTCTTTGTGGATGCATCGGACATAGCTATTGGTAGCGTACTAATGCAGCAAGCTGACAAATGGTTTCGGCCTGTATATTATGCAAGTCACCGATTAGCCCCTACCGAAAGAAACTACTCAGTGATCGAAAGAGAGTGTCTCGGGTTGGTGTATTCTGTTAAGAAGTTCCGATATTATTTGTTGGGCCAAAAATTCACCTTCCATGTGGATCATGCCGCACTCGTGTATTTGGTCCGACAGCAACATTTAGGTGGAAGACTGGAAAGATGGGTATTACTGCTACAGGAGTTTGAGTATGACGTTATTCATCGACCTCGCACAAGACATGCTTTGGCGGATCTTCTATCATAACTGGATTTCGGTGAGCCTCCGGTAGGGGTTGATGACACTACACTGGCAATTTACGTTATCGAGACAACTATTGAAAACTCTTCAGAACCTTCTGTGGTTACTACATACTATGATACGTTACTAATTTTCCTCACGGATGGTTGTCTTCCTCCTAATATCCCCACTGCTGTGCGCCAAAAAATTGCGGCCTACAGTCGACGATTCTGGTTGATTGTGGGTCAACTTTATTACCTAAATCATACTGGCGTTTTACTTAGATGCCCATGAAGAGCTCATTAGTGCACCCATCATGCCTTGGGCTTTTGTCTTTAGAGAGGGACTCAATTGCTTCAAGAATTTTCTAAATAGAATGTGAAAGTCAAAAAAATGTGTTAAATGTTATGGAATTTTCCTAGATCTTAGTATCAAGATGGTGGCCATGCAATCATGCCTTTTAAATGAGAGTGTAGCAAAACCACCCCAAGCATGTGGTTGAAATGATGGATGATAGACATGCAAAGTGCATTCGACTCTATTGTTGCCCATCATGTAGGGGGGAGCTTCTTTACTTTGTTTTTTCTTAAGGAGTCTTCACATTACAAAGAACGATTATAAATCTTATTTCCTTTTGATAAAGGCTCTTTCTTTAACTCTTCATCCTGAATTTGTTTTTTAATATAAAGGAAGTTCGGCAATAGCCTACTCTCCCGGAATTTTTTTTTTTAACTCTTCATCCTGAATTACAAATGTACTTGTCGATAGATATTAAATATCTTAATTATATTTCCTATCTGATAAGTTTATTTATCTATGGAGTAACCTTTGCGAGTGTTCCAATAGCTCAAAGAGATCTAGATTCCGGAGTTTTCCAAGTACCATCTCCTCTAATACCATTCCATCCAATACCCCATTGCATTTTTTATTCGTCGATTGATGAGGCGTAATAGTAGATACAATTCCAAAATAGTGAAAATCAATCTTTAATAGTGAGTTTCTAAAAACATTGAGTAGATTCTCTAGATTTATTCATTCGTCTGAAATTAAACTTCAAACGTTTTAAATGTATAACACCTCATGAACTATATGTTTTGATCCACCTAACTCATACAATATGAAAGCATGCTCAAGAAAAGTAGAAACCTGTGGAATTTCGAACATCATCTCTATGGTAACAAATTAAAGAGTCCTATCGGGATTAATTTTCTCTTACTTTCCACCACCACTATGTTTGATTCATTCAACCAACATAATATAATCTTTGAAGAGTGTTTGATTCATTCAGTAAGAAAACCAACATAATCTTTGAAGCGAAAAAAACAAAAAGACTCAAAAATGCTTATTAAAAGAGGAAGTTCGGTCAAATCTTAGTCTCCTTTGTTAAATTTAATTGAAAAGACTATTAAACAAGTGAAGGGGTAGAGTACACATAAGAAATATCTACAAAGTAGGTGTTAGATTGCTAGAAGGCAACCCTTGGAAAGGACTGCACAATGGCAACTAGTTTAAATCTATCCAAAGGCCATACATTGGCCTTGGGACTACAGCTCTTCTACCGTAGGGACTGATTGAACCCTCGCCCCTTCCTCAAGAAGAAAAAGGCCCGAGTGGACAACCTAACGTGCGTAGACAGGAGTAAAAGAATTGCAAACTCATGAGACATAGTGTTAATGAACCAATACATGCACAACTTAGCTAACCTAGGCTATTCCTCGTGTTCACCAAAGCACATTATGATCTCAAAATATCGTCTAATGTAAATATTTCATATCACTCCTATCTTTCACAAAGTAAATATTTAATGAATCACTCTTTAACTCATTTTCTTATAGCGTGGGATGATATGTGCAAATATGAGCTTTCCTTTTTTGGGATCAGAGTCACTACAACACATCGAGGGTATACCGAGGCTGCTATCGAGGAAATTGAACGGGCGTGATTTCTTCACGATGTCGGTGTTGAAGTCGGTATAGGCGTCGAAAAGAAAGCGCCGGTATGGGCGCCGGTATAGTCGTCGGTATAAGCATCGGTATAAGGGTTGGAATTTCCGACGCTTATACCGACGTTCGGCTGGGTGTACCGGCGCATATACCGACAACCATACTGGAGCTATCGGCACGTATACCGACGACCATACCTGCACAAATTTTTTTGGGCAGAGTGTGTTGTCTTTTGCTACAGCATGATGTTGTTTAGCAAAAGACAATACACTCTGCCCTACTAAGTACATGTGTTATGTACTCTAATGGCAGCCAAAACATAAACTTATATGAGCAAAAATGAACAATGATTCATGTACAGAAAGTCGTATATTCCATAAATGAAAAATGTACAAAAGTGTGGCAAAGCACTTCTATATAGGAATCGAATACAAAATTATGGTACATCATTGCCAGATAGGAGTGTAATAAAAAATTGTGGCAATGTGACAAAACATTTCCATATAGGAATCGAATACAAAATTATGGTTCATCATTGTCGTATGCGAGTGTGATACAAAATTGTGGCATTGATCAAAATATTTACACCTACAATCCTGCAACAAAACATATTTATAAAATAAGACCAATTAATATTACATTTATAAACAACAACTAGAAACACGAAACCAAGATATAACTTTACCTAATCAAGAATATTCTCCCATGAGACGATTGCACCGCGTCCCTCTAAGTCTTGTAGCAGTGCAGTTAGTCCATGTCGATATCCATATGATTCTTCAGTTCGCGTTGGAGGACAACCCACTGCCAACTCCTATAGTAAATATGCAAAATGTTGTTGGAGTTAGACGTCTGCGGAAGCACGCGAACAACACAAGGAAGAAGAAGAAGCTTGGAGCACAACACACAAGACTGAATGTATTACTAGAGAATGTACAAAGATAAGTAGCCCATTAGGGCAATAGGCGTATATACAAGCCGGGGGAAAAAAACCTCCTAAAGAGGGAAAAAAGTGCCCCGGCGGTCCTAGAGTGTTCACACACATCACTACCTAAATATATCAACAAATCCCCCCTGGGAGTGATGCGGTGAACAAGGAGCTGGCACTCATGTATAAGGAAGTGCCGAGCTATGTGGAAATCACTCCACAAAAGGAAGTAAGCCCAAAGCTTTGCGGAAAGCTTCAAACTTCTCCCTAGGCAGAGCCTTCGTGAAAAGGTCTGCAATGTTCTCCTTCGTGGGCACATATGCCAAGCTGATCTCCCCAGCAGAGAACCTCTCCCTGATATAGTGATAATGCACCTCAATGTGCTTAGTGCGAGCATGGAACACAGGGTTCCTCGCAACTGCCAATGCGCTCTGACTGTCAGTGAAGATGGTGGTGGCAGAAGACTGGCCAACACCCAAATCAGCCATAAGGCGTCTGAGCCACACACACTCAACAGTCGCTGTGAAAGCTGCCCTATACTCAGCCTCACAACTGGAAGTGGCCACAGTAGGCTGCTTCTTGCTCAACCAAGATATACATGAGCTACCAAGCATGAAGCAAAAACCACTGGTGGACACACGAGTGTCATAGCAACCAACCCAATTTGAGTCAGAAAAAGCATGCAAATCTGGCGGTAGTGATCCCCCCTTGGGATAAAACAACCCAAGTAGCCGAGTACCACTCAAGTAGCGAAAGATGCGCTTAACCGCTTTCCAATGCGTGACTCCTGGGCAATGCATAAACCTGCTCATCTGTGAGATAGCAAACTGAATATCTGGCCGAGTAATGCATAAGTAAATCAAGCATCCAACAGCCTGCTGATAGAGAACAACATCAAATGCATCTCCAGCATCATGAAGACTCAATCGTAAACCTGTCTCCATAGGAGTGGCAATAGGCTTACAGTCATCAAGGCCAAAACGCTGCAATAATGTGTCAATATATTTCGTTTGACACAAAGCCATTCCACCATCAACTTGCATAAACTGAATGCCCAAATAGTGATGCAAACGCCCCAAATCAGACATCTCAAATGAGGCATGCAAATCAGCCTTGAAATCAGCAATATGCTTCTCAAGAGGACCAGTGAGCAGCATGTCGTCTACATAGACAACAATGATCAAAAGCACATCATTAGCACGCTTAACATATAAGGTGCTTTCAGTTGGACTGTTCTCAAAACCATGTGCAATCAGATAGGCATGTATTTTCTCATACCAAGCACGTGGTGCTTGCTTTAAACCATATAACGCCTTCTTTAACCTGCACACCTGGTTTTCATGCCCTTTCTGCACAAAGCCACGGGGCTGAAAAACATACACTTCTTCATGCAAGTCACCATTCAAAAATGCTGTTTTAATGTCCAACTGATGTACATTCCAACCATGATGGGCTGCAAGTGCACAAATGCTCCGAACAGTAGTCATACGGCATGTAGGTGCAAAGGTCTCATCAAAATCAATGCCTCTTTCCTGCGCATAACCCTTTGCAACAAGCCTAGCCTTATACCTGTCAACTGTACCATCAGGTTTACGCTTCAGCTTGTATACCCACTTAGTGCCAATGGCCTTCTTGCCAGGAGGCAAGTCACATAAAGACCATGTACCATTCTTCATTATAGCATCATATTCAGATTGCATAGCAGCCATCCAATTTTCTGAGTTTTGTGCTTCATCAAAAGAAACAGGCTCATTCTCATCACAGAGACTAGATGCAGCCATAGCATAGCAATCTGATGCAAAGGAGGTACTATGAGAGCCTGAACGAGTACGATATGACAAAGATGCATCTAATTTGCTGTCACGCAAAGTCTGCACCAGCCATTTTGGCATAGTTTTTGCCTGTTCAATATCAGCTCTCTCATCAACAAGTGCATCATGTAAATCTGCATCAGAAACGGAATGATCTGCATCATCATATGAAACCTGTAAAGGCTGAGAAGTTGCCTCATTAGGACCAGCGCTAGCCTGTCCACCTGTAAAAAGAGGCATCAAAGTATCATACATGTCTTTGGAGCTAACAGATGTCTCCTTAGTACATGAAAGCAATGGCTGAATAGCATCTTCCACAAAGACAACATCACGGCTAACCAGAATGCATTTAGTCTGTGGATGATACAGACGATAGCCTTTACTTTCAGAACTGTACCCAACAAAAATACATTTTACTGCTTTATCATCCAATTTTCTGCGATGTTGTTCAGGCACTAATGCATATGCCAAACAACCAAAAACACGCAGATGAGCAACAGATGGCTTGTGGTCATGCCAAGCCTCATATGGAGTGATAGACTGCAACGCTTTCGTGGGACACCTGTTCAGTACATATGCTGCACACATGACAACCTCAAGCCAGAAACTATGTGGTAAAGCTTGACTTTTGACCATGCACCTCGCCATCTCCATGAGTGACCTGTTCTTTCGTTCAGCAACTCCATTCTGTTGAGGTGTATACGGCACTGTACACTGGTGTTTTATCTCACGTTCAGCCAGAAATGCATTAAAATCTGAAGACATATATTCCCCCCCACGATCAGAACGGAGGGTGCCCATTTTACATGCTGACAGATTTTCAGCCAAAACCAAAAACTGTTTGAAGCACATGAACACTTCGGACTTTGCTTTGAGTGGATATACCCATGCATGCTTGGAAAAATCATCAATGAAAGTCACGAAGTAAAGATAATTTCCAAAAGAGGGTGTCTGCATAGGACCACAGACATCACTATGTACAAGCTTCAATTTGTGCATAGCCCGAACTGAACCATCTTTTGGAAAGGAAGAACGCTGCATTTTGCCCAAAAATTCAGCCTTCACAAACATGTTTTCCAGGTGCCTCAAGTTTGGGCAAAGAGGACACCATTTCAGATTTCTGCAGGCGTAACAAACTAGCAAAATTCAGATGACCAAAGCGTGCATGCCAAAGCTTTGCATCTGACATAGCCTGAGAATCATGAACTGCACATGCCGAATCATTCACAGATTTTTCATAGTCTATGAGCTTATACAGCCCACGACATAGAATGCCAGAAGCAATAATCACATCGCCATTTGAGAGATCATGGACTGTACACCTGTCATCAACGAATTTCACAACCAAGCCAATCTTGGCTAATGCAGAAACTGATAACAGGTTCTTTTTGATCCCTGGCACAAATAAAGCATCTGACAAAGTGAAAGAACTACCATCAGTAGTAGTCAGAATGATCTTACCAACTCCCATAACAGGATAAGAGGAGTTATTGGCGCATGTGACAGTATTCCCTGTAGGGGCAGGCTCGAGTGAAGAGAAGAAGCTGCGCTGCGAGGTAATATGTTTGGTTGCCCCACTGTCAAAGTACCAAACATCTGAGTCTACTGCAGACATGCACTGATCATGAGAAGATGGGTCAAAACTGCAGACAGTAGTAAACGCCCATTCTTCTTCCTGCACAAGATTTGCAGACTCTGTTTTTGGTGTAGAGGCCTCTACAACAACCATTCCAGCCTCTTTCTTCTTTGCCTCTTTAGCAGCCAGTTTTGGACAGTTCTTTATAATATGATCATTTCCTTTACAGTACTTGCAGAACAATTTCTGCTTTTCTGATTTCTTCTCATCTTTATCCTGGTTCTTCGATTGTGCAGCATTTGCAGATTTCTGCTTACTAGTAGAAGAGCTCCATTTTCCTTTGCCCTTCTGACTAGCCAGGAAAGCTTGATCTGCAACATGCATAATGGACCTGTTCTGCCTGGACTGATCTTCCTGCAACAGAACAGAGACTAATTCCTCAAATGACAAGGCATTCGGATTGCCTTTCATCATCAATCGAAGAGTAGAGGCAAAACTCTGATATGAATCAGGAAGGCCATTCAGAACGGTCTGCACGAGTGAGCTATCTGGTATAACCTCATCAGCAGAAATCAATTGTTCCTTCAGGTCTTTGATCTTTGTAAAAAAACTATCCATCGAATCACCTTCATTCATGTGCTCACTCTCCAACTGTTTTCGGAGGTAAGCAACACGAGCCTCATTCCTAGCTTGGTACAAAGTGGTAAGTGTATCCCAAGCATCCTTTGCTGTTCTACAAGAGCGAATGTGAGGAATAATGGAACGTTTGACAGACAAAGCTATCAATGCATGTGCCTGGGCATCTCTGCCATCCCAACGAATCTGCTCTGCAGTAGGTGCAACAGAAACAGCAGCACGAACAGGAATCTGCGGAATATCATCTTCGACACCATCTTCATCAGCTCTAACACCTGTATTTGCAGTACCTGTCGTTACAGGTGTAACAGGACGTCTTTCAACACCCTGTACAATGTTCCACAATCCTTTTGCAACCAGTACATGTCGCAACATATAAGCCCATAATGGGTAGTTGGTACCATCCAACTTATCCTCAACAGCCAACATACGGAATACATCACTGCTTTCAGCCATGGCCGGTGACTAAAATACCTTGATGCAGAAAATTGACTGTATCTCAAAAAGTCAAAATGAACAGAACTGCCCAGACGAGTTCTGCTAGACCTGTAGCAGACTTCGAGACGCTTAAACTGGCGAACAGAAACTAGTATATACCTTTGGCACAAAAGGACGAAATAGCCTGCACAAGCACTGCGATAGTGCGTTCGGAGGTCGAAACGAGCTCAGATCGCGATTTCGGCACCACACAGCGAAGCTGTTTTGATCTCCGAAACACCCTGAGTATGCTCACCAAATTTTGTGCGAATCTGAGACTGCAAACGGAGGAGTGTCGACGGCGCCCTAGAAGAAGCAACGACCTGCTCTGATACCAATTGTTGGAGTTAGACATCTGCGGAAGCACGCGAACAGCACAAGGAAGAAGAAGAAGCTTGGAGCACAACACACAAGACTGAATGTATTACTAGAGAATGTACAAAGATAAGTAGCCCATTAGGGCAATAGGCGTATATACAAGCCGGGGGAAAAAAACCTCCTAAAGAGGGAAAAAAGTGCCCCGGCGGTCCTAGAGTGTTCACACACATCACTACCTAAATATATCAACAAATGTTAGATGAATATACATAATATACTTAACACAAACAACTTCAATAATTAACATCATACTTACAAATTGGTAGCGCATACTGTCGTATCCGCCGCTACCTAAATGCGACGTTCCAACCGTATCTAAATGTGTGGCGGCCGCATCTCTCTGTTGACGATACCGATCAGGAGTATGTTGATGCTCATCCTGAATCAATTCCCATTCTTCGACATCTAGCCATACAGGCTTCGGTAAGCCTGCTTTGAAAACATCGCGAGCTTCCGATCGTCGATGCGACATCACATCGCGTGTTGTATGTTGAATCCAATGGGAACTCACAATAGGATTGCCAGGTGCTGGCCGATACTCTTCATATATGCATTGTGTGATATGATTTTTAGAGTCTCTATCCTGTTTGGTCCATTTTGGCATTACTGAATGACCAAATTTGATAGAGCAGAGTTGTCGTATACGCTGACACATTGACTTCCCCGCTGCATCCATAACAGGAGCTCCATTACGGATATGATATATCTTCGATTCGTCATGATCATGTGCACCCCAAGGTGTACGTGGAGATCCCATCTGATGCAATATGAAGATCTCATCTCATCCAATGTATATATATGCATGCTTAAGCTTGTATACATATGCATTCATGTATACATATGCATATGCATTCATGTATGCATATGCTTGCTTGTATGCATATGCTTGCTTGTATGCATATGCATGCTTAAGCTTGTATACATATGCATTCATGTATACATATGCATATGCATATGCATACATGTATACATATACATATGCATATGCTTGCTTGTATACATACATGTACATATACATGTATGTATATGATTACATGTATGCATATGCATATGCATATGCATATGCATACATGTATACATATACATATACATTTGCATATGCTTGCTTGTATATGTATACATGTATACATATACATATGCATATGCTTGCTTGTATACATACATGTACATATACATGTATGTATATGAATACATGTATGCATATGCATATGCATACATGTATACATATACATATACATATGCATATGCTTGCTTGTATATGTATACATGTATACATATACATATACATATAATTGTTTGTATGCATATGCATGCTTAAGCTTGTATACATCTGCATGCATGCATGTATGTAGGTATGTATGTATGTATGTATGTATGTATGTATGTATATGCTTGCTTGTATGCATATGCATGCTTAAGCTTGTATGCTTGTATGCATATGCATTCATGTATGTATGCATATGCATGCATGCATGTATGCATGTATGCATATGCATGGATGCATGTATGCATGCAGGTATGTATGCATATGCATGCATGTATGCATATGCATATCCCTCATGCATGCATGCATGTATGCATGTATGCATGTATGCATGTATGCATGTATGCATATGCATGCATGCATGCATATGCATGCATGCATGCATATGCATGCATGTATGCATATGCATATCCCTCATGCATTCATGTATGCATATGCATTCATGTATGCATATGCATTCATGTATGCATATGCATGCAAGTATGCATATGCATTCATGCATGCATGTATGCATATGCATTCATGCATGTATGTATGCATGTATGTATGCATATGCATGCATGTATGTATGCATATGCATGCATGTATGTATGCATATGCATGCATGTATGTATGCATATGCATGCATGTATGTATGCATATGCATGCATGTATGTATGCATATGCATATCTCTCATGTATGCATATCCCTCATGCATGCATGTATGCATATGCATTCATGTATGCATATGCATTCATGTATGCATATGCATTCATGTATGCATATGCATTCATGTATGCATATGCATTCATGTATGCATATGCATTCATGTATGCATATGCATGCATGTATGTATGCATGTATGTATGTATGTATGTATGTATGTACCCCTCATGTATGCATATGCATGCATGTATGTATCCCTCATGTATGCATATCCCTCATGTATGCATATGCATATCCCTCATGCATGCATGCATGTATGCATATGCATGCATGCATATTGCATATGCATATCCCTCATGCATGCATGTATGCATATGCATTCATGTATGCATATGCATGCATGTATGCATATGCATTCATGCATGCATGCATGTATGCATGCATGTATGTGTGCATATGCGTATCCCTCATGTATGGATATCCCTCATGCATGCATGTATGCATATGCATGCATGTATGCATATGCATGCATGTATGCATATGCATTCATGTATGCATATGCATGCATCTATGTATGCATGCATGTATGTATGTATGTATGTATGTATGTATCCCTCATGTATGCATATGCATGCATGTATGTATCCCGCATGTATGCATATGCATGCATGTATGTATCCCTCATGTATGCATGCATGCATGTATGTATGCATATGCATGCATGTATGCATATGCATATCCCTCATGCATGCATGCATGCATGCATGTATGCATATGCATGCATGTATGCATATGCATGCATGTATGCATATGCATGCATGTATGCATATGCATGCATGCATGTATGCATATGCATGCATGTATGCATGTATGCATATGCATATCCCTCATGCATGCATGTATGCATATCCCTCATGCATACATGTATGCTTATCCCTCATGCATGCATGTATGCATATGCATGCATGTATGCATATGCATGCATGTATGCATATGCATGCATGTATGCATATGCATTCATGTATGCATATGCATGCATGCATGCATATGCATTCATGCATGCATGTATGCATATGCATGCATGCATGTATGCATATGCATGCATGCATGTATGCATGCATGTATGCATGCATGTATGTATGCATATGCATGCATGTATGTATGCATGTGCATGCATGTATGTATGCATGTGCATGCATGTATGTATGCATATGCATGCATGTATGTATGCATATGCATATCCCTCATGTATGCATATCCCTCATGCATGCATGTATGCATATGCATGCATGTATGTATGCATATGCATGCATGCATGTATGCATATGCATGCATGCATGTATGCATATGCATGCATGCGTGTATGCATATTAGAAAACAAAAATATGTATGCATGCATGTATGTATGCATATGCATTCATGTATTTAAAGAAAGAAAACAAAATATAAAGAAAGATATTAGAAAACAAAAATATAAAAATTCATGTATGCATATGCATACATTCATGCATGCATATGCATATCCCTCATGCATGCATGCATATGCATGCATGTATATGCATGCATGCATGCATATGCATGCATGTATATGCATGCATGTATGCATATGCATATCCCTCATTCATGCATGCATGTATGCATATGCATATCCCTCATTCATGCATGCATGTATGCATATGCATTCATGTATGCATATGCATTCATGTATGCATATGCATTCATGTATGCATATGCATTCATGTATGCATATGCATTCATGTATGCATATGCATATCCCTCATGCATGCATGTATGTATGCATATGCATGCATGCATGTGCATATCCCTCTCTCTCTCTCAAACAAAAATAAAGAGAGAAGATATTAGAAAACAAAAAATATAAAGAAAGATAAAAGAGTGATATATGTCTTACTTACATTGATGTATTTTTTGAATCGAAGTTGTGAAAATCCACTTGAAGTTATCTTTCGTTGAATTTCCAAAGATTTGATCTCAAAAATCTCTTGCGAAACTAAAGAGAGAAGATATTAGAAAAGCAAAAACATAAAGAAAGAAAACAGAGTGATACAATATGTGCAATCTACTTACCAAAGCGTCAGATCTATAAAAAAAGAGGTGTGTTTAGAGAGAGAGAGAGAGAGAGGGAAGGAGAGAGAGAGAGAGAGAGAGAGAGAGAGAGAGAGAGAGAGAGAGAGAGAGAGAGAGAGAGAGAGAGAGAGAGAGAGAGAGAGAGAGAGAGAGAGAGAGAGAGAGAGAGAGAGAGAGAATTGTTTGAATCAGGATTGTCAAATTCCACTTGAAGTTCTTCTTTGTTGAATTTCCAAAGATTTGATCCAAAAATCTCTTGCAAAACCAAACAAAGAACATATTAGTAAAGAAAAAACATAGAAAAAGAAAAAAGAGTGCTACAATATGTGCGATCTACTTACCAAAACTTCAGATCTATAAAGATAGAGGTTTGTTTAAAGAGAGAGAGAGAGAGAGGGAGAGAGAAAGAGGCAGAGAGAGGGAGAGAGAGTGAGAGAGAGAGAGGGAGAGAGAGAGAGAGAGAGAGAGAGAGAGAGAGAGAGAGAGAGAGAGAGAGAGAGAGAGAGAGAGAGAGAGAGAGAGAGAGAGAGAGAGAGAGAGAGAGAGAGAGAGAGAGAGAGATAGTGAGAGAGAGGGAGGGAGAGAGATAGAGAGGGATAGAGAGAGAGGGAAGGGAAGGATAGAGGGAGAGAGAGAGAGAGAAGATGACAAACAGAGATCTGCTGACGGTGCGCGCAAACCCGAAAGGAGAAGATCTAGATTCAAAACGCTCAGAATGACAAATTTCGGGTTCGGGCCCGGTTAAAAAGAGAGCGTCGGTATAAGCGTCAGTATTTCCAGCAAAGTACCGATGTATATACCGACGCTTATACCGACGCTCTGATTCCGAGGCAAAGCGGCTTTCCCAAATTGTCCGAGGGGTATACTGACGCCGACAGCTGCCCGTCAGTACACTGACCGTCGGTATTCCCTCGATATGTTGTAGTGAGTGTTAATGAAAAATGTTCTCGACTTGAGAACATTTCTTATGTAAGGTGAAGACCAAAGTTGAAGCTTCTCTTGTAATTATTCCACGAAATCCATGACTACTTTAATGAACAAAAAGTTTAATTCTAGACACTTACTTTGACTTTGAAACCCACTGAGTGAGTGTGGTTTTCATTTACTTTCTTCTATCTGTCAACGCTATCTAGGCTTTCGAAATGATGATCTACTAACATTTTAAATTGCTATAACCTAAGAATTCACTATATTATTTAGCTAGTGATTATAAAAGTGATGATTTTGCTTCATCAAACACGTACCTCCACTTGAGTTCTTATTGTGATAATTCTTACAACTCCTTGATAGGAATAATTGTAGATATATCCTAGGCAACGCCAAATTGGTGTGAGAAAGCAATACAGTACTAGAACATGACTTGTGCAATGCGATGTGCATTGAGGATTCACTCAACCAACCTTTCATAATATCTATAGGTACTTGTTACACATAGGACAAAGAAAACAATCAGTCCCTCTCCATTATCTCCATTATTTATATATTTTTCATGGGCAATGAGTGCAAGTTCTCAAGAAATCACAACTTTCGCGTTTCTCATAAATATCAAAACAATATCAACTTGTAAACCTTATCATCAGGTCTATAAAAAAAAAACTAAAAATCTACTATGAATTATAATTCGTAATTAAAATTCAATAAGTCTCTAGGGTTATAGTATGTAATAGGATCTCTACCTTTAGAAAAAAAAGATTGTGCATGTTGGAGATTGTATTGAAGAAACTGAAGCCTACAAAGTGGCTCTTAGTTGTTATTTTTAGCTTACAAAAATGGTATGTTCATATAATGCAAAAGTAATTTCACAGTTAATATTTACTCCAAAGCTTGAAGAGATATGAGCACTGATACTTATAATGTCTGTTGAAAAATGTCAAATCAAATGAAAGTTGGAATCAATCCTTATCATTCTTCCAAGATGAGGCCATTATCATCACCAATTTACCTTTCCCTTCAGGCTATATACTTTAATATTGTTAGATCAACAAGCTCTCAACATGCTTGAAAAGATAAAGTCTATCAAAGATCAAAATCTAATTCGCTTCTTGAAGAAACCTTAGTCTTGTGGGGGATCTTACGCTTTCTCCTATAAAGCCTTTGTATACTCATTAGATGATTAAAATCTCTTGTATCATAGTTTTTAGAACCATCATTAAGGATGTAAGAGGAGCCAAAAGCTACGACCTAAGTGCTTGCGGTCACTACCAAATATTCTCAATCAAGTTTCCTTAGATTCCTCCATTTCATGGAAACTCACAAGGGAATGTGTAGGAGTGCATATAAACACTCTACACACTTGTACACATAGAGAAGTAAACTCAAATCATTTTGATATGTTCCTTGTCCATTCTGCATTTCTCTACATCATCTTTGCCAAAGTTAGAAGAGATGAAAATGTTAATTCTCACTCATCAGAGTTCCAATGCTTTTGATTAAGGATTCATTGGAGATTGATTAGTTTCTACATTATGTGAGAAGCATATCATTTTAGCTCTCGGGGTCAGTGTCTGCACATTCGTGAGAAATGAGGATGACCACCTATTGAAGTTATGGTTACAATTGAGTAATTATTAGCTTATAAATTGGGTTCTTGTGCATAATAGCTACTTACCCCTATAAACTACCATCATCTAAGAGGACTTTAGCCAATTGGCATAAGGCTGAGAACACTTAGGATATGAAGGTTCATGCTTCAATCATAAGTAGTAACTTTCATCCACTAGCTCATGTGCAAATTAATGTATTTTGGATCACTCTTACTTTCCAATGAGCCTAGGGTTCTTATTGCATGAACATGAAGCTTATGAGATGAATTAAACTCTAGAATAGTAAAAGGGACGGTTTGTGCTACTTAGTTGAGCTAAACTTCAACACTTTCAACATCAAATTTCTACTCAATTCTCTTCTTGAAGAAATTTTAGTGGTCTCAAATATATATCAAGATGGATGATGATTTTCCTTCCATGACGGAGAAGCTTGACAAGAACAACTATGCTTCTTGGAAAATTAGAATGGAAGATTATTTGCAAGGTATAAATCTTTATGGAATTGTAGCACATATGCCTACTTCAAGATCCAAAGGTGGACCTACACAAGAAGAGTGAGAAGCTCACATTATGTTGTGAAAGAGATGCTCAATCCATGTCTTATATCTTTAAATCTATCTCTGACTTATTGTGTCCAGACATTAAAAGTGGCAAAACATCACTAGAAACCTAGGATGCACTTGAGACATTCTTCTTTGCTAGTACCAAAGCTAGGAAGACTTACTTATGGAATGAGGTCAACCAATTTAAGAATACGCCAACACAAACGATCATAGAGTTTTCCACTAAAGTAGAAAACATTGCAGATAAAAAGCTTCAATTGAAGAATTTGTCACAAAGAATATATCATGAGGTAGATCCTAAATGGTATTAGGAATGACAAGCAATAAAAATTATTTACAACTGCTCATGATGTTATCGTGGATGTGCACATTGGCCAATACTCAAGGGCCAAATTGGAAGAGGACAAGGGCTCCCTAGATAACACTTCTATTGTAGAGTCTAATTAAGTCTAATTCTCTTGAAAAAAAACCAATTAACTCACTCTACATATCATAGTTTGGTTCATTTCTACTCCTATAATTCCTTTTTGTTTGATTGAATAAGTAGTTGCACCGAGAGAGTGCAAAGACTTGATGTGGGGGTCTGAAGAGCAAAGATATCATTCATAGTGTGGAATTTGTTCTCTATTAGATACTACCTACATGTGCTTTGTCTTTTCCATCATATGGCTCTACTATAATATTTGCCTCAAGAAGAAAACAAAGGATTGGGATTGCAAACAATGTGTGTGCTACGTAGTAGAGAGTTTTCTTTTCAAAAAAAAAAAGTGTGAAGGATGGGCTAAAACTTCATTTGCATTCACCTCTAGAGATTTTTTGGGCAAAGTGGTTTTCAATGCTGGTGAATCTCGAATGCCCTGAGTTTTCGTCTTTCTTTTTCAATAGACATGAGCAGACTCTTTGTTTTTGAATAGGCATGGGACTCCCCCCTTCTCTCTACCACCCGCCATCCTACCCCTCCAGCACCCATAGTCCTCTGGAAGCGCCACCACATTTCTCTCTCTCTCTCTCTCTCTCTCCCTTTCTCTCTTCCTCCCTCCACCACCTATAGTCCACCAGAAGAGCTTGCCACATCTCTCTCTCCCTCTCCCTCTCTCTGTGTGTGTGTGTCTATCTCTCCCTCTCTCTCTCTCTCGTGTTGGAGGAGATTATGGACAAAAATTCAATGAAACTTTGAAGTTATGACGTAGATAGTATGGTGATTCTATAGCACTTAAAATCACATCAAATGACCAACTAGGAACTGAGAAGAAGCTATGAGAAATTCACTTTTCTGAGATGCTCATAGCAGAGAAGTGAGGTAGAGATATGATGAATGTATATGCATTAAATCACATAATAATACAATGTCATTGGTAATGTTTAATTTCACAATGTGAGGGAAGTGAAATGCCTATGAGATGAGCACACTAATCACTTAAGTCACTCTCAAAATGACCTTATAATCGAGCTCTTCTTATCACTCTTGTCCGCGAGTCTTGTTTAAGTTGGAGCCAATCTTTGAATTTAAATTCAAATGCTCACCTAAAAGTAAGTCCTAAACTATAGGATTTATTTTCTCATCAAATAACTCGAGATTTGATTCCATCTAACTCCTCATGGAAGTAGTGTTGGTGCATTTTACCCAAGCCTACATGCTTGATATATTTGATATCATCCTCATTTGTAAGTCACATGAGTAGTCATGTGAACACCTCTTGGAAAAGAGTTCATTTTTATCTCTTGTAATTGAAAAAAGAAAAAGGAAAAGGATGGCTTACCTCATGCATGATGTAAAAGCAATTTTGTGGCTCTAACTACCAAAACCCACGACTTTTTGAGCTGAGGGAATATCTCCTAACTTTGGGGATCACTTTTAGGTGGAGCCATTCGAATTCGAATTGAAAACTCCCTCCAAGAATAGCTATAAAAGGAGCAAGAAGGAAGAGGCAATTAGCAAGCCTTGTACGTGACCACTTCATGTCATTTTGTAGATATTGAAGAGCTTACTCCATAGCTCTATCATTCTACTCCTTGTGTAAAGATTCATTGCCAATGTGGTTGTAATCATATATGAATTTATACATTTATCATCATTCACTTCTCTGGTTTGTTCTCTGCTATACTCACTCAGAGCAGTACATTTAGAAGGTCATATCTCGAGTTATACTGATCTTTTTCAGTGATTTAACGTGCGTTGGATAGCTCGTACTGTCTAGTTTCTACATATCAATTTTCAAGGTCATTGGACTAAGATTTTTGAAGATATCTGCAATTTACTGCTCACTGGTCTATTTCTGCAGAGCCCAAAGAATGGTGGGCATGTTCCAGAAGTTGATGAAACTTGTTCTGAGTGCTCAGTCCATCATTTGAAGTGTTTTAACTTGGATTAGGAAGCCTTCTAAGTCTATTTGCTATGCCCAAAAGGAAGTTTTCTAATTCCTACCAGGTTGAGAGCACTGTTCATTTTTTCCAGCAGGTGTATGTCCTAAAATAGCAAGTTTTGGGAGCTAGTCATTTTGCAACTAGTCTGTCTTGACTTAAACTTTTGGGATACATGTTCCAAAGTACTTGGCTGATATTTTGGTGGATTTAGGAAGCTTAAAGGGTCTACTAATCAACTCTGAAGTCTCAGTTGGCTGGTGTGAAGCTGGTTGTAGCAACACCTACTCATCTTTGGATTGCATGCACCATCTCTCTTCACAGTGGTATCAGAGCATAGTCAAGCAACATGGGAGATGGATTTCCATCAACAATTGACAAATTGGATCAAAACAACTACCCCGCATGGTCTCTAAGGATGGAGGCTTACCTTCAAGGGAGGAATCTATATGGATTCATATCCGAAGATGAAGCAATGCCAACCATGAGGAACAAAGGGCAACCATCACATGAAGAAGTGGAAGGACTTTCGAATTGGTGTTCGAAGGATGCACTTGCAAGGTCCTATATTCTAAAATCAATCTCTGATTTTCTTTTACCTCATGTCAAGGGATGCAAGACATCAAGAGAGACCTGGAATGCACTTGCTTCTTTCTTCTCTTCCAACACTCGAGCAAGGAAGAACCAATTGTGGATGGAGTTCACAACAATGAAGAAAAGCCCGAAGCAAAATGTGACTGATTATGTCACAAAGATGAAGGAGATTTCCGACCAACTTGGAAGCATTGGAGAGGTAATTGAAGAGGAGCAAATCATAAGACAAATCATGAATGGAATCAAAGCAGACGACAAGTGGGATTCATTCACAACAGCCATGGATTTATACATGGATATGCATGTACCCGACCTCAACACACTCATGGGCCAACTCTTCACTCATGAAGCAAAGATTAGCAAAGGTGGTGAGTCCTCAAGAGGTAATCAAACTTCTACCTTATATTCTGATAAAGCTAAGGTCAAGGACAAGTCAAAGAATAGGAAGAATGAAGATGAAGGAAGCTCTTTCCAAGCAAACTTTGCAGGTAGAGGAAGAGCTAGAGGAAGAGGCAGAGGTGGAAAGCAAGGTAGGGGGATATTCCAATCATCTCAACCTTGCAACATATGTGGCTTATCTAACCATACTACTGAAGAATGTTTCAGGAACCTGAGGAACTCAAGAGGAAGAGGATTCAATAGAGGTGGCTATGGATCAAATAGAGGTAGATACAATGGAGGCTACAACAACAACAACTACTACAACAACAATTACAACAACAACAACAACTATCAAAGTGGCCATAGAGGAAGAAGAGATTACAATAACTATGTAGAGGACCAAAGTCAAGAAGATTCGTTATTGATTATGAATCTATCAGCGAAGAAGGGTAAGGATGATGATCACATATTTTACATTGATTCGGGATGCTCGAACCATGTAGCAGGAAATGTGGCTTTACTTTTTGATTTGGAAGATCCTCATAACAAGCATGAAGTGCAGACAGGAGATGACACAAAGCACTCAGTGGAGAAGATAGGTAATGTGACGACATCAGATGGGAATATGAACCTCTTAAGCAAAGTCTTGTATGTCCCTACAATTACCAAAAATTTAATAAGTGTTGGACAGATTGTTGAAAAAGGATTGCAGGTTAGATTCAATCGATTTGGAGCATATGTTGAAGACCCAAGGCAAGGCTTTCGAAGGATTGCCAAAGGAGACAAGACAGGAAGGCTTTTCACTTTTGAAGTGGAAGATACAAAGAACATAGCTTTGTTTAGCTATGGATCTCAAACTCTAACAGAGTTGGAGATATGGCACAAAAGGCTTGCTCACATTGGTGAGAGGACACTCAAACAGATTTGCAGGGACCAAAGTGTACTTGGTTTGCCTAATATCACAAGGCAACACATGATTTATAAGTGTGAAGCTTGTCAACTCGGCAAGGCTCATAGACAACCTTTCAATGAGAAAGGATATATGTATCAAAATCCTTTGGATCTAGTGCACACGGATGTGTGGGGTCCAAGTAAGGAGCCATCTATATCAGGCTCAAGATATTATGTGTCTTTCATAGATGATTGTAGCAGGTGGACCATTCAGTTTTTCATGAAGCACAAGGATGAAGTGTTTAATTGCTTTAAGAAGTATATTGCTATTGTTGAAAACCAAACAGGTAGGACTTTGAAATGACTCAGATCAGATGGTGGAGGAGAATACTTCTCTTCTGAATTTGATGCCTTCTTGCATGAAAGAGGCATTAAAAGGGAAGTCACTACAAGGTATACACCCGAACTCAATGGTGTAACAGAGAGGAGGAACAGAGCTATTGTCGAAGCAGCAAGGTCCATGCTCAACGAAAAGGGATTGCCAAACTACCTATGGGCAGAGGTTGTGTCTACAGCCACATATCTCATAAATAGACTTCCATCTAAGTCACTAGATGGAACCACTCCATATGAAGTGTGGAATGGAAGAAGACCTAGTCTAGAGCATTGCAAAATCTTTGGATGCTCAGCCTATGCTCACATTCCTTCTCAAGTAAGAGGGAAATTGGATCCCAAGGCAGAGAAGTGTGTATTCATTGGTTATGATCAAAACCAAAGAGGATATAGATTGTACAATCCAACCAATAAAGGATTTTCTGTGAGTAGAGATGTAATTTTTGATGAAAACAAATCATGGTTTGATGATGACAGGAAAGTGAAGCTGCCTTATGACTTGGATGAAGATTTTCCATCACTTCAACCAAAGGAGCCAAAGCAGATTGAAGAAAGTGATTCAGAGATTTACCTAGAAGACTTGGAAAGATTAAAGCTATGCAAGAACAAAGGAAAAGCAAAGATGCAGGATGCTACATATGGACCCGAGAGCTCACATCAACCACTTAGAAGGTCTTCAAGGGAGAAGAAGAAACCAGAGAGGTTTGGTTATGATACTTCTTTGGTCACCAAGCACTCAATCTACATTGCAAAGGATTCAACCAATGAAGAACCTACCACATTTGAAGAAGCACACAGCAAGAAAGCTTGGAGAGATGCAATGGATGAAGAAATGTAAGCCTTGAAGGAGAATGACACTTGGGAGCTTGTACCTAACAAGCCATCTTTGAAGATAATTGGATCTCGATGGATATACAAAATCAAGAGGAATCCAGATGGAAGTATAAATAGACACAAAGCAAGGTTAGTTGCTAAAGGGTTTGCTTAAACCCATGGTATTGATTATGAGGAGACTTTCTCTCCTGTTGCAAAAATGCCTACAATTAGGGTTCTCATTAGTCTTGCTGCATCTAGAAATTGGAATCTTTATCAACTTGATGTAAAGAATGCTTTCTTGAATGGATGGATTTCTGAGGAAGTGTATATGGCACAACCTCCTGGATATGAGGATGCACATCATCCTAACTATGTATGCAAACTAAAGAAAGCTTTGTATGGATTGAAGCAAGCTCCAAGAGCTTGGAATTTCAGATTGGTGACTTATTTGCAGGACCAAGGATTCAAAGCTAGCAAGGCGGATACCTCTTTGTTCATAAAGAGGAATGGATCTGAAGTGATCTATTTATGTGTGTATGTTGATGATATTATTATCACAGGCAATGATCTTGAAGGAATCAAACAGGTAAAGAGTCAAATGAAGGAGGAGTTCAAAATAAGTGACCTTGGACCACTCACTTATTTTCTTGGATTGGAGTTGATCTACACAAAGGAAGTATGTCCATGACATGCTCGTCAAGTTCAAGATGGAAAATACCAAGTGTGCAGGTACACCTATGGAGCAAAATCATAAGCTTAGTGCTTATGAAGGAGAGCCAATTGAAGACATCACAAGCTATCAAAGCTTGGTTGGAAGTTTGAACTATGCAACACTCACAAGGGTGGATATATGCTATAGTGTTAGCATATTAAGTCAGTTTATGCATAAGCCGAGAAGACCACATATGGAAGCGGCCAAGAGAGTCCTCAAGTACCTAAAGGGGACCATGAATGAAGGTTTGTTCTATTCATATACTTCAGATATTGAGCTAAAGGTCTACTCAGATGCAGATTGGGTCGGATCTAAAGATCATAGAAGAAGCACATCAGGGTATATATCATTTGCAGGTTCAAAAATCATTTCTTGGTCATCGAAGAAGCAACCAACCGTGGCATTATCTTCTATTGAAGCAAAATATAGAGGTTTGGCTAATGCAACTCAAGAAATCATGTGGTTAAAGTCTTTGTACACAGATCTTAGACTTCATTCTTCAACACCTCATATTTTTGGTGACAACACAAGCTCACTACATCTAGCAGCTAATCCGGTATACCATGATAGAACCAAGCATATTGAAGTCCACTACCATTACGTAAGGGAGAAGCTAATGAGCAAGGATATTCAACTATCCAATGTCTCTACAGATATGCAATGTGCCGACATGTTGACTAAAGCTCTTGATGATACAAAATTAAGTAGATTCAAGTTGATGATTGGCTTGCAAGAAATCAAGGACAATTGAAGACTTATTTGAAGGTCAAGCATGTTAGGCTTGAGGGGGAGTTGTTGGTGCATTTTACCCAAGCCTACATGCTTGATATATTTGATATCATCCTCATTTGTAAGTCACATGAGTAGTCATGTGAACACCTCTTGTAAAAGAGTTCATTTTTATCTCTTGTAATTGAAAAAACAAAAAGGAAAAGGATGGCTTACCTCATGCATGATGTAAAAGCAATTTCGTGGCTCTAACTACCAAAACCCACGACTTTTTGAGCTGAGGGAATATCTCCTAACTTTGGGGATCACTTTTAGGTGGAGCCATTCGAATTCAAATTCAAAACTCCCTCCAAGAATAGCTATAAAAGGAGCAAGAAGGAAGAGGCAATTAGCAAGCCTTGTATGGGACCACTTCATGTCATTTTGTAGAGATTGAAGATCTTACTCCATAGCTCTATCATTCTACTCCCATTTTGCAAAGATTCATTGCCAATGTGATTGTAATCATATATGAATTTATACATTTATCATCATTCACTTCTCTATTTTGTTCTCTGCTATACTCACTTAGAGCAGTACCTTCAGAAGGTCATATCTCGAGTTATAATGATCCTTTGTCAGTGATTTAACGTGTGTTGGATAGCTCTTACTATCTAGTTTCTGCATATCCATTTTCAAGGTCATTGTATTAACAGTTTTGAAGATATCTGCAATTTACTGCTCATTGGTCTATTTCTGCAGAGCCCCGAGAATGGTGGGCATGTTCTAGAAATTGATGAAACTTGTTCTCAGTGCTCAGTCCATCATTTGAAGTGTTTTAACTTGGATTGGGAAGCTTGCTAAGTCTATTTGCTATGCCCAAAAGGAAGTTTTCTAAGTCCTACCAGGTTGAGAGCACTGTTCATTTTTTCCAGCAGGTGTATGTCCAAAAATGGCAGGTTTTGGGAGCTAGTCACTTTGCAACTAGTCTGTCTTGACTTAAACTTTTGGGATACATGTTCCAAAGTAATTGGCTGATATTTTGGTAGATTTAGGAAGCTTAAAGGGTCTACTAATCAACTCTGAAGTCTCAATTGGCTGGTGTGAAGCTGGTTGTAGCAACACCTACTCATCTTTGGATTGCATCCACCATCTCTCTTCACAAGTAGTACATCTAACATATGGAATTTTACATGGGTAAAAGTAATTGATTTTACAAGGGAATGATCATATGTGATTACATAGAATACATGCTAATTATCCAAGTATGTAGGCTTGGGTTCTCTTGCACCAACAACTCCCCCTCAAGCTTAACATGCTTGGTCTTCATTCCATCTTGATCTCTTGCAAACTTATCATCATCTTGGACCTATTCATCTAAAGACTTTGTGAGTATATCCACACATTGCAGATGAGTTGATACATAGGACAATTGAATGTCCTTGGTAAGCAATTTCTCTCTTACATAATGATGGTGCACTTCAATGTGCTTAGTCCTTGCATGATATATAGGATTAGCAGCCAGATGAAGTGAGCTAGTGTTGTCTCCAAAAATCATTGGAGTGTAAGAGTCTAACTCCAAATTTGTGTAGAGTTGTTTGAGACACATAGCCTCTTGTGTTGCATTTGCTAAGCCTCTATATTCTACCTTTGTAGATGAAAATGCCAAAGTTGGTTGCTTCTTTGATAACCATGATATTAGCTTTGAACCTGCAAAAGACAAGTATCGTGAGGTGCTCCTCCTATCATCCTTGGAGCCAGCCCAATCTGCATCAGAATACATCTTTATGCCCAAAGCAGAAGTGAATGGGTAAAACAACCTTTCATTTATGGTACCCTTTAGATATTTTAGGATCCTCTTGGTAGCTTCCAAGTGAGGTCTTCTTGTTGTATGCATAAACCAGCTTAATGTACTTACTCCATAACAAGTGTCTACTCTTGTTAGGGTTGCATAGTTGAGACTCCCAACATGTTTTTGGTAACCTGTAACATCTTCAAAAAGTTCTCCCTCATGAGAACTAAGTTTGTGATTAAGTTCCATAGGTGTACCTACAATTTTAATGTTTTCCATCTTGAATTTCATCAACATATCATGAATGTACTTCCTCTGAGTAATAAACACACCAGAATTTGTATACACAAGTTCTAATCCAAGAAAGTATGTTAACAACATAGACACATAAGTAAATAACTTCTGAGTTGGTCTTCTTTATGAATAAAGAAGAATCTGCTTTGCTATCAACAAATCCTTGATCCTGCAAATATGTAACAAGCATATGGTTCCAAGCTCTAGGCGCTTGCTTCAGACCATAGAGTGCCTTCCTAATCTTGCATACATGACCTGGTTTGTCCTTATCTTCATACCCTAGTGGCTGAGCCATATACACTTCTTCTAAGATCGATCCATTTAGAAATGCATTCTTAACATCTAACTGATATAGGTTCCAATTTTTAAAAGCAGCAACACTTACCAAAACCCTAATTGTTGGCATCTTAGCCACAAGTGAAAAAGTTTCTTCAAAATCCACTCCATGGGTTTGAGCAAACCCATTTGCCAATAGCCTTGCTTTGTACCTGTTTATAGAACCATATGAATTCTTCTTGATTTTATATATCCACATAGATCCTATTACCTTCATACTTGACTTCTTGGGGACCAAATCCTAAGTATTGTTTTATTGAAGTGCTTCAACTTCTTCCTGCATGGCTTCTCTCCATTATTTCTTCTCATTAGCTTCTTCAAATGAAGAAGGTTCTTCTGTCATAGATTCTTTAGTGATGTACACAAAATGCTTGGTGACTAATGATGTGTCATAGCCATACCTTATGGGTTTTTAATTCTCCCTTTGAGATCTTCTGAGTGCTTGATTGGAGGACTTTGGAATGTCTTCCAATTGCATGAACTTGGTCTTGCCTTTTGACTTCCAAGCCTTGAAGTAAATCTCTTCTTCATCCTCTGAATTGACATCTTCTGGTTTTTTTTTATCTTCTTGGGCGAAAGTTGGAAAATCACTTTTCGAATCATAAGGTATCTTTATCTTCCTTCAATCATCTTCAAACCATGACTTATTTTCATCAAACACTATGTCCCTACTAACTATAAAAGATTTGTTAATGGGATTGTATAACCTATATCCCTTTTGGTTTTGGTCATAGCCAATGAATATACACTTTTTAGCTTTTGGATCAAGCTTCCCTCTAATATGTGAGGGAATATGTGCATAATCAATGCACCCAAAGATTTTGCAATGGTCCATTGAGGGTCTCCTACCATTCCATACCTCATATGGTGTCATTCCATCCAAATATTTGGATGGGAGCCTATTAATCAAGTATGTGGCTGTGGAAAGAGCCTTAGTGGATAGGTAATTTGGTAGTTTCTTTTCATTCAAAATTGATCTTGTAGTCTCTACTATTAGTCTATTCCTCCTCTCTGCCTATAGAAAAGATGCTCATCATCTTTACCTTGCTTCGATGTCATATTCATGATCAAGAATGAATGTTCTTGGTCTTATGTGTAGTTTTTATAATCTCTTCTACCGCTGAAGCCTCCTTGGTAGTTGTTGGTGTAGCCTTGATTGTAGTTGTGATGGTAATTACTTCCTCCTTTGTTGAACTTGCCTCTAGGCTAACCATAGTTACCTCTATGGAAGCCTCTTCCCCTCTGATTAGTTGTGTTGCTGAAGAATTCTTTTGTGATGTGATTTGTTAGACCATAGATATTGCAAGGTGAAGTATTTTAGGATCTCCCCCTGCCTTGGTTTCCTCCTCTACCCCTTGCTCTAGTACCTCTTCCTCTACCTATGAAGTTCACTTAAGAGGTACTAGCCTCTCCTTCATTATTTTTGCCTTTACGTTTATCCTAAGTTTTATTTATATTTGTATAAAGGGCAGAAGATTGATTACCTCTAGAGTTGTCTTCATTCTTGTTGAGCTTTGTTTCATGGTTGAAGAGTTGCCCCATTAATGTATTGAGATCAGGTATTTGCATATCCATATAAAGATCCATTAATTTAATGAAGGGCTCCCACCTATCATCAGATTTGATGGCATTTATGATCTACCTTACTATATGTTCTTCTCCTATCTCCTCTTCAATGCTTGCAAGCTGGTCAGCCACATGCTTGATCTTGGTCACATAATCAGCTGCACTTTGATTTGGTTGCTTTTTTAGGGTTGTAAACTCCATCCATAGTTGGTTCTTCCTAGCTCTTGTATTTGATGAGAAGTATGAGCAAAGTACTTCCCAAGTCTCTTGGGAGGTCTTGCAATTCCTAATGTGAGGTAATAAGAAATAAGATATTGCGTTAAGTAGATAAGACCTGGAAAGAGCATCCTTTGCATACCATGTGGTCAACCTTTCCTGTTCTTCCCTTATGGGTTGATTTTTTGTCTTGAATGTTGGCATTTCTTCATCTCCTAAGATGTATCCATATCAACTTCTTCCTTCGAGGTAGGCTTGCATCCTTAGTGACCATGCTGAGTAGTTGCTTCTGTCCAATTTTTCAATGAATGATGGAAATCCATCTCCCATCTTGCTTCTTGTTGCTTGGATACCACTGTTGAGGAGATGATGTATAGTCTTGAGAGATGAAGTGGTGCTGCAAAACGGTGCTTCACACCTGCCAAGAACAAGTGGTGGAGAGTGTAGTAGGCCTCTTTGGCTTCCTAATTATCACAAATAATCATTTATGTGCTTTGGAACATGATCCACTAATCAATGGATCAAAACAGTTTAGTAGGAAGTTGATCCAAGATCATAGACTTGCTATTTTAGTCTCCGCATATGTTCAATAGAATGAATAGTGCTCTCAACCTACTAGCAATTCGCAAAATTCCTTTTGGTGCTATCTAATTAACTTAGATAACTACCAAGAATGAGTTATTTCAATAAAAAAGATGGACTAAACACTGAGAATGATGCTTAGCAAGTTACATGACTTGCCTGACATTTTTGGGGTGCTTGAGACTAAAGACTAGAGAGTAATAATATGAAGATATCTCACGATTCAGTGAAGAAATAACAATGAAACTTTGTAGCTATGAAGTAGAAAGTATGTGATTCTATAAACTTTAGATCACATCAAATGATCAACTATGTACTCAGAAGAAGCTTTGAGAAATTCACTATTCTGAGATGGTCATAGCAGAGAAGTGAGGTAGAGAGATGATCTATGTATATGCATTAAATCACATAATAATACAATGTCATTGGCAATGTTTAATTGCACAATGTGAGGGAAGTGAACTGGCTATGAGATGAGCACACTAATCACTTAAGTCCCTCTCAAAATGATCTCATAATCGGGCTTTTCTAATCACTCTTGTCTGCGAGTCTTTTTGTTCCTCTTTTATAGTTTAAGTTGGAGCCAATCTTTGAATTCAAATTCAAATGCTCACCTAAAAGTAAGTCCTAAACTATAGGTTTTGTTTTCTCATCAAATAACTCGAGATTTGATTCCATCTAACTCCTCATGGAAATAATGCATCTAACATATGCACTTTTACATGGATAAAAGTAATTGATCTTACAAGGGAATGATCATATGTGATTATATGGAATACATGCTAATTATCCAAGTATGTAGGCTTGGATTCTCTTGCACCAACATCTCGGCCATCCCTAATGCCTCCATCCCAAAACTTGCAAGTCAAATCCCCCTCCCCATCATTTTTCTTGCATCACTCTCTCTCTCTCTCTCTCCCTCTATCCCGCTCTTTCTCTTTCTCTCTCCCCATGCCACTTGCCATTTTCCCTCCCACAATGCCCCCTCTATAGCTTGCACTCTCTATAGACCTGCACCACTCTACCATCTCCACCTTGTGCACCTCCTCCTCCCTCAAATCCCTCTTGCTCTCTCGCATCCTAAGCAATGCTAGCATAAGCAATCAAGCACACCTTTCTCTATCTAGCTATGCACACTCCATTGTGGCCAACCATATTGATGCATAGACAATTAGCATCTGACTAACATGTAATTCTCATAAGCAATCACATCAAGCACTAATGCCTCTTTGTCCACGTACAAGCTTGCATGCTCTCTGCAACCTCATCACAATCAGATCTGACCTATCATACTACTGTTTGATATGAAGTTTTCTTCCTAGTCTCCTCCATGCTCTTTGCATCCTCCAAATCTACACATGCATCTCACTAAGCTAAGAAAGGTGCTTACTTGCACGTTATGCAATTAAACATTTGAAAAGCCTATTTGCTTTAATTATATCCATCATTTTTTTCATGCTAGGCTAGGTCTACACATCATATATACGAGTTGGCTAGAATCTTCCAAGATTTGGAAGCTTCGACAAGGTTAACTTTGGCCAATAGTGAGGGTTCACAGTTGGCGAATGTGTTTGATGTGAGCTTTGATGTCAAGATTGAGGATGTATGTACTTTAAAGAGATAAAGATTGTGTGATATTCAGGGGCAAGTTCTTTAATGCTTTCACCTATAAAATTGAGTCTAAAGGCAAAAGAAATGACTCTTTGGTGACACCTTGTATAGGGGTTTGCGTAGCATGTAAATGCATAAAGTTTCCTTGTCCTCTTGTTACAACACAGAGAAATGGAGAGCTTGGTGAATGTTTAGATCTGAAGGGTGGGCTAAAGGTCGATGAATGTTTGAGAGTTGATGGTCATTCAAACATCTTCACTATTGATCACTACTCAAGAAAATTGCTATAGTACATCGAGAATAAGAGATCATTATATTTATGTATGATGGTGTTGATGGGAGCTAGATTTTGAAGATGATATACACACAAATAGGAAAGCATACATGTGGGAGTCTATCAAAAGATGTCGAAAACGAATTAATACAGGGAATATTGTCGCAAGATATATTTAAGAAGATAATTTGAGAGCCTAATTAAAGTTGGCTTCCAAAGCCATAATTAGGCAACCCCATTTTCGGCCTCCACTTTGGCATGTATTCAGTGAATGTTGAGATTCAGCAAGGCCACTTATCTCTTGGATTCTATATAAGCAAATGATTTGCACCATTGGGCATCTACCACCATTGCCACTGGACTGGTCCATTTCCGTGATCACTCTCTACATTTTGTTGCTCTTATGCACACTATTGGGGGTCACTCTATGATGATTATATAGAGCATGGGCATCCCTGTGAAGTTGGCTATTAACATTAGAGGGTGATTGAGTGGCTTCGATATTGTCTTTTTTTGTGATTCTGTTGCATTTCTCATGGAGAAAGTGTTCATCCTTGTTTGTATTGATCAATATTCTTGTATTGATTGTGTCGAGTTTCTAGAATGGTGTTATAGGAAACAAAGTGTTATAGGGTTAGCAAACATCTCAAAGCAATAGCTGATCAAGAGGTGTGATGCTTGTCAAATGGGAAAGGCACAAATGATACATCCACAATAATCTCTTGGACTTAGTATGCACAAAAGTGTGGGGAGCAAGTCAAGAACCTTCATTAGCAGGATCAAGTTATTATGTATCTTTTGTTGATGATCACACTAGATGGACAATTATATACTTTATAAAAAATAAGAGTGAACATTGCTTCAAGAGGTATCTAGCACATGCGGAAAACCATATAGGTAGATCATTAAAGAAGCTTAGATTTGATGGAGGGGAAGAATACTTCTCCTAGGATATTGATGAGTGCTTTCAAGATAAAGGGTTCAAAAGAGAATTCACCACTAGGTACTCCCCTCACAAAAATGGAGTTGAATAAAGGAGGAACAAAACCCTAGTTGGATCAACAAGGACTATGGTTGAAGAAAAGAATCTACCACTTTATCTTTTCAATAGATTTCCATGCAAATCTCTTCAAGCTATGATTCCTTATGAATCTTAGAGTGGTAAAAAACCAATTCTAGGTCATTGCAAAGTTCTTGGTTGGTTAGTATATGTACATGTACCTTCACAAACTTGAGGGAAATCAAATGAAAGAGCAAACAAGGTTTTGCTCGTTGGCTATGAATCAACACAAGTGGGCTATATATTCTATAATCCAATTAAGAAGAAATTGAAAACATGTAGGGATGCTATATTTCAAAACATATGTAATGGTATGAAGGGGATAAATAGAAGGTAAAACTACCCTATGATCTTGAGTCATATTTTCATGCATTAGATAGCACACATGATGCACACATGCAGGACTCTAGGAGTGAATCAAAAGATGAACAAGATGATGAAGAAAGAGACTACAAGCTATGAAAATCAAGAGGGTAGGCCAAAATGCAAGAATGTGGAGAATGCTCAAAACACAATCATAAAAGATCAACAAGGGAAAGAAGGAAACCTAAAAGGTATGGTTATGAATCTATTTTTGTAACCAAACATACCATCTATTTGGCCAAAGCTTCAATTTGAGAGGAGCCCTCAACATATGAAGAAGCAAAAGGTAATCCTAATTTGGAAAAATCCATGAAGCAAGAAGTTGAAGCTCTCAAAGAGATGGATACATGAGAGTTGGTTCCAATGCTAGCCAAAACAAAGGTAATAGGCTACAAATGGGTCTAGAAATGGAAAACAAATTTATATCCATCATTTTGTAGGTACAAAGCCACATTGGTTGCGAAAGTATGATCTCAAACTCAAGGCATAGACTATGACGAAACTTTCTCATCTGTAGCCAAGATGACCACCATCAAGACCCTGCTTAGTGTTGCAATTGCAAGGAATTGGAAGCTACTTCAACCTAATGTGAAGAATGCTTTACTCAATAAATGGATCATTGAGGATGTAAATACGTCACAACCCCTAGGGTTTGAAAAACCTAGTTATCCTACGTCTATGTGTAAGCTTAAGAAAGCTATGTATGCTTTAAAAAAAGCCCCTAAATCTTGGAGCTATAGATTGGTGACTTATTTACAAGATCATGGATTCAAATCAAGCAATGTGGATCCTTCATTGCTCATCAAGAAGGTTCATAATGAAGTTATATATTTATGTTTTTATGTAGATGAAATAATTATGAATCGTGATGATATGAATGGAATAAAAAGGATAAAAAAGCATAGGCAAGAGGGAGTCAAGATTAGTGATGTTGGAGAGATGACACTCTTCTTAGGAATTCAATTCATCTATATAGATCAATGCATGTATTTGAATCAAGGAAGGTATATTCAAGTTCTAGTTCTTAGATTCAAGATGGATAATGCAAAGCCTACAAGAACACCCAAGGAGATGAGTCATAAAAGTAGTGTTTATGAAGTTGAATAGACTGAAGACATGAAGGAGTATCAAACTTGTAGGTAGTCTTGTCTATGCTACACATACAAGCGTGGACATTTCCTATATTATAGGATTGCTAGGTAAGTACATGCACTCTCCAAGAGATCCACACATGCATGTAGCTAAGATAGTACTCAAGTATCACAACGGGACTATTATTGAAGGTATGTTGTACTCTTATACATTAGATATGGATCTCAAGTTGTATTCAAATGTAGATTAGGCATGATCAAAGGATGATAGGAGAAGTACATGTAGGTTTCTAGCATTGACAACATCGAAGCTTGTGTCTTGGAGTTCTTAGAAGAAACCTTCTATTACACTATCCTCAACTAAAGCTTAGTACAAAGGTTTGACCATAACAAGTCAAGAATTTATCTAGTTAAAGGACTTATATGTAGACTGGTGACTTGTGAGTGCCAGACCTCACATATTTGGAGATAACATATGTTCAATGCCTTTAGTAGCAAACCCTTTATACCATGCAAGAACAAAACATATAGAGGTTCATTATCACTTTATCAGGGAGAAGCTCTTGGCAAATGAAATTGGTCCTTGATTTGTTCCAACACATAAACAAGTGGCATATATCATGACCAAAGCTCTAGATGGAGTTAAGCTTTGTAGGCCCGAAGCAATTCCAGGGATCCAAATCATCAAAGATTGAAGATTCAAGCATATTTAGCTTGAGAGGGAGCCCTAAGATCAACAAGTTCTCAACATGTTTGAAAAGATAAAGTCTATCGAAGATAAAGAACAAATTCACTTCTTAAAGAAACCTTAGTCTTGTGGGAGATCTTATGCTTTCTCTTATAAATCCATTATCTACTTATTAGGTGATCAAATTCTCTTGTATCATATTTTTAGAAACCTTCGTTAAGGATGTAATAGGATTCAGTAGCCATGAGTTAAGTGGCTGAGATCACTACCAAATATTTTCAATCAAATTTGATTAGATTTCCTAGATTATAGGAAAAGAGAGTTCATCACATCTAGTGCTATCCAATGTGGATTAGACGTTCAAATTCAAATAAAGAATCATAGAAAAGCATGAGGGAATGTGTAAGATGGTATATAAACACTCTACATACTTGTACACATAGCGAGAAGTGAACTCAAATAAATTTGATATATTCCTTGTCCATTGTGCATTTCTTTGGATCATGTTCTCCAAAGTCACCAGACTTGGAGAGGTTTTCTCTAACTCCTCATAAGTCCAATGCTTAAGATTAAGGACTCATTGGGGATTTATTACTTTATATATTATATTTAAATAATTGTGCATAATTTCAATTCATAATTTGCGAGAAACATATCATTTTGGCCCTCACGGTCATTCTCTACACATTTATGAAAAAGCCGGATGAATACCTATTGAATAATAGCTACTCAAAAATATAAGCCACCATCCTCTAAGAGGAATTCACCCAGTTATAATCAAGCTGGAAGAACTAAACATTTGAGGGTGCATGTTTCAATCATGAATAGTGAGTTTCATGCAATAACGCATGTGCAAAGTAATCTCTTTTCGACCAATCTTTTCTCAGTGACTTTCCAATGTAGCTAGGGTGTTTTGTTGCATCAATCTGAAGCTTATGAGATGAATTAAAGTCTCCAATAGTAAAAGGGCAGGTTAGCTCATCCAAACTTCAACATCTTGAACATTAGATTTCTACTCAATTCTCTTTTTGAAGAACTTTCACATATGTGATTAGTTCTTTTTTTTTAATATAAAGGAAGTTCGGCAATAGCCTACTCTCCCGGACTTGAATTAAATAAAGAAAAGTACAAGAGAAGGGGACTAGTGCCCACGGGACCCCCCAAATCCCACAAAGCAGGGGAAGCTTTTACAGAGCTTAGATGGCATTACAAAGAAGGTTAATTACCCTCTCATCACCCTCATGTGGGGCCCACTTGGGTTTAAGCTTGTTATCGATCAAAAGGAGTACTTGATGATGCCTAAAGGGGGGGGATTTTTTACAGTTGACAATCCTTTTGCCAAGGAGGAACAACGATTTCTCAATTGACCACTCCTTGCGGGAGTCACCGAAGTTGAAAGCACATCTTTCCCGCCAGATTTTCCATAGTACCTCCCCTCTGATGGCGTTCCAGAGAGTCGCGGAGCAGCCGATCGCTTCTCCCAGCAGGGCTTGCTGCCAACTGAGACGTTTTTGAAGTCTAATTCTCTTTCCAACCACCTGCCAGAGTCTGTTGGAGTTGGGGCAGGTAAAGAAGATGTGTGAAACATCTTCGATATACCGGTGGCAGCGTTTGCACCAGGGAGGGATCCCACAAATTTTGCTAGCCTTAAGGTTGGTCCAGATTCCATGATGAAGAATTTGCCATAAGAGGACAGACTTTTTGATTTCTATGAGGGGGTGCCAGATAGCCATGAACTTCATGTCCCACCGAAGCCGCGTCCATGACAGGCACCACTTTTTGTTGAGGTTAACCTGATAGTCGATCGTTTCTTTGATGTTCGGGATTTTTGATAGGCTATTCCCATTGTGCCATTTGAGACCTAGCGAGCTCGACATGTCGTGTCCCATGAGAAGGCGAACTTTATGTCGGTCCCAGGCGAGGCATCTGCTTTGCAAAGTGTTCCATTCTTCATGCGAAATGTTGATGCTAGGATCAATATCCTCAAAGTTGATCCAGCGGTTGGTGTCTTGTTTCCAGAGATGTTTCCATTTTTTGAAGCCTTTGTTCCATAGCTTCTTAGCATTTTGAATGTTCCAAGATTCCACACTCCGGATGCCATGGATCGGAAACCAGATAGAGTCGTTTTGTCTGATACCAGCAGCCCACTTCCAGTCTTCACTTATTCTTGTGAAGCTTTTGACTTTATTCCAACTCTTCCAGAGGGAGCACACCAGATTAGAGCCTTTCGGGAAGACGGGGATCGGGGAAAACAGCAAGGTCAAGATGTCAAGATTCTTCCAATTTGGGAAACCCATGAGCGCCAACTCATGCTTGTTTCTGAAGATCAGCTTGGCCCACGAGGCCTCCCCGTTGCACCAAGCCTTAATCATCCATTTGGCCGACAGTTTGTTAGCCATGCACCCAATGTCCAAGATACCAAGTCCCCCACTATCTCTATGGCTGGTGCAGATGGACCATTTGATTTTAGGCACCCCCCTCCTATTGTGGTCGCCCGTCCAAAGGAAGTTTCTACAAATACTATCCAGTTTGGACAGATCATGCTCTTTCGGTCTCCAACAAGAAAGGAAATAAATGGTAGATGATAAGAGGAACGTGTTGATAACCATAGCGCGACCAGCAAGATTGATTTGCATACCTCTCCAATAGTTAAGATTGTTTTCGAGTTTGGCAAGCACCCAGTTCCATCGCTGTTCCATAGAGACGCCGAACCCCAAGGGAATCCCAAGAAGCCGAAAAATTTGGCCCTGCGGAATGATTTGACAGCCATGATCAATGAGAAGGCCGGGCTGAGGCCCACCAATAGCTCGAAAGGCGGTCTTAGAGTGGTTGATTATGGATCCAGAGGCTTCACAAAAAGTAGCAAGACACTTCCAGAACGTCTCAAGGCTGGTACTATCATTGTGCACAAAAGCGTTCATATCATCGGCAAAAAGTCTCATGGTGATCTGACTGTGGTCATGCGGCAAACGAAGGCCTTTAATGTTACCAGCTTCCACCTGATGCTCCACCAGCCTGCTAAGCCCTTCCGTGGCAATGGCAAAGAGAAGGGGAGCCAATGGGCACCCTTGTCTGATAGATCTTCTAAGTTTGATCACCTTTGAAAGATTTCCATTAATGTTAATTTGGGTCGATGCGTTTCCGAGAAGGGTCGCGATAATCTTGGTGAATTTCTGACTACAACCAAGATCTTGTAGCGACTGTAGAATATAGTCCCATTCTAGCCTGTCGTAGGCTTTGTCAAAGTCGATCTTGAGGAAAACTACGTCTTGTTTAGACTCATTTGCAAATTCAAGACCTTCCCAGATATCTATGATGGTTTCCAAAATTGACCTGCCTTTGATGAAACCTTTTTGGTCCTCGCTTAGCCACGCTCTCAAGTGGCAAGAGATTCTGTTGGCAATGACTTTGGCGATGATCTTGTATCCTGTTTGGAGCATTGTAATGGGACGCCAGTTCTCTATTCTGTTCTTTTCCCCTTTTTTGTGAACTAACTTGATAATGCCATTGTTGAGACAAGAAGGAAGCGCGCCGAACTTGAGTGCCTCTTGCCAAACCAAACGAAGAGGGGTGGCAACCACCAACTTGAAGGATTTAAAGAACTCGTTAGTGAACCCGTCGGGTCCCGGGCTTTTACCTGTGATTAATTCTTATAAGTACAAGGAACTGTTATCTTAAGTGAATTGCACATCAACTTCAAGGTCCTTGAAGGCTTTCTTCTACCATAGTTTTCATGCATTTTCTTCTCACCTTAGCCAATTCACCTATTGCGGTAGAAGCCTTAGGATTCTCTCATGTACTCACCCTCTCTTTTATACTTTTGCACTCGCATTTATATATGTGATTTCTTAGATGGCTACTCATTACCCGTAAAAAAATATTTAATATTCTCTAGAAACAAAAACCATTTCAACTAAATTGTATTATTTGATGGTAGTGATTAATAGTTGTTGAATACAATAAACATGGACTTGAGAAGCATCCTATATTATAAACACCTTCCATGTAATAATATGGGCTAGCTATTGTTCATGGATGCTTCAAAACTAAATTATATATTGCAAAAAGCACGTTTTACATCCTACACTAGGCTTTGTTTTTTACCTAATTAATCTTCTTGAGTAAAATGCTTTTTATGTGTCGAATGATTTGTACTACTTTCTTTCAAATCTCAATATTTGCAGGACCTTCAACTTATATTCTTTGATTGTTTTCAAATCCCTAACCTTAAAATACTTTAATCTCTAGCTTTTAATATTTTTTGTATTATCATCCAAAATTCATGAGTGTGCACATATATGGGCCAAGGTGTTTCATATGTATTACTAATTATGTGAATCATGAATGTATTCTATGTGAATGTGCGTATTTATTTTCTACACAAAAGGATGCATATGTTCACATATCTGTATCATGTAGATATGTATGTGAAATCTAATTTTGCATAGCTATAAGCATGCATGTGATTGCATGTCTCATTGTGCATAGAAATTACATGGATATTGATGGATGCATTTTCTAGTACTCCAATACAACTATGGAAGATGGTTGACCTCCATTAGGCCCACACTTAGTGATATATTCTCATTACTCTAGACATTTCTCTAAAATTATGCATAGAGTCAAAATGAAACTTTACAACATTAGGCTAGACCATGAGGTCTACAAACACACCGTGCATTAAAGCAAATGGAGGCTCCACATGATAACCATCCACTTCAAGACAAATCTTTTTTTTTTGCGACACTCTCTTCCTATGTGCAGAGACATAGGCACACGAACTTTGCAACTTCTCACATTTTACTTAGTAGAGAGCCTTGGGAATTTGGCACACTTTGGGTAAATATGAGAGACCGAATTCTACTTGAAATCAACATTGTTTACAAGAATGAGAGTGAAAAAATTGCTAAACAATTTGGTACAAACGAAACTATGAAAGCCTAACCACACGTCTCCATAGAGAGGCGTAATATCACGTAAAAAGGAGATAAGATAAAACATGGGCTCCTTGTTTGAGTTTATTACTTCATTAAGCTAAGAGGAGATGCAAGGAATTCGAGAGAAAAGGTGAAAGGATGATTATATAAAAGCTTTTATTTTCCTATGATCTAATTAACCACCAACCACCCAATAATCACTGTAGGAGCTCTTTTGTGGTGGGTATTTGAAAGTATTTGAGCTCAATTGATTACCATGGAGACTTTAACTTCATCAAAAAACTTTTGGTCCTCCCTTTTTTTCCACTTTCAAAACTCGTGTATAAGTCCCTTTTTATGTTTGCAATTTTTTTCTAACACTACCCCTCAAGTCTCAAATCCTAGGCCCTTCATTCCATTGCATGTGTTAAAGTGTTGTAGCTTTAATCTATCCAATGCTTTCATAAACATTTCTACATACAAATCCTTTGTAGTCACATGATCCGATACATCCTTTGACATGATCATCTCTTTATTTAAGGGTTAATGGACTTCTATGTGCTTGGACCTTTCATGGAACACAAGGTTTTGCATCAAGCATATGCTATTGATATTGGCATAAAAAATAGGTACTTGCTTAACAAATCAAGATAAATAAACAATTTATATAGCCAACTGAGCTCACATGCAACTTTTTCTAAGCCTCTCTACTACACTCTAGTTGAGAAGAGAGCCATTTTGTGTTATTTCCTTCGTAATTATGAGTTGAACTTTGTTCTTTGCATGATGATGTATCCACTCATGATCCTCATTTCATCCTTGGAACCTATTTAATTAGCATCAAAATAAGTGTTGTCAGGATCTTGCTCACGCTTAAACAAAGGTTACGAATGCAAAAAACACATAGAAGAATAGACACAACAAGAGACGAGACAGAATGCATATTGGGTGCAATCTCCCCCCATGCACTCTGTTTCAACAGTCCAAAGAGTGCATGTATTTATAAGAACTTTTGATTACGTCAAAAAGAGTGGTTACATGAGAGCAGCTTCGAAAAGCAAGCGTGAAACTAAAAGTTGGTAACTTTTATAGAAAGCCATTGCTTTCAATAACAGAAACTGCGGTCTACAACGACCCTTATTCTAACCATTACTTTTCTAACTATTTCTAACAATAGAACCTTCAACACAGCTTTATTTACAAAGTAAATAATAATTATTCTGATTATTGATATCTGCCTTTCATGCTTTGCACGCTCCTCACGAACCTTCAGCTGCTATATCAAAAACATCAAAAACACATTAATACATCAATAATCTAACACTCTAACAATGCATTGTTCAATAATAATATAACACTCCAACAATGCATTGTTCAACATATTCCATGTTACAATCCAACAATGCATTGTTCAACATATTCATGTTACACTCCAACAATGCATTGTTCAACATATTCCATAAGTTATAACATGCCCCTCAATTGAAAAATCAACTGACCTCAGTTGATAAAATAATAAACATGGATGGCCAGTCACATGTTTCATCACTGAATAAAAAAAATAGGCATGTGCCATGTAAAAACACATGCATGGAAATGTTCATGGAGCTGTTACATTAATGTGTTTGTGTATGATATGCAAAAATTAAGTGGTCATAATAAGGTGTTAATTGTGTTTTATGTATCCATTGACATTCTTCAATAGAGTGATTTTTGTACTTAACCAAATATCGATGATATTGAGTACCTGTGCGTGTAGTAGTGACATCATGATCAATGATTTTCTCAGGAACTAAGATTTCAGATTGTTCTTCAATTAGAGGAGGGTCATCAAGAAGTGGAGCAAGTGGTAAAGTTCCGTTAAATGGTTTAAGTAAACTAATATGAAAAGATTTATGTATAGTCCAATGAGATGGAATATCTAATCTAAATGAATTATCATTAATTTTTTCTATAATGCAAAATGGTCCATAATAGTGTGGTGCAAGTTTACTTTTAGGATGCTGCAAAATATTTTTGAGACGTGTTTTAATGATACGCAACCATACAAATTCATTTTCCTTGAATTCTTTGGCTAATCGTTTAGTATTGATATTACGTGTATATCGCTCTTGACTTGTCCTAATGTGCTCGTGAACATCACGAAGTATAGAAACGTGATCTTGAGCAATAGAATCAGCCATCGGAATGTCGATTTGGGTGAGGGACATGGGAGTGGGAAGCTTTTGACCAAAAACAATTTCAAAAGGTGCACGACCTATAGTGGTGTGTGCAGTGTTATTGTAAGCAAATTGAAGCAATGTAAACTTTTCATCCCAGTTAATTAGGATTATCTAATGAATAACAATGCAATAAATCAAGAATAGTATTGTTTGTAGCCTCACTTTGTCCATTACTTTCAGGATGAAATGCAGAACTAAAATCTATTTTAGAACCAAAATGTTGAAATAAGGCAACCTAAAAATGATTACAAAATCTAACATCACGATCAGATAACATTACTTTAGGAAATCCATGATGTGGGAAAATGCATTTAATGAATAATTTTGCAGCTTGAGGTGTAGTCAAAGTTTTTCTAAATGGAATGAAATATGCAAATTTACTAAACCTATCAACTATTGTCCAAATCATATCATTATGTGATGAAGTGATGGGAAGACCTGTGATAAAATCCATAGAGATTTGTTCCCATGGTCATTTGGAATGGGAAGTGGCATTAATAATCCAAATGGTTTACCATGATGACGTTTGACACGCTGACATACAATGCATTGAGAAACATAATGTGCAATATCCTTTTCCATGTATGGCCAAAAGAAGAAATCTTTGCAAGTAGAAATGGTGCTCTGTATGCCTCTATGACCCATGTAAGATGGTTCATGCATTTCTTTGATAACAAAATCTTTAAAAGCTTGGGTTATGCATAATCTATGTTGAAAATAAAGAAAGCCATTATGAAATGTATAATGTTCATCAGATAAAGATGCACCATTGGTGAAATCATGCCATGCACGTGAAAAATACAAATCAGATGCGTAAGTGGAAACCATTTCTTGAAAAGAATGAATTTGGATGGCAGAAATATTATTCAAAACAACAGAATGCAAAGGGAAACGACTAAGAGCATCAACTACAACATTAGCTTTACCAAGTTGATATTGTATCATGGGTTGGAAATATTGAATGAATGATGCCCATTTAAGATGCCTATCAGAGATTAAGGGCTGATTTAATAAATGCTTAATAGCTTGTTGATCGGTTTTGATTAAGACCTCAGAGCCCATAAGATAGTGTTTCCAAATTTGCAAAGCATGCACAACTGCTAACAATTCTTTATCATACGTACTATAATTCTGTTATGAGGGCTTAAGCTTCCTACTCTCAAATGCAATGGTATGGTGATTTTGCATTAAAAAAACACCTATTCCTGAACCACTAGCATTAGTAACGACATGAAAGGGTTGTGAAAAATCAGGTAATTGTAAAACAGGTGCATGTGAAAGTGCTTGTTTTAGTTTGGCAAAGGACTGTTGTTGGGTAAGTCCCCATGCAAATTTTATTTTCTTTTTCAACAACAAGGTAAGAGGTAATGCTAAATAAGAAAAATTTCGAACAAACTTCCTATACAAACTAGCCAACCCAAGAAAAGAACGAACATCATTAACTGATTGTGGTGTAGGCCATTCTACTATAACACTAATCTTTTTCGGATCCACATACACACCTTCACTTGAAATAATATGTCCTAAATATTATAACTTACGTTGAAAGAAGTAACTCTTTTCAGGATTAGCATAAAGTGTGTTCTCTCGTAACAAATGAAAAATTGTTTCAAGATGCTTTTCATGTTCACTATCATTTTTATTGTGAACAAGTATATCATCAAAAAATACAAGAACAAGAGCTTGATAATCAAGAAAAATATTGTTCATCATTCGTGCAAATGTAGCAGGGGCATTAGTAAGTCCAAAGGGCATTACCATAAATTCATAATGGCCAGTTTGAGTTCTAAATGCAGTCTTGAAAATATCACTTTGTGTCATACGAATCTGATGGTAACCTGATTTAAGATCAATTTTACAAAAGACACGAGCTCCTCGTAACTTATCTAAAAGATCATCTATTCGAGGAATAGGGTATCTATTCTTTATTGTGATCTTGTTAAGGGCTCTATAATCAATGCACATTCGATAAGTTTTATTCTTCTTCTCAACTAAGAGAACTCATGCTCCAAATGGGGAAGAACTAGGCCTTATAAGTCCTTTCTGTAGTAGGTCTTTTACTTGGTTTTCTATTTCCTTTTGGTGTAGTGGGCCATGTCTATAAGGTGCTTTATGAGGAGGAGAACTACCAAGGACTGAGTCTATGCTATGGTCAAAGGATCATCGAGAGGGTGGTAGTGGAAAGGGATACTCAGACATAAAACAATCCTTATAAGTACTCATGAAAGGTTTATATGCATCAGGAAGTGTATGAGTATAATCATTGATGACATTGACAAAAACAATGCATGAGTTGAATCCTTTCCTAAATGCACGTTTTACTTGAGTGTAACTAATCAGTGGAAACGATTGAAAATCATGCCGTGTAGACAAACTAATGACTTGACCTTTGAATTCAAAGTTAAAAGTATGCATATGGTAGTTAATACGTGGGTTATAATGGTGACGAAAAGGCATACCTAGTATAACATCGTAAGATTGCAAAGGTGCAATTAAAAATGTTCGTGAATCAACATATGGGCCTATGCTAATCGTAACATCTTGCACTTCTCGTGTTACATTATAACGACTACCTTGAAATGCAGCTTTCACTTTATACAAGGAAGGAAACGTTTGTAATTTAAGGTCTTGTACTAATAAATGTGAAATGAAGTCATGTGAACTACCATCATCATGTAGAATTTTAACTAGTTTATTATTTATTATACCCTGCATGCAAAATAGAGAGTGAAGAGAGATATCGTTACCCAAGATACTTAAGTCTTTCTCCAATGATTCCTCTATCCAAATAGGAGGAATTTCTTCATTATGGACCTCCATGTTATGCAATTGAGTTGTAGCGGGTTTCATGTGAAGGGGTCGCAATCTGCACCTTATTTTTGTATGTCCAGGTTTACCACAATTCCAGCAAGTGAGTCGTAGTCGCTTCTGTTGGGCATCCACCGCTGAAGTTTGAAGGGTAGGTGGTTTGGTTGGTTGGAGAGATGAAGCAACAGGTGGAGTTGAGTAATTGGATTGTGGAGGACGAGGAAAAATAGGGTAAGATGGGGCATTAACAGTACGCTTCATAAGAAATGTAGGTTTAACAGAAATGGTCGTTGACGTGGTTGTTGTAGTCAGAGTGACTTGGTTATGGATTGGAATTCTTTTTCTGCATCATAAGCAAAAGATATAGCTTCGTTGAGGGTTGTAGGCCGTAAGGTGTGAAGCTTAGCTTGGATTCCCACTTCCAAACCATCTTCATATTTCTGCTGCAAGATATCTTCCGGTACTTCTTCAAGCATTCGAACGAGTAGTAAATTTTGCCAGAACCGCTTCGTGTAGGTAGTAACCGTATCACCCTCCTTCCATGTAAGGGTCGTCCATGCACGTCGAACATGCAAATGGTATTGAGGAGGAAGAAAAGAATCCTTAACTTTTTCTTGGAAAGCCTTCCATGTTGTTGGACGCTTAGTACTGTGCCGCAGGACACTCCACCAGAGTTGAGCTTTACCTACTAAATAGTTAGTTGCAAATTTAACTTTTTCACTTTCAACATACATTTCATCAGTATAAAAATCATCAAACTGTGACAGCCAAGAAAGTACTAAAGGCCCATCCTTTCGGCCATCAAATTGTAGAAACTGGTAGTTTCTAGTACCAATCTTCGAATGAGTAACATCAGATTGGGCAGAAACAATAGCTTTTGCTACTCTCGTAAGGTTGTCTTCCTCAGCTTGTATTTTTTTGGAGGACTTCATCACGTTGTCGGATCTCATTTTGAGCTCCTTGAAGCTCATCCCGCAAGAGCTCTAGTTGTTGTTCAAGTGTTGCCTCAGGTAGAGGTGAATTACTGTAATCCTCCATGGTGCTCTTGGACCCTTAAGCTAGTGCTTTCCTCTCTAGACACACCCTAAGTTAGGGAATGTACCCTAGCAGAAAAGTACCCTGTCAGGATGTACCCTGGTGTACCCTGACAGGATGTACCCTGGTGTACCTTGAGAAGTATACTCTGGTGTACCTTGAGAAGTGTACCCTGACCGGATGTACCCTGAGATGCGCCGCGTCACCTCGCACTGTGCCACCTTGAAAAGTGAGAAAAACTGCAAGTTATGTTAAATATAAGAGGAAAGAACTTGAGTGACAACTCCAAGAAAGAGTGTAGTGGTAAAAGTACTTCCCTTGAAAGTTGGAGGTTGTGGGTTCAAATCCTCCTACCTTAGGGAATCTAAACCTCTCTATTGCCACTCAAAATTAAAATTGCCTTGCGCGTAGCCAACGGTCGCCAAGGGAGCCTTGGGTGCCAATGTTGCCAATGTATTGCCTAAGTTATTGCCTAAGTTCTTTGCCTTAGTCGACGCCTTGGAGTAAGCCAAAGGAGTAAACGTAGGTGTAAACGTAGATTCTAGAACTGGAACAGAAACAGGAACCGGAACCGGAACCGGAGACGGAGACGGAATCGGAATCGGAATCGCGAACAGAGAACAGAAAATAGAACCCTCTGTATTGATGCGTGCAGAGCTCTGATACCACTGTTGTTAGGATCTTGCTCACGCGCAAACAGAGGTTACTAATGCAAAAAACACACTGAAGAATAGACGCAACAAGAGGCGAGACAGAATGCAGATTGGGTGCAATCTTCCCCCATGCACTCTGTTTCGACAGTCCACAGAGTGCATGTATTTATAGGAACTTTTGATTACGTCGAAAAGAGCGGTTACATGAGAGCGGCTTCAAAAAGCAAGCGTGAAACTAAAAGTTGGTAACTTTTACAGAAAGCCATTGCTTTCAATAACGGAAACTATGGTCTATAACGACCCTTATTCTAACCATTACTTTTCTAACTGTTTCTAACAATAGAACCTTCTACGCAGCTTTATTCGGATTATTGATATCCGCCCTTTCACGCTTTGCACGCTCCTCATGAACCTTTAGCTGCTATATCAAAAACATCAAAAACACATTAATACATCAATAATTTAACACTCTAACAATGCATTGTTCAATAATAATTTAACACTCCAACAATGCATTGTTCAACATATTCCATGTTACAATCCAACAATGCATTTTTCAACATATTCATGTTACACTCCAACAATGCATTGTTCAACATATTCCATAAGTTATAACAATAAGCTTGTACATGTAATTAATCATTGAATCGATAATAGAGCCCTTCATTCAATGATCCTTTAATTTACCTAGATACCATTTTGGCTATATCAAGATGAGTAACTCTAGGTGTCTTCACAAATTGAGATAGCACTCCAATTGCATTTGCAATATCTAGTCCTGGCACAATCACATGTGAAAGTGAATGAATAAATGATATATACATTGTCAAATATTTCACCTCTCCACGCTCAGAATAGGTTACTTTAACATTAGTTTCTAATGGATTTGAAATGGGATTCCAATCGCACAAGCTGAATTTCTTGAAAAGATATAGAATGTATTAGCTTTGCATTAGATATATACCTAATACTTTGTATAGTATTTCAATCCCAATGAAGTAACTCAAAACCCTAAATCAAAGATTCTTAACTCACACCCTAGATTTCTCTTTATGTCAGTGATGTCTACTTTGAGAGAGTTTGAAGAAGCTTGTTGGAGGTAGAAAATTGAGTTGCCAAGTGATGAAGTTTGGTCCAACCAATTAGCACATGACCACTGCTTGAACTTTTCGAGATTCAAGTAGACCCTATAAGATTGTGATTAGTCCAATAAATTCCACAATGTACTTTAGAACATCAACGAGAAAGATTTGATACAAAATAGATAAGTTTCCACTTTGAATAGCTGAAAAAACTTGCCATGTTTGGATAAAACAATCAACCTCAAATGCTCAAAGCAGTGAGCATGATTACAATTGGAAAATTCCTATTGGAGGAATTTTATACATACATTTGAGTAGATAAAATTCACAAGAATCAAATAAATAAGAAATAAATGCTCTTGGAATAATCTTAACACTGAACAAAGTTATCCCTGATTTTTTAGGGTTATGTAGAGATAGACCTCGATACCTTAAATTACAAATTTCTAACAATCTACTAAACCAAATGGTCTAAAACTCTTTACATATACATCAGAGAGTAATATGGTTTAAATATATGCTCATTCATCCAATTTAAAAGCTCTATAAAAGGAGAACCATCTCCTACAAGATAGTTGTTGCTATAGAAGATGATGCAAAAATTGAATTACAACAAAGTAAATTATCAAATCACATGTATATTGAACAAAATTAATCTACAAATGTTTGTGAGTATCTATAAAGAATCTCATGAAGCTTTCCACACTTCTTCTTTCATAATTTGAATTTTAATCTAGGTGGATAGAGTTGCTATGATAAATGAATCAATTTCCTATAATCTAGGAAAAGTTCAAATCTAATTTGATTTAGATTTGATGACTAATTGAATCACGAATCTCAGCTACCACCAAACTTATGCAAGTTGGGCTTTTTATTTATCCTTTTACAACAATAAAACTCTAGGATTTTACATTAATAATTGATCTACAGAGGATCCTTACGGAATATCAAAGATGATTGTTGATGAAGGTTCTTCAAGTTATATGACACCTTTCAATGATGAAATTTGCAATAGAGAAAGTTCTTCCAAGCCCGATGCAATCTTACTAGACTTGCAAGTTCCCCTCAAGCTAAATCATGCTTGAGTCTTCATTCTCTAATAGGTTGAAAACATACCATTGATTTAAATCTACAAAGTTTCATCCCATCAAGTTCCTTTGTCATCATATTGGCTATTTGATTTTCAGTTGGCATGAAAGAAATGTCAATGTCTTTTGCCATGAGCTTCATGTTGATGAAGTGGTAACGAAACATTACATGTTTTGTTCTTGCATGGAAGATAGGGTTTGCTGCTAGGTGGATAAAGCTTACATTGTCTCCAAATATGTGAGGTTAGGAACCCATAAGTCCCAAATCTATGTACAATGCTCTAAACCATATTGCCTCTTGCATTGTTATGGTCAAAGCTCTATATTTTTCTTTAGCTCAAGATAAAGAAAATTTTGGATTCTTCTTGGAACTCCATGACACTAGCTTTGAGCTTGCAAATCCTAAGTAACTAGAGGTACTACTTCTATCATCCTTAGCTCCTATTGGATTTGCATCTGAATATATCTTGATATGCAAATATAATGAGTAGGGATATAATATATATTCATTGATTGTATCTTTTAGGTACTTAAGTACTATGTTAGCTACATCCTTGTGTGGTCTTCTTGGAGAGTGCATGAATTGACTAATTTCTTCTACACTATATACAATATCTAGATTATACCAAGCTACCAAACAAACTTTGATACTATTTATTGTATTCAATTCTCTCACCTTCATAAACATAGAGTTTTTGATTCATCTCGAAAGGTGTACTTGTAGGTTTATTGTTCTTTATTTTCAACTTTAGAAGTAGATCCAAATCTATCTTTCTTGAGTCAAATACATTCCTTCATCTATGTATATGACCTACATACCTAGGAAGAATGTGAGCTCACCTAAATCACTAATTTTGAACTCCTCTTGCATATGCCTTTTGATCCTTTGTATGCCATTCAATTTATCTCCGGTCACAATCATGTCATCTACATATACACACAAATTGATAACTTCATTGTGATCCTTCTCGGTGAACAAAGAAGGGTCTATATTGCTTAATCTAAAACCTTAATCTTGAACATATGTTACCAATCTAATATTCCAAGCTCTTGGAGCTTGTTTCAATACATAAAATGCCTTTTTGAGTCTCCATACGAAAGATGTGCAATTAGGGATTTCAAGTCCTAGAGTTTGTGACATGTATACTTATTCACTAACTCAGCCATTGAGAAATGCATTGTTCATATATAGTTGAAGTAGTCTCCAATTTCTTGCAACAACTACACTTAGCAATGTCCTAATTATAGTAATCTTTGCAATTGGTGAGAACGTGTCCTCATAGTCTATAACATGATTTTTAGCACATCCTTTGGACACTAATTTGGCCTTGTACCTATAAGTTGATCTATCTAAGTTTCTTTTAAACTTATAGATCCATCTGCAACCTATTAACTTCTTTTTAGTTTATATTGGAGCCAACTCCCAAGTGTCCATTTCTCTTAAAGCTTCTATCTCCTCTTTCATAGCTTTCTCCCAACTAGGGTTACCTTTTTATTCTTCATATGTTAAATGTTCTTCTGAAATTAAATCTTTTTTCAAGTAAATTGAATGATTTGTGACAAAGAAAGAATCATATCCATACCTTTTAGGTTGTGTTTTTTCTCTTGTTGAACCTCTAGGAGTATGCTTGGAGCATTCTTCACATTCTTGCATTTTAGCCTTTCCTATTGACTTCTAGAGCTAATAGTTTCTTTCCTTATGATCTTGATCATCATCACATTCACTTCTTTGATCTTGGACCTCTGTATCATGCTTGCTACCTAATGGATGGAAATTAGAATGAAAATCATAAGGTAAGTTTACCTTCTGTTTGTCTTCATCATACCAAGACCTCTACTCTTCAAACACAACATCCCTACTTGTGGTGAAATGCTTGGTGGAAGGATTATAGAATCTATGGCAGATTTGAGTTGAATCCTTGGTTGCCCTTTCATCAACCTTACCTCTAATTTGTGAAGGTACATGTACAAAATTTAATCAACCAAATACCTTGCAATCACCGGACTTGGTTTTCTACCATTGTATGCTTCTACCCATAAATAGTGTTCTACTTCTTCTTTTCAAGCATTTTCCTTGTTTATCCAGCTAGGTTCTTGTTTCTTCTCTCTCGATTCCATTCAATTAAGGAGAATTCCTGGTGATCGGTTCCATTTTGATGCCTCTATCCTAACAAGAGTTCATCAAAATCTTTGGAGAAATATTCTTTCCCTCGATTAGATATGAAATTCATCAATGATCTACATGTATGATTCTCCACATGTGCTAGGTACTCCTTGAAGCATTCAAACACTTCATTCTTATTCTTGATAATGTTTGGAATGGTCCATCTACTTTGATCACCAAAAAAGGAAGCATAATAGCTTGAGTGTGCCAATGAAGGTTCTTGACTTGGTCCCCACACATTTGTGTGTACTAAGTCCAAGGGGTTGTTGTGGATGTATCCTTTGTGGTTGAGTGGTTGTCTTTGTGCCTTCCCAATTTGACATGCATCACATTTGTTGATCACGTGTTGCTTTGATATGGTTGGCAGCCCTAGAACATGTTGATCCTTGCATATATCATTCAAGGTTCTTTCATTCACATGAAAAAATATCTTATGCAAAACTTCAAGATCACTTAGGGTTTGAGACCCAAAGTTGAATAGAGGTATGTTCCTAGTTTCTCCTACTTCAAAAAATGAATCTTGTCATGCTTCTCATCTCTAGATATCTTCTTGAAGCCTTAACATGGGTCCTCTACAAAATCTCCATGTTGGGTGAACCTAACTTGCAAGCCTTTTTTAACTATCTAGCATACACTGATTATGTTTTTAGTGATAGTGGGCACATAGAGAACCTTAATCAGAATGTTTGTCGTACCATTGGAAGCTTTGACATTACCAATCTTATACATATTGTGCTTGGTATCATCCCATATTTATACTTCATGTCTATGCTTTTAACTTTCCAAGTTAGATAGAAGAGAAATATCACCTCCAACATGGTTTCAACATCTTGAATCTATGTAGAATAAATCATCATCTTCTTTACCTTCTTTGTGGCTCAGATTCATAACAAGATACCATCCTTCTTATGGTTGATCTTATGAATAACTATTGAAGTCCATTCTATTATGACATGCATTGCTATTGTTAAAGTTGTGTCCACCTTTGCCTCTTGTGTTGCAACATCCACCTCTTTGGCTTCCTTTCTAAGTCCTTTGATTGAACCCAAAATTTTGAGTGGTGGTTGGTTTTCTCATAGATGGCATATGTTTCAACACTTTGACTTTTTGATTATTCATGCTTTTCTCCTTTCTTCTTGCCTTTTCACTTGCTCTTCCCTACATAGTTGGCTTGGGGAAATCTTTTCTTCATCATCTTCCTTCTTCTTCTCTTTCTTATCTACATAATGACCACTTGTTGTATTCTGTGGATAAGAGGTATCTTCCATCAAATCATTGCTGGCCTCTTGGATGAAGAGTTGTCCAAGGAATATGCTGAGATGTGGGTTTGTACATCCATGATGAGATCAAGCTATGGTGAAGGATTGCCATTGTTTATCACTTCTTGTTCCCTTTAGAATTTTCCTCATGATGGCCTTTCTTTAATCAGATCTCCATTGCATGCTAATTGATTTGCAACCTCCTTTACCTTGGTAACACACTCTCTAATAGTTTGTTTTGGTGTCTTCTTCATGTGGTTAAATTTATTCCATAGATGGTTCTTTCTTTCTTTAGTACTAGTGGAAAAGAAGGTCTCAAGTGCATCCCAAGTTTCTTTAGATGTTTTGCATCCTCTAATATGTGGAAAAAAATTAGAGATAGTGTTTAGTATGTATGACCTTGCTTGATTATCTCTTGCGCACCAAAGTGTGATTCTATCTATCACCTCTTGTGTAGGTCCTCCTTTGGATCACAGAATAGGCATAGCTACATCACATGCTTCCATTTTGATATTCAAGCAACATAATTATTTTTATGAAGCTTCTCAATCATTGAGGGAAAGCCATCATCCATCTTTATGTAGCTCTAATACCACTAGGAGAATGTGGAGAAGATGGTTGGAGGTAAAAAAGTGAGTTGCCAAGTGATGAAATTTTGTTTAGCAAACCACATAGGACTAGCTCTTGAGCTTTTGGAGAGTCAAAAGGATTGTAATTAGTGCACTAAATCTACTATTTACTTTGGAGCAGAGTTGATACAAAAGAGATAAGTTTTCACTTTGACTAGCTCAAAAAACTTCATTTCTTTGGATGAAATAATAAACTTCAAATGCTTTAAGTAGCCAACATGATTACAATTGGAAGAATTCATTTTGGATGAATTTTATAAATAGATTTTAGTAGCTAAAATGCACAAGATTAGAATTAATAAGCAAGATATGTCCTAGAATAAACTTAACACTCAATAGAGGTGTCCCTAATTTTCCAAGGTTATGCAAAGATAGACCCCGAGACCCTACATTGATGATGGCTTCAAATCTACTGAATCAAATGTTCCACAAGATAGATGTTTCTAGAGAAGATGATGCAAAAATTGAAGTAGAGGAAAGTAGATCAAATCATATGCATATTGAGTCAACTTAATGTAAATGTATTTGTGAGTCTTCACAAATACTCTCATGAATCTTTTCACACCTCTTCTTCCATAAGTTAGAATTTGAATCTAGGCAGATAGAGTTGTTGTGATAAAGAAATCATTTGTCTACAATGTAAGAAAAGTGGAGATCTAATTTGATTTAGATTTGATGACTTTTTGAATTACCAATCTCAACTACCTACAAAATCATGAAAAGTTGGCCCTTTTCTTTATTCTTTCATAAGAATAAAACTCTAGGCTTTTACATTAATAAATGATCCACAAAGGATCATTATGGAATATAAAAAATGATTTTGATGAAAGTTCTTCAAGTGATATGCCATCTTTCAATGATGAACTTTGAAATAGAGCAAGTCCTTCCAAGCATGATGCAAGCTTGTTGAACTAATAGACTTGATCATCCCTATAAGCACCAAATCGTCAATATATATGCAAATGAGAATACTTTTTATACCTACCTTTTTCATAAAGAGGGATGGGTATACATTACTCTGAGTGTATCCACATTTACTAAGTATTCCACAATTATTTGGTTCCAAGACCTTGGGGCTTTCTTGATTCCATACAGAGCCTTCTTAAGCCTTCATACATAATATTGAAACATCTCATCTTCAAAACCTTGGGCTATCCTATGAAAAATATCTCTTCAAGCTCTTCATCAAGAAAAACACTCTTCATATCCAATAGGTATAGATTTCAGCCTTTTGAGGCTGAAATTGCAATCAAACACATTATGGTACCCATCAAAGCTAATGAAGTGAATTTCTCCTCAAATGCTCACCATAGGTTCGCAAAAAATCTTTCACAACCAACATGGCCTTATATCTAGAGATGCTTCCATCTCCATGTCTCTTTATCTTGAACACTTAGTTGTTGACAATGAATTTCATGTCCTTTGTTCTGTGAAATAATAACCAAATATCATTGTCTTCAAGTTCCTTGAATTCTTCCTCCATGGCCTCATTCCATTCCCTATGCTTATTTGCTTCTTTTAAAAAGTTAGGTTCTTCAAAATCTATAACTTGAAGCATGTACACATGGTGCCAAGTTGTGGTTGGATCACTCATCTCCGTGCTTTGTTGCTACTCTTTGAACTTGGCCTTTGCTTCATATGCATGTTCAACTTGTAGGACACCTTTCTATTATTCCAAGGCAGAAACACATTCAGTATTAAATCCATGGCACCTTAGAATCCTTGGTGTTAGGTTTATTACATCCAAATCCCTTTTGCTCTAAAGCACATCCAAGATATATACAACTATACTCCTTTGGATGCAATGTTTTTCTCAATTCGTGGGGTATCTAACCATAACACATAGAGTCAAGAACCTTAGGATGTGAAGGTTTTGATTTCTTACCACATAAGGCTTCATAAGGTGTGACTCCATGTGCTCCTAAGGTTGGACACTATCATATGGTTTCCTTCGAGGTGACACCATGGAAATTATAAGGGATGTGTGAACCCACTCTTTTGGGTTAGCACATGTGAGCTCTATAGTTTATGATTTTTGTTTTTGGGAGGGAGGAACATAAAAAATAAGGTTGAATGAAAATTAGAATATAATTCCTTAATTAAAGACCAAAATCCAAAGGGATATGACCAAAAGATGGGATACACTGAGCAAGATGAGGGTAACCAATATACTAAGACCTATGATGAGTTTGTTACACAGAAACAATTTGATGAACTCAAGGAACAAACCTATAGAATAGATATGGTCATTGGTAGCATGAACTCTCTAATAGATGAAGTGAAGATGGCCTATTTTGACACACAGGTTAGCTCTTTCCTAACTAGGAAAGAAAGAGAAACTTAAACTCTTCTCATACGTGAGACAACTAGGAAGAGGTATCCTGAACCTAGCAAAGCTTTAGGGAGAAAGTTGTAGGCAGATTCCCATCCTCAAAGATCACAAACCCCCAACCTTCATGGGGGATGACTCATCAAGAAACAAGGATCCATTCTACATTTTTTTGGAAACATGGAATGACTTGCATCAATAGAAGGGCACCCCATGTGAGTATTGTGTGGTCAAAGATAGTCTCTCACTTGACCCATGACCTTATAAGTGGTGGATGAGTCTCCATGATGTGAACTACATCCCTCCATTTTGAAACTCTTTTCTTGAATTTGTTTCTTCTTGAGAATGAAGAAGATGGGAATTATGATAAGTAGGATATGATCACACAAAGGGGTAGACCATTATCATTCAACATATCCCACTACAGAGATATCATCTTGAAGGTCAAGGGGCTTGATGATTTCTAGAAAAACTAGGGGGTTTGTGAGAGGATTAGACAAGGTCATTTAGAGAGAGTTAAAGAGAAATCCACCTAGAATTTTTGCGGAGGTGATCCACACATATATGAGGACAGAAATTATCCTTAATATATGCATATGGAGACATATCAACCCCTCAAAGCTACCAATACCATAAAATTCTAGAGAAAGATAATAATGAGGAAAAGTCACCAGAATTACCCATTGAACAATATGAAAGGGCCAAGAGAGAAAATCTTCTATCCTAATCATGCAGAATGCAAGTCTCCACTTTGTAAGGGGGAAGAGAAGAAAGGAGGACTAGGGACTAGTATGGCCCCAAACAAGGAAAAAAATGTGGTAATGTGTAGAAATTTCCAATATATGGTAGCTCTAGCTAGAAAGAGGTGGAAGCGATGCATGTGGACATAGAGGATACCCATTGCTTGAATCATTCATTGTGCTCACCATAGTTTGGATTACATGGCTTGGTTATGATTTATGGTAGTGTTTATGTGACCGATGTGAGAGTCATGATAAATGACTTTGCTGCACATACCTTTATAAAATGTTCTCTTGTCAAGAAAATGAAGACTCCCCAACAACCCAGTGCATCCTATCTATGATGCAAAGGTGAGGATAAGAGGATATGGGACACAATGGTATCCAAGTTGGAGGTCTAGGTACAATGATACATAGATCATGTTGACTTCCAAATTATGAACATGGAGAGGATAGACCTTGTGCTCGGAAAAGAGTGGCTTTGGGGGATTGGGACACACTTTATAAGCATTTATCAGAGCAACACTTTTGAATTTGTGAAGGATGCAACTAGATTTTGTATTCAGTAAGAGAGATGTACCTAGAGCACGTCTCACCACATCTTTAGAGTAAGATAGTTTGTTTCATTTTCCATATCTACAATAGATCTTTTTATTATCTAATTATAGTTTTGCACATTATATAGGCATCTCATTTGATGTTTAATATCATGAAAATAATGTAAATAAGGAAATTAATTTCCATTATTCATATTTCCAATATTCTATAGTTAAATGTTTTAATCATTTAATGTTTGAATCCAAAGATGTTTTTCCCTCTAACCTTCCTAGAGGGTTGCTACGAGAGAGAGGGGACATTAACCATGCCATTGAGGTAGTTACTGACACTAGAAATGTTTGCGAACCTTATGGGCTTAGTGTATCTCGACATTAGGAGTTAGAGAAGCAATTGCATGATTATTTATCTAAAGTCTTCATTAGATCTACTAACTCACCTTGGGCATTGCCAATGCTCCCTGTAAAAGAAAAGGATGGCTCTATGAAACTTTGTATAGATTATAGAGCATTAAACAAGGTAACAATCAAAATAAGGTTTCCCATGACTACATTCACTACAAGGAATACGGGCGCATAGCGACGGTTAACACAACACAATTTTGTTTCTATATAATTGCATAAAGCATCGTAACAAGTGTCCAGCACACAACATTGATTAAATGATGAAAACTTCCATGTTCTTATTGACATGTGGAGCAATGTGCATTGCAATGGTTACATTAAGCATCACTAAAGTGATGATATAAAAAAGCATCACATAACCGACGATAAATTGCATTGCATAAACCATGATATTTAGCGTCATTTATGCGATGCTATCTGGAGACAGGCATACGACAATTTAGCATAAGTTAGAGGATAGTTTTTTTAATGAAAAAATAGAAACATTGGAGGCTCTTTGATTGGAATCTACACACATCTAATCGAAGAGCTCTCCAATGTTCACAATTGTGCTCTGCTTATGAGCTAAAACAATCGCTTGTTGAATTGTTGTTTTGTCTAATCTCTATTGTATTGTTTGTCTCTCTCTCTTTCTCTCTCCATTTTTTCTCCTTTCTACCTCTTTCTCTTTGAATTATCTCTCTTTCTCTCTCTCTCTCCCCTTCTCTCTCTCTCTCCCCTTCTCTCTCTCTCCCCTTCTCTCTCTCTCTCTCTCTATTGCAGGTTATTCAAGAAGTTAACCAAGCAAAAAAATATGGCTAACTATTTTAAGTACAATTTCCATTCTTTGTATATCATTTAAATTGCGTTATTTTCAGTAATTAGCATACTCACATTTATTGATATGCATATATACACTTATACATGAAGATGCACGTTCACACATATACAAATATACACATGCACATACACACACATACATGTGCACATAAAGTTACACATACACACACATACACACACATACACATGCGTATGCACAAATATTTCTAAAAACTCATAAAAATACTTGCATGCATGCATTATTGCATATATACAAACACATACACACATTAACACATACATAAATACATGTATATGCACATCCATGTGCATGCACATTCACATGCATGCATATACACATGGATGCAAATGGAAATGCATCCACATGCACATGTATGTTTCATACATATACACATGCATATACGTACACTTCTATATGTTTATACACATACACATACATATGCAAATACGTACATAAACACACACATACACATATATACACATATATATGCACATACGTACACACACATACACACATACACATGCACATATGTACATATACACATACACATGCACATACACACTGTTGCTCTAGCACAATGGTGAGAACCACGTTAAGAAGCTCCACCTCCTTAATGTCAATCCGCGGAAGAGATAGGAGTGATATGAAGATCGTGAATGTGAGATGAAGTGAGAGTGGAGGTGAGAAGCATAGAAATGCACACACACATACACACACACTACGAAGAGACAAGCAAGACACAATGGAAGGTGAGGAGTCAAATCTATTACTCAAGAACACTCTTACAAGCTCAAAATAGCTCTAAGCTCACACCAACCAACCTCAAAAATGAGCTCTCTAGCTCTTTCTATAGTTTCTAGACTAGTTTTGACCGGTTTCACATCTAGTGACCGGCATAGTTAAAAAATAGGTCCTAAATGCTATTTGAAAGGGTAAACGGTGTCTAAAAATAACAAAAATTGATACGCTTGTTCTACCTAAGCTCCTCAAGCTCAAGGACTCCTCGGCTTGCACAAAATGGAGCTATGGATTATAAAATGGGGTTTTCTATGTTACATATGTTACAATAGTGATAAAAATCACTGTTGGAGGTTTTTGGAAAGTATTTGAAAACATAATTCTTTGAAAAAAGATTTGACTGGCTCCCTGCTCCGTCGTTACATGCTTCCGCGTCTTCTATGCCTCTGGCTGCTTCCAACACCCCCCCTCCCTCTCGCTTCTGTCGTCCCTGACAGAACCTTGTTGTGAGGTCTGCCGGATATAGTTCTATAGGAGGTCTTGAGCGAGGGTGCGCTCGGAGATACGAATGCCTCGGGCCAGATCTGCCTCGAGTTTCTCCCAGTCGATTGGTTGCGGTTCTTCCGGTGGCGGGAGCTGATAGTGTGTGGAATAGACCATTCGTTCACAGGCAAATAATTGTAATAAATGTGTAGGCCTGCTTATGAATACCTCTGAATGGTATTCCCAGAAGCCGGTTGTGAAAATCTCTTCAAACGTCTGCTTGTAGCACGCCGGTAGGTACTTTATTCTGCAATGCCAAGCATAACACACTCGTAGCGATGGCGTTGTACTCATATCATATACCAGATCGAAATTGCCATGCTCAAAGCCCGGGGTGTTGACATGTGGTGCCTTGACGCGTCGGAAGACTTTAAAAATCATTTGCATCATGTCAAAGATTTTGACAGTCATATACGCCGCTATATCATCCATATGCTTTAGTCTAGGGAGCCAGTGGTGAATTGTAGCCATCATGTAGCCTACAGTTGGTAACTCAATGGGTGGCTTAAAATAGGGGTAATTCAACCAGTCTTGGCACTGCTTATTGTTTTGTACCTTAATAGCAAAGGCAGTCCAGGAGCGGCGTCGTGGTACTGGTCCCCAACACGGGTTATAGTTCAAATGCAAAGGTGCCTTTACCCATGTACTCATCATTTCTGGATACTTCTGTAGTAAATCTTTGCGCCACTCTGGTTGATAGATCACTCCTTGCTGTGCATCAAGTGGTAGATCGGCCTCCTCGAATTGAGTTGCATGCGATGGTTTCTTACCTGTCTCTTTCTCAATGGCTAACTGGTATTCAGTCATTAACATAAAATACGGTTTATACTGTAGCTCATGCCCAGATATGTATCGTCGCGGGGCCAAATGAGCAAAGAATGGAGACTGTAAAATTCTTTCTTCTATCATCGCCATGGCATGTAATTGTGCCTCTACTCTAGCTGAGTGTGTTGTCCCAAGTTCCTCAATAGTCTTCATCCACGCGGGGGTCGGAAGTTCGTAAGTCATCTGGCCTTCGGCCGTGACGCGTCCGCCTGGGATGGGTTGTGGCTCGTACGCCTCTTCAAACGTTTCCTCTACCGGAATGGTGACATTTTCTTCCTCAGCGGGAAGCTCAGGTGGGGAATCTGGCCTTGGTGGTGCTTCATATACTACAATCCTTGATTCAAGGTTTGATACCTAGGCCCGTAATGCATTGAGTTCCTCTAAGATGTCAGGAGAGCGGTCCACAGGTGCTGGTGTGTCTTGGTGTGCCGGTGCTCGTAACTGGAGTAATTTATGATCTTCTTTGAGTTTCTGCAACTCCTCGTTCATGCGGTCGTATTCATCTAGCAATCTTACATGATCTTCTAGCAGCATCCTCATCGAGTCTGAAGGAATGGCTTTGAACCTGCTAGGACTGAGTGGTTGGTCTGGGTGGTCGAGCGCTGCTTCTAAGTTTTCTCGGTTCTGATCCTGTAAGCGCTGATTGTCTTCCTTGGCGGCTGCTAGGTGTCTTCGTAGTAAGCCCATATTTCGTGTTAGCGTTGCATTGCGGATTGTACTTGCGTCATACACATGAACATCTGTCGAAATGCATTATCTACAGTGGGTGATAGTATTAATGGGGTGCTAAATGAAGATGTAGTGGGTGTAGATGCAACGGGAATGGGGAATGAAGGTGGGAAGGTGGATGATGTAGTGATTGTTGAAAATTGTGATGTGCCTAAAAATGTTTGTGCCGTGAGTGAAGTGAGTGATGGTGCAGTGGGTGGTGAGATGTCCATGTCATTGGACGTGTCCAGTGTAGTGATCGTGAATATGGGTGTGATCGTGGGTGCTTGTGCTGGTGTAAATACGGGATTTACAAAGGTTGAGGAGTAATTTACAGGGGGGCTGGCTGGAGCAGCTTGGTGGAAAGGGGAAATAGGGGTTACCGTGGGTCGAGGAGGTGAGACTGGGGAGAAGGTTAATGGCGGTGGGAATGGAAAGAGGGGTCTTGGAGTTGTGGGGAAAGATGGAAAAGATGGATGGAGGAATGGGTTGGATAGAAAGGTGGGTGTGGGAGGGGGTAGACTAGGGCTAATGGGTGCGGGAATTGTGGGGTTAGTGGTCGTAAAGACAATTTCTGCAACGCCACCGGCGAATGAAGATGTTGGTCTGGGGGAAGGAGGGTGAAGAGGGGAGGCTGGATGGACGGGCGATGAGAGAGGAGCGGTTGGGGTGGTCGGTACTTCAGTGACTACTGAGGTTTGTACAGCTGTAGCGCGGGGTGGGGAATCTACAAAGATGGTTTCTACAGCCAACGAACTTTCGGGGACGAGGCGTGCCTCCCTGGCTTGTTCAAAAGACTGTGCTCCTGTTGGTACACGAATGTATTCGCCGGGCTTTGAAAGTAGTCGTACTCTGCGGGGGTCAAACTGTGGTAGTGGCTTTCGTTGCAAGTACCTGAGGGCTTCGTTGGAGCCTACTGATTTGACTAACTCTCTGAATCCTTTGATGTATGCGTCTTCGAATCCGCCTGTGACAAGTTCTTGTTCTATTATTGTTTGACTCTCTTCCTCTGTCAGCTTTTTGCGTGCCCAAACTTTTTCCATGGTTCTATACAGCTTCTTGATAGCTAGTGTGTAAGCTGCTGCTTCGTAAGTTTCATCTTCATGGGTACTTGTATCACCATGTGTATCTGTTTGTTGGCCTTGGCCATCTGTCTGTTCATGCTCTTGGGATTCCTGTGTTCCCTGGCTAGCTTCGTCGTCTCCTTCGTCGTCATCGGTTGCTGTTCTTTCGTCATCAGAGCTGGACACGATCTGTCCTTGTGGCTGATCCCTAGGTGTGGTAGGGTAGCTAGGCCTTTCAAATTCTTGAGAAAACAACTGTCCTTTTGAAAACTGGAACTCATTGGAGAATGCATCGGGCATCTCAAAATCAAAAGTTTGGTCCAGTGGCTTTGCTTGTCCCGGTTCTAAATGGGGTATTCGAAAAGAGAAAGCTTCCGCACCAATAGTGGTGGGAAGTTCAGCTGCTGTGGTGATAGGTTCTGTGGTTGTGGCTGTTTGAGGTGCAACAGTACTGGTGGTGCCCTCCGGCGTAACTGGTCTTGATAACCGTATACGAATTGGGGGTACAGTGGGAGTGGCTGCTGTTGGTGACTGCTCAGGAGATGGTTGTGGCGAGGGTGATTCTGGGACTTGTAGGCACGGGATAGTACCTCTCATCCGCTTTCCGGCTCTGCCTTTGCTAGACTTTCTAGCCTTCCTAGTGGTGCCTTTAAATGCTTTCAGTTCCTCACTGGTCATGGCACGCTCAATTGGTAAGTCATACGCCAAACACATGTATATAATCCTTGTAAGTGCACAACATCCATTGATGACTTTCTTTCGTTCCCATCTATGTTGTGCCAAATAGAGCTGATCAATTATCCAGCTGGCTAGGTCAACCGTTTGCGGTCCAGTACATGCTAAGTACAATCCAAACCAGATTCTCTTGTGAGGCATGGTAAAACGATCCTGAGCTGGGAAAGCAAAGTGCTGCATGCATATCCGTAATGGCTTGGAAAGCTCAGGGGTTATGGCTGAAATATCCTCCCACTTAGTTATGTCGCCACGTTTCATCTGCTCTGGGACTAGTCGTTCTCGCTCCGTCGGAGTGTGTGTTCCATGTATTTTCAGAGCTGCGCGAATTAAATCTTTAGACAAATAAAACCTTCTGAATGGAGGATCATTTACCAAGGATGGTAACATGAATGTGCAAGGTAGATCCTTGTTTTCTGAAGCTGTTAAGGTGGTTACCAAGTAAAAACATCTGTAAAAATCAGGTTTAGGCAGAGGGTCGCTAAAATGCTTTCTGTCGCTTCTTCGCTGCATATATTCCTGCTGCTGCCTTTAGCCTGGTTTCTCCTAATCGTTCCAAGTCCATTATTCTCGCTGATAATTCATGGCCGGTCCACTGATGTTCTTGTGCAACCTTAAGGGTCGGTATCAAGAAGTCCAAAGGAAGCACAACATTCTGACCAAAAACCATCTGAAAGGGAGTTGCATTGAGTATGGTCTTGTAGGCCACTCGATATGCCCAAACAGCGTGGTGTAACTGTTTGTCCCAATCTGAATGTTTGTTGTTCACGAGTTTCGTCAGTACGTTACAAAGGATCTTATTAGTGCTTTCAACCTGACCATTGGCCTGAGGATGATATGGTGCGGATTTCTTGTGAATCACCATAAAATCCTGTAACAAATATTCAATGACTTGGTTTAGAAAGTGAGTGCCTCGATCGCTCACTAACTCTATAGGCAGTCCATATCTTGTAAAGACATTCTCAAATAAGAATTTTGCAGTTGTGTGTGCATCATTCTTTTTTGTGGCTTTTGCCTCTACCCATTTCGTAAGATAATCTGTGGCAACAATAATGTATTCAGCATGTGTACCTTTTGCAAGGGGGTTAATGGGTCCTACAAAGTCTATACCCCACTTAGAAAATGCATGTCCGCCCATCATGGGTTTCAATGGCATTTCATCTCTGCGATTAGGAAACTGAGTTCTTTGGCACACATCACATCTCTTTACATAGGTATGAGCATCCATGTGAAGAGTGGGCCACCATAATCCTGCAAAGAGGATGGCTTTGATTATCCTATCGGGTCCAAAATGACCTCCTGCAACACCTTGGTGTGCAGTCTCTAGTATGCTCAGATAATCGCTCTCATGAACACATTGACTTAGATATCCATCTCGTCCTCTTTTGTATAGGTTATCGCCAATAAGTGAATAATCTTGAGCTTCCTGCTCTAGACTGCGTTGTCGAGCTAAGGTCATTCCTTGAGGGAATGTGTTCGACCTCAAGTATGTCACTAAAGGTTCACTCCAGTCTGGTGTGAGAGACACGTGATACAATGTAGCATGTTCTACTGGTGGTCTTTCACAACAAACATGGCATTCTTTACACAACTTGTAGACATCTGCTTCCATCGAAGGCCAATATACTCCTAATCTATGTAGAGTCTGTAATGTTCGATCTTTTGAATGATGTTGCTTTAATGCACCTATGTGTGCTAATTGCAACCAATTCGCATGTTCTGATTCATCTACACAACAAGCAAGAATCTTTTGATTATCCTGTTTATATATGCTTCCTGCCATTATTTGGTATCTCTGAGACTTGGTAATCTCTCCTTCTTTGATCTTTATCCTAGGATTCTTGGGTCCATATGTGAGAACAGGGACTATAGGCTTAGCCCATTCTAGTGCTATCTCAAGATTAAACAAGTATGCATCTGGTAGATCATCCGCTACTCCTTGAGGAGCTTCTCCTGAGGTTAATCTTGAAAGGTGGTCAGCTCTAAGATGTGTCTTTCCTTTCCTGACTACAACTTCAAAATCATACTCCATGAGTAATAGAAACCAACGTATTAGTCATCCTGTGTTACATGGCTTGTTGACTAAGTACAATAGGGCTTGATGATCTGTAAAGAACTTGAATTTGTTGGCCAACAAGTAGTGCCTAAACTTCTTTACTGCGTAGATCATCCCTAATCCTTCTCGTTCTGTCGTGGTGTAATTTCTTTCTGCTGCATTCAATTGTCTACTCGCGTAAGCTATGGGGAGATCTATGTTACCTTCATTCGTGGGTTGTGCTAACACACATCCTATGGCGTAATTGGATGCATCCACATGTACATGGAATGGCTTACTCCAATCTGGGGTTGTCAATATAGGTGCTGAGCACAAGCGTCGTTTAAGTTCATTGAATGAATTTTCACATTCATTTGTCCATTCGAAATTGGTTAAAAGAGAGTACAAAGGCTTGGCTATTATTGCATACATGTGTATGAATCTCCTATAATATCCGCAATGACCCATAAATGCTTGTACCTCTTTGATGTTCGTCGGCCTAGGTAGATCTGCAATTACTTTTACTTTTTCCTCATCCGTAGAGATTCCATTTTTTGACACAATGTGTCCTAGAATTTTACCTTGTCTGACCATGAAAACGCATTTTTCTGGGTTCAAACAAACCTGATATTCTCGACATTTGTCAAATATTTGTCTTAACTCGGGAATATGCGTTTGCCTGATATTAGAATGAGCACATATATCATCGACATATACTTCCAAACTCTTGCGTAAGAATTCCTTAAAAACATGACACATGAGTCGCTGGAAAGTGGCGGGTGCATTTGTTAAGCCGAATGGCATCACACGAAATGCAAATATGCCCCATTCAGTGGCAAAAGCCATCTTGTGTTGGTCCTCTGGAGCAATGGCTACTTGATTATAACTTGAGAAACCATCAAGAAGGCTGTAAACTTCCTTGCCCGCAACTCTTTCCAATAGATGTTCTGTGATAGGAAGAGGATAACTGTCTCTAATCATGGCGGCATTAACTTTTTTAAGGTTAATACACACATGCAATTTTCCATTCTTCTTGGGCACAACCACAATGGGGGATACCCATTCGGTATGCTCAATTTCGTAAATGAATCCTGCTTCTATCAAGCAATCTATCTCCTCTTTAATCTTCGCAGCGTAGTTATCATTGTACGTGTAAGGTTTCTGTTTCGTAGGTTTTGCATCTGGAGTCATAGGGATTCTATGAGAACATATATGTGGATCTACGCCTTTCAAATCTTTGTAACTCCAAGCAAAAACATCTCTATATTCGCGCAATAGGGCAACTAGCTCTTCTTCTTCTTCCTTTGTCAAATCATGCCCTATGTATGTACATTTTTCTTCTTCTCCTTCTATGGCTACTATTATTTTCTTGGTTTTCTCTCGGTTATCATATACTTGTCTGTCATTCGCCTTTCTATTAGGCATTCGTACCTTGATTCTTCTATCTTCGATTTCATATTTCTTGAAATTCTTGGGTACTTCAAACAAAGATTCTTCTTTTTCTGACATGGTTTCTTTCTTCTTTCTTTTCTTGCCTTCACTCTTGCTAGTCACTTGAGTGGCTATTCTCACATCATTCATAATTTCTTCGTGTCTTTGAGGATGAGTTTCTACTTCGAAAAAATATTCTTCCTCTGATGCAAAGGGTGAGTCCATGATAATTGATTCTAAATCGAAATCACTCGCATCCTCAAATGCATCAGTGCTAGGTTCACATTCTTCTAAAATTGCATCGCACATGATTGGCTCTATCGTGAAAACTGAGATATCATAGGCATCCTCGTCACAGTGGGGTGTCCATTGTTCTTCATTGATGGCTACGTCCATGGTTGCTAGGATTTCTGCCCAACCATGGGGTTCAAACTCTTCGTCTGGAAATACTACAGGTGCATAAGCTGGATCCTGAAGGGTTCGTGGATGTTGTTCTGCACCTAAGATCCTGGCTTCTAACCTTTCTTCCTCTTGTTTTGCTACTTTACACATCCATAAATGAGTATCCTCATGCAACCAAGAAGGATCTGATTCTAATGAGTGCACGGATTCCGTCTCTACTGGTGTCTTATGGATGGTATTCCAGTGTATTGGGGGTACATCTCGATGTGAATAGTCTTTAAGATTGACTTTGGTAGTCACTCCTAATTGTTGCAAGTACAAAGAATTAGTTCCCCAATCTTGTACAATTTGCAATTGACGCATGAATGGTCGTCCCAATATCATCTCATAAGCATGATTTTTTGCAAAGTCACAAATGGCGAAAGTATGCTCAAATTCTACACCACAAGTGGTGAGAGATATGCCTTCTAGTAAGCCTAATGGTTTTTCTATGTGTCCGTCAGCCATTTGTAGCTTCATCCTGGTAGGTCTGAGTGCTGGCTTACCCCAACGTTTCCATAAAGCGGTGGTAGCTATGGCTACTCCGGCTCCTGAATCTAAGATGGCTTTCGTGGTGTAGCCCTGATGGGTTATCAGAAGATAAGTGTTACCTTCCTCTCCTTCACTTACATCTCCAATCTTTTCTACGGGTATCTCTGGTACCTTATTTTGTGATACTATTTGTGAGGGAGTAGTAGCAAACTCAGGGAATTGATTTGCTACATGTTTCCACAGTTCTGGTTTAACCTTTAACAACTCCTCTAGAGTGAGATTACACTGTACTTTGGTATTCTTGATCACTTCCGTGTTTCTAGGGATTACTGATTCTTCATTCCTCACTATTATCGTGGGTGCTCTCATACTAATAGACTTTGCTTCCCAAGGTCTTGTGAATTGAGGTAATTCTTTTAAAGAATTAGATTCAAATCCTGTGTGTTCACTCAGTTGTTCTTCCTCTACATCATCGTATATAGAGGGAATGTCTTGGGGAAATTGTTCTTGCAAGTCGTCTATTTCTTGAATAGGAGGATGGGTTCCTTGTTCCTTTCTCCACTTCTCTTCTTGTATTTCTCTCAAAAATTCATGTGAATATTTATGTATGGAAGACAAATTGACTTGACTTTCTGTGTTGGGTACTTGAGACAGGGATGGCGCATTCCTTTCCTGTGTCTCTGGGACAATAGGGTTCCTAGGCTGATCCTTTTTCTCTTTGCTTTCAATCAAATATTCTAGCCTCTCCATTAGTCCTTGAAAGTGTAATTCCGGTTTTGCCATGTTATTCCAATTAAGATATCTAGAGGCTTCAAACAAAGCTTATGCTAGTTCTACCATCTTCATGCAAAGTTTAGTTCTCTCAATTTTTAGATCAGCTCGAGGGTAGTTTTTGCTCATTTCAGCTACCTGAGGTCCCTCTTTTAATCTAGCCTGATATGCACGAAACATCATGTCTAGATTTTCTGGTATGGGTTCCGCTAAAATTGATCCTGATTTCTGAGCTGGATTCTCTTGATTCAAGTCCTGTGAAGTCAATTCTAGGATTTTGGCTCTAGATTCCTTTAAACTTCCTTCCAACTCAGTTATCTTCTTACTCCACTTTCTCTTTATTCTTTCTCTAGAATCTTTCCAAGATTTTGTTTTTTTACTGCTAGATTCTGCAACTTCACTACTTCTAGCTACTTTCTCCTGATTAAGCTGTTGGTTCTGTAAGAGCGCCTGGGCTCTTGTGATAGCTTGGATAGGCACGTATGTAGGGTTGGATCCATCTGCATTATTTACAATACCTATCACATTGATCGGTGTCACATTCGAAGTGTTAACTGGATTTTTAGGACAATCTTTGATTATGTGCTCTTTGCCACAATCAGCACAAAAGCCTTGGATGTTATAGTACTGTGATTGTCCTACTATCGGGGGATGTGGACAATCCTTTATGAAATGATCTCCTTGGCACCTAAAGCATGGTCCTCTAGGGCCCTGTGGTCTTTGTTGTCTCAATTGGGGTCGTGGATTTGGGTTTGTGTACATCACATTAGCATAGTCGGGCTCCCAACTAGGTTCCACTGGTGGACTATCATAATGATATGTTTCTACGTGTTCTGGTGACTCTGTGTAATATGCGGGTGGACTATCTACATGAGTGGAGTCAAAACTGTTCGAATTCGGGTCACCCTCTGTGATCAAAGGTGAAGAAGGCACTAAAGCTCTACTTAGGTTCTCTTCTGCAGCAGCGTATTTGATTGAGCTGACATTCGCTGGTGGGGGTGGCTGCTGAGCTAAGACAGGTTGAGGTCTCTGTTGAGCCTGGTATGGGTAGTTCTGAGGCGGTCTATAGTAATAAGGCTGAGCATTGTATTGGCCCTGATACCTACCTGGCTGCGGGTATGCTTGCGGGTAGTTCTGTCTCACGGTCTGTTTGTTGTATGGGCAGTCCTGAGCCGTATGATTCGTGTAACTTCTCTCAATTGTACAGTATTGGCCACTAGGGTTGGCTTGAGGTTGTGGTGCATTGGGGCACACATTTGCCATATGATCACCACCACAGGTGTAACAACGCTTGTTCATTAGCACCCTAGGTTTACTAGAAACTCCTAGTTTCTGAGCCACTTTTTCTGCTAGGTCTTCTATTGAGCTAGACAATTTTGTGGATGCTAAAGATGAACAGTCTGAGTCCTTATAGACCTTTGAGAGTTCCAACTCGTCTCCTAAGTTGTCCTCAATGTCTATACAAATTCTTACACATTGCTCTAGCGTCCGGGTTCTTTTAGGTACACGTAGGAGCGCAGTTTAGAGCTCAACAAGCCATCTAGAAACAATGACACTTGCTTGGCTTGTGAGGGTAGCTCTTGCATTGGACATCGTTCAACATATTGTCTAAACCTACGTCCTGCCAGTCTGACTGTTTCCTGAGGGGTCTGTTTGAAGCTATGAATCAACGAAGACGTGTCATGTCTAATCCCACTTTTAGAGAATTCAGTGATGAATGACTCTAGAAAGTGATAGATGTCTCTAAATTGCCTTTGTTGCAAAGGTTGGAACCAAGTTAAAGCGGTATTCTTTAATGTTAGTCCAAATGCATTGTATTGCGTGAACATGTCTTCAACTTGTTCGGCTCTTAGTACTTGCTTGAATTCTGCGACATGGTCATAGGGATCTCCTGTCCCATCAAAATAATTCTTCATTGATTTTACTAATTGAGTGGGTCTTAACATTCTTGCATGTTCACGTGGTCTAGGTAGAGGAAAATCATCTCTACCACCTGGTATTCCATGATCTCTTTGCCTATCTACTCTATTAGTGTCCGTGGTTGTTCTATCTCTCCCTACGGGATGAGTGAAGCTTACTTCGGGTCTTTCTTTATTTTTCTCTCTTTGATTTCCATGGGCTGATGATGTTCCTGCCCCTTGTTGACTTGTATTCATGTTCGTTCTAGATGGAGGGAATACCAATTCACCTCTCCATGTGTATGTGTTTTTAGCATGGTCAGGTACCACAAAGACTCTTTCTGAAGTCTCATCCAGGTATACAACCTTTCCAGGTGTATCCGGGTCCTTGAACTCGTATATCGTGATGATACCTACCTCACTAAGTAGTTCTGTCTTGTATCTCCAAAAGTCTTCATCAGTTTCTTTATTTACAAACAACTCTATGCTTCTGTTGTCTTGAGGGATCCATTCCGGGATTAGTACTCATGTCAGTACAGATTTCCCTCTAGGTGTTCTAGGCTCTTCTAATGGTTCTTTTCCTTGAGATTTTGCTTCCGTCTCTGGTTGAATCACGCCAAACTCATTCATATTGTTTGGCTGCGTACTTAATATGTACATTGTTCCTTCCTTGTCTATGTATATGTCTCTCTCGAATTTCACCACTGGATGTTCCAATCCAATGGGTTGATCGGGGTTGTGCATTTGCACCACTTGCCTTCGCAAACCATCCTCATAGATGCGAGCACCTAATCTTGGTTCGGAGAAACTCTAGTTGTGTTCTATAGGGTCCTTCTGGTTTTTCTAAATAGACTACATTAGACCCTCCTTCTGGTTTTTCTGTGCTAAATGCCATTTCTGAATCACTAGTGTCTGAGTTCTCGTAGAGATAACTAGTGTTCAATTGTTGAGCCCACGATCGTGCAATAGTTCTTACACTTGCCTCTGATGATCTAAGGCTTCGCCGGTCTGACTTGCCTATATGTTTGCCCGATCTAAGGTTCATTAATTTTCTTCCTTGCACACTCAGTACACGCTCAGATCGTCAATGATTCTTTGTTATTACTGTCTTGATTCTTTTTAGATTTCTTTAGATTCTTGTCTTAATGTATGCGTCAGGAATTCGACTTTCCGTGGTACTTTGAGTTCTCGTTCCGTCAGACTTATGTTCTTTCCTTTAGGTTTTCGTGTCACACACCTTTATCTTTAGTCTTCGACTTGATAAATTTAATTCTCTTGAACTTGAGGCGTTCCTATCATCTTAAATCCACAATGCTAACGTTTATCCTAAGCTAAGAATTGACTGAGGGGGTTGAGTAATCTTCCAACCTCGAGTCAGCTTTTCTAGTTGCTCTGATGCCCAAGAAGCCGCGCTTCCCAAGCTTTATGCCCTTCACTGCCTTGCCTTGGTTGCCCTTGATTGCCCTTGCTAGACCTGGAAAAATTCGATATTAGACCAATTCACAGTTGGATGATCAAGCACTTGAGTATATACACCTTTTAAGTCCCTTCCCTTTTGCCCACTTTTCAATGCTTGCCCCCTGGCTTTCTAGTCCCAAACTAGGTCAACCTCAAAATAGCTTATCTAAAAATAGCTTAAGCTCAAAAAACGGACTTCGGATGAAAAAGTTATGACCGTTCAGGCCCTGGGGGGTAAAAACTGACAAACAGGTTTTTCTCCAAATATGAGCTAAAGGGTCTCCTATGAGTCTAATCACCCAAAAATTTCCCAAAAATAGCTTCAAAATTGGCCAAAAAATGAAACCCTAAAATTTGCGATGGGGGTGCACAATCGCGATGGTGTGAGACAATCGCGATGGTCTGGGACCGTCGCGATGGCGTGAGAGTGGACAATCGCGATGGCGTGAAAGTGGACAATCGCGATGGCGTGAAAGTGGACAATCGCGATGGCGTGAAAGTGGACAATTGCGATGGCGTGAAAGTGGACAATCGCGATGGCGTGAAAGTGGACAATCGCGATGGCGTGAAAGTGGACAATCGCGATGGCGTGAAAGTGGACAATCGCGATGGCTCGATCAGGCGGACAATCGCGATGGCGTAAGTCAACGGTCAACGTGAACAATCGCGATGGTCCAAAGTGAGCCGTCGCGATGGTCACAGATGCGATGGCTTGAGCCAATCGTGATGGTCTGGGCGCGATGGCGTGAGCCAATCGTGATGGTACAAAATTTCGGGTTGTCGCGATGGTGTGAGGTGCGAGCCGTCGCGATGGTCTCGCTTGCCACGTGGCATCGTCGGCGCGATGGCGTGAGCCAATCGCGATGGTGTGGGGTCAACCGAACAGTCGCGATGGTCCGCGAACCGTCGCGATGGTCCAAATGAACTGTCACGATGGCGTGAGACCGTCGCGATGGTCCGGCCGAGCCGTCGCGATGGCGTGAGCCTATCGCGATGGTGTGACACAATCGCGATGGTCTGAGACCGTCGCGATGGTCCACCAAACTAAGAATTTTGCAGATGCGTCTGTGGATTCGTGTGTGCGCTTGTGTCGCCTATCCCGTGGTGTGGTCGCTTACCAAAAATTCCGCACTTCGCAGACCATCGCGATGGTCTGACACAGACGGAAATCTCTGACAGAAAGTGAAGTTTTTACCTTTTCCAAGCTTTCCTGATGCTGTGGAGCTCTGTACCTGCAAGAAAACTCAAACAAGCACGAAAGCTCTCTCTCACTCTCTCGCATGCACAAATGAGGGGAAATGAGGAGAATGGGTGGATATGGTGAATTTTCTGATTTTTTTGGAGATGAAGATGATGATGCAGTGATGAAGATGGAGTGTGGGGGAGGTAAAAAACACTAAAAACTAAGTAAAAACAACAACAAAAACTGAAATTTTTACCTTCCAACGCCACTTCTTGCTATACTCTTACCATCACACATTCGTCCTACACTCGATCCCCGGCAATGGCGCCAAATTTGGTGTTGCTCTAGCACAATGGTGAGAACCACCTTAAGAAGCTCCACCTCCTTAATGTCAATCCGCGGAAGAGATAGGAGTGATATGAAGATCGTGAATGTGAGATGAAGTGAGAGTGGAGGTGAGAAGCATAGAAATGCACACACACATACACACACACTACGAAGAGACAAGCAAGACACAATGGAAGGTGAGGATTCAACTCTATTACTCAAGAACACTCTTACAAGCTCAAAATAGCTCTAAGCTCACACCAACCAACCTCAAAAATGAGCTCTCTAGCTCTTTTTATAGTTTCTAGACTAGTTTTGACCGGTTTCACATCTAGTGACCGGCATAGTTAAAAAATAGGTCCTAGATGCTATTTGAAAGGGTAAACAATGTCTAAAAATAACGAAAATTGATACGCTTGTTCTACCTAAGCTCCTCAAGCTCAAGGACTCCTCGGCTTGCACAAAATGGAGCTATGGATTACAAAATGGGGTTTTCTATGTTACATATGTTACAATAGTGATAAAAATCACTGTTGGAGGTTTTTGGAAAGTATTTGAAAACATAATTCTTTGAAAAAAGATTTGACTGGCTCCCTGCTCCGTCGTTACATGCTTCCGCGTCTTCTATGCCTCTGGCTGCTTCCAACACACACATATACACGTACACTTACACATATACATGCACATACATACATATACACACACATACACATGCACATGCACATACACATACATACACATATACACTTACACATGAACATGCACATACATACATATACACACACATACATATACACACACATACATATACACACACATACACATGCACATGCACGTACACATACATACACATATACACTTACACATGCACATGCACATACATGCATATACACATATACACACACATGCACACATATACATGCACATATGTACACACACATACACACACATGCA
>CM035424.1:99703759-99713759 GCA_020310875.1 Ceratopteris richardii | reverse complement strand
ATTATGGGCTTATATGATGCGACATGTACTGGTTGCAAAAGGATTGTGGAACATTGTGCAGGGTGTTGAAAGACGTCCTGTTACACCTGTAACGACAGGTACTGCAAATACAGGTGTTGGAGCTGATGAAGATGGTGTCGAAGATGATATTCCGTAGATTCCTGTTCGTGCTGCTGTTTCTGTTGCACCTACTGCAGAGCAGATTCGATGGGATGGCAGAGATGCCCAGGCACATGCATTGATAGCTTTGTCTGTCAAACGTGCCATTATTCCTCACATTCGCTCTTGCAGAACAGCAAAGGATGCTTGGGATACACTTACCACTTTGTACCAGGCTAGGAATGAGGCTCGTGTTGCTTACCTCCGAAAACAGTTGGAGAGTGAGCACATGAATGAAGGTGATTCGATGGACAATTTTCTTACAAAGATCAAAGACCTGAAGGAACAATTGATTTCTGCTGATGAGGTTATACCAGATAGCTCACTTGTGCAGACCGTTCTGAATGGCCTTCCTGATTCATATCAGAGTTTTGCCTCTACTCTTCGATTGATGATGAAAGGCAATCCGAATGCCTTGTCATTTGAGGAATTAGTCTCTGTTCTGTTGCAGGAAGATCAGTCCAGGCAGAACAGGTCCATTATGCGTGTTGCAGATCAAGCTTTCCTGGCTAGTCAGAAGGGCAAAGGAAAATGGAGCTCTTCTACTAGTAAGCAGAAATCTGCAAATGCTGCACAATCGAAGAACCAGGATAAAGATGAGAAGAAATCAGAAAAGCAGAAATTGTTCTGCAAGTACTGTAAAGGAAATGATCATATTATGAAGAACTGTCCAAAACTGGCTGCTAAAGAGGCAAAGAAGAAAGAGGCTGGAATGGTTGTTGCAGAGGCCTCTACACCAAAAACAGAGTCTGCAAATCTTGTGCAGGAAGAAGAATGGGCGTTTACTACTGTCTGCAGTTTTGACCCATCTTCTCATGATCAGTGCATGTCTGCAGTAGACTCAGATGTTTGGTACTTTGACAGTGGGGCGACCAAACATATTACCTCGCAGCGCAGTTTCTTCTCTTCACTCGAGCCTGCCCCTACAGGGAATACTGTCACATGCGCCAATAACTCCTCTTATCCTGTTATGGGAGTTGGTAAGATCATTCTGACTACTGCTGATGGTAGTTCTTTCACTTTGTCAGATGCTTTATTTGTGCCAGGGATCAAAAAGAACCTGTTATCAGTTTCTGCATTAGCCAAGATAGGCTTGGTTGTGAAATTCGTTGATGACAAGTGTACAGTCCATGATCTCTCAAATGGCGATGTGATTATTGCTTTTGGCATTTTATGTCGTGGGCTGTATAAGCTCATAGACTATGAAAGATCTGTGAATGATTCGGCATGTGCAGTTCATGATTCTCAGGCTATGTCAGATGCAAAGCTTTGGCATGCACGCTTTGGTCATCTGAATTTTGCTAGCTTGTTACGCCTGCAGAAATCTGAAATGGTGTCCTCTTTGCCCAAACTTGAGGCACCTGGAAAACATGTTTGTGAAGGCTGTATTTTGGGCAAAATGCAGCGTTCTTCCTTTCCAAAAGATGGTTCAGTTCGGGCTATGCAGAAATTGCAGCTTGTACATAGTGATGTCTGTGGTCCTATGCAGACACCCTCTTTTGGAAATTACCTTTACTTCGTGACTTTCATTGATGATTTTTCCAGGCATGCATGGGTATATCCACTCAAAGCAAAGTCCGAAGTGTTCATGTGCTTCAAACAGTTTTTGGTTTTGGTTGAAAATCTGTCAGCATGTAAAATGGGCACCCTCCGTTCTGATCGAGGGGGGGAATATATGTCTTCAGATTTTAATGCATTTCTGGCTGAACGTGGGATAAAACACCAGTGTACAGTGCCGTATACACCTCAACAGAATGGAGTTGCTGAACGAAAGAACAGGTCACTCATGGAGATGGCGAGGTGCATGGTCAAAAGTCAGGCTTTACCACATAGTTTCTGGCTTGAAGCTGTCATGTGTGCAGCATATGTACTGAACAGGTGTCCCACCAAAGCGTTGCAGTCTGTCACTCCATATGAGGCTTGGCATGACCGCAAGCCATCTGTTGCTCATCTGTGTGTTTTTGGTTGTTTGGCATATGCATTAGTGCCTGAACAACATCGCAGAAAATTGGATGATAAGGCAGTAAAATGTATTTTTGTTGGGTACAGTTCTGAAAGTAAAGGCTATCGTCTGTATCATCCACAGACTAAACGCATTCTGGTTAGCCGTGATGTTGTCTTTGTGGAAGATGCTATTCAGCCATTGCTTTCATGTACTAAGGAGACATCTGTTAGCTCCAAAGACATGTATGATACTTTGATGCCTCTTTTTACAGGTGGACAGGCTAGCGCTGGTCCTAATGAGGCAACTTCTCAGCCTTTGCAGGTTTCATATGATGATGCAGATCATTCCATTTCTGATGCAGATTTACATGATGCACTTGTTGATGAGAGAGCTGATATTGAACAGGCAAAAACTATGCCAAAATGGCTGGTGCAGACTTTGCGTGACAGCAAATTAGATGCACCTTTGTCATATCGTACTCGTTCAGGCTCTCATAGTACCTCCTTTGCATCAGATTGCTATGCTATGGCTGCATCTAGTCTCTGTGATGAGAATGAGCCTGTTTCTTTTGATGAAGCACAAAATTCAGAAAATTGGATGGCTGCTATGCAATCTGAATATGATGCTATAATGAAGAATGGTACATGGTCTTTATGTGACTTGCCTCCTGGCAAGAAGGCCATTGGCACTAAGTGGGTATACAAGCTGAAGCGTAAACCTGATGGTACAGTTGACATGTATAAGGCTAGGCTTGTTGCAAAGGGTTATGCGCAGGAAAGAGGCATTGATTTTGATGAGACCTTTGCACCTACATGCCGTATGACTACTGTTCGGAGCATTTGTGCACTTGCAGCCCATCATGGTTGGAATGTACATCAGTTGGACATTAAAACAGCATTTCTGAATGGTGACTTGCATGAAGAAGTGTATGTTTTTCAGCCCCGTGGCTTTGTGCAGAAAGGGCATGAAAACCAGGTGTGCAGGTTAAAGAAGGCGTTATATGGTTTAAAGCAAGCACCACGTGCTTGGTATGAGAAAATACATGCCTATCTGATTGCACATGGTTTTGAGAACAGTCCAACTGAAAGCACCTTATATGTTAAGCGTGCTAATGATGTGCTTCTGATCATTGTTGTCTATGTAGACGACATGCTGCTCACTGGTCCTCTTGAGAAGCATATTGCTGATTTCAAGGCTGATTTGCATGCCTCATTTGAGATGTCTGATTTGGGGCATTTGCATCACTATTTGGGCATTCAGTTTATGCAAGTTGATGGTGGAATGGCTTTGTGTCAAACGAAATATATTGACACATTATTGCAGCGTTTTGGCCTTGAAGACTGTAAGCCTATTGCCACTCCTATGGAGATAGGTTTACGATTGAGTCTTCATGATGCTGGAGATGCATTTGATGCTGTTCTCTATCAGCAGGCTGTTGGATGCTTGATTTACTTATGCATTACTCGGCCAGATATTCAGTTTGCTGTCTCACAGATGAGCAGGTTTATGCATTGCCCAGGAGTCACGCATTGGAAAGCGGTTAAGCGCATCTTTCGCTACTTGAGTGGTACTCGGCTACTTGGGTTGTTTTATCCCAAGGGGGGATCACTACCGCCAGATTTGCATGCTTTTTCTGACTCAGATTGGGCTGGTTGCTATGACACTCGTGTGTCCACCAGTGGTTTTTGCTTCATGCTTGGTAGCTCATGTATATCTTGGTTGAGCAAGAAGCAGCCTACTGTGGCCACTTCCAGTTGTGAGGCTGAGTATAGGGCAGCTTTCACAGCGACTGTTGAGTGTGTGTGGCTCAGACGCCTTATGGCTGATTTGGGTGTTGGCCAGTCTTCTGCCACCACCATCTTCACTGATAGTCAGAGCGCATTGGCAGTTGCGAGGAACCCTGTGTTCCATGCTCGCACTAAGCACATTGAGGTGCATTATCACTATGTCAGGGAGAGGTTCTCTGCTGGGGAGATCAGCTTGGCATATGTGCCCACGCAGGAGAACATTGCAGACCTTTTCACGAAGGCTCTGCCTAGGGAGAAGTTTGAAGCTTTCCGCAAAGCTTTGGGCTTACTTCCTTTTGTGGAGTGATTTCCACATAGCTCGGCACTTCCTTATACATGAGTGCCAGCTCCTTGTTCACCGCATCACTCCCAGGGGGGATTTGTTGATATATTTAGGTAGTGATGTGTGTGAACACTCTAGGACCGTCGGGGCACTTTTTTCCCTCTTTAGGAGGTTTTTTTCCCCCGGCTTGTATATACGCCTATTGCCCTAATGGGCTACTTATCTTTGTACATTCTCTAGTAATACATTCAGTCTTGTGTGTTGTGCTCCAAGCTTCTTCTTCTTCCTTGTGCTGTTCGCGTGCTTCCGCAGACCTCTAACTCCAACATACTTTTCATTAATTTATATACTAATGAGTTTTATTCATGTGTGTAGATTCCAATGTATGATGTTGATGATATTCCACCATACCATTCACAATTGCCAGTAAGACCTCATTTATCAGAAGCTTCTATGAGGAGGTTATCCAAAAGTGATCACATGGAATATGCAAGGTTGAAAGACCTATATTCAAATAAAGATAAAGTACAAGACTTTGCGACAATGATGAAGATGATTAACATGGTAGATTTGATTGAGGATTGGTATCAAAATGACAGTGAGAGCATTAGCTATGGAGGTATTAGATCATTTGGAAAATGGGAGAAGCAAATTTATCTCGAAGATTTTGAAGGATGGAAGAATAACTTTAAAGGATGGGTGGAAAGAAAGCATCCATTCAATGCAGGTCCTTGCTCTTAGCTTAGCTAAGGCAAGAATAAGAACTTGCATTGAATGGACGCTTTTTGTCTGCCCATGCTTCATAACTATTTATCCATCTTTCAAAATCTTCCAAATAAATTTGATCCTCCTATTTTCCAAACTACCTAATACCTCCATATCTAATTGATACTTTATATTTGTAAACAAATATGCAAGACTTAGTTAGCAAGGCATATAATTGATTTACTATAAAATGGAAGACAACCAAATGATTTAGTGGTCTAGATATCTATCTGAAATTCTACATACCACACTAAAGAAAAAGAAAATTAAAAACAAAATCAAATATACACACCTACACATATATACATACATACACATACATACATACATACACATATATACACACATACACATACATACACATACACATATACACACATGCATAACATATACACACATACATACATATACACATACGCATACCTATACAAGTTAAAGATATGAATATATATCTTGCTCCTCTAATTGACAATCTCCAAGAGTTATGGAGAGGCATTAATGTCATTGATGTATCAAAAAGCTTTAATGAAAGATATATTAAGGTTCATGGTATTGTGGCTTGGACTATTCACCATTTTCCAGGATATGGTGTTTGTTCAGGTATTCAAGTAATTATTTATTTAATATGCATACAAATATAAGTGAGTTAATCTAATTATATTTATATCATTTTTGTGATGGAGGAATATCTACTAAGGGCTATAAAGCTTTTCCATATTGTGTGGTGATTGGTTGAGATCAATTTATAGTAAGAATCTCAATAAAATTATTTATCTTTGACATCGACGATTATTGCCTGATGATCATTTATTAATATGTAAAAGAGAAGGGATACATTTTAATGAAAAGGTTGAAAAGTTCAATGTCCAAAACCAATGACGCCTATGGATTGGTATAAAAAATGGACACATGAGTCTCTGATAGATCCAGGATCAGAAATCTTCAATAATGATGAAGATAATGAGAATGTGAAGAGAGGTAAAGAAAAATTGGTACTCATAGAGAATATATCAATATGGTATTCTTTCCAGTATTGGAAAGAATTAAAGGTCTATCATCTTCTTGATCATATGCATATATTCAGGAGTATTGGTTATTCATTATGGTAGCATCTTCTTGGATTAAAAGAAATCATAACATTAAGGAATGATTTGAAGGACCAAAACTCAAAACCAAATTTATGGCTTTTTTTTTATAGACATCCATAGGAAATGACTTATGCACCTGCTCCTTGGGTACTTATGACAAAAGAGATGCAGACTATCAACAATAGGATTCAATTGATTTGGACTCCTATATGATATGGAGCATACTTGCAGAACATGTTTACTATGGATGATAAGAGCTTATCTGGGTTAAAGACCCATGATTGGGATAACGTTTTGAAGCACATTTTACTTTTGGTTATCAATGGATGTACAACAAAAGGAGTATGAGATGTGATCTATCGTCTTGGATCGCTTATAAGGTAAGTATGATACTTTTATATTTAATACATATGAATATTTCATATCTTTTATTTTTGAATTATTCTTTTATATTTTTTTATGATGTGTATAGGTGGATTACATCAAAAGAGATTGACAAAAACTTGATCGGACAAAAGAAACATGAATGCAAGGAGCTACTATGTTTGATGGAGAAAGAGTTTCCTACTTTACTTTTTGATGTTTAGGTTCATTTATAAGTCCATCTTGTAGATGAAATAGAGATTGCAGGTGTTGTCCACACTTGATGGATATTTTGGGTCGAGCGGTTTATGGGAATATTAAAAGCTTATGTGCAGAAAAGAGCAAAACCAGAAGGATCCATGGCAAAGGGTTTGATGCTTGGGGAGCTAGGTTGCATTATTCATTATTCGACAATTCGTTTATTTGTGAATAATTACGGAATTTTACGACAAGCTCTTATTATTTCACCAAATTATTTGGTGACACGTAAGCTTATTTGGACACGCGTGAATAGTTTTTGCATGGAAATTCGACCCCTTTCAATCGAAAATGCTTTTGATTGATAAAGTGTCCTAGAGAGAACAAGGTATAAATTTTTGCCATATTAAATAGTTGAAACTATTGTGATTGTTTGACTCATTGATTCTTACTTCACAATAGTATATATATGTGAATTTAAAATCTATTATGATTGATTCTTACTCATTTTTCATGAAAGCTACTTTGTTCTTTACGAACTTAAAGTGTCGTAGAGAGAACAAGATATAATTTTTTGCTAGAAATATTAAATAATTTAAACTATTGTGATTATTTGACTCAATATTGATTCTTACTTCAGAATAGTATGTGTAAATGTATGTGCATATGATTAGGAATTTAAAATCTATTGTGATTGTGTGATACAACATTGATTCTTACTTCACCAGGATACGTGTAAGTGTACGTGCATACGATTAGGAATTTAAAATCTATTGTGATACACTAAATTTATTATTGAAAGATGTAGGTAGATTATGTTTGACTCAATAATGATTTTTACTTCATAATAGTATATGTATGTGTTTGTATGAGTATGTGTATGCATATGAGTGTATAATTGTGAATGAAAAATCTATTGTGATTGTTTGATTCTATTGATTCTTACTTCACAATAGTTTGTGTAAATATTTGTGCATATGATTAGAAATTTAAAATCTATTGTGATTGTTTGATACAACATTGATTCTTACTTCACAATAGTATGTGTAAGTGTATGTGCATATGATTAGGAATTTAAAATCTATTGTGGTGCATTAAAATTATTATTGAAAGATATAGGTAGATTATGTTTGATTTAACATTGAGAATCACTTCATAATAGTATATGTATGTATGTGTACGAGTATGTGTATGCATATGAGTGCATAATTGTGAATGAAAAATCTATTGTGATTGTCTGACTCAATATTGATTCTTTCTTTACAATAGTATGTGTAAGTGTATGTGCATATGATCAGGAATTTAAAATATATTGTGATTGTTTGACTCAATATTGATTCGTACTTCAGAATAATATGTGTAAGTATATGTATGTGCAAATGTATATGTGTATATGATTGAAAATTAAAATCTATTGTGATTGTTTAACTCAACAATGATTTTTAGTATGTGTTATTGTAATTTGTATATGGGTGCATGATTGAGAATTAAAGTCTATCGTAATTTTTTGACTCAACGCTGATCGAAATATCTTATTTGATATTGATTTATATTGTTTTTTTGTAGGTATAGTCTTCATAAAGCAATTTGCAAGCACTATGGGAAAGGGAAAAGAATGGTGCTATGTGATTGTTCATCAAGAGGGTAAAATGTATCCACAATACAATGCAAATGTTGTGGGCATTGTTATGTAGGAAATGCAACTCGAATAAAAGAGCATCTCTTTAGTACAGGTAATAATGTGGCAGGATGCTCTAATCTAGATAGTGGTATATGGTTACATTTTGCAAGTTATGCAAATAAATGTAAATCTCAAGGTATCACATCAAAAAAGATTCAAAAGAATGAGTAGTTCATAGCACTTTCGAAGTAGCCCAAGTGTAGAGCAAGAACGAGTAGATGCGTCGATGATAGTAGAGGATCATCAGGATATTTCTACTCAAGTCTCCCAAACTATTTTTGAGAATAACCAAGATACATGTACTCCATTTTCTCCAACTGCATCAAAAAAGATTGGAGTTGGTGAATGTAGTAAAAATGGTGGATCTAATACTTTGTCACCATGCTTTGTCTCCAATAAATCACAAAATACTGTACATGTAGCTTTTGAAAAGCAAGATTGTCTCAAGCTTCAGCTTAAATGGACTCAAGCATTCTTAGCATGTGGGATTCCTTTCAATGTTATTCGTAATCCCATTTTCAAAGATGCTTTGATGTCAACTCCACAAAAAGGTTTCACCATGCCAAATTATAACAAAATGCGAACATAGTATGTAGATAAAGTGAAAAAAGGTACTGAAGCTATTTTAAAGCGAACAGTACTTGATTATGTACCCATGTAGGGATGCACGATAGCATTGGATGGATGGACAAGTTGTCAAAAGAAACCATTGATTAATGTCATGGTTATATGTCCAAAAGGAAACATGTTTTTAGAAGTTATTGATACTTCTCTTAAGAGAAAAGTTCGGCTTTTCTTGTAAAGGTATATGAACATGCTATATCGTGTGTGGGTGGTCCGAAGAATGTGACTGCGGTAGTGACAGATAATGCCCCTAATTTTCAAAGTGCTGGAATTACAATTCAAAACAAGTATGAAGACATTACTTGGGTTCCATGTGCAACTCATACATTAAATTTGTTATTGAAAGATATAGGTAGATTATCTTTCATTAAACAAAGCTTATGAGATGCAAATCATGTGGTCAAATTTATTAGAGAGCATCAATTTTCATATTCGCTCTTCCGATCAAAATCTCCCAATAAAGCACTTCAGATTTTTTGTGCCACACGATTTGCAACTGCTTACATTGTACTTAGTGGATTATTAGAAGTTAAGCCAGCTCTTGTAGAAATGATTACTGGTCGAAGATGGAAGGCATGGCTAGAGAAGTATTCTTCTTATCGAGTTGCAACATCCAAATGTACATGTCTAATACAATCACAAAATTTTTGGCGTAATCTTGAAAAAATTGTTGGTATCACTAAACCTTTTGTGGAACTCTTACGAATGGTTGATACTGATAAATTTGTGATTGGAAAAGTTTATTGGATTATTTCAGAAGCTATTAAAAAAGTAAAAGACTTTAATCAATTTTCATTACGAGAGAAAACACAGATTGTATCATTAGCAGAGAAGAGATGGACGCAAATGCATACTCATTTGCATGGAATAGCATTCATTTTGGATCCAACATTTCAACTCAATGGTCAAGAGTCAAACAAAGAAGTGTATGGATAAAAAATAAAAAATAGAATATCAATAAGTGTATGGATAAATAAATCAATAGTATGTGTACACAAATGATAGACATATGCATGGTTAAATAAGTAGATTTATAATTAAATAGAAAGTGTAATTATAATCTTGAAGTGAGTATATGTAACTATTAAGAATGTAGTAGTCAAAGAA
>CM035424.1:99643759-99698759 GCA_020310875.1 Ceratopteris richardii | reverse complement strand
GTGTGTAAGTATATGCATATGTTTGTCGACAGGTATGCATGTGGCCTAATGTGTGTATACGTATATGTATACATATGTATACGTGTGTGTATATGTATGTATATGTATATGTATATGTGTATGCATGTGCATGTGTGAATGCATGGGTATGTGTAAATGCATGTGTGTATATGCATGTATCTATATGTGTGCATGTATATGTGTGTGTATATGCATGTATCTATATGTGTGTATGTATATGTAAGTACAGATATGTGTGTGTATGTGTATGTAGGTGTATATGCAAAGTTGTGTATGCATGTAAGAATGTATGTATGCATATGCATGTGCATTATGTATGCATATGTATGCATGTGTGTGTATGTGTGTGTATGTGTGTGCATGTGTGTGTATGTGTGTGTATGTGTGTGTATGTGTGTATGCATGAAATTATGTATGTATGCATATGCATATGTATGCATGTGTTTGTGTATGTGTGTCACTATGTGTGTGTGTATGCACATATGTGTATGTATATGTATGTCTATGTATGTGTGTACACATGTCAGAAATTTGAGAATTTGAGTTCTCTATCTCTTAGTCTGCATCTATCTTTGTCCGTGTTTTTTTCTCTCAACTCTATCTACTAGTCTATTTTGCTATGCTCTGATTCTCTTACATGTATTAGAGCTCAACAGGCTCTGAGTGGTGTAGAAGCTAAAATGCAAAGGTTGTCGAGATCTCAACGACAAAAGAGAGAAGTTGTCAAGTGGTACATCATCATCTACAACTAGGAATCAAGGCAGTTCATCAACAAGAGTACATGGAGCATAGATACGAGCAATGGTGATCCTAGTCATCCCAACATTGTGGATAGGACCAACCACATTCACGAAAGGTAAACTTGATGGTACGAACTACACCTTATGGAAGTTCAAAATCACTTCTATCCTTGATTCATATGAGCTTTTGGAGATTGTTCTTGGGACTAATCATGAGCCCCAAGAAACACTTGATCCAAGTAATCCTGGTCAAATGATTCCTCCTGATGTTGATCTTCTATGTGCTTGTAAAGGTAGAAACACAGATGCAATCTGTGCTCTAGTTACAAGTACTTTTGATAGTGTTTTTACTCTCATTCAACTAATACTCAAATCAAACCTCCACCACTATTTTTTGAAGAATTCAGTGGCTTACTAATGTAGGAGTTGCGATTCAAGGCAAGGAGTGGTGGTAGCAAAGGAGATGCTACATTCATAGCAAATACCAAAAGAGGCAGAGTGGCCTCTTCAAAAGATGGAGACAAAAAGAGGGACAACAGAAAGAAGATCAAGGGAGAGTGTTCCCACTACAAGAAGAAAATACATAGAATCTAAGACTATGGCATCAAGAAGGCCGAGGAGAAGAGTGGTTCTTCAAAAGGTGGCAAGGGTAAGGAGTCTTCCAACACGGTAGAAATAGAGCTTGAGATATTTTTTACAATAGAGGAGGTGTGCTCCTCAGCTGAAGATTTGAGAACAGATGACTCATGGGTGTTGGATAGTGTGCATCTCATCACATGATGAGTAGAAAACACCTTTACAGTTCCTTACAACCTCTAAAGGAACCCATCACAATTAAGGTAGGGAACAATGCAAGATGTCTTGTAGAGTGCGAAGGTACAATTTCTTTCATTAACTCTAATGGCGATATCAGAAAGCTTTCAAATGTGTTGTATTCCACAAAGAAAAGAAAATCTACTTTCAGTAGCTTCTATAGCTGATCAAGGTCATCAAATATCTTTTAGTAAGAGAGAAGCTAAGATTATGGATAGTAACAACAACATTATTGGGACTTGCATAAGGAGGAACAACCTGTATGAGTTGTGTGCTCTTATAGCCACCACAAATTTGGGCACAAGTAAGCTATGGCATGAGATATTCAACCACATTGGATACCTTGTACTAAAGGAGATGCATTGCAAGGGCATCGTTGCACACCTACCATTGTTTGTAGAAATGAAGGAACCACGTGAAGCTTACATGATGGAAAAGAAACAGAGGAAGCCTTTCTAGAAGAAAGCAAGAACAAGGCAAGCTATCGTCTAGAGTTGGTGCATGCTCACTTGTGTGGCGAAATGCCTTCATAGGACTTGGGCAGATCTTCCTACTTCATGTTACTTGTCAAGGACTATACTAGGAAGATGTGGGTGTACTTCTTTCATGATAATGCTCAAGCTTTTGGTAAATTTAAAGAATGGCTTTGTGAGAAGAGATGGTGGACACACTCCAAAGATGTGCCTGGTGCTGCAAAAACCTGCTCTACACCTACCAAGTTAACTTGAGATATGATAAGTCGACACCTTGAGCTTGCTAATGATCCATAAATACCCCCTTAGCACATTAAAAGATCAATCTCAAATTGATTTATCAAAACAAATGACTTGACACAAAACAAATGATCAAAAACTTGCTATTTTGGGATGAGACGCACTTTGGAATTTCATTGAGAGCTCACGGCCTGCTAAGAATTGTCTACTGATATTTTGTACATCTCTAATTAGATATATATAATGAACCTAAAGCAACACATCTGATGAATTTTAATGAACCATACTTCACTCAGAGCTCACAGTCTGCTAAGAATTGTCTAGAGATATTTTGCACATCTCTAACTAGATATATAATGAACCTAAAATAACAAATTTGATGAATTTAAATGGACCATATTGAGAGAAATCAATTTAGGAACATTAAGGTGTCATCTTGACTTTTCAGGAGTTGATTGCAAAAATACACAGGTGACTTCAAGTGTATGTATCTCATAAAATAATGAACCAAATATGATGAAAATTGATATGAAGTAGGTAAACATATCACTCTACCTATAAAAAAATTAAATCTCATCAAAAGACTAAGTATACACAAAGAAATCAATGATCAAAGTTGACTGAAAATATGAAAATAGGCCTCTAGAAGTAGATGAAGAAAACCCCAATGTGTAGCTTGAACAGTCAATCTGTATTGCACATATTGTACATGGAATGAATGACCATGAAGCTTGGGAAGGAGTAGCACTATGTGTGCTTCACAAATGACTTGATTCTTGCACAACTTCCTCCAAATGTAGCTAAATCTCTGCTCCCTTCTGCAGCTCTTTTTTAGTGTATATATAGATGATTTTGAATTCAAAATTAGGGGGATTCCACCTAAAAGGTCCTTCAAGTTATTTCTCCATCTTTAGCTTCGTAATGGTACCTAACAAGGTTGCAAGATTCTCTTATTTAATGTAATTACTTTTCAAGTAATCAGTTTTACAAGAGGTTATTCTTGTTGCTTCTCTCATTGACTATATACATAATAAGGTAATGAATGACTAAGCACTAGGCTTGGATAAAAATGCACAAAAAACTGCCCCTCAAGCCTAGCATGCTTGAGTCTTCATTCTTCCTTGATGTCTAGCAATCCAACCATGCCTTTCAATCTGCTTAGCTTGATGCTATCCAATGGTTTTGTTAACATGTTTGCACGTTGAACATTAGTAGATACATAGGACAACTGAATGTCCTTACTAATCAACTTTTCACTTATATAGTGATAATGGACTTCAATATGCTTTGTTCTAGCATGGTAAACATGATTAGCTCCTAAGTGGAGTGAGCTAATGTTATCACAAAAAATGTGAGGAGTTGAGGTATGTAACCCCAATTCTGAGTATAGACATTTCAACCACATTGCTTCTTTTGTTGCATAGGCCAAACCTCTGTACTCGGCCTCAGTAGATGATAGAGCAATTATGGGTTGCTTCTTTGAAGACCATGAGATTAATTTTGAACATGCAAAAGATAACTAACCTGATGTACTCTTCCTCTTATCCTTTGATCCAGCCCAATTTGAATCTAAATAGAGTTTGAGATCAATTTGTGATGTAAAGGGGTAGAAAAGTCCTTCATTGATGGTACCCTTCAAGTATTTGAGCACTCTCTTGACTGGTTCCATATGTGGCTTCCTTGGCTTGTGCACGAATTTATTGAGTATGCTAACACTATAGTGTATGTACACCCTTGTGAATGTTGCATAGTCCAAGCTTCCTACCAAGCTTTTGTAGCTTGTGATATCTTCAATGAGTTATCCTTCATAAGCACTTTGCTTATGGTTCATCTCCATGGGTGTATCTACACACTTAGTATTTTCCATTTTAAACTTAGAAAGCATATCATATGCATACTTCCTTTGAGTGATGTAGATACCAAAATCTGTATAATACAAGTTCAAGTCCAAGTAAATATGTGAGAGGTCCAGGATCACTGACCTTAAATTCATCCTTCATTCTAGAATTTATCTGCTTAATTCCATTGATATCATTCCCTGTAACTATGATATCATCAACATACACACAGAGATATATAACCTTTGATCCATTCCTTTTGATGAATAGTGATGTATCTGCTTTGCTAGCTTTGAAGCCTTGGTCCTGCAAGTAGGTTACTAACCTATGATTCCAAGCTCTTGCGGCTTGCTTCAAACCATAAAAAGCCTTTTTTTACTTTGCACACATAATTTGATGATGTGCATCTTCATAACGTGGAGGTTGTGCCATATAAACTTCTTCTGAAATCCATCCATTGAGGAATGCATTTTCTACATCTAATTGGAATAGCTTCCAATTCATCGATGCAACAATGCTAAGAAGTACTCTACTGGTAGACATTTTAGCTACAGGTGAGAAGGTATCTTCATGGTCTATCCCATGGGTTTGAGAAAACCCTTTGGATACTAATCTTGCCTTGTATCTATTTATACTACCATATGAATTATTTTTCAATTTATAAATCCATCTAGATTCAATTACCTTCATTGATGGTTTGCCAAGGACAAGTTCCCATGTATCATTGTCCATGAGAGCTTCCATTTCTTCATTCATTGCTTCTCTCCACTTATTCATGCTTTGAGCTTCTTCATAAGATGTAGGTTCTGCATGGTTGAGATCCTTAGCTATGTAGATTGAATGCTTTGTGACCCAAGATGTATCAAATCCATATCTTTCTAGTTTCTTCTTTTCTCTCATTGACCTTCTAATTGGTTGTAGAGAGCTTTTTGATGCTTGAGCTAGGTCTTGCTCCTTTGCTTTCCCTTTATTCTTCCATAGCTTGAATTTCTCAAACTCTGGCATGTCATCTTTAGAATCACTACCTTTAGGATGCTTTGGCTTCTTTGTTGGAAGAGATGGAAAGTCCTCCTCTAAGTCATAAGGTAGCTTCACTTTCCTATCATCATCAAACCAAGATTTATTTTCATCAAAGACTACATCCTACTATCTAAGAAGCCTTTGTTAGCAGGATTATACAATCTGTATCCCTTTTGATTTTGGTCATATCCAATGAAGACACACTTCTCTGCTTTGGGATCCAATTTCCCTCTTACTTGAGAAGGAATATGAGCATAGGATTAACATCCAAAGATTTTGCAATTCTCTAGGCTTGGTCTTCTTCCATTCCATACCTCATAAGTTTTCATACCATCTAAAGACTTAGATGGAAGTCTATTTGCACGATATGTGGCTATTGATACAACCTCTACACAAAGATAATTAGGTAGATTCTTTTAAATTTAGCATAGATCTGACTGATTCTACTATGTTCTTGTTCCTCCTTTCACCTACTCCATTAAGTTGAGGTGTGTACCTGGTTTTTACATCTCTTTTGATGCCTCTTTCTTGAAGGAAAGCATCAGACTCATTTGAGAAGTATTCTCCACCACCATCTGATTTAAGTCTCGTGAGATTTTTACCTGTTTGATTCTCTACAAGTGCAAGATATCTTTTGACACAATTGAAAACTTCATCTTTATGCTTCATAAAGTATAGGATTGTCCACCTACTGCAATCATCAATAAAAGATACATAATATTTTGAACCTAAAATGGAAGGTTCCTTGCTTGGACCCCACACATCTTTGTATACAAGATCCAATAGCTCCTGATGGATATAGCCTTTCCTATTGAAAGGTTGTCTATGAGCTTTACCGAATCGACAAGCTCCACACTTGTAGATCATATGTTGCTTTGTGATGTGGGTAATCCAAGTACACTTTGATCCTTGCATATTTGTTTCAAAGTTCTTTCACCAATATGATCAAGCCTTTTATGCGATACCTATAACTCAAAAAGTGTTTGAGATCCATAGATAAACAATGCTATGTTCTTGGTGTCTTCAACTTCAAAAGTGAAGAGTCTTCCTGTCTTATCTCCTTTGGTGATCCTTCTAAATCCTTGCTTGGGTTCTTCCACATATGCTGCATGTCTTGTGAATATAACTTGCAATCCTTTCCCCACAATTTGTCCAACACTTATCAAGTTTTTGGTTATTGTAGGTACATACAATACCTTGCGTAGAAGATTCATATTGTCATCTCATGTCTTGACATTACCTATCTTTTCCACTGAATGCATGTATCATCACCTTTCTACACTTCATGCTTGTTCTTGGGATCTTCTAAGTTAGAGAGCAAAGCCACATTTCTTGATACATGATTTGAGCACCCTCAATCAATATAGAAGACATGATCATCATCCTTACCCTGCTTCAATGATAGGTTCATGAGAAGAAGTGAGTCCTCTTGACTTTGATTCTCAATGTGGTTGTTGTAGTCCTTCCTTCCTCTATATCCATTTTGATAGTTGTTATTCTTGTTGTGATAGTTGTTGTTGTATCTTCCATTGTATCTAACTCTATTTGATACATAGCCACCTCTATTGAGTCCTCTTCCTACAGAATTCCTTGGGTTCCTGTAACATTCTTCACTAGTGTGATTACAATAACCACATATATTACAAGGTTCAGATGTTTGGGGTCTCCACCTTCCTTGCATTCCTCCTTTCCCTCTTCCTCTAGCTCTTCCTCTGCCTGTGAAGTTGGCTTGGAAAGATCTACCTTCATCTTCATTCTTCTTGGACTTTGACTTATCCTTATCTTTGTCTTTATCAAAGTATAAGGTAGAAGATTTGTTACCTCTTGAGGATTCACCATTCTTGTTTATCTTTGCTTCATATGTGAAGAGTTGGTCCATCAAGGTATTGAGATCAAGTACTTGCATGTCCATGTATAGATCCATGGCAATTGTGAAGGATTCCCACTTGTTGTCAGCCTTGATGCCATTGATAATTTGCCTTATGATTTTTTCTTCTTTAATCACTTCTCTAATGCTCCCCAATTGATCAGAGATCTCCTTCATCTTGGTGACATAATGAGTCACACTTTGCTTGGGACCTTTCTTCAAGGTAGTGAGCTCCATCAATAGCTGGTTCTTCCTTGCTCTAGTATTTGAAGAGAAGAAGGTAGCAGATGCATTCTAGTTCTCTCTTGAGGTCTTGCATCCTTTTACATGAGGTAAGAGAAAATCAAAGATTGAGTTTAGGATATAGGACCTGGCTAGTGCATCTTTTGAACACCAAGTTGTAAGCATCTATTGCTCTTCATGTGATGGTTGCCCTTTGCCTCTCATTGTTGGCATGACTTCATCTTCAGATATGTATCCAACTAGGTTTCTTCCTTGAAGGTAGGCCTCCATCCTCAGAGACCATGGTGAGTAATTGTTTCTATCCAATTTGTCAATGGTAGAGGGAAAACCATCTCCCATGTTGGTTCAACTATGCTCTAATACCACTGTGAGAAGAGATGGTGGACACTTCAAAGATGTACCTGGTGCTGCAAAAATCTACTATCGACTGTTGGTGCAAGTCACAAGCCTACACATTTGGCTTGTAATACATACACATATGGAGAAGCATAGGAACCAATACTAGTGGTTAATTACCAATTTAATCTTTTGTAAAAGTCACATTTGACTTGGAATCTTTGTAAACACCTACCAAAAGGAACTCGTAGAAAAGTTAGCTTTGATTGATGGAATATCTCCTAGGATGTAGGAGCATGATCATAGGGATCCAAAAGTTTGATTCAAATTCAAACTTTGAACTCAACTAATATAAAAAAAAATGATCATCAAAAAGTCACGGGTAAGACTCATCAATTCCGAGCTTCTCATTATCATATACAAGTGTTCATTAATACATACATCTACATTGTTCATTTATGAGTTCTCTATCATAGTGTCTATAAGTTTGTCAACTTGTGGAGAGCATATCTCAATCATTTCTCCACCAAATTCAAAGATCTACAGCTTGTTGGAACCAGATCAATATCATATACATCCTACCAAAATTTGAAGGATTTTTCTATTCAGACATTTCAGAGAAAAGCTCATCCAGATGATCACTGGTCAAAGTCTACAACAGTCCTAAAATATTGAGAGTAAAGGTTTACTTGCTAAATTGATTTCTTTGAGCATAGTTAATCTTTTTAAGTCATTCCACTTGGAATAGTTAGCTTGCTAAGCTAATTAGATACCTCTAAAAGGAAATTTTCCAATTCCTACTGTGCTGGTCATACTGAGCAAAAGATGTAGCAGGTGTAGTGACAAAAATAGAAGGTTTTCTTGAAGACTTGAAGTTCAAAGTTGTCTGTTTTGATTCTATCTTTTCATACATCATTTCCAAAGTACATAGACCAGTTTATGGTGTCTTTGGAAAGCTAAGAAGGTCTACTTATCAACTCTGAAGCATCAAAGGGCTGGTACAAAGCAGGACTTGGCAGTACCTACTCATTCTCTTGAAGTGTCCATCCATCATTCCCAACAGTGGTATCAGAGCAAGTTAAGGTAAAATGGGAGATGGTTTTCCTTCATTTATTGATAAATTGGACAGGAACAACTATCAGGCATGGTCTCTAACGATGAAGACATACCTACAAGGAAGGAGTCTTTATGGACACATCTCAGGAGATGAGGAATTGCCCTCATTCAAAACTAGAGGACTACCAACAAAGGAAGAACATGAAAAGCTCAACACATGGTGTGCCAAGGATGCATTAGCAAGGTCTTACTTACTCAACTCCATCTCTGATTTTCTTTTGCCACATATTAGAAACTGTGAGACATCTGAAGAGACTTGGGAAACCTTGTCATCCTATTTTTCTTCCAACAGAAGGGCCAGAAAAAACCAATTGTGGATTGAATTCACCACAATAGGAAGCAACCTAAGCAGGCTATTTTAGAGTTTGCGACTAAGATTAAAGATGTAGCAGATTAGTTAGCAAGCATAGGAGAAGAGATTGAAGAAGAGCAGATAGTAAGGAAAGTGATCAATGGGATTAAAGCTGATGACAAATGGGAAAGCTTCACCACTACCATGGACCTTTACATGGACATGCAGATTCCAGACCTTACCACTCTCATGGGGCAATTGTTCACTCATGAAGCCAAGCTCAACAAGAATGGAGACTGATCCAAAGGTAATAGCTCTTTTGCCCTATACACTGATAAAAATAAGTCTAAAGATAAAGGCAAGAACAAAGGATGAAGGCACTAGCTCCCAATCCAACTATGCAGGGAGAGGTAGATCATCAAGAGGAAGGGGCAGAGGAGGTAAGCAAGGTAGGGGGAGATCCTATAACTCCTCACCATGCGACATTTGTGGTTTATCAAATCATACTATAGATGAGTGTTTCAGGAACTACAAGAATCAAAGAGGAAGAGGATATCAAAGAGGTGGATACTCACAATCAAGAGGTAGATTGAACCATCATCAAGGATACAACAACAATTACAATAAAAACTACAACGACAACTACAATGGCAACTACCAAGGAGGATTCAAATCCAGAAAGGACTACAACAACTATACAGAAGAGCAAGATGATTCTCTTCTGATTATGAACATGACTTCAAAACCAGGTATAAATGATGACCATCTCTCAGGATGCTCAAATCATGTGGCTGGCAACGTAGCTCTACTCTCTGACCTTGAAGAACCAAAAGGTAAGCATCAAGTACAAACAGGTGATGACACCAAGCACTCAGTAATTAAAGTTGGAAATGTTAAGACTTGTGATGGAAATTAGAACTTGTTGAGTAGGGTACTATATGTCACAACCATTACCAAAAGTTTGATGAGTATTGGACAGATTGTGGGAGAAGGTTTGTAGGTTAGATTCAACCAATTTGGAGCATTTGTGGAGGATCCCAAGCAAGGGTTCAAGAGAATTGCTAAAGGAGAAAAGACAGGTAGACTTTTTACTTTTGCGCTAGAAGACACAAAGAATATTGAACTCTACAGTTATAAAGATCAAATACTTTCAGAGCTTGAGATTTGGCATAAAAGATTAGGGCATGTAGGAGAAAGAACATTGAAACAGATATGCACGGATTAATGTGTAATTGGAATACCCAATGTTTCCAAACAACACATGAAATATAAATGTGGTGCTTGTCAGTTTGGAAAGTCTCACGGGTTACCCTTCTCAAGGAAAGGCTACATGCATGAGGACTACCTAGAGCTTGTCCATACAGATGTATGAGGGCCAAGCAAAGACCCCTCAATCTCAAGATCAAGGTACTATGTATCTTTTATTGATGATTATAGCAGATGGACTATATTGTACTTTATGAAGCACAAAGATGAAGTGAAAGTATCTTGCACTTGTTGAGAATCAGACAGGGAAGAATCTAAAGAGGCTAAGGTCAGATGGAGGAGGTGAGTACTTGTCCAATGAGTTTGAAGCCTTCTTGCAGGATAGAGGAATCAAGAGGGAAATCACCACAAGGTATACTCCTGAACAAAATGGGGTAGCTGAGAAGAAATAGGTTGATTGTTGAAACAGCTAGGTCAATGTTAAATGAAAAGAAATTACCTAACTACCTATGGGCAAAGAGTGTTTCTACCGCCGCTTATCTCATAAACAGGTTACCATCTAAGTCCCTTGATGGGATGACTCCTTATGAAGCATGGCATGGGAAAAGACCCTCACTTGATCATTGCAGGATATTTGGATGTGTAGCAGATGTACACATTCCTTCTCAGATAAGAGGTAAGCTAGACCCTAAGGCTGAGAAGTGTATCTTTATTGGTTATGATCTAAATCAGAAAGGATACAGGTTCTACAACCCTTCAAATAACGGATTCATGGTTATTAGAGATGTTGTCTTTGATGAAAATGATTCTTGGTATGAGAATGAATGCAGGAAGTTTAAACTACCCTATGACTTGGAGGAGGAATTTCCAAGTCTTGTTAAAGAGGAACCTACTCAGAATGAGGACACTAGTTCAGATGATGAAGACATTATCAATATTGAAGAGTTCAAGGCATGGAATTCCAAGGGCAAAGTCAAGATGAAGAAACTTGAAGACATACTTGAATCTTCAAATCAATCAATCAGAAGATCACAAATGGAGAGCAAAAAACCTATCAGATAGGGGTATGATACATCTCTTATTACTAAACACTCTGTTTATCTTTCCAAAGACTTGTCAATTGAAGAACCAGGATCATATGAAGAAGCAAAGACTAAGATAGAATGGAAAGAAGCTATGAATGAGGAGATTGAAGCACTCAAAGAAAGTGACACATGGGAACTAGTACCAAAGAAATAATCCATGAAGGTAATTGGTTCCAGATGGATCTATAAAATTAAAAGAAATTCTGATGGTTCAATAAGCAAGTACAAAGCCAAATTGGTGGCCAAGGGTTTTGCACAAACCCAAGGCATTGACTATGAAGAAACATTCTCACATGTGGCCAAGATGCCAACCATCAGGGTGTTGGTGAGTGTGGCTGCATCTAAAAATTGGAACATGTATCAATTGGATGTAAAAAATGCTTTCTTGAATGGATGGATTTCAGAGGAGCTATATATGTCACAACCTCCTGGCTATGAGGATCCAAACAAGGTAACATATATGTGCAAATTGAATAAAGCTCTTTATGGATTGAAGCAGGCACCTAGGGCATGGAATCAGAGGTTGACTGTAGCTCAGTGATGAGTAGCACCTCCTTTAATGTCAATCCGGGAAGACGTGAGGATGGTATGAAGACCTCGAGCAAGTGGAGGCACAAGTGCGTGGGTGAGAAGCACACAAACATGCACACACATACACACACACGTGCACACACGGAAAAACAAAGAGTGAGAAGCAATGGAGTTCTTAGGTCACTTTCAAGAAGCTCTTACAAGTTCATTTCAATTACAATCTACCCTCAAAAATAAGCTCTCTAGCTCTATTTATAGTTTTTGACTAGGTTTTGGCCCTGTCCAGACCTAGTGTCCGGCCTAGTTAAAAATTAGGTTCCAGGGCCAATTTGAGGGCTTAAACGGAGTCTAAAAAATACGAAAATTGATATGTAGGCACTTCTAAGGCTCCTCAAGCTCAAGGACTCCTTGGCTTGCACAAAATGGAGCTACAAAAATACGAAATGGTATTTACAATGGTTTTTAGTGATTAAAATCACTATTTGTGTAGGGATTTTCTCTGTTGGTTTGTCGTACACATCTTTGAACTCCCTACTTGCTCTTTCTTCTTGTGTGCTCCACTCCTTGATGTCTGAAAAATTTAGATGGCCTACTTGCCAGATCTTCTTTGGCTACTGTGTCTGCTTGTGCTATCTCTTCGTTCCGACCCTCTTTGTCTTGTGGCTCCTTCGGTTCCCTGACTGCTGCCAACACCCCCCCCCCCCACTCTCGCGTCTGTCGCCCCTAGCAGACCCTTGTCTCGATGCTCGTTGAACATAATATTGGACAACCTCGGAGGCGAGGTGATGTTCTTCTAATATGAGCCCCCGTGCTAGATCTGTTAATAATGCATCCCAATTCACTGGTCCTGGTACGTCCGGATGTGGCACCCGCAGTTGTTCTGAATGGATGGTTCTCTCCACAGCGAATAAGTGGAGGAGATGTGAGGGCCTGGGTACAAATATTTCTGAGTGATATTCCCAAAATCCCGTTATGAACATCTCCTTGAATGTCTGTTTAAAACAAGCTGGGAGGTACTTTATTCTGGCGTGCCAAGCATATATTACCTCTATGGATGGGGTTGTGCTCATGTCGTATACCAGATCTTGATTTCCTGTAAGAAATCCGACACCTGAGAAGTGGGGGTCTTTAATATTCTTGAACGTCCTGAAGGTGATTAGCATTAGTTCAAAGATTTTCATACACATTTGTGCCATCACATCGGGGGTATTCCGTAGTCGAGTGCTCTAGTGTCTGATGGTAGAAATCATGTAATTTACAGTGAGAGGGCCTTGTGGCGGTGCTAGATAAACATAATTTAACCACTTTGCGCAACCCTTGACGTTCTTGACAGCAATGGTAAACTCTGGCCAAGTGCGCCGGCGGAATACTGGAACATAACAAGGATTGTATTTAATAAAAAGGGGCATGTTAGTCCAGGTATGAACCATTTCCGGGTAGGTTTCAAGAAGACGGATTCTCCAGGTTGGTTGATAAATGGAGCCTTTCTTTGCACTTTCTGGGATATCCTCTGGCCCAAATTGTGTGGCAAAAGTTGGAGGTTTGCCACAACTGCGTTGAATCTCTGCATTGTAATCCGCAAGGAGCACACAATATGGCACATATTGATCATCGTTGGTGCCGATCCATCTATGATGAGACATGCTTCGAAAGTATTCAGACTTAATGATGGTGTCTTCTAACTTTGCCATAGATTGGATTTGAATGGCCACTCTATCTTCATGGGTTGTTGCTGTCTTCTCGAGTGTTTGGAGCCATTCAGGTACTTCAACTTCTAATGTGTCCAGTCCTTCTGAGGTCTGTGCACCACCTGGCATTGGCATAGGAACGTATGGTTCCTCATATGTTTCATCCACCTCAATGGGTACTAAATCCTCCGGTTCGGGTTCTACAACTGGGGAGGGCTGCCTATCATATTCTAGTAACTTTTTCTGGAGTTCAGCCACCTGCTCTGTCAATGCCTTTACTTCCTCTGAAGTCGAGGCTGTTTCTATTACCTTGGTTGGAGCCTCCTTTTCCCTGAGCTGGTTACGTAGCTCATCTCGTTCCCTTTCCAAATCATCATGTGCGTCTAATAAATCCGCATAACTTTCCAAGATGGTTTTCATTGTTTCTGTGGGAACTGCTTTGAACTGTTCTGGATCGATCTCATGGGGGGACCCTTCCATGGCTGCTTCCAGGTTTTCTTCATTTTGTTTCTGCAACCGTTTATTTTCTTCAAGTGCTGTAGCCATATGCTTGCGAAGTAGAGTTAAATTACGCTGGACTCTCAGGTTATCTGTTTGGTACACCTCCAGCAAGGCTTCAAGTTGTTTGACACCGGGTTCTGCTAATGGTTGGGGTGTCTCCAGGAGTGTTTGATGGGCTTGCTTGAGAGTTGTGTAGCGCTGGTTGAGTTCCGCATTTTCTTCTTCTAGCATTGTGAGTCGTCTTTGTAGGTTTTGATGATTCGTTGTCAACTGTTGATGGCGGCCTTCGAGATCCCTGTACTCACGCTGAAGTTGATATACACACTGATGTAATGATAGGAATATACTATTTACATTAAAGGATGCAGGTAAAGATGAAGATGCAGGGGGGATGGGGATGGGGAAGGGAGTTGTGAATGCTGTGGAATCAAGTGGTGAAGTTGGTGGAGGGGGTATGGGAGATTGAGGTTGTGTGGGGGGTGGGGGTGGTACTGTGGCGGGTGATGTTTCCATTGTGTCAAATGTGTGTGTGACTGTAAAGATGGGGACAGTGGGTGGGGTGGAAGTGATATTTGTGAAGAGTGTCGTGAAGGTGGGCATGGAAACTCCTCCAAATTGGACCGAGAGAGAGAGGAATTCCCATGACAATTGTGGTAGTGGTAGAAAAGGGCGTGGTCATGCCGGTTGGTGAGGTGAATTGTGTAGCAAGAGGTGAGGTGGGTGGGGAGAGTGGTTCCTCTTGATGTTCTTCTGTTTGTGTGTTGCCTTCCGGTTCTGATACATGGATGTGTATTTGTTTTCCAGATCGCCTAGGGCGGGCAGGCACACGTTTCTCAAATCGATTAATGTATGTCATGGCCTCATGTATGGCCTCATCCAGGCCGACTGCCTCTGCGTGTAGGTTCATGGATTCGATAAACATATCGTCCACACCTTCCTCAGCCAATAGTTGGCTCATGAGCACCTTGCCTGATTCAAGTGACATTTTGTGTTGTTCCTGAACTCGCTTCATGGTTTGGTACAATCTTTTTATTTGTGCCGAATATGCTGGGGCACTTGCTAGCTCTGAGAGTTCATCATATTCTTGATACTGTTCTTCGTCGGCTTCTTCTTCTTCTCCTCCTGCCTCTTGTTCATCTCCTTCGACTTCTACGACGACTGGTTGTGTCGGGGCTGGTGTTGTTGTGGTGGGGTGTGGTTCCTGGGTCTGGTCTGCTTCTGTTTCAAGATTAGATTCGTAGATCAGTCTGGCAACTTCTTCATCCGTGAGGTCATTGAGAGTAAATCCCTGTGGAAATTCCAAGTCTGAGGGAATGGGGGGAAACACCAAGTTAGGTCCTTCTGTACTTGGTCTGGGAAGATGAATGGTGAATGGCCGAACACGCCCAGTTTGCGGAGGAGTCACCTCAGGTGTGGTAGTGGCTCCCCTTGGTTGAGCACATGGTAATTGGACGCCCCCTCTCATCTTCTTCGATGGAGGACCCGCTGTTGATAGTCGCCTTTGGAATTCTTGGGCCCTGGACCACACTAGTGCTCTTTGAATGGGCACGTCATATGCTAGGCACCTGTAAATTATTCTTGTTAGGGCACAACAGCCATGAAGTACATTTTTCTACTTCTTATTCCAGCGCCGATGGGCTAGGTGTATCTGATCGATGACCCACTGTGGTATGTTGAGGGTGAGGTTTTCTGTTTCTGCCAAGTATAAGCTGAACCATATTTTCTTAGGGGGCATAGTGAATCGTTCTTGTGCGGGAAAAGCAAAATGTTGCATAACAGTTCGTAAGTGGAGAGCAATGGTAGGCGTCATTGCCACCATGTCCTTCAATTTATTGAGATCCTTATGCTTCATCCTACCCGGAACCATTGTTTCTTTCTCGGTGGGAATGTGCATACCTTGCATGTTCAATGCCTCCCGTACCAGGTTGAGGGTTAGTTTGAATGTCTTGAGTTCGTGTCCTGGCAACAATGATGGTAGTACAAAAGTACTATCGCCTCCCTTGACCCTGCTAGGAGTTATGGTACTTATGAAATATGAGCAGCGTAGAAAATCAGGTTTAGGCAAGTGTGCTCTGAAATATCTATCCAGGCCTGCCTTGGTCCAAACTGATCGCATTACCTCTGCATTCTGATAGTTCTCAAATTCCCGAGCGAAAAAGTGGTAGCGTCCCCATTTGCCATTAAATTCAATTTCTGCTTCCCAGAAGTCGGTGCCGTCACCCAATGGCCCTGCTACATCACTGAACCAATGAGCATGTTTCCCCACTTGAGAAGTGTGCCCCTGAGGAGGGTCCTGGATAGGAAGGACATGCACCGCTTGAAGTTCTTGAGGCCTTTCGGTGAGTGGCGGTTCCAGAAGAATAGTTTCAATGTCCACAATCTGTGCACTGGACCCTGCCTGGGAACTGGTGCCTCCAGCTTCTACCATCGTTATTGCTTGCTAGCTGGTTCTGCCGAGAATATAGAAACATGTGTTAACATTGTAAAGGACAAGTTAGAACCGTTTTTGTCCTCATTACAACATTATCATGAGGTCCGGGAGAGATTAGTAGGTTAATAAGTGCTCGGTGCTTGTGTGTGTAGTTAGGAATTGGTTGGACCTAAGAACTAAGTGGAATGATGTAGTGTGAGAGTGACGTAGTTAGTAGGTGGGCATGGATTTACAACTGGGGTCCGGGGGTTTATTATAAGTTTTAGGTTGCCAAAGGCAGTGGATGGGCTTTGATCTTGATTTTGTGGAGACTCTGAAGAGTTTGATAGGGGTATCTGCTTGAAGATGAGGCTTTTTAGGGACCCATTTACCAGTGATTCTACTAGTGCTCATGGAAGAATATGTGTTCGTGCGTGAGGTGTAAGACTGGGCCTCAGATGTTCGAGTGACTGAAACATGTTGTACCGGTTGCGGCCGTGGTGTAGCTATTTGAGCCCGCAAGCAAGCCTTAGGCACCCAGATTTGTCGTGATTGTGGGCTGGCCTTCATTGACTTCTTGGGTACCCAAATAGACTTCACTTTTGTAGAAGAATTAATGAAGGACTTCTTATTAGTGTCGTGTTGTTGATTACTAATAAGAGGTTTTGGGCGTGGGGTTGGCCTGGTCTGAACAGGGAATTCGCCTTTTCGCCTCCATACTTGTTTCCATGGATGAAACAATCTGCTCTGCTCCTTTTTTTGGCATCTAGTATCGATAGTGTTCTGCTTCTTCTGTATTTGATCTGCCGTTGGTTGTTGCAACATTCTGGTCTTTGGAAAAGAAGGGAGTTCCGTCCTCTCCCTGGCTCCGTTGTTGAGACAAGCCTCTTTCTGCATCATACAGTGTTGGACAAAAATAGCATTGTCAACTTCAGGTGCGCCCCTGGAAGGACCAGGAGTTTGTGCTTTACCTAGTTCCTTGAGTGCCTCCTTTCCCAATTTAACTGTAATTCGGCTATGGTCTACCCATACCTAAAGAAGTCCACTTCTTAGGTTGAGGTTGACTGCATGATCATAGATCCAGTCCTGACCCAAGACAAGAGGCTCAGTGAGGTCCTCATCTTGACACACTAGTACTTTGACTGTCATCACTTCGTCTTGAATGGAGATGGGAAGATCCACCTCGCCCAGGCAAGGGGTTTCCACACCTCCCAATCCTATGAGCTATGCTTCTATAGGATTGACAGTTAATTTCAACTCTTGACAGTAAGACAATTGAACAGCACTAGTGGCTGCACCTGAGTCAATCAAGGCTCTTACAGTCCTTGCGCTTTTTCCTTGTCCTATATCTAAGGTTATAAAAGGACGTCGATCAATTATCCTATGAGAGCTGATACGTGAAACTTCACACATAGCCATGTGATATCCTTGGTCTGCGTCGGCATCTGGCCTAGGTTGCTCTCTACCTCTTCTTCTTAATTTCATTCTCCGGATGCGTTCTAAAGCTTCTGCTTGGGCCTCTTCTCGAATTCGCTTTTCTTCTTCTTTGCGTTTCTTAGCAGTATTGAGTCGGCTTAGGATTTCCTCTGTGAGAGGTTCCTGATATAACTTGACCCTGCATCCGCTTATGTAGCTCGGGAGAACGTCACCTTCTAATGTGGCTAGTTGTACTGCTCCACTTGTTGAGATTCTATTAATGATCATGGGTCCGTAGCCTCTCTTCTCTAGTTTCCTCGCATGTTGTTTCAACGTGTATACTAGTACTAGGTCGCCAGCCTTCAAACCTTTATCCTTATCATGGGCATCAAAATATGCCTTCTGTCGTTTCTTAGCTGCATATATCCCTGCAGCTGCCCTCAGTCTTGTTTCTCCTAATCGTTCAAGGTCAAAAAGTCTAGAGGATAGTTCATGACCCGTCCATTCGTGTTCTTGTGCTACTTTCAATGTAGGTATTAGGAAGTCCAATGGTAGCACTGCGTTTTGGCCAAACACCATCTGAAAGGGGGTGGCTTGGAGTACCGTTTTGTAGGCGACTTGGTATGCCCAAACAGCATGGTGTAGCTGTTTATCCCAATCAGAGCATTTATTGTTCACTAATTTCGTCAGTACATTGCATAAGATATTGTTGGTGCTCTCAGCCTGGCCATTTGCTTGAGGGTGATAGGGGGCAGACTTCTTATGCACTACCAAGAATTCTTGGAGCAGATTTTCAATAACTTCATTCAAGAAGTGAGTGCCTCTATCACTAACTAGCTCTATAGGTAGTCCGTATCTAGTGAACACATTCTCAAATAAAAACTTAGCTGTTGTTTGAGCATCGTTCTTCGTTGTGGATTTTACCTCTACCCACTTTGTTAGATAGTCTGTCGCAACAATGATATATTCTGCATGGGAACCCTTAGCTGGGGGATTAATAGGACCTACGAAGTCTATTCCCCACTTAGAGAATGCACGTCCACCCATCATAGGTTTCAGTGGCATCTCATCTTTACGTATAGGATATTGAGTTCTCTGACAGACATCACAGCGTTTCACATAGATATGTGCATCCATGTGAAGGGTCGGCCACCAGAAGCCCGCAAATAGTATTGCCTTGATCACCCGATCTGGTCCAAAGTGTCCTCCTGCTACACCTTGGTGAGCAGTGTCCAAGATCTTGAGATATTCACTCTCATGGACACATAGTCTCAGGTAACCGTCTTTACCACGTTTGTATAGATTATCACCAATAAGTGAGTAATCCTGGGCTTCTTGTTCTAAAGTCCTTTTCCTAGCCAGAGTCATGTCTGGAGGGAATGTTTTCGTCCTCAGAAAAGATACTAGTGGTTCACTCCAATCCGGCACTATGGACACTTGATAAAGAGTGGCATGTTCCACAGGTGGTTTAGTGTAGCAGATTGGGCATTCCTTGCACAACTTTTGGACATCAGCTTCCATAGTTGGCCAATGCACTCCGAGTCTCCTTAGTGTCTGTAGGGTTTGTTGTTTTGAGTAGTGTTGCTCTAATGCACCTACATGTGCTAATTGCAACCATTTAGCGTACTCATCCTCTTCCACACAACAAGCCAAGATCCCTTGATCTGTGTGCTTGTACATACTTCCTGCCATGATGTGATACTTTTGAGCTTTTACTACCTCTCTATCCTGTGTGTTTATTACTCGGTGGTTAGGTCCGTATGTCAACACTGGTACCAATGGCTTAGCCCACTGCGGCACCACTTCCAAATTAAACAAGTAAGCATCAGGAAGGTCATCTGACACTCCTTGTGGGGCTTTGTAGCTCAGTGATGAGTAGCACCTCCTTTAATGTCAATCCGGGAAGACGTGAGGATGGTATGAAGACCTCGAGCAAGTGGCGGCACAAGTGCGTGGGTGAGAAGCACACTAGCATGCACACACATACACACACACGCGCACACACGGCAAGACAACGAGTGAGAATCAATGGAGTTCTTAGATTACTTTCAAGAAGCTCTTACAAGTTTGTATCAATTACAATCTAATCTCAAAAATGAGCTCTCTAGCTCCTTTTATAGTTTTTGACTAGCTTTGGCCCTGTTCAGACCTAGTGTCCGGCCTAGTTAAAAATTAGGTTCCAGGGCTTATTAGAGGGCTCAAACGAGATCTAAAAAATATGAAAATTGGCAGGTAGATACTTCTAAAGCTCCTCAAGCTCAAGGACTCCTTGGCTTGCACAAAATGGAGCTACAAAAAGATGAAATGGCATTTACAATGGTGTTTAGTGATGAGAATCACTTTTAATTGGTGTAAAGGTTTTGAAAATTAAAGGTTGCCTTAGTGCTAGATTTGCGTGAATGCTCATACTTGCTTCTTTATGAAGAAAATTATTGGCCTACTTGCCAGATCTTCTTTGACTGCCATGTCTTCTTGTGCTGTCCCTTCGCTCTGACTCTCTTCGTCTTGTGGCTCCTTCGGTTCCCTGACTGCTGCCAACACCCCCCCCCCCACTCTCGCGTCTGTCGCCCCTGACAGACCCTTGTCTAGAGGATTTTTGAACATAGTATTGGACGACATCGGAGGCTAGGTGGTGTTCTTCGAGGCGCAAGCCGCGTGCTAGATCTGTGAGCAAATCATCCCAATTCACAGGTCCGGGAACATCGGGATGAGGCACCCTCAATTGTTCTGAGTAAATGGTTCTCTCCACAGCAAATAATTGGAGGAGATGTGATGGTCTGGGTATAAAGATTTCGGAGTGATATTCCCAGAATCCTGTGATGAACATCTCCTCAAATGTCTGTTTAAAGCAGGCTGGGAGGTACTTGATTCTGGCGTGCCAAGCATATATTACTTCAATTGACGGGGTGGTACTCATATCGTACACTAGATCCTGGTTTCCTGTCACAAAGCCTGCACCTGAGAAGTGAGGGTCCTTAATGTTCTTAAACGTCCTGAAAGTGATCAGCATTAATTCAAATATTTTCATACACATCTGGGCCATCACATCAGGATTATTGTGTAGCCGAGTACTCCAGTGACGGATTGTAGAAATCATGTAGTTGACCGTGGGGGGTCCTCGTGGAGGTGCTAGATAAACATAATTCAACCATTTTGCACAGGCTTTGATGTCTCTGACGGCAATAGTGAATTCAGGCCAGGTGCGTCGTCGAAGAACTGGAATGTAACAAGGGTTATACTTAATAAACAACGGCATATTATTCCAGGTTCGGACCATTTCTGGATACGTTTCCAAAAGCCTGATTCTCCAGGTGGGTTGATGGATGGACCCACGCTGAGCACTTTCCGGTATATCATCTAGACCAAATTGTGTAGCAAATGTGGGAGGCTTGCCAGATTGTCGTTGAATCTCCGCGTTGTAATCGGCCAAAAGTATACAGAATGGCACATATTGGTCATTATTGGTGCCGATCCATCTATGATGAGACATGCTTCTGAAATATGCAGACTTTATGACAGTTTCTTCTAAGTTCGATAGTGATTGGATCTGAATGGCCACCCGTTCTTCGTGGGTGTTTGCTGTCCTTTCCAGTGTCTAAAGCCACTCGGGTGCTTCCACTTCCAATGTGTCTAGTCCCTCTGAGGTTCGTCGCCCGCCTGGCATTGGCATAGGAACATATGGTTCTTCGTACGAATCATCTACCTCAATAGGGACCAACTCTTCTGGCTCTGGTTCTACCACTAGAGATGGTTGCCTCTCGTATGTCAGTAACCTCTGCTGTAATTCTGCTACCTGCTCAGTTAAGGCCTTTACTTCGTCTGAGGTGGAGGTTGATGGGACACTCTTCGGTTGTTCTTCCTATTCCTTAAGTCTGCTCTGAAGTGTGTCACGCTCTCTTTCCAAGTCATCATGGGCTTCCAGGAGATCTGCATAGCTTTCCAAAATGGTTTTCATCGTCTCCGTGGGAACTACTTTGAATTGCTCTGGATCTATCTCGTGAGGGGAGCCTTCCATTGCCGCTTCCAGATTCTCTTCATTTTGTTTTTGCAGTCTTTTGTTCTCTTCCAGTGCTGTGGCCATATGTTTCCGTAGTAGCGCCAAGTTGCGTCTGACTCGTAGGTTATCGGCCTGGTATACTTCGAGCAAGGCTTCTAGTGGTTTGACGCCTGATTCTGTCGATGGTTGGGGTGCCTCCAATAGTGTTTGGTGAGCCTGCTCAAGCATTGTATAGCGTTGATTCACATCTGCATTTTCCTCTTGTAGAATTTGAAATTGCCTTTGTACGTTCTGGTGGTGAGTTGTCAGTTGTTGATACCGGCCGTCCAGAGCTCTGTACTCATTCTGAAGCTGATATACACATTGATTTAATGCTAAAAGTATGCTATTTACATTAAATGATGCTGGGAGGGGTGAAGATGCAGGGGGAATGGGGGCGGGAAAGGGAGTTGTGAATGATGTGGATGCAAGTGGAGATGTGGGTGGAGGGGGTATGGGAGATGAAGGTGGCATGGGGGGAGGGAGCGGTGCTGTGTCAGGAGATGTTTCCATAGTGTCAATTGTTTGAGTGACAGTGTAGATGGGGATCGTGGGTGGAGTGGATGTGACGTTAGTGAAAAGAGTGGTGAAAGTGGGCATGGTGACTCCCCCGAATTGGATTCCCGGAGAGAGTGGGATACCCATGACAATGGTGGTGGTAGTGGACGTGGTGGTGCTAGTGTCATGTGGTGGAGTGAATTGTGTAGTGCGGGGTGGGGATGGTGGTGACAGTGGTGCTTCCTGATGTTCGTCTGCTTGCGTTGTCTTTCCTGGTGCTGATACATTGATATGAATTTGTTTCCCGGACCTCATGGGACGAGCGGGAACCCTCTTCTCAAATCTGTGAATGTAGGCCATTGCCTCATGGATGGCCTCATCCAATCCTACTGCATCGGCATGAAGGTTTATGGACTCAATGAACAAATCGTCCACACCTTCCTCAGCTAGCAACTGGTTCATGAGTTTCTTGCCCGATTCCAGTGACATCTTATGCTGTTCTTGAACTAGTTGCATGGTTCGATATAGTCTTTTGATTTGTGCCGAATACGCAGGGGCACTTGCCAGCTCTGAAAGCTCGTCATATTCTTGTTCCTCGTAGGCTTCTTCTTCTTGTTCTGTCTCTTGTTCCTCGACTTCGACTTCTACCACTTCTGGTCGGGTGGGGGCTGCTATTGTTGTCTGGGGTTGTGGTTCCTGAGCATGTTCTGTTTCCGTCTCGAGATTAGAATCGTAGATCAGTCGAGCTACTTCTTCATCCGTGAGATCATTTAGAGTAAAACCCTGTGGGAATTCCAGATCTGATGGGACGGGTGGAAATACCAGATTAGGTCCATCTGTGCTTGGTCTTGGTAGCCGGATTGTGAATGGCCTAACGCGTCGTGTCTGGGGAGGGGTAATTTCTGGTGTAGTGGTGGCTCCCCTAGGTTGAGCACAAGGTAATTGTACTCCTCCCCTCATCTTCTTTGATGGGGGACCTACTGCTGATAGTCTTCGCTGGAATTCCTGGGCGCGGGGCCATATGAGTGCCCACTGAATAGGCACGTCATAGGCCAGACATCGGTAGATTATCTTTGTTAGAGCGCAACATCCATGAAGCACATTTTTCTGCTTCTTGTTCCACCTTTGATGGGCTAGGTGGATCTGATCTATGATCCAATGTGGCACGTTGATGGGAAGGCTTTCTGTCTCTGCCAGATACAAGCTGAACCATATTTTCTTTGGGGGCATTGTGAATCTTTCCTGGGCGGGGAAAGCAAAATGTTGCATGACGGTCCGCAGGTGAAGCACAATGGTAGGTGTCATCGCTACCATATCCTTCAGCTTATTAAGATCTTTGTGTTTCATTCGTCCTGGAACCATGGTTTCCTTTTCAGTGGGGATGTGCATGCCATACATGCCCAACGCTTCTCGTACCAGATTAAGGGTCAGCTTGAATCTTTTAAGCTCATGACCCGGCAGCAGTGAGGGTAACACAAAGGTGTTGTCGCCTCCCTTGGCCTTGCTTGGCGTGATGGTACTGATAAGATATGAACATCGTAAGAAATCCGGCTTTGGTAAGTGGGCCCGGAAATAGCTGTCCACACCGGCTTTGGTCCATACTGATGGCATGACTTCGGCGTTCTGATAGCTTTCAAACTCGCGCGTGAAAAAGTGGTAACGTCCCCATTTACCATTAAATTCCAATTCAGCTTCCCAAAAATAGGTTCCATCGCCCAATGGTCCAGCGACATCACTGAACCAGTGAGCGTGTTTACCTACTTGAGAAGTGTGCCCTTGAGGAGGATCCTGAATGGGGAGCACATGCACGGCTTGAAGTTCTTGCGGCCTTGCGGTGAGATGTGGCTCGAGGACGAGTGTTTCTATGTCCATAATCTGTGCACCGGATCCGGCTTGAGAACTGGCACCTCCTGCTTCTGCCATGGCCCTGCTTGCTGGTTGGTTCTGTGAGAATATAGAACCACGTGTTAACATCGTACTAGACAGAATAAATCCGTTGTTGTCCCCATTACAACATTAACATGAGGTAGATAGTGAGTTAGTGGTTATTAAGTGCACGAAGACAGTCTGTGTAGTTAATGCTTGGGTAGTCCTAGGAGACTAATGAAGTTAGTAAGTGGGGATGAATTTACAAATTGGGGTCGGGGGGTTTATTACAGGTCTTAGGCTGCCAAATGCAGTGGATGGGTTTTGTTCTTGGTTTCGTAGAGACTCTAGAGAGCTTTATAGGTGTATCGACTTGAAAATGAGGCTTTTTAGGGACCCATTTACAAGTGATTACGTTCATGCTCATGGGCCTTGGTGTGTTCCTGAGTGTTGGAAACGAGTAAATGCTGGCTGTGCAAGTGAATGGGTTACGCTGTATAGGTTGTGGCTTCGGCGTAGCTATTTGCGCGCGCAAGCAAGCCTTAGGCACCCAAATTTGTCTTGATTGTGGGCTAGCCTTCATCGACTTCTTGGGCACCCAAATAGATTTCACGTTAGCAGAAGAATTTCTGCAAGACTTCTTATTAGTGTCGTGTTGTTGGTTACTAATAAGAGGCTTTGCCCGTGTGGTTGGCTTGAGTGCAACCGGGTGTTCGCCTTTTTGCACCCACACTTGGTTCACTTGTTGAGACATTTTGCTGCGCAGGTCCTTTTGATTTCCAGCATAGGTAGTACTCTGCTTCTTCTGCCTTTGATCCACCTTTGGTTGCTGCCTCCTTCTGGCCTTTGGAAAAGAAGGGAGTTCCGTTGCATCCCTGACTCCTTTTTTGAGAATATCATTCCTCTGCAACACATAGTTTTGGACAAGAACAACATGGTCAACTTCATGTGCACCCCTGGAGGGACCAGGAGTCTGTGCCTTTCCTAGTTCCTTGAGTGCTCCATTATCTAACTCTACTGTAATTCGACTATGATTGACCCATACCTGAAGAAGTCCACTTCTTAAGTTTAAGTTGACTACTTGGTCATAGATCCAGTCTTGACCCAAGACAAGGGTTTCCGTGAGGTCCTCATCTTGACACACTAGTACTTTAACTGTCATTGCCTCCTCATGAATGTAGAGGGGAAGTTCCACCTCGCCCATGCAAGGGGTTTCCACGCCTCCCAATCCTATGAGATATTCTTCCACAGGATTGACAGTTAATTGCAACTCTTGACAGTAAGATAATTATTCGCACTAGTGGCTGCACCTGAGTCAATCAAGGCTTTTACAGTCCTTGCTCTCTTTCCTTGTCCTATATCTAAGATTATGAAAGGACGTCGATCAGTTATCCTATGTGAGCTTGTTCCTGCGACTTCACACATTGCCATAGGATATCCTTGATCTGCGTAGTCATTTGTTCTAGGCGGATCTCTACCTTGCCTTCGTAACTTCATCCTTCTGATGCGTTCTAAAGCTTCTGCTTGAGCTTCTTCTCAAATTCGCTTTTCTTCCTCTTTGCGTTTCTTAGCAGTGTTGAGTCGGCTGAGCATTTCCTCTGTGAGGGGTTCCTGATACAACTTGACTCTGCAACCGCTAATATAGTTTGGGAGAACATCACCCTCTAACGTGGCTAATTGCACAGCTCCACTTGTGGAGATCCTATTAATGATCATGGGTCCGTAGCCTCTCTCTAGCTTCCTTGCGTGTTGTTTCAGTGTATAGACTAAAACTAGATCTCCTGCTTTCAAGCCCTTATCCTTCACATGGGCATCAAAGTATGCCTTCTGTCTCTTCTTAGCTGCATATATTCCTGCAGCTGCTCTCAGTCTTGTTTCTCCTAATCGTTCAAGGTCAAAAAGTCTAGAGGAGAGTTCATGACCTGTCCATTCGTGTTCTTGTGCTACTTTCAATGTAGGAATTAAGAAGTCCAAGGGTAGCACAGCGTTTTGGCCAAATACCATTTGAAAGGGGGTGGCTTGGAGTACCGTTTTGTAGGCAACTCGATATGCCCAAACAACATGGTGTAGCTGTTTGTCCCAATCAGAGCGTTTCGTGTTCACTAATTTTGTCAGTACATTGCATAAGATCTTATTGGTGCTCTCAGCTTGTCCATTAGCTTGAGGGTGATAGGGGGCAGACTTCTTATGTATTACCAAGAATTCTTGGAGTAGCTTTTCAATCACTTCGTTCAAGAAGTGAGTGCCTCTATCACTTACAAGCTCTATAGGTAGCCCATATCTCGTGAATACATTCTCAAACAAGAATTTAGCAGTTGTCTGAGCGTCATTCTTTGTCGTAGCTTTTACCTCTACCCACTTAGTTAGATAGTCTATTGCCACAATGATGTATTCCGCATGAGAACCCTTAGCTGGGGGATTAATAGGACCTACGAAGTCTATTCCCCACTTAGAGAACGCACGTCCACCCATCATAGGTTTCAGTGGCATCTCATCTTTGCGGATGGGATACTGAGTTCGCTGACAGACATCACACTGTTTCACATAGGTATGTGCATCCATGTGAAGGGTAGGCCACCAGAAGCCCGCAAATAGTATTGCCTTGATCACGTGCTCTGGTCCAAAGTGTCCTCCTGCTACACCTTGGTGAGCAGTTTCCAAAATCTTAAGATACTCACTTTCATGGACACATAGCCTCAGGTAACTGTCTTTACCACGCTTGTATAGATTATCACCAATGAGTGAGTAATCCCGGGCTTCTTGTTCTAGACTCCTTTTCCTAGCCAGAGTCATGTCTGGAGGGAATGTGTTTGTCCTCATGAAGGATACTAGAGGTTCGCTCCAATCTGGCACAATGGATACTTGATAAAGAGTGGCGTGTTCCACAGGTGGTTTAGTGCAGCAGATTGAGCATTCCTTGCACAACTTTTGGACATCAGCTTCCATAGTTGGCCAATGTACTCCGAGTCTCTTTAGGGTCTGTAAAGTTCGTTGCTTTGAGTAGTGTTGCTCCAACACACCTACATGTGCTAATTGCAACCATTTAGCGTACTCATCCGCTTCTACGCAACAAGCCAAGATTCCTTGATCTGTGTGCTTGTACATGCTTCCTGCCATGATCTGGTACTTTTGGGCTTTTACAACCTCTCTATTCCGTGTGTTTACCACTGGGTGGTTAGGCCCGTATGTCAATACTGGTGCCAATGGCCTAGCCCACTACGGTACAACTTCCAAATTAAACAAGTAAGCATCAGGAAGGTCATCTGATACTCCTTATGGGGCTTCTCCCGATGTGAGCCTAGAGAGATGATCTGCTCTTAAATGAGTCCTACCTTTCCTTACCACAACCTCAAAGTCATATTCCATGAGCAAGAGAAACCATCTCACTAATCTTCCTGTATTGCATGGTTTGTTTACGAGGTATAGCAATGCCTGATGATCAGTAAAAAATTTAAACTTATTTGCAAGCAAATAGTGTCTAAATTTCTTAATTGCATATACCATGCCTAATCCTTCTCGCTCTGTAGTGGTGTAATTCCGTTCAGCCGCATTCAATTGTCTACTGGCATAGGCAATTGGAAGATCCATATTACCTTCACCAGTAGGTTGTGCAAGCACACATCCAATGGCGTAATTGGATGCATCCACGTGAACATGGAATGGCTTATTCCAATCTGGTGTGGTCAAGATTGGTGCTGAACATAATCTTCGTTTAAGCTCCTAGAAGGAATTCTCACATTCCTCCGTCCACTCAAAGTTAGTCAGAAGTCTGTACATGGGCTTTGCAATGACAGCATACATGTGAATGAATCTTCGGTAATAACCACAATGCCCCATGAAAGCTTGCACTTCCTTGACATTCTTTGGCCTAGGTAGCTCTGCTATAGCTCTCACTTTCTCTTCATCAGTAGATATGCCATTCTTTGACACTATGTGTCCTAGAATCTTGCCTTGCCTGACCATAAAAACGCACTTTTCTGGGTTCAGGCAGACTTGATATTCTCTACATTTGTCAAAGATTTGCCTGAGTTCGGGGATATGGGTTTGCCTAATGTTCGAATGAGCACAAAGATCATCAACATAGACTTCTAAGTTCTTCCTCAGGAACTCTTTAAACACATGGCACATCAACCTCTGGAAGGTAGCCGGTGCATTAGTAAGCCCAAATGGCATTACTCTAAAGGCAAAAATGCCCCATTCTGTGGCAAAAGCCGTTTTATGCTGATCCTCTGGAGCTATGGCTACTTGATTGTAACCCGAAAATCCATCAAGGAAGCTGTACACTTCCTTGCCTGCCACTCTTTCTAAGAGATGTTCTGTGATGGGAAGCGGATAGTTATCTCGAATCGTGGCCGCATTAACCTTTTTCAAGTTAATGCATACGCGCAGCTTTCCATTCTTCTTGGGCACCACTACGATGGGGGATACCCATTCAGTGTGCTCAATTTCATAGATAAATCCAGCTTCAACCAGTCTATCTATCTCCTCTTGGATCTTAGCAGCGTAATTATCGTTATATGTATAGGGCTTTTGCTTAGAGGGTTTAGCATCTAAGGTCATGGGGATGGTGTGTGAGCATATGTCCGGGTCAACACCTTTCAAATCCTTGTAACTCCAAGCGAATACATCTCTGTATTCTCTTAGCAAGGCAATTAGCGCATGCTCTTCTTCCTCTGTTAGGTCATGGCCTATGTACGTGCATCTCTCCTCTCCTTCTTCTAGGACCACTAGTATTTTCTTGGTGGTTTCTTTGTTATCATAGGCCTCTCCTGATTGTGCCTCGCGTTTCGGCATTCTGATCATGACTCTCCTGTCATCTATCTCATATTTCTTAAAATTTTCTGGGACCTCAAACAAAGATTCTTCCTCTTTTGGTGAGACTTCTCTCTTCTTCGGTTTCTTTCCTTCTTCCTTCGGGGTCACATGTGTTGCTAATCTTACATCGTTTGTGAGCTCTCCATGCCTCTGGGGTTGAAATTCTACTTCATGGAAGTATTCTTCATCTGATGCAAAAGGTGGATCCATAATGATTGACTCTAGATCGGAGTCACTTGCATCCTCAAATGCATCAGGGCTAGGTTCGCATTCTTCTAGAACTGCCTCTCCCATGATTCGCTCTATGGAGAAGATTGAAATGTAATAGCCATCCTCATCACAGTGAGGTGTCCATTGTTCCTCATTGATGGCTACATCCATGGTTGCTAAAATTTCTGCCCAGCCGTGAGGTTCAAATTCTTCGTCTGGAAAAACTACAGGTGCATAGGCTAGGTCTTGAATTGATCTATGGTTTTCTTTTGCACCTACCTCTCTGGCTTTTTCTCTCTTCTCTTCGTCTACTGCTACTTTGCACATCCATAAGTGGGTGTCTTCATGCATCCAAGAGGATCCTGACCCAATGGAATGCACCGATTCCGTTTCATCTTTGGCTCTATGGATGGGATTCCATTAGATGGGAGGGACATCTCTATGAGAGTAATCCTTGAGATTGACTTTGGTCGTAACACCTAAGTGTTGCACGTACAAGGAATTGGTTCCCCAGTCCTGTACCACTTGCAACTGTCGCATGAATGGTCTTCCCCAAAATCATCTCATAGGCATGATTTTTGCTGAAGTCACATTTAGCAAATGTATGCTCAAACTCGACACCACAGGTGGTGAGAGTTATTCCTTCTAGCAATCCTAAGGGTCTCTCAATATGACCATCGGCCATCTGCAATTTCATTCTCGTTGGCCTGAGTGCTGGCTTGCCCCAACGCTTCCATAGGGAAGTGGTGGCAATTGCAACTCCGGCACCTGAGTCCAAAATTGCCTTGGTGGTGTACTCCTGGTATGTAATGGGAAGATCGGTGTTCCCTTCTTCGCCTTCACACATGTCTCCTATCTTATCCAAGGGTATTTCTGGCACTGTTCTCTGGGATCCTACCTGGGAACGAGGTTTTGCTATCTCTGGTACTTGTTTGGCGACATGTTTCCATAATTCAGGTCTAACCTTGAGTAGCTCTTCTAACTTGAGATTACACTGCACGTTAGTGTTCTTCACTACCTCAGTGTTCCTAGGTATGACTGAATCTTTGTTTCTTACCATGACTGTAGGTGCTCTCATACAGGTGGACCTTGCTTCCCATGGGCCTGTGAAATGGGGTAGTTCTTGTAAAGAATTAGACTCGAAGTCTAATCTTTCTTGAGATTGGATACTCTCCTGCTCTCCATAAATGGATGGGATGTCTTGTGGGAATTGGTCATGTGCATCATCCACAAGTTCAATGGGAGGAGGGACTTCACTTTCCTTAGCCCATTTGTCTTCTTGAATCTCACGTAGGAATTCTGGTGTGAACCGATTCATAGAAGATGATGTGTCTGGCTCCGTAGAGTTAGGCACATAGGCTTCTTGGGCAAGAATGCTTACTCTTTCACTTGCCTTGCCCTTGTGTTGAGAGGCAAGTTCCTTTTGTGATTGTGCCATTAGATTCTCCATTCTTTCTGGGGGGGGGGGGGGGGAATTGTCTGGTTCAATGGAATTTGGCACATAATCTTTCGGTGGGGAATGGGTCACATTTTTGCTTGCGTTATCTCTTTTTTTATTTTCTTCTTCCTTGGCCGATCTTGCAATTATGCCCTCTAACTTCTCCAGAAGTCCATCCAAGTGTAATTGCGTCTTGGCTGAGCCCGAGTAATTGAAAAGGCGACTGGCTTCAAACATAGTCTGAGCCAATGCGACCATTTTCGCGCAAAGCTTGGTTCTTTCTATCTCTAGGTCAGCTCTAGGGTAACACTTGTCATGATCCGTGACATTTGGCCCTTCTTGGATCCTGGCCTGATATGCTCTAAGCATCATGTCTATATCTTCAGGAGTGGGATCAGCTAATACGGATCCTACTTTAGGGGGTGGTGGAATCATATGAGGTGGGTTGGAAGGTGGCGGTTCGGATGGTGATGGGAATGGTGGTGGTGGGATAGTGTGAGAGGGAGTTTGAGATGTGAGTTCAGTTATCCTCGCTTTGGTTTCTCTTATGCTTTCCTCAAGTTCACTCATCTTTTTAGCCCATTGTCTTTTCATTCTTTCCCGACTATCTTTCCACGCTCTAGTCCTTTTCTTTGTTATGCTCTCGGTTTCACTAGCTTCTGGGTTCTTATCCTGGTTTACTCCTTGGTTCTGCTGCAATGCCTGAGCTCTAGTCACTACCTGTACTGGTGCGGTGGACGTCACACTTCCTGTGGAGTCTACCACCAACCCAATAACGTTAATAGGGGTGATTTTTGGCATATTATTAGGATTCTTAGGGCAATCTCGTAAGAGATGCTCCTTTCCACATTCTTGGCAAAAGCCTTGGATCGTCACTAACTGGGGTTGTGTAGGTGGAGGTAAGGGACAATCACGAATGAGGTGATCTCCTTGGCATCTGTAGCACGGTCCTCTTGGGAATGGAGGTCTTACTTGCCTAGGTTGAGGCCTAGGGTTGGGGTTTGTATACATGACGTTTGTGTAATCTGACTCCCAACTAGGTTCACTTGGCTCTTCACTATAGTAAGACTCACCATGCTTAGGAGACTGCATGTAGTAGGCCTGGGGGCTATCAACATGTGTAGAGTCAAAGCTATGGTCACTCGGGTCACTTTCAAAAAGCAGTGGTGTTACAAGGACAATAGCTCTATTCAGGTTCTCTTCTGCAGCTGCATATTTTACTGGGATCGCATTAGCTGGGGCAGGGGGTTGTTGAGCTAACACAGGCTAAGGCCTTTGTTGGTTTTGGTAGGGTTGCTGATACGGTTGTTGTGGCCTGCCATATGGTTGTGGAGGGTATGGGTTCTGGTACCTTCCTTGCTGAGGGTATGGCTGAGGGTACGTCTGCCTCACGGTTTGCTTATTGTAGGGGCAGTCTTGTGCGGTGTGATTGGTGTACCTTCGTTCTATGGTGCAGTACTGACTACTAGGATTCACTTGGGGTTGGGCCATAATGGGACAGACATTTGCCATGTGGTCGCCGCCACAAGTATAGCACCTTTTCACAGGGGCAAACCTTGGGATTTGTTTGATAGTTACACCTAATTTCTGAGCTACTTTCTCTGCAAGTTCCTCGATTGATGTGGATTGCGTGGAAGAGAGGCTAGAGGCACTATCCGAATCTTTGTATATCTTAGCAAGCTCTAACTCCTCCCCTAGGTTATCCTCAATGTCAATACACATGCGTACACACTCTTCTATGGTCCTAGGGTCCTTCAAGTACACATATGATCTTAATTTGGTACTTAGCAATCCATCCAAGAATAAAGCCACTTGCTTGGCTGGTGTGGGTAACTCTGAAACAGGGCACCTTTCTAAGTATTGTCTAAATCTTCTTCCTGCCAGTCTCACGGTCTCTTGAGGGTTTTGCTTGAAGCTGTGAATCAGTGAGGAGGTATTATGCCTTATGCCACTCTTAGAGAATTCAATAATGAAAGCCTCTAGGAGTTGGTCTATGCTCCTGAACTGCCTCTCATTTAGTGGCTGAAACCATGTCAGGGCAGTGTTCCTAAGGGTCAGACCGAAGGCATTGTACTGCGTGAATAGATCCTCCACTTGTTCAGCTCTCAAGACTTGCCTAAACTCAGCCATGTGATCGTATGGATCTCCGGTGCCGTCGAAGTAATTCTTCATGGACTTAACTAGCTGAGTTGGTCTCAAAGTCCTTGTGTGCTCTCTAGGTCGTGGTAGAGGGAACTCATCCGTATTTCTTTGATTTCTGTGAGCTCTAAGTACCTCAGGTTCTACTCTATTTTTTTCCATCCTCGTTCTTTCTCTGCCTCCTGGGTTAGCAAAGCTTACTTCTGGTCTATCTCTACTTCTATCTCTTTGCATTCCATGAGCTTGGGATGTTCCAGCACCAGGGTGACCATAGGATACATTCGATCTTGGTTGGGGGAAAACGAATTCACCCTTCCAAGTGTAAGCATGCCTATCATGTTCTGTCACCACAAAGATCCTCTCCGAAGCGTGATCTAAGTAGGTCACTCTACCTGGGCTATCAGGATCCTTAAACTCGTAGATCATGATTGTTCCTATATCAGTTGGTTGATCAGATTTATACCTCCAAAAGGCTTCGTCAGTTTCTCGATTGAGGAGCAAATCTATGCTCTTGTTGTCTTGGGGAATCCATTCCGGCGTGATAATCCTAGTGAGAACCGATTTACCTCGAGGGGTTCTAGGTTCTGCACCCATGTTTCCTTGCTCTAGGTCACCTAAATCTGCTTCTGAGATCACATTTCCGAATTCGTCCGTCCTATCTGGGTAACTGGTGACTATGTACATGGTTCCTTCTTTGTCCAAGTATGCTCCGTTTTCAAACTTGACAGCTGGGTGCTCTAGTCCAATGGATTGATCAGGATTCTTAATCTGGACCACGGATCTTCCTAGGCCGTCCTCATAGATGCTAGCACCTAATCGGTTGGACCTAAGGTATTCCAACTGCGTTTTGTATGGGCCTTCTACCCTGTGCAAGTATGGCACTCCTGAACTTCCCGTAGGTCTGTCCACGCCTTGAGACATCTCTGATTCACTGGTATCAGAGCTAGGGTAATGCGAGTGATGACTCAACTGCTGGGCCCAAGACCTTGCAGTGTGATTGACGCTAGCCTCTGAAGACCTAAGGCTTTGTCTCTCTCTTACTAGGTGTCGTCCTGATCTAAGGTTCATATGCCTAACTGATTAGCCCAATTTTTCCAGGTACAACCACGTTTTTGAGTCCTTTTGTATCGGTCACTTGGTTCTTTTTATGTTGATTATCGTGTTTATACTCTTGTCTGATATCACGTCGTTAGGAATACTTGAGTTTAATTTCGCACTTTAGTTTGGTCGTTTCCCGTTAGGTTCTTTTCCTTTAAAGTTGTCGTTCACACACACACAGGTTATCTAACTTGCACTTGATTTTCTTAGATAGTCTTTGATTTATCTCGTGCCTATCGTTGCCTGGAATTACTTCTAACACTACCCGCACTTAGCCTAAACTAAGAATTGACAGAGGGTGTTGCGGGTTTTCCAACCTTGAGTTCCTTTCCTTGTATTGTTGCCCTGGTGTGCCCAGGACGCGTATTCCCAAGCCTGCACTTACTCTTGCTTTGCGTGCCCTTCGCTGCTCTCAAAGGACCTGTAAGATGCCCACTGTTAGCTTCGGACTTAAATTCAAAAGACAGAACCAATCACTTTCATGCATGTAACACTTCACCAATTTGCACTATGACTTTTTGGACACAACTCTAGAGATCCCTGAATTTTTGTTCCCCTTGGGTATGGTCAACTTCAAAAGACCCTATCTAATATTCCTGATCTTAATTTAACCGTAACCAGTCGACGTTTTTGTTGTACTCCCCGCGAGTTTTCCAACAAAACAAGAATCACGGCAAACGGAATTCGTATGAGGAAGTTATGCCAGTTCAGGGTTTTGGGGCTAACAGGATTCAAAACAGTTTAATCAAGTAGGCAAAAATTCTTGAATTACTTGGGTTGCGGCCTCAACATGCAATGCTCACCCCGAGTGTTTGTCCCACACTTGGCCAAAATTTAGACCAATATTTTTGCCTTAAAAAATTTGACCTAATTTGCCCTTCTAACGTGTTCGCAAAGTCTGTCGGTCGCGATTGACAGGTCAGTCGCGATCGACGTGTCGATCGCGATTGACAGGTCCGTCGTGGCTATCAGTCGCGATTGACTGGTCAGTCGCGATTGATAGGGGTTACGAAAAGTCAATCAGTCATGGTCAAAGGGTCGTTGACTCTGTCGGTCGCAATTGATGGGTCGATCGCGATTGACAGGTCGGTCGCGAGGGTCTGTCCGTCGTGGTCAAACAATCGTTGACTGTGTCAGTCGCGATTGATGAGTCGATCGCGATTGATGAGTCGATCGCGATTGACACGTGTCATGTGTATGGTCCGTCGGTCGTGGTCAATCGGTCGTTGACTCTGTCGGTCGCGATTGACAGAGCCGTCGTGGGCTGTCGATCGCGATTGACGTGTCGATCGCGATTGACAGATCTGTCCGTCGTGGTTTGTCGATCGCGATTGACAGAGCGATCGCGATTGACAGAAATCTGAGGAATTTCAAGAAACTAAACACATTTTTGGGAAGCTCTAGGCCTGTAGATCATGGTTTTGCACTTTGTTTGGTGATTTGAGCGTTTTTTCTGTCGGTTGCGATTGACAGAAGTCGGCGACACACAGACAGTTACTTCGAAATCCGTACCTGCGTAGAGTGCTGGGGACGATGATGTGACCTGTACCTGCAAGACAGCTCAAGAAACATGCAAAAACAGCACACGCAATTTCGCTCTCTCGCTCTCTCTCACAAGTGAAATGAGGGAAATGAGGTGGAGATGGTGATATAGTCAAAAAACTGAAATTTTTGCGATGATGGAAATGGAGGTGGAAGATGGTGATGATGATGATGGTGATGAGGATGGTGAAGAAAAAACAAGAAAATAGATGAAAGTGAAGAAAATACCTACAACTCCAACGCGTCAACTCTACGTCTCACCATCACACGCTCGTCCTCAAAGCTCGATTCCCGGCAACGGCGCCAAAATTTGGTGTAGCTCAGTGATGAGTAGCACCTCCTTTAATGTCAATCCGGGAAGACGTGAGGATGGTATGAAGACCTCGAGCAAGTGGCGGCACAAGTGCGTGGGTGAGAAGCACACTAGCATGCACACACATACACACACACGCGCACACACGGCAAGACAACGAGTGCGAATCAATGGAGTTCTTAGATTACTTTCAAGAAGCTCTTACAAGTTTGTTTCAATTACAATCTAATCTCAAAAATGAGCTCTCTAGCTCCTTTTATAGTTTTTGACTAGCTTTGGCCCTGTTCAGACCTAGTGTTCGGCCTAGTTAAAAATTAGGTTCCAGGGCTTATTAGAGGGCTCAAACGAGATCTAAAAAATATGAAAATTGGCAGGTAGATACTTCTAAAGCTCCTCAAGCTCAAGGACTCCTTGGCTTGCACAAAATGGAGCTACAAAAAGATGAAATGGCATTTACAATGGTGTTTAGTGATGAGAATCACTTTTAATTGGTGTAAAGGTTTTGAAAATTAAAGGTTGCCTTAGTGCTAGATTTGCGTGAATGCTCATACTTGCTTCTTTATGAAGAAAATTATTGGCCTACTTGCCAGATCTTCTTTGACTGCCATGTCTGCTTGTGCTGTCCCTTCGCTCTGACTCTCTTCGTCTTGTGGCTCCTTCGGTTCCCTGACTGCTGCCAACACGCTTCTCCAGATGTGAGCCTAGAGAGATGATCTGCTCTCAAATGAGTCCTCCCTTTTCTCACCACAACCTCGAAATCATATTCCATTAGTAAGAGAAACCATCTTACTAATCTTCCTATATTGCATGGCTTGTTCACGAGATATAACAATGCTTGGTGGTCAGTAAAAAATTTAAACTTGTTTGCAAGCAAATAGTGTCTAAATTTCTTAACTGCATATACCATGCCTAAGCCTTCTCTCTCAGTAGTGGTATAATTTTGTTCAGCTGCATTCAATTGTCTACTAGCATAGGCAATTGGAAGATCCATATTACCTTCACCCGTAGGTTGTGCGAGTACACATCCAACAGCATAATTGGATGCATCCACGTGAACATGGAATGGCTTGTTCCAATCTGGTGTGGTCAAGATTGGTGCTGAACATAATCTTTGTTTAAGCTCCTGGAAGGAATTCTCACATTCCTCAGTCCACTCAAAGTTAGTCAGAAGTCCGTACATGGGCTTTGCAATGACAGCATACATGTGAATGAACCGGCGGTAGTAACCACAATGTCCCATGAAAGCTTGTACTTCCTTGACATTCCTTGGCCTAGGTAGCTCTGCTATGGCTCTCACTTTCTCTTCATCAGTGGATATGCCATTCTTTGACACTATGTGTCCTAGAATCTTGCCTTGCCTGACCATAAAAACGCACTTTTTTGGGTTCAGGCAGACTTGATATTCTCTACATTTGTCAAAGATTTGTCTGAGTTCAGGAATATGGGTTTGTCTAATGTTGGAATGAGCACAAAGATCATCAACATAGACTTCTAAATTCTTCCTCAGGAACTCCTTAAATACATGGCACATCAGCCTTTGGAAGGTAGCTGGTGCATTGGTAAGCCCAAATGGCATTACACGAAAGGCAAATATACCCCACTCTGTGGCAAAAGCTGTCTTATGCTGATCTTCTGGAGCTATGGCTACTTGATTGTAGCCCGAAAATCCATCGAGGAAGCTGTACACTTCCTTGCCTACTACTCTTTCTAAGAGATGCTCTGTGATAGGAAGCGGATAGTTATCTCGAATTGTGGCTGCATTAACCTTCTTCAAGTTAATGCATACACGTAATTTACCATTCTTTTTGGGCACCACAACAATGGGGGATACCCATTCAGTGTGCTCAATTTCATAGATAAATCCAGCTTCAACCAGTCTATCTATCTCCTCTTTGATCTTGGCAGTGTAATTATCATTGTATGTATATGGCTTTTGCTTAGAGGGTTTGGCATCTGAGGTCATGGGGATGGTGTGTGAGCATATGTCAGGGTCCACACCTTTCAAGTCCTTGTAACTCCAAGCAAACACGTCTCTGTATTCTCTTAGCAAGGCTATCAATTCTTGCTCTTCTTCTTCCGTCAGGTCATGTCCTATGTAAGTGCATCTCTCTTCTCCCTCTTCCATGGCTACCGCAATTTTCTTTGTGGTTTCTTTGTTGTCATAGGCCTCTCCTGATTGTGCCTCTCGTTTAGGCATTCTGATCATGACTCTCCTGTCATCTATCTCATACTTCTTAAAATTTTCTGGGACCTCAAACAAAGATTCCTCCTCTTCTTGTGTGACTTCTTTCTTCTTCCTCTTCTTTCCTTCTTCCTTAGGAGTTACATGTGTGGCTAGCCTTACGTCTTTTGTAAGCTCTCCATGCCTCTGGGGTTGAAATTCTACTTCATAGAAGTATTCTGCATCTGATGCAAAAGGTGGGTCCATAATGATTGACTCTAGATCGGAGTCACTCGCATCCTCAAATGCATCAGGGCTAGGTTTGCATTCTTCTAACACTGCCTCTCCCATGATTGGCTCTATGGAGGAAACTGAAATGTCATAGCCATCCTCATCACAGTGAGGTGTCCATTGTTCTTCATTGATGGCTACATCCATTGTTGCTAGGATTTCTGCCCAGTCGTGGGGTTCAAATTCTTCGTCCGGAAAGACTACAGGTGCATAGGCTGGATCTTGAATTGATCTATGTGTTTCTTTTGCACCTACCTCTCTGGCTTTTTCTCTCTTCTCTTCTTCTACTACTACTTTGCACATCCATAAGTGGGTGTCTTCATGCATCCATGAGGATCCTGACCCTATGGAATGCACCGATTCTGTATCATCTTTGGCTCTATGGATGGGATTCCATTGGATGGGAGGGACATCTCTATGAGAGTAATCTTTGAGATTCACTTTGGTCGTAACACATAAGTGTTGTAGGTACAAGGAGTTGGTTCCCCACTCCTGTACCACTTGCAACTGTCGCATAAAGGGTCTTCCCAAGATCATCTCATAGGCATGATTTTTGCTGAAGTCACATATAGCAAATGTATGCTCAAACTTGACACCACAGGTGGTGAGAGTTATTCCTTCTAGCAATCCTAAGGGTCTCTCAACATGACCATCTGCCATCTGCAATTTCATTCTCGTTGGCCTGAGTGCTGGCTTGCCCCAACGCTTCCATAGGGAAGTGGTGGCAATTGCAACTCCTGCACCTGAGTCCAAAATTGCCTTGGTGGTGTACTCCTGGTAGGTAATGGGAAGATAGGTGTTCCCTTCTTCACCTTCACACATATCTCCTATCTTATCCAAGGGTATCTCTGGCACTGTCCTATGTGATCCTATCTGGGAACGAGGTTTTGATATCTCTGGTACTTGTTTGGCTACATGTTTCCATAGCTCTGGCCTTACTTTGAGTAGCTCTTCTGAGGTGAGGTTGCATTGTACTTTAGTGTTTTTCACTACCTCTGTGTTCCTGGGTATGAGTGAGTCCTCATTCCGTACCATGACCGTGGGCGCTCTCATACAAGTAGACTTAGCTTCCCATGGGCCTGTGAAGTGGGGTAATTCTTGTAAAGAATTAGACTCAAAGTCTAGTCTTTCCTGAGAGTGGGTGCTCTCCTGCTCCTCATCAATGGATGGGATGTCTTGTGGGAATTGGTCATGTGCATCATCCACAAGTTCAATGGGAGGAGGGACTTCACTTTCTTTAGCCCATTTGTCTTCTTGAATCTCGCGTAGGAATTCTGGTGTGAACCGATTCATAGAAGATGATGTGTCTGGCTCCGTAGAGTTAGGCACATAGGCTTCAGGCACATAGGCTTCCTGAGCAGGAATGCTTACTCTTTCACTTGCCTTGTCCTTGTGTTGAGAGGCGGGTTCCTTTTCTGATTGTGCAATCAACTTCTCTATTCTTTCTAACAGTCCATCAAAGTGTAACTGTGTCTTCGCTGAACTAGAGATGTTAAATAGGCGACTGGCTTCAAACATGGTCTGAGCCAACTCCACCATCTTAGCACAAATTTTGGTTCGTTCAAGCTCTAGTTCTGCTCTAGGGTAACACTTTTCATGATCAGTTACGTTTGGCCCTTCTTGGATTCTGGCCTGATATGCTTTAAGCATCATATTAAGGTCTTCGGGAGTGGGATCTGCTAGGACTGATCCTACTCTAGGGGGTGGTGGAATTAGTTGAGGCGGGTTGGAAGGTGGAGGGTCGGATGGAGTTGGGAATGGTGGAGGTGGGGTAGTGTGAGAGGGAGTTTGAGATGTGAGTTCAGTTATCCTGGCCTTTATTTCTCTGAGGCTTTCCTCGAGTTCACTCATCTTTTTTGCCCATTGCCTTTTCATTCTTTCACGGCTATCTCTCCAAGCTCTAGTCCTCTTCTTTGTCATGCTCTCTGTTTCACTAACATCTGGGCTCTTTTCCTGGTCTACCCCTTGGTTTTGCTACAATGCTTGAGCTCTAGTGATCACTTGCACTGGTGTAGTGGACATCACACTTCCTGTGGAGTCTACAACTAACCCAATAACATTAATGGGAGTTATTTTTGGCATATTGTTGGGATTCTTTGGGCAATCTCGTAAGAGATGCTCCTTTCCACACTCCTAGCAATAGCCCTGGATCGTCACTGATTGGGTTTGGGTAGGTGCAGGCATGGGGCAATCACGAATGAGGTGATCTCCCTGACATCTGTAGCATGGTCCTTTAGGGAATGGGGGTCTTACTTGCCTAGGTTGAGGCCTAGGGTTGGGGTTTGCATACATGACGTTTGTGTAATCTGACTCCCAACTAGGTTCATTTGGCTCTTCACTATAGTAAGACTCACCATGTTCAGGAGATTGCATGTAGTAGGCCTAGGGGCTATCAACATGTGTAGAATCAAAGCTATGGTCACTCGGGTCACTTTCAGAAAGCAATGGTGTTACAGGGACTATAACTCTATTCAGGTTCTCTTCTGCAGCTGCATATTTTACCGGGATCACATTAGTAGGAGCAGGTGGTTGCTGTGCTAGCACTGGCTGGGGTCTCAGTTGGTTTTGGTAGGGTTGGTAGGTTTGTTGAGGTCTCACATACTGTTGAGGTGGGTACTGGTTCTGGTATCTTCCTTGTTGAGGGTATGGTTGTGGGTACGTCTGTCTAACGGTTTGCTTATTGTAGGGACAATCTTGTGCGGTGTGATTGGTGTACCTTCGTTCTATGGTGCAGTATTGGCTACTAGGATTAACTTGGGGTTGAGCCATAATGGGACAGACATTCGCCATATGGTCGCCTCCACAAGTGTAGCACCGCTTAACTAGGGCAAATCTCGGAATTTGTTTGCTAGAGACACCTAGTTTTTGAGCTACCTTCTCTGCAAGTTCGTCAATTGATGTGGATTGCGTGGAAGAGAGGCTAGAGGCACTATCTGAATCTTTGTATATCTTGGAAAGCTCTAACTCCTCCCCTAGGTTATCCTCAATGTCAATACACATGCATACACACTCTTCTATGGTCCTAGGGTCCTTCAAGTACACATATGATCTTAATTTGGTACTTAGCAGTCCGTCCATGAATAGAGCCACTTGCTTAGCTGGTGTGGGTAGCTCAAGGACAGGGCATCTCTCCAAGTATTGCCTAAATCTTCTTCCTGCAAGTCTCACGGTTTCTTGAGGGGTTTGCTTAAAGCTGTGAATCAACGAGGAGGTATTATGTCTTATGCCACTCTTAGAGAATTCAATAATGAAAGCCTCTAGGAGTTGGTCTATGCTCCTGAACTGTCTCTCATTCAATGGTTGGAACCACGTGAGGGCTGTGTTCCTAAGGGTTAGACCAAAGACATTATATTGTGTGAATAGGTCCTCCACTTGTTCTGCTCTCAAGACTTGCCTAAACTCTGCCACATGATCGTATGGGTCTCTTGTGCCATCGAAGTAATTTTTCATGGACTTGACTAACTGAGTCGGTCTCAGAGTCCTTGTGTGCTCTCTAGGTCGTGGTAGAGGGAACTCATCCGCATTTCTTTGATTCCTGGGAGCTCTAAGTACCTCAGGTTTGACTCTGTTTGTTTCCGTCCTTGTTCTTTCTCTGCCCTTGTGTTGGCAAAGCTTACTTCTGGCCTATCTCTACTTCTGTCTCTTTGAGTTCCATGAGCTTGGGATGTTCCCGCTCCAGGGTGACCATAGGACACATTTGATCTTGGTTGGGGGAAAATAATTTCACCTTTCCAAGTGTAAGCATGCCTATCATTTTCTGTCACCACAAAGATCCTCTCTGAAGCGTGATCTAAGTAGGTCACTGTGCCTGGGCTATCAGGATCCTTAAACTCATAGATCATGATTGTTCCTATATCAATTGGTCGATCAGATTTATACCTCCAAAAGGCTTTGTCAGTTCCTCGGTTCAGAAACAGATCTATGCTCTTATTATCTTGGGGAATCCACTCTGGTGTGATAATCCTAGTGAGAACAGATTTGCCTCGGGGGGTCCTTGGTTCTTCACCCATGCTTCCCTGCTCTAGGTCACCTAAGTCCGTTCCTGGGATCTCATTCCAAAATTCATCCGTCCTATCTGGATGACTGGTGACTACATATATTGTCCCTTCCTTGTCTAAGTATGCTCCGTTTTCGAACTTGACAGCTGGGCGCTCTAATCCAATGGATTGATCAGGATTCTTAATCTGTACCACAGATCTTCCTAGGCCATCCTCATAGATGCTAGCACCCAATCGTTTGGTCCTAAGGTATTCCAACTGCGTTTTGTAAGGGCCTTCTACCCTGTGCAAGTATGGCACTCCTGAACTTCCTGTAGGTCTCTCCATACCTTGAGACATCTCTGATTCACTAGTCTCAGAGCTAGGGTAATACGAATGATGGCTCAACTGCTGGGCCCAAGACCTCGCAGTATGATTGACACTAGCCTCTGAAGACCTAAGACTTTGTCTATCTCTCCCTAGATGTCGCCCTGATCTAAGGTTCATAAGCCTGATTGAATAACCCAAATTTACCCAAGTACAACCTCGTTGCAGAGTCCTTTTGTATCAGTTACTTGATTCTTTTTTTGGTGGATTACCGCGTTTATAATATTGTCTGATGTCACGTCGTCAGGTATACTTGAGTGTATTTCTGCACTGTACGTTGATCGTTCCTCGTTAGATTCTTTCCTTTAAGGTTATCGCATCACGAAGAGGTTATGTTTAATCTTGAACTTGAGTGCATAGGTAGTCTTCAACTTGATTGATGCCTATCGCCGTCCTCGCCTACTCCTATCACTAGTCGTTCTTAGCCTAAGCTAGGAATTGACAAAGGGAGTTGAGAATATTCCGACCTTTCTTGTTGATCCCTTGCTTTATGATGCTCAAGAACCCGAGTCTCAAGCTTGCGAAGAAACCCTTGCTTTGTATGCTCTCAATTGCTCTCAATGGACCTGTAAAAGTCCCAAAATTAGCTAAAGACTTAAATTCAAATGACAGACAGGTCACTTTCATGCATGTAATTCATAGGCCGAATCCCCTTTGCCTTTATGGAAAACAATCCCAAGGACCCTTTAGCTTTCCTACCCCGGGGGATGGTCAACTTCAAAATACCCTATCTAATTATCCTGATATTACTCCCCACGAGCTTTCCAACAAAAAAAGAATCACAGCAAACGGATTTCGTATGAGAAAGTTATGTCCGATCAGGGTTTAGGTGCTAAAACAGGGTTCAAAACAGTTTACTCAGGCAGACAGGAATTCTTGAATTACTTGGGTTGCGGCCTCACAATGTAATGCTAAACCCTTAAAAGTTCCCCAAAAAATTAGACCACTATTTTTTTGCCCTTAAAAATTGGCCAAATTTGCCCTTCTATCGCGTTCGCAAGTTCTGTCAGTCACGATTGACAGGTCAGTCGCGATTGGTGTGTCGATCGCGATTGACAGGTCCGTCGTGGCTGTCAGTCGCGATTGATGTGTCGATCGCGATTGATAGGTCCGTCGTGGCTGTCAGTCGCGATTGATGTGTCGATCACGATTGACAGGTCCGTCGTGGCTATCAGTCGCGATTGATGGGTCAATCGCGATTGATGTGTCGATCGCGATTGACAGGTCCGTCGTGGCTGTCAGTTGCGATTGATGGGTCAATCGCGATTGACACGTGGCTCGAAAAGTCAATCAGTCATGGTCAAAGGGTCGTTGACTCTGTTAGTCGCGATTGATTGGTCGATCGCAATTGACAGGTCGGTCGTGAGGGTCTGTCCGTCGTGGTCAAACAATCGTTGACTGTGTCGGTCGCGATTGACAGAGCCGTCGTGGGCTGTCAGTCGCGATTGATGGGTCGATCGCAATTGATGACTCAATCGCGATTGACACGTGTCACGCGTATGATCTGTCTGTCGTGGTCAATCGGTCGTTGACTCTGTCGGTCGCGATTGACAGAGCCGTCGTGGGCTGTCAGTCGCGATTGACTGGTCGATCGCGATTGACAGGTCTGTCCGTCGTGGTTTGTCGATCGCGATTGACTGAGCGATCGCGATTGACAGAAATCTGATGAATTTCAAAAATCTAAACACAGTTTTGGGAAGCTCTAGGCCTGTAGATCATGGTTTTGCACTTTGTTTGGCAAATGGAGCATTTTTTCTGTCAGTCGCGATTGACAGAGACCAGCGACACAGAGACAGTTGCCAAGATTTCCGTACCTGCGCGAAGTGCTGGAGAAGATGATGCAGCATGTACCTGCAAGACAGCTCAAGAAACATGCAAAAATAGCACACACAATATTGCTCTCTCGCTCTCTCTCACAAGTGGAATGAGGGGAATGGAAGGAGAAAGGAAATATAGTCAAAAAACTGAAATTTTTGCAATGATGGAGATGGAGGTGGGAGATGGTGATGATGATGATGGTGATGAAGGAAACAAAAGGAAATAGATAAAAGTGAAGAAAATACCTATAACTCCAACGCTTCAACTCTACGTCTTACCATCACACGCTCGTCCTCAAAGCTCGATCCTCGGCAACGGCGCCAAAATTTGGTGTAGCTCAGTGATGAGTAGCACCTCCTTTAATGTCAATCCGGGAAGACGTGAGGATGGTATGAAGACCTCGAGCAAGTGGAGGCACAAGTGCATGGGTGAGAAGCACACAAACATGCACACACATACACACACACGTGCACACACGGCAAAACAAAGAGTGAGAAGCAATGGAGTTCTTAGGTCACTTTCAAGAAGCTCTTACAAGTTCATTTCAATTACAATCTACCCTCAAAAATGAGCTCTCTAGCTCTCTTTATAGTTTTTGACTAGGTTTTGGCCCTGTCCAAACCTAGTGTCCGGCCTAGTTAAAAATTAGGTTCTAGGGCCAATTTGAGGGCTTAAACGGAGTCTAAAAAATACGAAAATTGATATGTAGGCACTTCTAAGGCTCCTCAAGCTCAAGGACTCCTTGGCTTGCACAAAATGGAGCTAGAAAAATACGAAATGGTATTTACAATGGTTTTTAGTGATTAAAATCATTATTTGTGTAGGGATTTTCTCTGTTGGTTTGTCGTACACATCTTTGAGCTCCCTACTTGCTCTTTCTTCTTGTGTGCTCCACTCCTTGATGTCTGAAAAATTTAGATGGCCTACTTGCCAGATCTTCTTTGGCTACTGTGTCTGCTTGTGCTATCTCTTCGTTCCGACCCTCTTTGTCTTGTGGCTCCTTCGGTTCCCTGACTGCTGCCAACATTGACCACATACCTTCAAGACCAAGGTTTTGTCATGAGCAAGGCAGACACTTCTCTATTCATCAAGAGAAGTAATTCAAAGGTAATATATCTATGTGTATATGTTGATGATATCATACTTACAGGTAATGAAGTCAATGGAATCAGGCAAATCAAGAACCACATGATGAAGGAGTTCAAGATCAATGATCTTGGTCTACTAAAGTACTTTCTTGGACTTGAGTTAGTCTATACTAACTCTGGAATCTACATTATTACTAAGAGAAAGTACATATAGGATATGTTGAAGAAATTTCATTTGCAGTATGCCAAAGTTGCAAACACTCCAATGGAGGTAAACTTAAATCTAAGTGCCCATGAAGGTGATGAAATTGATGACATTACAGGTTACCAAGGTATAGTTGGAAGCTTAAACTATGCTACCTTAACAAGGATAGATATTGCATATGGAGTTAGTGTGCTAAGTCAATTCATGCACAAGCCAAGGGTACCTCACTTAGAAGGTGCCAAGAGAATTCTAAAGTACCTCAAAGGCACTCAACATCATGGTTTGTATTTTCCTTACACTTCAGACCTTGATATCACGATTTATTCAGATGCAGATTGGGTAGGATGTAAGGATGATAGGAGGAGCACTTCAAGATACATTTCATATGCAAGTGATAAGCCAATATCATGGTCCTCAAAGAAGCAACCTACTGTTGCTTTATCTTCTACAGAAGCAGAGTATAGAGGATTGGCAAATGCCACCCAAGAAGCCATATGGATCAAGTTATTGTATACAGAATTGGGTTTATATACTAGGTCACCATTGCTTTTTGGAGATAATACAAGCTCACTTCACCTTGCAGCTAATCCTATCTATCATGCTAGGACCAAGCATATAGAGGTCCATTACCATTATGTAAGAGAGAAGCTACTAAGCAAGGACGTTCAACTAACTTATGTATCAACCAACATGCAGTGTGCAGATTTGTTAACTAAAGCTTTGGATGGAACCAAACTTTGAAGGTCCAAATCAATGATTGGATTTCAAGATATACATGAAGATTGAAGAATGAAGATCAAGCCAAAATGTTTGGCTTGAGGGGGAGCTATTGGTGCAAGTTACAAGCCTACACATTTGGCTTGTAATACATACACATATGGAGAAGCATAGGAACCAATGCTAGTGGTTAATTACCACTTTAATCTTTTGTAAAAGTCACATTTGACTTGGAATCTTTGTAAACACCTACCAAAAGGAACTCGTAGAAAAGCTAGCTTTGATTGATGGAATATCTCCTAGGATGTAGGAGCATGATCATAGGGAGCCATAAGTTTGAATTCAAATTCAAACTTTGAACTTAACTACTATAAAAGTGATCATCAAAAAGACATGGGAAGGACTCATCAATTCCGAGCTTCTCATTATCAATTCTGAGTGTGTGTGTGTGTGTGTGATCTATACTCTAGCCCACACATATCTACACCATTAGGCAATGATCTTCATGCCTATGGCATTGTATACAAGTGTTCATTAATACATACATCTACATTGTTGATTTGTAAGTTCTCTGTCATAGTGTCTATAAGTCTGTCAACTTGTGGAGAGCATATCTCAATCATTTCTCAACAAACTTCAAAGATCTACAGCTTTTTGGAGCCTGCTCAAAGTCATCTAAATTCTTTCAAAAGTTGAAGGATTTCTATTCAGCCATTTCAGAGAAAAGCTCGTCGAGATGATCACTCGTCAAAGTTTGCAAGAGTCCTAAAATATCGGGGGTAAAGGTTTACTTGCTAAATTGATTTCTCTGAGCATAGCTAATCTATTTGAGTCATTCCACTTGGAATAGTTAGCTTGCTAAGCTAATTAGATACCTCTAAAAGGAATTTTTCCAATTCCTACTGTGCTGGTCATACTGAGCAAAAGATGCAGCAGGTGTAGTGACAAAAATAGAAGGTTTTCTTGAAGACGTGAAGTTCAAAGTTGTCTGTTTTGATTCTATCTTTTCATACATCATTTCCAAAGTACATAGACCATTTTATGGTATCAATGGAAAGCTAAGAAGGTCTACTTATCAACTTTGAAGCATCAAAGGGCTGGTGCAAAGTAGGACTTGGCAGTACCTACTCATTCTCTTGAAGTGTCCATCCATCATTCCCAACATAAACCTGCCAAGATAACTTCAGATATGCTAAGTAGACACCTTGAGATTGCTAATGATCATGAAATACCTCCTTAGTCTCAAATTGATTTATCAAAACAGATGACTTGACACAAAATAGATGATAAAAAGCTTGCTATTTTGGGATGCGAAGCACTTTGGAATTTCACTCAAAGCTCATAACTTGCTTAGAATTGTCCACGGATATTTTGCACATCTCTAATTTCATATATAATGAACATAAAGCAACAAAGTTGATGAATTTAAATGAACCATACTGAGAGAAATCAATTTAGGAACATTGGGGTGTCATCCTGACTTTTCAAGAGTTGATTATAGAAATACACAAGTGACTTCAAGTGTATGCATCTCATAAAATAATGAACCAAATATGATGAAAATTGATATTAATCAGATACACATATCATGCTACCTATACCAATTTAAATCGCATCAAAAGAACAAGCATACATAGAGAAATCAATCATCAAAGTTGATTGAAAATATGAAAATAGACCTGTAACAGTAGATAAAGAAAACTCCAATGCATAGCTTGAAAAGTCAATCTATATTGCACATATTGTACATGGAATGAATGGGCATGAAGCTTGGGAAGGAGTCCCATTATGTGTGCTTCACAAATGACTTGGTGCTTGCTAAAAACTTCCTCCAAATGTAGCTAAAACTCTGCTCTCTTCAATGACTCTTTTTGAGTGTATATATAGATTAATTTGAATTCAAACTTAGGGGGGATTCCACCTAAAACCTCCTTCAAGTTAGGTGAATCTCATCTTATTGATTTCTCCATCTTTAGCTTCATGATTGGTACCTAAAAAAGTTGCAAGATTCTCTTCTTTAATGTAATTACTTTTCAAGTAATCACTTTTACAAGAGGTTGTTCTTGTGGCTTCTCTCATTGAGTGTATACATAATAAAGTAATGAATAACTAAGCACTATTCTTTGATAAAAACGCACCAATAGTCTTTATCTTGTTGAAACTAAAAGAGGGAATAAGATGAAGAAATTTAGGACATATGGCAATGGTGAGTTCACATCAATAGAGTTTGAAGATTTTTGTAAAAGTAAGGGAATCAATCATCAACTCATATTGGCACATAGTCCTCAATAGAACACTGTTGCAGAACATCCGAATCAAAGCACAATGGAGATAGCAAGGTGCATGTTGAAATGAAATGGTTTTCCTAATAAATTTTGGGCAGAGGCTATCAACACTACTATCCACATGGGGTCTGGGGGGCCTATCCCCCTAGCTCATAGGGCCGAGATGGTAGGACTTTTGCTCATGGAGATATTGTCAAATTGTATATTTTTTGGACTTTTGTGTATCTCTTAATTGCATTTATCTATGTCGACTCCCCTTGTAAACGCTATATAAGCATGGCCTAGGTTGAGCTTTACATAGCATTGCGCACTAGTAAGCCCTTCATCTAGAGTGTGTCTAGATTGCCATGTAAGCTCCACATTGGGAGCGCACGGGTGGAGAGAACCATCGTTGTGACTCCATTATGCTTGGTAATTTGAGAATTTTAGTTCTCTATCTCTCAGTCTGCATCTATCTTTGTCGCAATTTTTTTCTCTCAACTCTATCTACTAGTCTATTCCATTCTGCTATTATTTTCTTACAATTTGTAGTAGAATTTTTGGATGATATTTTGATCTACAGTAGATCAAAAGAGGAACACTTGGAAGAATTAAGGAATGTATTCCAAGAGTTATCCAAAAATTTCTCTTTACTAAAGAATCAAAGTTTGAATGTTTCAAAATAGAGATTAGATATCTTGGACTAAGTCTCCTGTTGAAGATAAATGTACACGCTCATTTTCATATGAGCTATGCTTGGATAAATTTACCAAATATAAAGATAAAGGAAAATAAGAGAAAAAAAGAAAAAAAGAAAAGAAAAAAGTATAGTCAAAATTCATGATGAGTAAAAGATACAATATCTTGCCTTGTAGTCGCTTGCATGAAGTGGAGAAAGCGGTGAGTTAAGGAGGCACAAAATCCTTCACATGCTCATTGGTTATAAAAGTGAAGTGGGAGCATGTTCTAAAAAAGAAGAGAAAGAGGCAAGAGCTCCGAATAGTCGGATCTAATCATTTTGTCATTTTGTCTTCCCATAGACTCCTTCCAGTTGCAGGTTAGTTTGTACACAGCTCTGTTGTGAAGCTAGTATCTCAGTGTATATCTAACCATTTCTTGTGTTAAAACACTCATTAGAAAGATTAGCTCCTGTACGTTTTGTAGTTCAAATATCTTCCTGAAAGCTCACATATTCTATGAGATTCTAGTGAAAGAGTGAAGTCTTGTTTTTCAACATACATGTATAAATAGATAGTCTATTTTGGTCGATTAAGTTTCTTGGCCAAAACATATCCAAATCATTTGATTTTTTAGTTTTCTACAAAGCTATAGGCATGCACTTCCTCTATCCCAAATATCACATTCAAAGGATTTATATCCTATGAGATATCTGTTAGAGAGTGAAGCCCAGTTTTCTAGTATACTTATGTGCACAGGTGGTCTATATTGGTCAATTGAGTTTCATAACTAAAATGCATCCAAATTACTTGTTCTTTAGCTTATTGGAAAGCTATTTGTGTCTACTTTATTTTTACCAAATATCTTTCTCAAAGGATATATATTGAGTAAGCTATTAGACTGTGAGTGAAGTTCAGTTCTTCAGCATACTTGTGTGGATAGGTAGTTCATCTTTGTCAGTTGCGTTTCCTAATCAAAACTTGTCCAAATTAAGTTATTTATACCTTGTTAGAAAGATCTCTTTGTCTACTTTGATTGAATCAAGGCACAAGTCCCTTCGAGTTTTTGTATCGAGAGCAGCAAGTTATCTGAGGTGCAGTTTTTTGTCCAAGTGATGGACATACAAGGGTTCACTACACATTTCCATTGCACATAGGAGAACTCATTCTCCACAATTGGTATCAGAGCAAACTTGGTACTAAAGCTTCATCAACATATCTGGAGTTAAAGCAAAGCAAAAGAGGATCTACAAAACAAGGGGGAGCTTCACAAACGCAAGAGCAAAGGACAATATAACTATTCGAGGTAACTCTCAAAGTCTTTGATAGTCTTCAATGGCTGGCTTGGGTGAACAAGTAAAGAAATTGGATAAGAATAACTATCTCGTGTGGAAGTTTAGAATGACCAACTACCTAATGGGCAAAGGCTTATGGGGTATTGTGAGTGGCGATGATGTTTCAACCTCAAATCAATCAAGCTATGGCCACCGAAGTCCAAAGGAGGCAAGCAAACGAATGGGAAGAGAGGAATAGGAGAGTCATGTTCCTCATTTGGCAAGTCATTACTTATGCCATGGTGGGGCATATTCAACATCTAGAGAAAGCTAAGGATGCTTGGGAAACTCTTGAAAGGATGTATTCAACAAATACCAAAGCTAGGAAACTTCAACTCAAGAATGAGTTGAACACAATCAAGAAAAGTTCGAGTCAATCCATCGATGAATATACTTTGAAGACTAATGAGATAAGTGATGCTTTAACTTCTATTGGCACAATGGTTGAAGACGAAGATCTTGTGTGTTATACTCTCAATGATTGAGAGAAGATGAAAGATGGAAGCCTTTTATAACTTCCATTAACTTGAAAGATGCATATCCAGATTTTGAACAACTAATCCCTCATCTTGTCACAGAAGAGTTTAGCTTTGGTGGCCCCAAAGGAAAGGACAGCCACAACCAAATGTTGTATGCAGGTTGAGGTAAAGGAAGGAACTCAAGAGAAGGCTCAAGAAGAAAAGGAAGAGGTCACAACAACAACTACAATCAAAACAATTCGGAAGACAACAAGGATGCATCAAATGCCAACACACAAGGAAGAGGTTGAGGTAGAAGTACATGAAGAGGCCAAGGCTCCTACAATTCTCGTAAAGGTATAACATGCTATCCTTGTGGTAAAATAGGACACTATGCTAGTGATTGTTGGCTGAAGAATGGAGGACCAAATGTAGCAATCAAAGCAACCAAAGCAACTATGCAAGCACCTCAAGTGAAGGAAGCAAAGACAGACTACTTGCAATGAGACATGAGTATAGAAGCTCTTGTGAAGATGACAAAAAATGGTACATTGATTCAGGTTGTAGTAACCATATGTCATGCCAAGGAAGTTTGTTCACTAATGTACAAGTACCGAGTGGAAAAGGATGTGTTGAAACAGATGATGATACTCAACACATGATTGAACATATTGGAGATATAAGGCTTGGAGATACAAGTAGAGCAAAGGTACTATCTAATGTTCTTCATGTTCCTACAATTTCAAAGAACTTGATTTCAATAGGACAAATGGTAGAGAAGGGTTATCATGTCATATTCAATGAGAAAGGATGCTTCATAAAAAATCCAAAGGAAGGCTTCAAGGTCATTGCTTGAGCTAGAAGAGAAGGAAGGATCTTCACTTTGGACGTCCCACATCCACATGGAAAGGTCATGTGCATTCAATGTGGGAACAAGAAGATTTCAGATCTGGACTTATGGCACAAAAGAATAGGACACATCAACATTCCAAAGCTAAAGGACATGAGCAAACATGAAGTGGTAAGAGGTCTTCCAAAATTTAATAGCATTGGACTACATGAGTTATGTGAAGCTTGTCAACTAGGAAAGCAAATGAGGCAGGCATTCAAGAGGAGCAATCATGTGGCCCCAAATGCCTTGGACTTAATACATACGGATGTATGGGGACCAACCCAAGAGGCATCAATGGCCAGTAATAGATTTTTTGTCACCTTCATTGATGATCACTCAAGAAAGGTATGACTATATTGTATGAAGCAAAAATCAGAGGTGTTTTCTATATTCAAAAGATTCAAAGTTGAAGTTGAAAAAGAAACAGAAAGGTCTATCAAAACCTTAAGGTCTGATGGTGGAGGAGAATACATCTCCAAAGAATTTTTAGATTTTCTACAAGAGAATGGGATCAAAAGACAGTTCACTTGTAGGTATACACCACAACAAAATGGAGTAGTTGAGAGGCAAAATAGGCAAATTGCTGAAATTCCAAGATGCATGCTCAACGAGATGAAGGTACCGTTGTACTATTGGGCCGAAGCTACCACAACCGCCATTTACTTGATGAATAGGTGCACAACATCGGGAATACATCACTTGACTCCAGAGGAGGTATATTCCGATAAGAAACCTGATCTTACACACCTCAAAGTGTTTGGATGTGTTTTCTTTGTTCACAATCCACAAGAAGTTAGAACAAAGATGGAACTATTAAGTCACTTTTAATCTCTTTTCGGGTTCTTGGGGATGGTAGGGGTGTGATAGTGCAGAGGCTCTTTACTTAATTTTCCCAATTAACCAATTAATCAACAATAATTATATGTCAAGGCATGAACTTCTGTTACACATTTATGATTCTTTGATTACGGTTATCCTCACACAGTAGGTTATCGCGCAAATTATCAACCACACAGTCGTACAAAATTATTGATAGTAGACAAATATCAATTACAGCAATTCACCAAGAACCGAATAATAAATTACAGCAATTCACCAAGAACCGAATAATAGTACTCCGAATAATTAGTAATTTATGTTAGTAATTTATTACTAACATAAATTACTAATTTATGTTAGTAATAAATTACAGCAATTCACCAAGAACCGAATAATAGTACTCCAAATATCTGCAAACTTTGCACCACGGCGTCTCCGCACGATCGCAATCGCCTAGACAGACACTCTGGCGATCCTGTCTTCTCTACCGTCAGAGAATCCCGTATTGTCTTTTCATTAAGGTTACATCTCTTCGCTACACCCTTTCGGTGCCTGCGATGTATGAAAATAAGATTACATTATGCCAATCCGGTGGCCTAACACTCACACGCATGGTGGACTCGAACCCACAAAGAAAATAAAATTAAGGCTCATATACGATGCCTTGTATGTACATAGTTCTTTTATCTTCTGTTTTAAGGAATCCAGCATAATCTTCAAGGTGTCTGGCTCCACCAGTTGTGCGTTAGTTCTGACTGAACTAGCTGCAATGACTTGACTCATCAAAAGATCTGTCTGTGTCTGCAAAAATGCTTCTTGTAAGTAAAATTCGTTGGCGATGGCCGCATCTCGTCTGATCTTCATATCTACAATTTGAGCATCAATGAGCGACAATCTTTCAGCTTGAAAGCGTAGCTGCTTTTCTATGCGTTCCAGTTCTTGAGCTTGATATTGAATGGTTTTGTAATATGCATCCCTTTCTTTCATAATACCTTCCATTTCCTTCTTTATCTGAATTGTCCGGGTCATTTGTGCGTCCAAGTCGCAACTCTTCTGCAATAGTTCGGCATATACTAGCTTTAATTCCTCAGTGTTCTGAATGGCTAAGTCTTCCATTTCTTGCCCTTTTTGCACGACCTCCTCCAGTTGTACGCGACTTTCTTCCAACAAATTTCCAACCGCCACACAAGCATCGTCTTTATCCTGTACCAACTGATTTAACTGCTTGATCTCTTCATCGTGAGCGGATAAAAGAGCATCCTTTTCATTCAACTGAGCAAGGGTAGCATCTCGTTGGGCAATCAGGGTGTCCTGCTCTGCAATCCTTGTTTGAAGTTGTTGAAGCTGCACATGCAAGGCATGGTTCTCTGCCTTGAACGCATTGGCTTCTTCCTGCAATGGAGCAATATTTGCCTCTAACAAATCAACTTTGCCTTACAGATCTTGTCTGATTGTCGGTTTCCAGCTTCATTTGAAGAGGTAACTACTGAGAGAATTGAATCACGACGCGACCCATAGATTCCAGTTCATTAAACATCGGGGTCAGAGTTGGAAGATCAGGAAGTGGTTGGGATGAAGAGGCTGATAATAGGTGAGGGGAGGGTGGTGGAGAGTAATCGGCAGAAGATGATGGAGTAGTGGGTGCATCGGAAACAACAGGCTCAATGGGAACAACGAGCTCAACAGGGTTCATTGGTGGAGGAAGTGGGATAAGGGTATTCGGCATCAAGATTATACCGGTGGTATTTTGATTTGTCACCTCAGTTCTATCAATCACAGCTTCAACCATGACAATCACTTCGTTAATAATTTTTGCAACAATTGATTTCACAACTTCGTGATTCTGCTGATGAGAATCCGCCCGAGAAGAAACTTCTTCGGAGTCTTCCATGTTGACATCTTGTTCATGTTGCTTAATTGGAGAAGAAGGAACGGAGGAATCGACATAGATAGATGTAGCAGTGTCGTGGAAGACTTCTTCTTCATGGCCACCAGTTGATCCCTACACTTGACTTTTAGAAGGACTCACGCATCTGCGTTTTCGGCAAAAAAGTTGAAACAGGTCTACATCATCATCTTCCTCATCCTTCAGCATTTGCGTAGATTCTTCATGTAATAAGA
>CM035424.1:99463759-99638759 GCA_020310875.1 Ceratopteris richardii | reverse complement strand
AGCATCATATAAGCAAGGCTATGCATCGCTTATACAACGGTACTTCTTTTTTTTTTTAAATAGAAAAAGTTGTCATCTCTTATGCAAGGCTCTATCCAATAAGCATCCCATAAGTGACGAAACCTTCTTTTTTTTCAATGGGGGGCATCTTTATGCCCCCCTTGTTTCTAGTAGTGGTTGAGAGACCTATTTGATCACGTACATTTGGCTAGGTATTTTACTAAGATTCATCTTAGTTCAACATATCATCATATTAGAATTAGAGCCGAGGATGTCCCTAAAAATACTTTCAGTAGTAGATATGAGCAATATGAGTTTTTGGTGATGCCTTTTGGTCTCATCAATGCTCTTGCCATTTTCATGAAGTTCATAAATAGCGTTCTATGGCCATATCTAGGGTTAGATATGCTCAATACTCCACCCTCAAGTGACCACAAATGATCCATAGTGCTCTAAGTTGTATGGCCTCCATTATGAGGAGAAGCCATTGTGAGAGCCCAGACATTTGGGAAACCCTAGCTTCTAAGTTAGATGATGTCTATCTATTATCGTTGATGGTTATATATGATCTATGTGAGCCTAACCATTAGGTTAGGTAGGGCATAAACTTCTGGGCCATTGGATTTCCATTCAACGTGAAAAGATAGAACCTTAATGGGGGGAGTGCGGAGGGGGGCTTGCCCCCTTCTAGGTGGTCTCAAGGGCCTACCCCCTTGGTTTGTAGGACCGGGACGGTAGGACTTGTGGTCGTGGAGATATTGTCAGATTGTAGTTTTTTTTTTAATATTGTGTATCTCCCAATATGCATTTATCTATATCGACTCCCCTTGTAAAAGCTATATAAGGATGGCCCAAGTTGAGCTTTACATAGCATTGTGCACTAGTAAGCCCTTCATCTAGAGTCTTTCTAGATTGCCATCTAAGCTCCACATTGGAAGCACATGGGTGGACAACACCATCGTTGTAACTACTTTATGGTCGGCAATTTGAGAATTTGAGTTCTCTATCTCTTAGTCTGCATCTATCTTTGTCCGTGTTTTTTTCTCTCAACTCTATCTACTAGTCTATTTTGCTATGCTCTGATTCTCTTACATATATTAGAGCTCAACACGCTCTGAGTGGTGTAGAAGCTAAAATGCAAAGGTTGTCGAGATCTCAACGACAAAAGAGAGAAGTTGTCAAGTGGTACATCATCATCTAAAACTAGGAATCAAGGCAGTTCATCAACAAGAGTACATGGAGCATAGATAGGAGCAACGGTGATCCTAGTCATCCCAACATTGTGGATAGGACCAACCACATTCACGAAAGGTAAACTTGATGGTACGAACTACACCTTATGGAAGTTCAAAATCACTTCTATCCTTGATTCATATGAGCTTTTGGAGACTTTTCTTGGGATTGATCATGAGCCCCAAGAAACACTTGATCCAAGTAAACTTGGTCAAATGATTCCTCCTGATGTTGATCTTCTATGTGCTTGGAAAGGTAGAAACACAGATGCACTCTGTGCTCTAGTTACAAGTACTTTTGATAGTGTTTTTACTCTCATTCAACTAATACTCAAATCAAACCTCAACCACTAACTTTTGAAGAATTCAGTGGCTTACTAATGGAGGAGTTGCGATTCAAGGCAAGGAGTGGTGGTAGCAAAGGACATGCTACATTCATAGCAAATACCAAAAGAGGCAGAGTGGCCTCTTCAAAAGATGGAGACAAAAAGAGGGACAACAGAAAGAAGATCAAGGGAGAGTGTTCCCACTACAAGAAGAAAGGACATAGAAATTAAGACTATGGCATCAAGAAGGCCGAGGAGAAGAGTGGTTCTTCAAAAGGTGGCAAGGGTAAGGAGTCTTCCAACACGATAGAAATAGAGCTTGAGATATTTTTTACAATAGAGGAGGTGTGCTCCTCGGCTGAAGATTTGAGAACAGATGACTCATGGGTGTTGGATAGTGTGCATCTCATCACATGATGAGTAGAAAACACCTTTATAGTTCCTTACAACCTCTAAAGGAACCCATCACAATTAAGGTAAAGAACAATGCAAGATGTCTTGTAGAGTGCGAAGGTACAATTTCTTTCATTAACTCTAATGGCGATATCAGAAAGCTTTCAAATGTGTTGTATGTTCCACAAAGAAAACAAAATCTACTTTCTGTAGCTTCTATAGCTGATCAAGGTCATCAAATATCTTTTAGTAAGAGAGAAGCTAAGATTATGGATAGTAACAACAACATTATTGGGACTTGCATAAGGAAGAACAACCTGTATGAGTTCTCTGCTCTTATAGCCACCACAAATTTGGGCACAAGTAAGCTATGGCATGAGAGATTCAACCACATTGGATACCTTGTACTAAAGGAGATGCATTGCAAGGGCATCGTTGCACACCTACCATTGTTTGTAGAAATGAAGGAACCACGTGAAGCTTGCATGATGGAAAAGAAACAGAGGAAGGCCTTTCTAGAAGAAAGCAAGAACAGGGCAAGCTATCGTCTAGAGTTGGTGCATGTTGACTTGTGTGGTGAAATGCCTTCATAGGACTTGGGCAGATCTTCCTACTTCATGTTACTTGTCAAGGACTATAGTAGGAAGATGTGGGTGTACTTTTTTCATGATAATGCTCAAGCTTTTGGTAAATTTAAAGAATGGCTTTGTGAGAAGAGATGGTGGACACACTCCAAAGATGTGCCTGGTGCTACAAAAACCTGCTCTACACCTACCAAGTTAACTTGAGATATGATAAGTAGACACCTTGAGCTTGCTAATGATCCATAAATACCCCCTTAGCACCTTGGAAGATCAATCTCAAATTGATTTATCAAAACAAATGACTTGACACAAAACAAATTATCAAAAGCTTGCTATTTTGGGATGAGATGCACTCTGGAATTTCATTGAGAGCTCACGGCCTGCTAAAAATTGTCTACTGATATTTTGTACATCTCTAATTAGATATATATAATGAACCTAAAGCAACACATCTGATGAATTTTAATGAACCATACTTCGCTCAGAGCTCACAGTTTGCTAAGAATTGTCTAGAGATATTTTGCACATCTCTAACTAGATATATAATGAACCTAAAATAACAAATTTGATGAATTTTAATGAACCATATTGAGAGAAATCAATTTAGGAACATTAAGGTGTCATCTTGACTTTTCAGGAGTTGATTGCAAAAATACACAGGTGACTTCAAGTGTATGTATCTCATAAAATAATGAACAAATATGATGAAAATTGATATGAAGTAGGTAAACATATCACTCTACCTATAAAAAATTAAATCTCATCAAAAGACTAAGTATACACAAAGAAATCAATGATCAAAGTTGACTGAAAATATGAAAATAGGCCTCTGGAAGTAGATGAAGAAAACCCCAATGTGTAGCTTGAACAGTCAATCTGTATTGCACATATTGTACATGGAATGAATGACCATGAAGCTTGGGAAGGAGTAGCACTATGTGTGCTTCACAAATGACTTGATTCTTGCACAACTTCCTCCAAATGTAGCTAAAACTCTGCTCCCTTCTGCAACTCTTTTTTAGTGTATATATAGATGATTTTAAATTGAAAATTATGGGGATTCCACCTAAAAGGTCCTTCAAGTTATTTCTCCATCTTTAGCTTCGTAATGGGTACCTAACAAGGTTGCAAGATTCTCTTATTTAATGTAATTACTTTTCAAGTAATCAGTTTTACAAGAGGTTATTCTTGTTGCTTCTCTCATTGACTATATACATAATAAAGTAATGAATGACTAAGCACTAGGCTTGGATAAAAATGCACCAAAAACTGCCCCTCAAGCCTAGCATGCTTGAGTCTTCATTCTTCCTTGATGTCTAGCAATCCAACCATGCCTTTCAATCTGCTTAGCTTGATGCTATCCAATGGTTTTGTTAACATGTTTGCACATTGAACATTAGTAGATACATAGGACAACTGAATGTCCTTACTAATCAACTTTTCACTTATATAGTGATAATGGACTTCAATATGCTTTGTTCTAGCATGGTAAACATGATTAGCTCCTAAGTGGAGTGAGCTAATGTTATCACAAAAAATGTGAGGAGTTGAGGTATGTAACCCCATTTTTGAGTATAGACATTTCAACCACATTGCTTCTTTTGTTGCATAGGCCAAACCTCTGTACTCGGCCTCAGTAGATGATAGAGCAATTATGGGTTGCTTCTTTGAAGACCATGAGATTAATTTTGAACATGCAAAAGATAACTAACCTGATGTACTCTTCCTCTTATCCTTTGATCCAGCCCAATTTGAATCTAAATAGAGTTTGAGATCAATTTGTGATGTAAAGGGGTAGAAAAGTCCTTCATTGATGGTACCCTTCAAGTATTTGAGCACTCTCTTGACTGGTTCCATATGTGGCTTCCTTGGCTTGTGCATGAATTTATTGAGCATGCTAACACTATAGTGTATGTACACCCTTGTGAGTGTTGCATAGTCCAAGCTTCCTACCAAGCTTTTGTAGCTTGTGATATCTTCAATGAGTTATCCTTCATAAGCACTTTGCTTATGGTTCATCTCCATGGGTGTATCTACACACTTAGTATTTTCCATTTTAAACTTAGAAAGCATATCATATGCATACTTCCTTTGAGTGATGTAGATACCAAAATTTGTATATACAAGTTCAAGTCCAAGTAAATATGTGAGAGGTCCAGGATCACTGACCTTAAATTCATCCTTCATTCTAGAATTTATCTGCTTAATTCCATTGATATCATTCCTTGTAACTATGATATCATCAACATACACACAGAGATATATTACCTTTGATCCATTCCTTCAGATGAATAGTGATGTATCTGCTTTGCTAGCTTTGAAGCCTTGGTCCTGCAAGTAGGTTACTAACCTATGATTCCAAGCTCTTGGAGATTGCTTCAAACCATAAAAAGCCTTTTTTTACTTTGCACACATAATTTGATGATGTGCATCTTCATAACGTGGAGGTTGTGCCATATAAACTTCTTCTGAAATCCATCCATTGAGGAATGCATTTTCTACATCTAATTGGAATAGCTTCCAATTCATCGATGCAACAATGCTAAGAAGTACTCTAATGGTAGACATTTTAGCTACAGGTGAGAAGGTCTCTTCATGGTCTATCCCATGGGTTTGAGAAAACCCTTTGGATACTAACCTTGCCTTGTATCTATTTATACTACCATATGAATTATTTTTCAATTTATAAATCCATCTAGATTCAATTACCTTCATTGATGGTTTGCCAAGGACAAGTTCCCATGTATCATTGTCCATGAGAGCTTCCATTTCTTCATTCATTGCTTCTCTTCACTTATTCATGCTTTGAGCTTCTTCATAAGATGTAGGTTCTGCATGGTTGAGATCCTTAGCTATGTAGATTGAATGCTTTGTGACCAAAGATGTATCAAATCCATATCTTTCTAGTTTCTTCTTTTCTCTCATTGACCTTCTAATTGGTTGTAGAGAGCTTTTTGATGCTTGAGCTAGGTCTTGCTCCTTTGCTTTCCCTTTATTCTTCCATAGCTTGAAGTTCTCAAACTCTGGCATGTCATCTTTAGAATCACTACCTTTAGGATGCTTTGGCTTCTTTGTTGGAAGAGATGGAAAGTCCTCCTCTAAGTCATAAGGTAGCTTCACTTTCCTATCATCATCAAACCAAGATTTATTTTCATCAAAGACTACATCCCTACTATCTAAGAAGCCTTTGTTAGCAGGATTATACAATCTGTATCCCTTTTGATTTTGGTCATATCCAATGAAGACACACTTCTCTGGTTTGGGATCCAATTTCCCTCTTCCTTGAGAAGGAATATGAGCATAGGATTAACATCCAAAGATTTTGCAATTATCTAGGCTTGGTCTTCTTCCATTCCATACCTCATAAGTTTTCATACCATCTAAAGACTTAGATGGAAGTCTATTTGCAGGATATGTGGCTATTGATACAGCCTCTACACAAAGATAATTAGGTAGATTCTTTTAAATTTAGCATAGATCTGACTGCTTCTACTATGTTCTTGTTCCTCCTTTCACCTACTCCATTAAGTTGAGGTGTGTACCTGGTTTACATCTCTTTTGATGCCTCTTTCTTGAAGGAAAGCATCAGACTCATTTGAGAAGTATTCTCCACCACCATCTGATTTAAGTCTCGTGAGATTTTTACCTGTTTGATTCTCTACAAGTGCAAGATATCTTTTGACACAATTGAAAACTTCATCTTTATGCTTCATAAAGTATAGGATTGTCCACCTACTGCAATCATCAATAAAAGATACATAATATTTTGAACCTAAAATGGAAGGTTCCTTGCTTGGACCCCACACATCTTTGTATACAAGATCCAATAGCTCATGATCGATATAGCCTTTCCTATTGAAAGGTTGTCTATGAGCTTTACCTAATTGATGAGCTCCACACTTGTAGATCATATGTTGCTTTGTGATGTTGGGTAATCCAAGTACACTTTGATCCTTGCATATTTGTTTCAAAGTTCTTTCACCAATATGATCAAGCCTTTTATGCGATACCTCTAACTCAAAAAGTGTTTGAGATCCCTAGATAAACAATGCTATGTTCTTGGTGTCTTCAACTTCAAAAGTGAAGAGTCTTCCTGTCTTATCTCCTTTGGTGATCCTTCTAAATCCTTGCTTGCGGTCTTCCACATATGCTGCATGTCTTGTGAATATAACTTGCAATCCTTTCCCCACAATTTGTCCAACACTTATCAAGTTTTTGGTTATTGTAGGTACATACAATACCTTGCGTAGAAGATTCATATTGTCATCTCATGTCTTGACATTACCTATCTTTTCCATTGAATGCATGTATCATCACCTTTCTGCACTTCATGCTTGTTCTTGGGATCTTCTAAGTTAGAGAGCAAAGCCACATTTCCTGATACATGATTTGAGCACCCTCAATCAATATAGAAGACATGATCATCATCCTTACCCTGCTTCAATGATAGGTTCATGAGAAGAAGTGAGTCCTCTTGACTTTGATCCTCAATGTGTTGTTGTAGTCCTTCCTTCCTCTATATCCATTTTGATAGTTGTTATTGTTGTTGTGATAGTTGTTGTTATATCCTCACAAGTATAAGGTAGAAGATTCGTTACCTCTTGAGGATTCACCATTCTTGTTTATCTTTGCTTCATATGTGAAGAGTTCGCCCATCAAGGTATTGAGATCAGGTACTTGCATGTCCATGTATAGATCCATGGTAGTTGTGAAGGATTCCCACTTGTTGTCAGCCTTGATGCCATTGATAATTTGCCTTATGATTTTTTCTTCTTTAATCACTTCTCTAATGCTCCCCAATTGATCAGAGATCTCCTTCATCTCGGTGACATAATGAGTCACACTTTGCTTGGGACCTTTCTTCAAGGTAGTGAGCTCCATCAATAGCTGGTTCTTCCTTGCTCTAGTATTTGAAGAGAAGAAGGTAGCAAATGCATTCTAGTTCTCTCTTGAGGTCTTGCATCATTTTACATGAGGTAAGAGAAAATCAAAGATTGAGTTTAGGATATAGGACCTGGCTAGTGCATCTTTTGAACACCAAGTTGTAAGCATCTATTGCTCTTCATGTGATGGTTGCCCTTTGCCTCTCATTGTTGGCATGACTTCATCTTCAGATATGTATCCAACTAGGTTTCTTCCTTGAAGGTAGGCCTCCATCCTCAGAGACCATGGTGAGTAATTGTTTCTATCCAATTTGTCAATGGTAGAGGGAAAACCATCTCCCATGTTGATTCAACTATGCTCTAATACCACTGTGAGAAGAGATGGTGGACACACTCCAAAGATGTACCTGGTGCTGCAAAGATCTACTATAGACTGTTGGTGCAACTCACAAGCCTACACATTTGGCTTGTAATACATACACATATGGAGAAGCATAGGAACCAATGCTAGTGGTTAACTACCAATTTGATCTTTTGAAAAAGTCACATTTGACTTGGAATCTTTGTAAACACCTACCAAAAGGAACTCGTAGAAAAGTTAGCTTTGATTGATGGAATATCTCCTAGGATGTAGGAGCATAATCATAGGGAGCCAAAAGTTTGAATTCAAATTCAAACTTTGAACTCAACTACTATAAAAGTGATCATCAAAAAGTCACGGGTAAGACTCATCAATTCCGAGCTTCTCATTATCATATACAAGTGTTCATTAATACATACATCTACATTGTTCATTTCTGAGTTCTCTGTCATAGTGTCTATAAGTCTGTCAACTTGTGGAGAGCATATCTCAATCATTTCTCCACCAAATTCAAAGATCTACAGCTTGTTGGAACCAGCTCAATATCATATAGATCCTACCAAAATTTGAAGGATTTCTATTCAGACATTTCAGAGAAAAGCTCATCCAGATGATCACTGGTCAAAGTCTACAACAGTCCTAAAATATTGGGGGTAAAGGTTTACTTGCTAAATTGATTTCTCTGAGCATAGTTCATCTTTTTAAGTCATTCCACTTGGAATAGTTAGCTTGCTAAGCTAATAAGATACCTCTAAAACGAAATTTTCCAATTCCTATTGTGCTGGTCATACTGAGGAAAAGATGTAGCAGGTGTAGTGACAAAAATAGAAGGTTTTCTTGAAGACTTGAAGTTCAAAATCATCTGTTTTGATTCTATCTTTTCATACATCATTTCCAAAGTACATAGATTATTTTATGGTGTCGTTTGAAAGCTAAGAAGGTCTACTTATCAACTCTTAAGCATCAAAGGGCTGGTACAAAGCAGGACTTGGCAGTACCTACTCATTCTCTTGAAGTGTCCATCCATCATTCCCAACAGTGGTATCAGAGCAAGTTAAGGTAAAATGGGAGATGGTTTTCCTTCATTTATTGATAAATTGGACAGGAACAGCTATCAGGCATGGTCTCTAAGGATGAAGACATACCTACAAGGAAGGAGTCTTTATGGACACATCTCAGGAGATGAGGAATTGCCCTCATTCAAAACCAGAGGACTACCGACAAAGGAAGAACATGAAAAGCTCAACACATGGTGTGCCAAGGATGCATTAGCAAGGTCTTACTTACTCAACTCCATCTTTGATTTTCTTTTGCCACATATTAGAAACTATAAGACATCCGAAGAGACTTGGGAAACCTTGTCATCCTATTTTTCTTCCAACAGAAGGGCCAGAAAAAACCAATTGTGGATTGAATTCACCACAATAAGGAAGCAACCTAAGCAGGCTATTTTAGAGTTTGTGACTAAGATTAAAGATGTAGCAGATTAGTTAGCAAGCATAGGAGAAGAGATTGAAGAAGAGCATATAGTAAGGCAAGTGATCAATGGGATTAAAGCTGATGACAAATGGGAAAGCTTCACCACTACCATGGACCTTTACATGGACATGGAGATTCCACACCTTACCACTCTCATGGGGCAATTGTTCACTCATGAAGCCAAGCTCAACAAGAATGGAGACTCATCCAAAGGTAATAGCTCTTTTGCCCTATACACTGATAAAAATAAGTCTAAAGATAAAGGCAAGAACAAGAAGATAGAGGATGAAGGCACTACCTCCCAAGCCAACTATGCAGGGAGAGGTAGATCATCAAGAGGAAGGGGCAGAGGAGGTAAGCAAGGTAGGGGGAGATCCTATAACTCCTCACCATGCAACATTTGTGGTTTATCAAATCATACTATAGATGAGTGTTTCAGGAACTACAAGAATCAGAGAGGAAGAGGATATCAAAGAGGTGGATACTCACAATCAAGAGGCAGATTCAACCATCATCAAGGATACAACAACAATCACAATAACAACTACAATGGCAACTACCAAGGAGGATTCAAATCCAGAAAGGACTACAACAACTATACAGAAGAGCAAGATGATTCTCTTTTGATTATGAACATGACTTCAAAACCAGGTATAAATGATGAGCATCTCTTCTACATTGACTCAGGATGCTCAAATCATGTGGCTGGCAATGTAGCTCTACTCTCTGACCTTGAAGAACCAAAAGTAAGCATCAAGTACAAATAGGTGATGACACCAAGCACTCAGTAGTTAAAGTTGGAAATGTTAAGACTTGTGATGGAAATCAGAACTTGTTGAGTAGGGTACTATATGTACCAACCATTACCAAAAGTTTGATGAGTGTTGGACAGATTGTGGGAAAAGGCTTGTAGGTTAGATTCAACCAATTTGGAGCATTTGTGGAGGATCCCAAGCAGGGGTTCAAGAGAATTGCTAAAGGAGAAACGACAGGTAGACTTTTTACTTTTGAGCTAGAAGACACAAAGAATATTGCACTCTACAGTTATAAAGATCAAATACTTTCAGAGCTTGAGATTTGGCATAAAAGATTAGGGCATGTAGGAGAAAGAACATTGAAACAGATATGCATGGATCAATGTGTAATTGGAATACCCAATGTTTCCAAACAACACATGAAATATAAATGTGGTGCTTGTCAGTTTGGAAAGTCTCACGGGTTACCCTTCTCAAGGAAAGGCTACATGCATGAGGACTACCTAGAGCTTGTCCATACGGATGTATGAGGGCCAAGCAAAGACCCCTCAATCTCAGGATCAAGGTACTATGTATCTTTTATTGATGATTATAGCAGATGGACTGTATTGTACTTTATGAAGCACAAAGATGAAGTGAAAGTATCTTGCACTTGTTGAGAATCAGACAAGGAAGAATCTAAAGAGGCTAAGGTCAGATGGAGGAGGTGAGTACTTGTCCAATGAGTTTGAAGCCTTCTTGCAAGATAGAGGAATCAAGAGGGAAATCACCACAAGGTATACTTCTGAACAAAATGGGGTAGCTGAGAAGAAATAGGTTGATTGTTGAAACAGCTAGGTCAATGAAGGTAATTGGATCCAGATGGATCTATAAAATCAAAAGAAATTCTGATGGTTCAATAAGCAAGTACAAAGCCAAATTGGTGGCCAAGGGTTTTGCACAAACCCAAGGCATTGAATATGAAGAAACATTCTCACGTGTGGCCAAGATGCCAACCATCAGGGTGTTGGTGAGTGTGGCTACATCTAAGAATTGGAACATGTATCAATTGGATGTAAAAAATGCTTTCTTGAATGGATGGATTTTAGAGGAGCTATATATGTCACAACCTCCTGGCTATGAGGATCCAAACAAGGTAACATATGTGTGCAAATTGAATAAAGCTCTTTATGGATTGAAACAGGCACCTAGGGCATGGAATTAGAGGTTGACCACATACCTTCAAGACCAAGGTTTTGTCATGAGCAAGGCATACACTTCTCTATTCATCAAGAGAAGTAATTCAAAGGTAATATACCTATGTGTATATGTTGATGATATCATACTTACAGGTAATGAAGTCAATGGAATCAGGCAAATCAAGAACCACATGATGAAGGAGTTCAAGATCAATGATCTCGGTCTACTAAAGTACTTTCTTGGACTTGAGTTAGTCTATACTAACTCTGGAATCTACATTATTACTCAGAGAAAGTACATATAGGATATGTTGAAGAAATTTCATTTGCAGGATGCCAAACTTGCAAACACTCCAATGGAGGTAAACTTAAATCTAAGTGCCCATGAAGGTGATGAAATTGATGACATTACAGGTTACCAAGGTATAGTTGGAAGCTTAAACTATGCTACCTTAACAAGGATAGATATTGCATATGGAGTTAGTGTGCTAAGTCAATTCATGCACAAGCCAAGGGTACCTCACTTAGAGGCCGCCAAGAGAATTCTAAAGTACCTCAAAGGCACTCAACATCATGTTTTGTATTTTCCTTACACTTCAGAGCTTGATATCAAGATTTATTCAGATGTAGATTGGGCAGGATGTAAGGATCATAGGAGAAGCACTTCAGGATACATTTCATTTGCAGGTGATATGCCAGAATCATGGTCCTCAAAGAAGCAACCTACTGTTGCTTTATCTTCTACAAAAGCAGAGTATAGAGGATTGGCAAATGCCACCCAAGAAGCCATATGGATCAAGTTATTGTATACATAATTGGGTTTATATACTAGGTCACCATTGCTTTTTGGAGATAATACAAGCTCACTTCACCTTGCAGCTAATCCTATCTATCATGCTAGGACCAAGCATATAGAGGTCCATTACCATTATGTAAGAGAGAAGCTACTAAGCAAGGACGTTCAACTAATTTATGTATCAACCAACATGCAGTGTGCAGATTTGTTAACTAAAGCTTTGGATGGAATCAAACTTTGAAGGTTCAAATCAATGATTGGATTGCAAGATATACATGAAGATTGAAGAATGAAGACCAAGCCAAAATGTTTGGCTTGAGAGGGAGCTATTTGTGCAAGTTACAAGCCTACACATTTGGCTTGTAACACATACACATATGGAGAAGCATAGGAACCAATGCTAGTGGTTAATTACCACTTTACTCTTTTGTAAAAGTCACATTTGACTTGGAATCTTTGTAAACACCTACCAAAAGGAACTCGTAGACAAGCTGGCTTTGATTGATGGAATATCTCCTAGGATGTAGGAGCATGATCATAGGGAGCCAAAAGTTTGAATTCAAATTCAAACTTTGAACTCAACTACTATAAAAGTGATCATCAAAAAGTCACAGGAAAGACTCATCAATTCCGAGCTTCTCATTATCAATTCTGACTGTGTGTGTGATCTATACTCTAGCCCAAACATATCTACACCATTAGGCAATGATCTTCATGCCTATGGCATTGTATACAAGTGTTCATTAATACATACATCTACATTGTTCATTTGTGAGTTCTCTGTCATAGTGTCTATAAGTATGTCAACTTGTGGAGAGCATATCTCAATCATTTCTCAACAAACTTCAAAGATCTACAACTTGTTGGAGCCAGCTCAAAGTCATCTACATTCTATCAAAATTTGAAGGATTTCTATTCATCCATTTCAGAGAAAAGCTCGTCGAGATGATCACTGGTCAAAGTAAGCAAGAGTCCTAAAATATCGGGGGTAAATGTTTACTTGCTAAATTGATTTCTCTGAGCATAGTTAATCTTTTTAAGTCATTCCACTTGGAATAGTTAGCTTGCTTAGCTAATTAGATACCTCTAAAAGGAATTTTTCCAATTCCTACTGTGCTGGTCATACTGAGCAAAAGATGCAGTAGGTGTAGTGACAAAAATAGAAGGTTTTCTTGAACACTTGAAGTTCAAAGTTGTCTATTTTGATTCTATCTTTTCATACATCATTTCCAAATTACATAGACCATTTTATGGTATCAATGGAAAGCTAAGAAGGTCTACTTATCAACTTTGAAGCATCAAAGGGCTGGTGCAAAGTAGATCTTGGCAGTACCTACTCATTCTCTTGAAGTGTCCATCCATCATTCCCAACATAAACCTGCCAAGGTAACTTAAGAGATGCTAAGTAGACACCTTGAGATTGCTAATGATCATGAAATACCTCCTTAGTTTCAAATTGATTTATCAAAACAGATGACTTGAAACAAAATAGATGATAAAAAGCTTGCTATTTTGGGACGCGAAGCACTTTGGAATTTCACTCAAAGCTCATAACTTGCTTAGAATTGTCCACGGATATTCTGCACATCTCTAATTTGATATATAATGAACCTAAAGCAACAAAGTTGATGAATTTAAATGAACCATACTGAGAGAAATCAATTTAGGAACATTGGGGTGTCATCCTGACTTTTCAAGAGTTGTTTGTAGAAATACACAAGTGACTTCAAGTGTATGCATCTCATAAAATAATGAACCAAATATGATGAAAATTGATATTAATCAGATACACATATCATGCTACCTATACCAATTTAAATCGCATCAAAAGAACAAGCATACATAGAGAAATCAATTATCAAAGTTGATTGAAAATATGAAAATAGACCTGTAATAGTAGATGAAGAAAACTCCAATGCATAGCTTGAAAAGTCAATCTATATTGCACATATTGTACATGGAATGAATGGGCATGAAGCTTGGGAAGGAGTCCCATTATGTGTGCTTCACAAATGACTTGGTGCTTGCTAAAAACTTCCTCCAAATGTAGCTAAAACTCTGCTCTCTTCAGTGACTCTTTTTGAGTGTATATATAGATTAGTTTGAATTCAAACTTAGGGGGGATTCCACCTAAAACCTCCTTCAAGTTAGGGAAATATCATCTTATTGATTTCTCCATCTTTAGCTTCATGATTGGTACTGAAAAAATTTGCAAGATTCTCTTCTTTAATGTAATTACTTTTCAAGTAATCACTTTTACAAGAGGTTGTTCTTGTGGCTTCTCTCATTGAGAGTATACATAATAAAGTAATGAATAACTAAGCACTAGTCTTTGATAAAAATGCACCAATAGGGTTTATCTTGTTGAAACTAAAAGAGGGAATAAGATGAAGAAATTTAGGACATATGGCAATGGTGAGTTCACATCAATAGAGTTTTAAGATTTTTGTAAAAGTAAGGGAATCAATCATCAACTCATATTGGCACATAGTCCTCAATAGAACACTGTTGCAGAACATCCGAATCAAAGCACAATGGAGATAGCAAGGTGCATGTTGAAATGAAATGGTTTTCCTAATAAAATTTGGGCAGAGGCTGTCAACACTACTGTCCACATGGGGTCTAGGGGGCCTATCCCCCTAGCTCATAGGGCCGAGATGGTAGGACTTTTGCTCATGGAGATATTGTAAGATTGTATATTTTTTGGACTTTTGTGTATCTCTCAATTCCATTTATCTATGTCGACTCCCCTTGTAAACGCTATATAAGCATGGCCTAGGTTGAGCTTTACATAGCATTGCGCACTAGTAAGCCCTTCATCTAGAGTGTGTCTAGATTGCTATGTAAGCTTCACATTGGGAGCGCACGGCTGGAGAGAACCATCGTTGTGACTCCATTATGCTTGGTAATTTGAGAATTTTAGTTCTCTATCTCTCAGTCTGCATCTATCTTTGTCGCAATTTTTTTCTCTCAACTCTATCTACTAGTATATTCCATTCTGCTATTATTTTCTTACAGTTTGTAGTAGACTTTGTGGATGATGTTTTGATCTACAATAGATCAAAAGAGGAACACTTGGAAGAATTAAGGAATGTATTCCAAGAGTTATCCAAAAATTTCTCTTTACTAAAGAATCAAAGTTTGAATGTTTCAAAATAGAGATTAGATATCTTGGACTAAGTCTCCTATTGAAGATAAATGTACACGCTCATTTTCATATGAGCTATGCTTGGACAAATTTACCAAATATAAAGATAAAGGAAAATAAGAGAAAAAAAGAAAAAAAGAAAAGAAAAAAGTCTAGTCAAAATTCATGATGAGTAAAAGATACAATATCTTGCCTTGTAGTCACTGGCATGAACTGGAGAATGCAGTGAGTTAAGGAGGCACAAAATTCTTCACATGCTCATTGGTTATAAACGTGAAGTGGGAGCATGTTCTAAAAAAGAAGAGAAAGAGGCAAGAGCTCCGAATAGTCGGATCTAGTCATTTTGTCATTTTGTCATTTTGTCTTCCCATAGACTCCTTCTAGTTGTAGGTTAGTTTGTACATAGCTCTGTTGTGAAGCTAGTATCTCATTGTATATGTAACCATTTCTTGTGTTAAAACACTCATTGTAAAGATTAGCCCCTATACGTTTTGTAGTTCAAATATCTTCCTCAAAGCTCACATATTCTATGAGATTCTAGTGAAAGAGTGAAGTCTTGTTTTTCAACATACATGTATAAATAGATAGTCTATTTTGGTCGGTTAAGTTTCCTGGCCAAAAAATATCCAAATCATTTGATTTTTTAGTTTTCTGCAAAGCTCTAGGCATGCACTTCCTCTATCCCAAATATCACATTCAAAGGATTTATATCCTATGAGATATCTGTTAGAGAGTGAATCCCAATTTTTTAGTATACTTATGTGCACAGGTGGTCTATATTGGTCAATTGAGTTTCCTAACTAAAATGCATCCAAATTACTTGTTCTTTAGCTTATTGGAAAGCTATTTGTGTCTACTTTATTTTTACCAAATATCTTTCTCAAAGGATATATATTGAGTAAGCTATTAGACTGTGAGTGAAGCTCAATTCTTCAGCATACTTGTGTGGATAGGTAGTTCATCTTTGTCATATGTGTTTCCTAATAAAAACTTGTCCAAATTAAGTTATTTATAGCTTGTTAGAAAGATCTCTTTGTCTACTTTGATTGACTCAAGGCACAAGTCCCTTTGAGTTTTTGTATTGAGAGCAGCAAGCTACCTGAGGTGCAGTTTTTTGTCCAAGTGCTGGACATACAAGGATTCACTACACATTTCCATTGCACATAGGAGAACTCATTCTCCACAATTGGTATCAGAGCAAACTTGGTACTAAAGCTTCATCAACATATCTGGAGTTAAAGCAAAGCAAAAGAGGATCTACAAAACAAGGGGGAGCTTCACAAACGCAAGAGCAAAGGACAATATAACTATTCGAGGTAACTCTCAAAGTCTTTGATAGTCTTCAATGGCTGGCTTGGGTGAACAAGCAGAGAAATTGGATAAGGATAACTATCTCGTGTGGAAGTTTAGAATGACCAACTACCTAATGGGCAAAGGCTTATGGGGTATTGTGAGTGGCGATGATGTTTCAACCTCAAATCAATCAAGCTATGGCCATCGAAGTCCAAAGGAGGCAAGCAAACAAATGGGAAGAGAGGAATAGGAAAGTCATGTTCCTCATTTGGAAAGTCATTACTTATGCCATGGTAGGGCATATTCAACATCTAGAGAAAGCTAAGGATGCTTGGGAAGCTCTTCAAAGGATGTATTCAACAAATACCAAAGCTAGGAAACTTCAACTCAAGAATGAGTTGAACACAATCAAGAAAAGTTCGAGTCAATCCATCGCTTTAACTTCTATTGGCACAACGGTTGAAGACGAAGATCTTGTGTGTTATACTCTCAATGATTGAGAGAAGATGAAAGATGGAAGCCTTTTATAACTTCCATTAACTTGAAAGATGCATATCCAGGTTTTGAACAACTAATCCCTCATCTTGTCACAGAAGAGTTTAGCTTTGGTGGCCCCAAAGGAAAGGACAGCCACAACCAAATGTTGTATGCAGGTTGAGGTAAAGGAAGGAACTCAAGAGAAGGCTCAAGAAGAAAAGGAAGAGGTCACAACAACAACTACAATCAAAACAATTCAGAAGACAACAAGGATGCATCAAATGCCAACACACAAGGAAGAGGTTGAGGTAGAAGTACATGAAGAGGCCAAGGCTCCTACAATGTCTGTAAAGTTATAACATGCTATCCTTGTGGTAAAGTAGGACACTATGCTAGTGATTGTTGGCTGAAGAATGGAAAACCAAATGTAGGCAATCAAAGCAACCAAAGCAACTATGCAAGCACCTCAAGTGAAGGAAGCAAAGACAGACTACTTGCAATGAGACATGAGTATAGAAGCTCTTGTGAAGATGACAAAAAATGGTACATTGATTCAGGTTGTAGTAACCATATGTCATGCCAAGGAAGTTTGTTCACTAATCTATAGGTACCAAGTGGAAAAGGATGTGTTGAAACAGATGATGATACTCAACACATGATTGAACATATTGGAGATATAAGGCTTGGAGATACAAGTAGAGCAAAGGTACTATCTAATGTTCTTCATGTTCCTACAATTTCAAAGAACTTGATTTCAATAGGACAAATGGTAGAGAAGGGTTATCATGTCATATTCAATGAGAAAGGGTGCTTCATAAAAAATCCAAAGGAAGGCTTCAAGGTCATTGCTTGAGGTAGAAGAGAAGGAAGGATCTTCACTTTGGACGTCCCACATCCACATGGAAAGGTCATGTGCATTCAATGTGGGAACAAGAAGATTTCAGATTTGGACTTATGGCACAAAAGAATAGGACACATCAACATTCCAAAGCTAAAGGACATGAGCAAACATGAAGTGGTAAGAGGTCTTCCAAAATTTAATAGCATTGGACTACATGAGTTATGTGAAGCTTGTCAACTAGAAAAGCAAATGAGGCAGGCATTCAAGAGGAGCAATCATGTGGCCCCAAATGCCTTGGACTTAATACATACGGATGTATGGGGACCAACCCAAGAGGCATCAATGGCCAGTAATAGATTTTTTGTCACCTTCATTGATGATCACTCAAGAAAGGTATGACTATATTGTATGAAGCAAAAATCAGAGGTGTTTTCTATATTCAAAAGATTCAAAGTTGAAGTTGAAAAAGAAATAGGAAGGTCTATCAAAACCTTAAGGTCCGATGGTGGAGGAGAATTCATCTCCAAAGAATTTTTAGATTTTCTACAAGAGAATAAGATCAAAAGACAGTTCACTTGTAGGTATACACCACAACAAAATGGAGTAGCTGAGAGGCAAAATAGGCAAATTGCTGAAATTCCAAGATGCATGCTCAACGAGATGAAGGTACCGTTGTACTATTGGGCCGAAGCTACCACAACCGCCATTTACTTGATGAATAGGCACATAACATCGAGAATACATCACTTGACTCCAGAGGAGGTATATTCCGATAAGAAACCTGATCGTACACACCTCAAAGTGTTTGGATGTGTTTTCTTTGTTCACATTCCACAAGAAGTTAGAACAAAGATGGAACTATTAAAAAGCACTTCCGTCAAGTCACTTTTAATCTCTTTTTGGGTTCTTGGGGATGGTAGGGGTGTCATAGTGCAGAGGCCCTTTACTTAATTTTCCCAATTAACCAATTAATAAAAAATAATTATACGTCAAGGCATGAACTTCTGTTACACATTTATGATTCTTTGATTATGGTTATCTTCACACAGTAGGTTATCGCGCAAATTATCAACCACACAGTCGTACAAACTTTTGATAGTAGACAACTTTACTATATTAGTAATAAATTACGGCAATTCACCAAGAACAGAATAATAGTACTCCAAATATCTGCAAACTTTGCACCACGGCGTCTCCACACGATCGCAATCGCCTAGACAGACAGTCTGGCGATCCCGTCTTCTCTACCGTTAGAGAATCCCGTATTGTCTTTTCATTAATAGATAAAAGGTTACATCTCTTCGCTACACCCTTTCGGTGCCTGCGATGTATGAAAATAAGATTACATTATGCCAATCCAGTGGCCTAACACTGGCACGCACGGTGGACTCGAACCCGCAAAGAAAATAAAATTAAGGCTCATATACGATGCCTTGTATGTACATAGTTCTTTTATCTTCTGTTTTAAGGAATCCAGCATAATCTTCAAGGTGTTTGGCTCCACCAGGTGTGCGTCAGTTCTGACTGAACTAGCCGCAACGACTTGACTCATCAAAAGATCTGTCTGTGTCTGCAAAAATGCTTCTTGTAAGTAAAATTCATTGGCGATGGCCGCATCTCGTCTGATCTTCATATCTGCAATTTGAGCACCAATGAGCGACAATCTTTTTGCTTGAAAGCCTAGCTGCTTTTCTATGCGTTCCAGTTCTTGAGCTTGATATTGAATGGTTGTGTAATATGCATCCCTTTCTTTCATAATACCTTCCATTTCCTTCATTATCTGAATTGTCTGGGCCGTTTGTGCGTCCAAGTCGCAACTCTTCTGCAATAGTTCGGCACATACTAGCTTTAATTCCTTAGTGTTCTGAATGGCTAAGTTTGCCATTTCTTGCCCTTTTTGCACGACCTCATCCAGCTGTACGCGAGTTTCTTCCAACAAATTTCCAATTGCCACACGAGCATCGTCTTTATCCTGTACCAACTGATTTAACTGCTTGATCTCTTCATCGTGAGCGGATAAAAGAGCATCCTTTTCATTCAACTCAGCAAAGGCAGCACCTCGTTGGGCAATCAAGGTGTCCTGCTCTGCCATCCTTGTTTGAAGTTGTTGAAGCTGCACGTGCAGGGCATGGTTCTCTACCTTGATCGCATTGGCTTCTTCCTGCAATGGAGCAATATCTGCCTCTAACAAATCAAGTTTGCCTTGCAGATCCTGTCTGATTGTCGGTTTTTTATCCTCTTTTATAGTTGAAGTTGGAGCCAAGTTTTGAATTCAAATTCAAATTCTCACCATAAAGTGAGTCCTAAACTATAGGATTTATTCTCTCATCAATCATCTACCTAGTAACTCAAGATTTGATTCCCCCTAACTCCTCGTGGGGTTAGTGCTATTGTCATGTGCACTTTTACAAGGATAAAAGGTAATTGACTTTTACAAGGGAGTGATCATATTTGACTACATGCGATATATGCTAGTTATCCAAGTATGGAGGCTTGGACTCATTTGCACCAATAGCTCCCCCTCAAGCCTAACATGCTTGGTCTTCATTTCTCCTTGATTTCTTGCAATCCAATCATCATCTTGAACCTGTTCATCTTAGTTCCATCTTAGTATCCAAATCAAGCGAACTAGTGTTGTCTCAGAAAATCATTGGACTATGAGAATATAACCCCAAATCTGTGTGACATAATGGTAATGAACTTTTATATTTTTTGTTTTCTTGAAATGATAGATAGGGTTATCAACAAGATGTAATGCACTAATATGGTCTCCAAATATATGTGGAGATGAAGTGTTCAACCCTAAAATATGAATATAGGGTTCTAATCCACAAAGCTTCTTGTGTAGCATTTGCAAGTCCTCTCTATTAAGCCTCTATTGATGAAAGAGTAATTGTGGGTTGCTTCTTGGAAGACCATGAAATCAACTTTGTTCCTGCAAAAGTAAGATATCCTCATGTGCTTCTCCTATCATCTTTAGAGTCTTCCCAATCAGCATCAAAAAAGAGTTTCACATCTATATCAGATGCATAAGGATAATATTACTCTTCATTGTTTGTGCCCCTCAAGTACTTTAGGATTCTCTTGGCTTCTTCCATGTGAGGCTTCCTTGGAGTGCACAAGAATTGACTCAACACACAAACTCCATAGCACATATCTATAGTGAGACTTTACACTTGAAATTATTTAACTACACTTTTATTTGGCTCTACTTTAAAACCTTTAGTAGGCTCCATCATTTGAGGAATAGGTTTAGAGTCAAAAAGCATAGCTTGGGATTGTTCTCTAGCTTGCTTCTTAGCTTGTGTATTATAGCTGAACATATCTTGGTTAAGAAGGAAGAAACATATCTTGGTTATAGCTGAACATATCTTTGTTCTGCAATCTCTTAGGCTATAGTCAGAAATTCAATAAGATGATTTCTACATTGTAGGGCAATGCATTGATGCAAATAAATATTAATGGCCTGTTATCAAAGACTATAAGATAGGCAAGGATGCGCTCTAGTCCCTTTGCTCTTCGTTATCGCCATGGAGGAACTCAGCCGTCTCTTGCAACATCACATTTACTAAAGAATGAATGCATCTACTTGAAAGTTATGTTTGAAATTATCATGAATAAAGTGAAAGGCATCGATAAGGAATAATTCAATCTTCTAACGAAACTCTCATAACTTGTTATGTAATCAATTTGTTCACCTTGATGAGCACTTAACTTCAAATTTACCTCCATGGGTGTACCTACAACCATTGTATTTTCTATATCAATCTTAGAGAGAATTTCTTCAATGTACTTTCTCTAAGTGAGGAACATACCTTTCTCTGTATATACCACTTTCAATCCTAGGAAGTATGTGACCAAACCAAGATCACTGATCTTGAATTCCTCCTTTGTTTGAGATTTGATCCTCCTAATTCCATCTACATCATTTCTCATAATGATTATATCATCCACATATACACAAAGGTATATGACTTCTAAATGATACCTCTCAATGAAGAGGGAAGGATCTCCCTTGCTTACAATAAAACCTTTATCCTCCAAATAAGTGACAAGTCTATGATTCCAAGATCTAGGAACTTGTTTTAAGCCATACAAGGCTTTCCTCAACTTGCACACATATCCATGGTATGTTTGATCTTCAAAACCAAGCTGAGGTTGAGCGATATATACCTTCTCTTAAATCCAACCATTAAAGCAAGCACTTTTAACATCCATTTGATATATCTTCCAATTCTTGTAAGATGCAACACTAATGAGTATTTTAATAGTGGGCATTTTTGCAACAAGTGAAAAGCCATCAAAATTATTTTTTACCTTTTAAATCCATCTCTAACCAATGACCTTCATAGATGGTTTCTTGGGTACCAATTTCCAAGTCTGATTTTCTTGTAGAGCTTCTATTTCTTCTTCCATGGAACTCCTCCATTCTGGTTTCTTCTTGGATTCCTCATATGTAGATGGTTCTTTAGACTTTGAGTTTTGTGTTATATATATTGAGTGCTTAGTGACTAAAGAAGTATTATACCCATACCTTCCTTGCTTCCTTTTCTCTCTAGTAGAGCTTGTTATAGTTTGTTGAGATGATTCAGCCACATCTCTCAACTCTTGCATTTTGGCTTTAACTTTGGAGTTCCAAGAGTTGATTTCTCTTCTTGGAATCTTTTGGTCATCATCATAATCACTTGATGCTTGAAATGTAGGCTCATTCCTCTTTGACAATGTTGGAAAGTCTTCCTATAGATCATAGGGAAGTTTGATTTTCTTGCAATCACCTTTAAACCAAGATTTGTTTTCATCAAACACAACATCTCTACTTACAATGAAACCTTCGTTGCTTGCATTATATACACTATAACCTTGTGGATTAAGGCCATAACCAGTAAAGATGTGTTTCTCTACCTTTGGATCCAATTTACCTTTGATTTGTGAAGGTATGTGTGCATATGCTATGCACCCAAAGATCCTATAATGATCAAGGCTAGGTCTTGTTCCATTCCATGCTTCATATGGTGTCATTCCATCCAATGCTTTTGATGGGAGTCTATTGATCAAGTATGTGGCTATGAGTACAGACTTTGACCACAGATAATTTGGTAACTTCTTTTCATTTGGCATTGACCTTGCAACCTCCACAATAGTCATATTTCTTCTCTATGCCACTCCATTTTTCTCTAGAGTATACCTAGTAGTAATATCTCTTTTGATTCCTCTCTCTTGGGGATAAGAACCAAAGTCATGGGTGAAATATTATCCCCCCTCCATCTGACCTTAGTCTCGTGAAAGTTTTGCCTATTTGATTTTCTACAAGTGCTAGGTATTTCTTGAAACATGAGAGTACTCTATCTTTATGCGTAATAAAGTATAATATTGTCCATTTGCTACAATCATAAATGAATGACACATAATACCCTTATCTAGAGATTGAAGGCTCCTTGCTTGGTCCCCATACATATGTATGAAGTAGCTCCAATAGGTCTCCATGAATGTATCCCTTCTTTGTGAATGGTTGCTTGTGTGACTTACCAAAATTGACAAGCACCACATTTGTAGATCATGTTTTGTTTGGAGATATTTGGTAGACCAAGTACACTTTTCTCCCTACTGATTTTCTTCATAGCTCTTTCACCTATGTGAGCTAACCTCTTGTGCCAAATTTCCAACTCTGATAGAGTTTGGCTACTATAACTGAACAATGCAATTTTTCTACTATCTTGAAGTTCAAATGTAAACAATCTACTAGATTCTTCTCCTCTTTCTCTCCTCTTGAATCCTTGATGAGGATCCTCAAAAAATGCTCTATTCTTTGTGAATTCAACCTACAATCCTTTTTCAACAATCTGACCTATGCTTGTGAGGTTTTTATGATAGTTGGCACATAAAATAATTTTCTTAATAGATTCATATTACCATCTAAACTCTCCACATTGCCTATCTTCTTGCATAGATGCCTTGTGTCATCTCATGTTTTTACTTCATGTCTATTCCTTGGATCCTCCAACTCTGAGAGTAGAGCTATATTCCATGCTGCATGATTTTAGCAACCTGAGTGTATATAGAGTACATGTTCATATGCTTTACCTTGCTTCATGGTCATGTTCATCAAAAGAACTGAGTCTTCTTATGCTTGATCATCTTCATAATTGTTGTAGTCTCTCCTTCGTCTGTATCCTCCTTGGTAATTGTTGTTTTTGTATGAGTTATTACATCCAGTGTTATTGTTGAATCTACCCCTTGAACTTCCATAGTCTCCTCTGTTCTAACCTCTACCTCTTTGATTCTTGGGATTCTTGAAACAATTCTCAGTAAGTGCTTAGTTAGGCCACATATGGCACATGCAAGTGAGCTTTGAGTTCTCCCCCTACCTTGTCTTCCTCCTCTGTCTCTTCCTCTTGAGCCTCTACCTGTACCTGCAAAGTTTGCTTGAGAGCTGCTACCCTCATCATGAGACTTTTTACCTTTTTCTTTGTTATCTTTATTCTTGTTCTGATATGTAAAGAGAGCAGAGGATTGAGTACCTTTTTGAGTTGTCTCCATTCTTAATAATCTTTGCCTCATGTGTGGACAATTGTCTCATGAGGGTGTTGAAATCAAGAACTTGCATGTCCATGTAGAGGTCTATGGTTGTGGTGAAAGCTTCCCATTTGTCATTTTCCTTAATTCCATTGATCAGCTGCCTTACTATCTGCTCTTCATCAATGATTTCTCTAATGCTTCCAATTTGGTCTGCTATATCCTTCATTTTGGTGACAAATTGAGTTACTCTTTTCTTAGGCATCATCTTGAGTGTCGTGAATTACATCCATAGTTGATTCTTCCTTGCCTTGGTACTTGATGAGAAGAATGCTTCAAGAACATTGCAAGTCTCTTTTGAATTCTTGCAATTCCTAATGTGTGAAAGTAAAAAATTAGAGATTGAATTCATAATATATTACCTTGCTAGAGCATCCTTTGAGCACCATGTGTTTAACCTCTCTTGTTCTTCTTGAGTTGGTTGGCCTTTGCTTCTAAGAACTGGCATCATCTCATCTTCAGATCTGTAACCATAGAGATTTCTCCCTTCAAGATAAGCTTCCATTCTAAGTGACAAAGCTCAGTGGTTATCTCAATCAAATTTGTCTACTGATGAAGGAAATCCATCTCCCATGTTGATTTGTTGTTCCTCTGATACCACTGTGAGGAGATGGAGAGGTAGGTTCCCAAGATGTATACCTTCCAATCTAACTCTATGGATGCTTAATAGACTCTTTTGGCTTCACAACGATGCATTTAGAACCACTAACTTCTTTGGATCATCACTATCAATTGTTTGCAACAATATAGATAACTTTCATATGCAAGAAATGTGAAAAAACTTCTATTTTGGGAATAGAAATGTTGAATAATATGCTCAAAGCTCACAACATGGTATGTACTGACCAAAGAGCTTCTTACACACATCTAGTTTGATTGCATAGCTAATTAAAGCAAGTTATCTCATCAATTTATCTATAACATACACTGAGAAATGAATCTAACAAGTGAGGGGGTCATCCCGACTTTTCACGATCTTCAAGCTATGCAAACACAGTAACCTTCCTCACTTCATATCTCGCGATCTCCGAACCCAAACTTGATGTGATTTGATAAGTAAGTAGTAGTCACTCAAATCTAACTATCCCAAAAACATATAAATGTTTTCCGTAGTGATACTTCCTTTTACCAAGTAGATTGAACCCAAGCTATTTACTTATAGATAAAAATCAAAAGATACTTCTAACCACTTGCACATGACAAGCATTTGAGTTATGCATCGACTTACTCATTTGAAGGCAAGAAGCTGAATATCAGACCATATAATGCATACATAAATCAGGCATTCAATAATTTTTATCCATTGAAAAAACATTTTTTCTGATAGAAAGTAAGGCCTCTATCAATTTACACCGATGAAATGCACAAATAATGACGAAGGATCCATGAATTTCAAATTTCAAAAGAGGTATGCAAATCAGCTTCAAGATTACTGATATGAATTTCATTAAGATCAATGAATAGTATGTCATTAACACAAACAACATTCACTAGAAGTGCATCATGTTTATGCTTAAGGTACAACGACATTTTAGTGGACAATTCGGAAATCCATGTATCAATAATTGGCAATTTATCATCCCATACCAGCATATTATGCTTTCCTTAATGCATATAGTGACTCATTTAGCATGGACATTATATTTTCTTTCCCGTTCCACACAAAACCATGGATGAAAAACATTTACTTCTTCACGAAAAATCTTTATTCAACAATGAAGTTTCAGTATCCTCATCATGTAGATTCCAACCATCATGTGTTGCACATGCCTTAATGTTATGAATGGTCATTATATTGCGTGTAAAAGAAAATGTCCCATCAAAATCAGTTTCTTTCTCTTGATCATAACTTTCGGGTAAAAGCGTAGATTTATGCAGATCAATAGTACCACTTGCTTTGCAATTTAGTTTAACGATTGATCTAGTCCTAATTGCCATCTTCCGAAGGTGAAAATCCCACAAATACCAGATAGTGTTCTTCATAATAACATCAAATTCTGATTGCATAATAGCAACAAAATATTGCAATTTTGTGCTCCTTGCATATGTTTTCATTTCGTCATGTAGAGATATGATTACGGTGCGGATTCCAAAAATGGAGAAGAGGAGAGTGCTTAACTGTTGAAGAACAAGCTTGGATCCAAGGCGTTTCTCCTAATGCATAAATACACTATTGTCTTGCTTGAAGTTTTAACTTGGTGTATATATATATATATATATATATATATATATATATATATATATATATATATATATATATGTGTGTGTGTGTGTGTGTTTTTACGTGCGTGTGCGCCTGTGCCTGGTCAGCTATAAGATCATGCTTATACCGTTATACGTATGTCCATGTGCTTAATAGCCACGAAATTCTGATTGCATAATAGCCACGAAATGTTGTAATTTTTGTGCTCTTTGCATTTCTTTTCAGTTTGTCATGTAGAGACATGATTACGGTGCGCAAAAATGGAGAAGAGGAGAGCTGTTGAAGAACAAGCTTACATCCAAGGCGCTTCTCCTAATGCTTAAAGACACTATTATTGTCTAGTTTGTCATGTAGAGACATGATTACGGTGCGCAAAAATGGAGAAGAGGAGAGCTGTTGAAGAACAAGCTTACATCCAAGGCGCTTCTCCTAATGCTTAAAGACACTATTATTGTCTAGCTTGAAGTTTTAACTGTGTGTGTGTTTACGTGCGTGTGCATGTATGTAAGAACTATAAGAGAGATTTGATCTCACAAGTTTTCAATAGCTAATTATTTACCTCGAAATCCATGGTTGAGAATTACTTCGTAATAAGATGGAGTTCATTCATCTCCTATCCAGCAGCCATCTCTTACCTATCACTTCATAAAAGTGTGCGTCTGTTTACCTATAACCATGATGCTTATAGCGTTATACGTACGTCCATGTGCTTCACTGTTTGACCATATCAAGCTAGAAATATATTTTCATTGTCTTCTTTTGAAAAGTGAACGTGTGCATTTTGGCACCTGAACTTATTATTGCGCTGCGCAATAGTGTTCATGGAAAAGACGTATGTTCTTTTTCGTACGGGAGCGTTCTGTCGATGATGGCGATAAGTGAGAATCGAAGGCGTATCTGTGCCGGTTAGGACGTGGATCGGATGGAACATGGACCTCGGGCCCTTCAGATTCCCTCCATGCAGTTTAGCTCTGTTCTATTTGAATCTGCCTTGCTTATTACACGGGCATGGATGTTGCGACGAGGTTGATGCTTTTTCCTGCAAAGCAAAATAAAAGGCGTTTCAAGACGAAAAGCAGAAAGCATAAAATCTTTCTCTATATTTCTTTTTCGATGCCCATTGTTCGACTAGCGCATTTCCATCTGCAATAGGAATATACAGACAAAAACTCTCCTCCGTGAGGTACACTCGCTGAAGTAGGTTGCTCCTGGATGTCTCTTTCATTCTTACTTTTCTTTTCGTCCTCTGCTGAGGTCGTTTCTCGAGAATAAAATTTTGTACCACCTCTGCATTTTCGTCCTCTACTGATGACTCGCAGCATGCAGAATATGTTACGTTCATAAACACAGCCTTCAGCCATTAACTCTCGTGTCAACTTTTTTTTTTCTAAATGAAGGTTCAGTCGAAATCTATTCTACTGAGGTTTAACTTTGAAATTGCAACTGTACAACTCAATGGTATAGTATCCATGAGACCTCTCGCATTTCACAAAGCAACAGTTAGACTGTCCGAAAGTGACACAAGAAAGGACTCGTTTCACCATGAAATATCAAGGTTTACAATGGCCTTAGACCCATACTATTGTGTCAATAGTCGGGATTGAACCTTCACCCCCGCCTCAAGAGACAAAAGGTCCACCCAACCCAACTAGCATGCGCGGACTTTCTATCAACTTGCATGATCACATCACAAAAACACTAAAAACTTAAATTTTTCAAAAACACATATGTTCTAAACGACAATAACATCTATAAAACGAATGTCATACGATTCAATACGCAGACATCAGAAACGAAATAGTTATTAGCATAGGATTACAAAAATCATTAGATTGAAAAAGCTGCAAAAGTGATTTAGTTTATCGGATAATGTTGATATATTTAGGTAGTGATATATGTGAATACACTAGGACCGCCGAAGTACTTTTTTCTTTTTTTAGGAGGTTTTTTTCCTTCGGCTTGTATATATGTCTATTATCTTAATGGGCTACTTATCTTTGTACATTCTCTTAGTAATACATCCAGTATTGTGTGTTGTGCTCCAAGCTTCTTCTTCTTCTTTGTTGTGTTGTTTGCGTACTTCTGCAGACCTCAAACTCCAACAGGTAATTCTATTCTTTATTTAAGGTAAAAAATTATTATTTTCTAAATCGGAAATGTTAAAATACATGTTGTTTACTTCACCCTCCGATTTAAGTTTCTAATAGATCCTTTAACTTTTTTTTCCCTTATGAAAAGCCCATACTAGCTAGAAGATTGTTGAGACTAGATAATCAAACTATTAAAAACGAAAATTCCATCCAAGTACATTTCTGATATGTTTTCCTCATATTTTAGGACGACGGAAGGAATATATGCGGAAATCCATTTCAAAATGTAAATCATATAAACTTTAAAGGATCACTCTACATAAGAAAAAGCGGTCTGGCAAAATATACATACATAGTACATTTCCGTAAAGTGATTAGACTTGTAGGGCACGATTGGATTTTTAATAAAACATTTTAAACAAAAGACTCCATATCGTTTTCATTCTTTTCTCTTCTTCTTTACGGAGTTTTTTAATAACAACATATCCTTCTTTTTCATTTTCTAGAGATCCGAGATACCTTCTCGGCTTTTTAGATCCTTTTCTACCAAATACTATGATGCTTTAAATCTTCATGTAGTTCCTTCCTCAAGTGCCATACATAGTTTACTAGTCCTGAGGCATAGGCCATTGCCATTGTCCTGAGGCATAGACCAATGTTCTAGAATAAAAAGAAGCCAAGGAAAACCCAAGAGGCAAAAGATTTGAAAATTTTTATTACATATCAGCATAATCATATAGGGGCCTTATATTCTACTAATCGATCAGGGTAGCAAGGAAGAGAAAAAAGGTGGGTGGCCTTCATGGATACTCTATCTCTCAGTGTTCACTTCCCTTTGCCATTTTGTTATGAGCGAGCTTTCCAAGAGACCTAAAAATCGATGCCTAAATTATCTTCTCTTTTTCTTGCTTAAAAACAAAGTAGTCTTCGAAATTGACGACATAAAAATGGGGATAGATGATTTCTATCGTCATCCTCAACTATACATGCTTAATCTATATGATCCGGATAACTAATAAGGAATGTACTAATTTTTTTGAAGAATATTTGAGATAGAGATCCTATACAAGTAACAAACAAGAGTGAGTGAGAGCAACTAAAAGAAAAATGTATATTTTTTAATCCACCTATAAGTTTAAGTGTTGTATGCAAATGTTGCGTGGTGGTGATCATGCTTGTTAAATTAATTATTTTCACCTTCTTTAGTGATTCAAAAAGGTTCATTGTTTGGAATCTTAGTCATGAATGATAATTGAAAAAAATATTTATCACCTCAAAATGAATCTCATATAAACATCTTTGTAAATACGTCTCGATTGTCCACATATGATTGAGAAACAGGACCGTAATATTAGATTATAAATGATGTGTAACCTCTTTGAATTATGTTCTTGAACCTTTTCTTAGATTACATATATCCTTCTTTTTTATTCACGCAATCGAAGATAATAATGGTTCATTTACCAATTATAATGGTTGCATTTACCAATTATAATGGTTGCATTTTTTTGCTGATGCTCTTACGATGCATCCAATATAAGGGTATGTGATGTGTTTCCAGTATAATTGAGTTAAGCCAGGTGTTTGATTACACAGGCACACACACACACATACATATATATATATATATATATATATATATATATATATATATATATATATATATATATATATATATATATATATATATATATATATATATATATATATATATATATATATATATATATATAATGCTTGATTCGCTTAGGAAGGGCGATAAATAACATGTGGCTTCACATTTTTTAGTAATTTCTATTGGATAAATACTTTTGGGGGAAATTATTCTGGAGGCTACGAAAGATATAAATCTATTTAGCCTATGGCTTACTATCCCAAGGCAGAACGGCTTTCTTAAAAAATACTAAAATATATCATTTGAAGCTTAGGTGGTATGTCAAACTATTAAGAACTATTGTATGCTTTCACCGGCCAATTCAAACTAGAATTATATCATTAAACGCAATATATGATGAAATCAAATTACGAATGATCTACGTTAAAAGGGCCGAAAAGACGATTGTAATTATTATAATTTTGTCGAATTATTATTTTGTCCACGTTAGGATTATACACGAGGAAGAGTACATAACGATCTTAAGTGGATTTGGATCTTAAGTGGATTATGCATGGTTATTGTCTATGAAACAAAACTTTTTGTGAAAGATAATTTTTAATTATTGTGTCACAATTTAATTCCTTCTATAGGATTCAAACGTAGAGGATATGTTCCGTAGATTCCTATAGAATGTATTGAAGTTTGTGCTTCATGTGTTTAATGCATGGAAAAATGGAACATCCGTATTGTTTTAGCTCTTAAAGGTGCATGAATAGAAAACACAATAGCATATCTATCGTCGAATGAATTGGTTCAATGCTCATTTTAGAGTTGGCTCAACCAGGCATCTACCTTCCCACAAAATGAAGTAAATTTTCTAATCAAGAATCTTTTTACTAAGTAATCTGTATAATTTGTGCCTTTGTTAGAAGTAGTTTGAATTAATTCTCAGGTATCTAACGTCTTGTTTGATTAGAACCTTCAAATAAAATAGTGAGGTAAAATAAAAACCAAAAGGGAACATGTATTAGTTTTCTTTGACACTATACTCACATGAAGGTAGAAACTTAGAATAGGAGAGATGATAGAAAGCTCCCTTACAAAATAAAAGCTATCGAGGTGAGCTAACATAGAGAAATGCTTCAAAAAAAATTTCGTGTACAACAGGCACTTCAGACTTTAAATAGGAAGGAAGATGAAAATCTTATAAAGGGTGGTCGGGATATCTATCATTTCCACAATATGTGATGGAATATTACATATATTCTTGCATTTCAAATATCATCTACGATGGCTTCAATGTCACATATTTTTAAATTCTGATTTTCAAGAACCCTCACTATCATTAACAAGATCCTAGGGAAAAAAATACAATAATATCAAGTACAAAGAAAATATATTACAAGTCAATGCCTACACCACAACAAAAAATGAAATGTTATGGAAGGAAGATAATGAGTGGATGAGGAATACAGCTATTAAAATTGTGCTAAGATACAGAAAATGTATTATTTCACGATGGTTATAAAATCGTTAGAGGATAGCACTAAGAGAATATGAAATCTTGGATATGAATAATGAGAATTTAAATCTTAAGTTCATCATAAAGAATTCAACCACTAAAAAGGTGCCGTTGTTTTTTGCTCTTTTGACAAATATTGTAAAACATATAGCAATTTGCAGATGCAAAAATAATTGAGGCTAGAGTCATTTTAAATGGTTATTGGTTCATATCAATATTAAACAATAATTAAATCCTCATTTTGATTAGTTTGTGCTTGTTAATATGCTTTACTTAGTTAGGATACATTCCTGTTACTCATGCAGAATTACCCTATCTAATGGTAAGTGAAAACAAAAGGGGGCCATCATGTGGTACATCCATCCAGAAATTAAAGCTAAAGGTTTCCATTAGTCAATTTCATTGTAGTGGAAAATACTTTGAGTCAACCGTTTCATGCCAAGATGCAACCGCTTCTCTACTTTTTCATTAATAAACTAATACTGAGGGGTTTCTTTAACTGAAAAGCTCAATAGATATAATTAAATAATTAGAAAATATACAAATACCTCAAAGAGAGTTTTTCTTTCAGATAATCTTCATAATCTAATTTTGAACATCATGTTAAGTTTGCGAAGAAATATAACTCCAAATGCAGCAAAAATGTGAGGAATGAGTTTTCTAATACGTGCACCTTGGACTCTGAATTCAAATTACTGATTGCCCTTAAGCTTGGTGCATTGGATTGTTGGCTAAGACTTTACTTGAGATATTGTCTCTAAATAGTGCAAATGTTGTTACCTCTATATGAATGCCTTCAAAGAGCTTCTCAACTCACATAATATTACATACAGCCATTCTGAATTCCCTATATTCTATAGCTATTGATGAAAATCCAATTATTCGTTGTTTCTTTGAGCTCCATGTCGTGGTTTTTTTACTTAGCATGGAACCTGAGTTGAATCCTCTATCAATATTTAAATTTTTCCAATCTACATCATAGAATATTTTTTGCTTCAACTTTTCATCATAAGTAAAAAAAAAATCGTTATTGATTGAAAACTTTACGTATCTCAATTCTTTCCTATTTGCGTTGAAGTTTTCTTGTCTATATGCTTTCATGAATTGTAATAGCTACTACATATGACGAATCATTTGAATTGTGTTATCTTCATTAGTTAGCATACTCACACTTATTGATATGCACATATACATGTATACATGATGAAGATGCATGTTCACACATATACACTTGCACATACGCACACATATATACACACACATACACATGCATATGCACAAACATTTCTACAACCACATAAAAAGACTTGCATGCATGCATTATTGCATATATACATACACATACACACATTAACATATACTTAAATACATGTATATGCACATCCACATGCATGCACATGGATGCAAATGGAAATGCATCCATATGCACATGCATGTTTCATACATATACACATGCATATACATACACTTGTATATATACACATACACATACATATCCACATATGTGTATATACACACACATACACATACACACACACACACACACACACACACATATATATATATATATATATATATATATATATATATATATATATATATATATATATATATATATATATATATATATATATATATATATATATATATATATATATGTATATGCACATACGTACACACACATATACACATACACTTACACATATACAAGCACATACATATACACACACATGCACATGCACATACACATATACACACATACATTTACACATGCACATGCACATACGTACATATACACACACGTACATATGTGCATGCACATACACATGCATACACATACACTTACACATGCACATGCACATACATGCATATACACATATACATATGTATATACATTCATATGCACACACATATACATGCACATATGTACACAACATTACACATATATACATGCACATACATACATGTTGGGGGATTCTTGTGCTAAAAGGGATTTGAGTGTTTGTAGGAGAAGGGAGAAAGATAAGAAGATAGATATAGACATATGAAGCTTTTGTAGATTGATTATAAAGGGAAAAGTACAATGGTGATGTTCAATACAATCCAATGTTGTGTGTGAAAAATACCAAAGAGTGCACAATTACAAAGTACAAAATACACAATGTTCTAGTTGATGTCGACCTTCTCTGCACCAGACCTCCACCTTCTTCAAGCTTGCCAATAGGGAGAGGGATGCACACCTTCTGTTGGTGCGCACACAACTTCAATGGGACCTTGGGACCTTTGGGTTGTAAGGCTTAGCACTTCTCTGCACACTTCTTAGTCACTCTTCATGCACACCTTGCACTTCACTTCTCTGTGTCACACACATTGGATGTCTCTTGCACTTCTCTTGCTTAGTCTAGACTATGCTCACCTTACTTAGTCCTCAAAGAATAATGCCTTGCCTTGATTTGAGTGTCGATTCACGTACGCTCCTAACTGCTAGAGTATCTTGGTGCTCACTTTGATGTCCCAAGATTGTCTCCTAAAGTGGGCAGCCAACGAATCCCTGTTTTGTCTTGTACTGACTTTAGACTAAAACAAAACTTTAATTGGGGGCCATACTTTCACTTCTGCGTACACTGCCGCTTCACATACCTTCACATTTTGCCTTTTAATTCTTCAGATGTGCACCTAAGAGAGGGTTCACCTGAACCTTCCAAATACTTTTAAAAACACTTTGAACCTTAGAGAATTACAGAAATACCTCTGCAACCTGCAACCAACTTTTTGCAATTTTACCCTTTGTGAACAATTAATTGTGCACTACCTATGCACCTTGACACTCGACTTTGAATGCTTTGACTTCACCCATGTTGACTTTGACTTTGAGCATATTGACTTTGACCAATTTGACTTTGATCTTTTGACTTTGACCAATATGACTTTTATGGGCTCATCAATTGCCCACCATGTAATGGGCTCTCCGTCCTAGAGGGCTACAGCCAAAACTCTGAGTAGATATGACACCATGATTCCTGTGCTGCAAAATCTTTGAAAGGACACTTGAGAAGCTACTAAATCCACTAGAAGCAGTAGAGCATAGACACCAGAGAAGAACCAAAAGTGGAAATGTTGCATAGAAAATCAAAGGATGGCAAATGGAGGGTAGGAAGGATGGGGAAGGGAGGAAGGAGGAGGAACCGAGGGCTGAGCGGGCTGAGATTGATAGGGCAGGGAGGGGTAAGGATGGGGCTAGGAAGAAGGGTAAAGGGAGGTTGAGGGAGTAGGATTATGGGCTCTCAAGAGGGCCGAAATGATCAAACAGTAGAGCTACAGAGAGTGCATATGGGAAATTGTGAAACATATGGCAAAATAAAGTGAGAATGGGCCATGTGGACCATGTGGGTAAAGAAAAACATGTGATAAATGTGCTCAAAACATGTGGGTTTTGACCAAACATCAAAGAAAAGTTGGGATTCTGGAAAAACTAAGCCAAAAAATGAATCCAAAAGTGCCAAAATACATGAAAATGACCACAAGTTTGAAAAAAGTGGCCATCAGAGGCACGATCTAAATCCAAAAGCATTGGATCATGAAAAATTAAAAATATATATATTTTTTAATATTTAATAAATAAATAAATAAATAAATATATATATATTCTTTTTTTTAACGCGCACGAGGGGATAAAGCTTAATTAAAAAGAAAAACATAAAAAATAAAATAAATTAATAAATAATAAAAATAAAATAAAATAAATAAATAAAATAAGTTAAAAAGAAATAAAATAATAATAAAAAAGAAGAGAAAAATAAAGATAAAAGAAATTTAAAAAATTTGAAAAAATTCAAGGGCCAGGGCAGGGAGGGAGGTGGGGGGGCAAGGGGGCCGGGGGGGGAGGGGAGAGAGAGAGAGAGAGAGAGAGAGAGAGAGAGAGAGAGATAGAGAGAGAGAGAGATAGAGATAGATAGAGAGAGAGAGATAGAGAGAGAGATAGAGAGAGAGGGGGGGGGAGTCTGTTTTTTGTTAATTATCCCTTTTTTTTTGGGGGGGGAGGGGGAAACCCATGGGGACCCTCTTTTTTTTTGAAAATATCCAAAAATTGGATAAAAAATCCAAAAAATACGAAACAAATCCAAAAAAAAATCCAAGAAAATTCACAAAAAATCTCTATAGGTCTAAGCCAGTTTTCGCACTCAAAACCATAGAGAGCTTCCTTTATTCCTCTAATTTAGCAAGATAATGACATTGGAAAAGGATAAAAAAATGCTAGAAAATTCTAAAAATGCTTGAAAAATTCTCAAAAATTTTACTTATGCAAAGGGCTATAAAATGGTTACTGAATTTGCTAAAAACTCAAGGAACAAGCATGAAAATGGATAAAAACTACTAAAACTTGAACAAAATGATATGAGAAGGCTATGTACAACCCGGATAAATTTTGCAAGTTCCAGGTGATCCACAAAGCATCAATAGTGATGATGATAGGCCTTGAGCCTTGATATGTTGATGAGTGATAGGACCTCACCTTTTAGAGTCTCTAACTCCATTGCACCCCAATTCAGCATCATCTTAATTCGATAAATTCCTTCCGAGTGTGAAAGCCATTTTCCCCTTGCGTGTGGATTTAAGGTCTATGGAGAAGAACTAACATTCTTGTTTGTAAATTATTGTTCCATAGATTCCGATCATGTGCCTCCTTCCTCTTCATTTGAGTCTCTACCAATTGTTTTGCAGCATGTAGATTTAATTTTTCCACTTTGTGTAGTGCTCCAAGCCTTTGAGAGACACCACAATCTTTCTTTCCCTGCATGAATGCTAGTTTTGGTGACCCATGTAGAAATTCAAAGGGTTCAATAGGCAATATCCCATAAACCAATTGGAATGGAGAATATTGTAAGCTAATCTGTATGCCCATAGGGTACCTCGATAAGCAATGCCCTAGGAAGTGGGTTGTATATACATTCCTGCCTTAACATGGCAATTAATACCTTATTGGTAGATTCAACCTATCCATTAGCTCTTGGATAATAGGCACAAGAGGTCCTATGTAGAATTTTGTACCTGTTAAAAATTTCATGTAGGACCTTGTTCACAAAATGAGTACCTTGGTCTGTACAAATGTGAAGGGGGCATCCAAATCTGCAACTGATGTTACTATAAATGAAATCAGCAACAGTTTGAGCAGTGCAATTAAGGGAGGCAATAGCTTGAGCCCACTTTGTTGCATAGTCAGTGGCAATCAATAGATACATCTCTCTCTTTGGAATTGATGGAGGGTAGATGGGCCCTACGAAGTCTAGCCCCCACTTCTCAAATGGTTGCCAAGAAGTGGAAATAATCAAGGGGTTGTGTCTCTGCTTTGTTGGCTTAGGTCCACACCGCTGACAAACATCACATGCTTTTCCCCATTCCTGTGCATCTTTGAATAATGTAGGCCACCATAAACTAGCATCAAGGATTCTCTCACTCATAATGTGTCCTAGAAGGTGCCCACCACATGTTCCTTCATGTGCAGATTTAAGGACTTCCCTCACTTCTTCTTCTTCCATGCACTTTCTAAACCTATTATCTTTCCCCTGTCTATATAATTTGCCCTCAATGAAGGTAAATGGTCTGCTTTTGATTAGCAGTGTCTTTCTTTCCATAGCACTTTCCCTCTTTGGATATAATCCAGTTTTAATAAAATTCTTGATGTCATCATACCAACCATGTCTTTGTACAGTAAACAAATTAGCATCTCGAAAGTCATCATTTACTCCAATTGCTTGATCCATCATGTTGATCCTCGATAGGTGGTCTTCCATGACATTTTCTTTACCTCGTCTATGGACTACAGAAAAATCAAATTCCTAGAACAAAAGTAGCCACCTCCATATCCTCCCAGTCGCCTGTGGCTTATTCAATAAATACCTGAGTGGCTAATGATCAGTGATGATAAAAAATTTCATTCCTAGCAAATAATGATAAAACCATTGCTAGGGCCTCCCTTTCTATGGTGCTATAATTTTTTTCAGCCTTAGTTAAAAGTCGACTAGCATATTGAATAGGTCTATCAAGCTTGTATTCTTCATTGTGTTGAGCCAAAACAACACCCACTGCATATGCACTGGCATCCACATGTACAAGAAAAGGTCCTGACCAATCTGGTGTGATAAGAATTGGTGCAGCCACTAATTTGGACCTTAATGTCCGATAAGCATTCTCTTCTTCTTCTTCCCATTTAAAGGGTACTTCTTTACCTGTAAGTCTAGCTAGCGGCCTCGCTATCTCTGCATACATTTTGATAAATCTTTTGTGGTACCCAGTATGCCCCAAGAATCTTTGAGTCTCTTTAGGAGATTTGGGTTTAGGCTTTCTCCATCAAACATAGTACCTCTTTGCAATTGTGGGATCAAGTTTTCGTCAATCTCGTTTGATGTAATCGACCTATACATATCATAAAAAAAATTATAAAGAACTTAATTAAAAAATAAATGATATCAAATATTCATATAGATTAAATATTAAAGTATCATAATTACCTTAAAAGTGATCCAAGACGATAGATCACATCTTGTACTCCTTTCATTGTATATCCATCGATAACCAAAGGTAAAATATATTTCAAAAAGTTATGCCAATCATGGGTCTTTAACCCATATAAGCTCTTATCATCTATAGTAAACATGTTCTGGAAAGATGCTCCATATCCAAAAGGAGCCTGAATCAATTGAATCCTATTTTTGACAGTAATATTTGTATGCAAAGTTCATAAAAGAGTTAGCAGCATAGGTATTAGGTCGACTAGAATAGGAGAAGCAGATGTGTCAGGAAGATTCTAAAGGTTAGGTGAACAATTCCAAAGGTTAGATGGACAAAATATCTTCATTTATTTAGGTATGTATAATTTGACTTTACTCTCATAACATGTGTATAGCTGTGTTTATGTGTGTATATATGTGTATGTATGTATGTGTATGTGTGCATGTGTAGCTGTCTATATTTGATTTCATTTCTAATTTTCTTTTTGTTGATTGTGGTTTGTAGACTTTCATATAGATATCTAGAGTGCTGAATCGTTTGGCTGTCTCCCATTTTATAGTCAATCTATTATGTGCCTTGCTAACTAAGGCTTACATATTTGTTTACAAATATAAAGTATCAGTTAGCTTTGGTGGGATTAGGTCATTTAAAAAATAGGAGAAGCAAATTTATCTCAAAGATTTTGAAAGATGCATGAATAGTTTTAAAGGATGGGTGGATAGAAAGTGTCCATTCAATGCAAAAAGTTCTTGTTCTTACCTTAGCTAAAGTAAGAACAAAAACTTTTTTGAAAAAAAAAAAAGTTCTTGTTCTTACCTTAGCTAAAGTAAGAACAAAAACTTGCATTGAATGGACATTTTTGTTCCACCCATCCTTTAAAGTTATTTTTCCATCCTTCAAAATCTTCGATGGCGATCTCCCCATCCATATATAGGACCACAAAACGACATAAGAGTGACTTCAGAGTTTGGAGGCATATACAAATCCTCTACAATAAAGAGACCACGACCAACATTAGTAATAGTGGATGGAGCAATCATTTAGTGATTACCCCAAAAGTTAAAACCTCTCCATCTAAAGGAAATGGTCCTCTATTCCATCCTCCATATCTTCTTCTATCATATGTTTGCACTAGAGAACGATCACAAGCTGGCAATGAACAATCTCCAGCCATTTCAGTCTCTAAACCAGGAGGTAGAGGATTTCTAGAAACCTCTGCTTGTATTTGATGAACAACAAGTCCATGATGTGTACAAGCTATATAAACATTATGAGTATGAGAATTATTATCATCATCATCATCATCAAGCAAGTATTCTTGTATATCAATAATAATTTGATTTTGTGTATGGTTTTTAAATACAATAATGATATTAATTTATAGAAAAATACATACCCAAGCATTATCACATTGACCAGGTGGTGGTGCACGCTCAAAAGTACCATACTCTGCCTCATGTTCAATACATTACAATCATGGTCTTTGATATCTGCCATAGCAAGGGTTACACCAACATATAATATGCTCTTGATAGTAAAATTCATCATAATTCCTATCGAAGGACACATGTGAAGTCCTTGCATGGGTAGGAGGTGGTGGAGTGCCCTTTGATTGATCAGAATCTGATTATAACAAGAAATAAAAAAATATATCAGTTATGTATCTATCAAATATATTTAAAATTAAAAGTTTGATATACTTACAGTATATAGTCCTTGCATGATTAGGAGATGGTGCTGGAGTTCCATCTAATTCATTGGAATCTACAAATAGTGGTATTTTATATTAATAATCTGATTATTTACATACATAAACATTCACATATACATATTTACACATACACACATATTCACATATACACATTTACACATACACACATATTCACAGATACACAAGTACACATTATTGTGGGATAAATGCATGTATTTTGTATGAATGAGTGTATTTTGAGATTAAATTAATAGGAGATATTGTATGGTGGGAAAAAATAAGAGGTGACCTAACATACTACCTGAGACGTGGTAGTTTTTTCGTAGACATCTACATCTTCAGGAGTCATTTCCTCAGCAAAAGGTATACAAATTAATAATTTATATTTATAATTCTCATATAGTTTATTAATTTTTTACTATATTTCTTTTTTCTTTAAATAACAGGCTACTGCAAAGAAGAGAGTTGAGTCAGGCCACACATCGCACCTAGGCCAAATGGACCATCATGGGTCTGTAGCTACATTTGTAAGTATATGTGTTATTGTCAGTATATTTTTTATTTTAGTTAAAATGCAAGAAACTAATCTTTTTTATTTGTTTCAATGCAGCGAAAGGATTATGGTTGATATCCTACGAAACATGAGATCGATGCTACACATTTTGGATATCGGCATTTGAGCGAGTATATGCGAGATCATCCGGATGCATTTGTGAGTATTATTAAATTTTATATCATTATTTTATTTTTATGGATGTTTTAATTGTTTTACTTATTTATGTTTGTTATATTAATACAAGAGTATTATGGAGAGACAGATATGAATGAGGTGGAGAGATAGACACAAGAGGGACGATCTCGATCATCATAGGGTGCTCACACAGATACATCAGATCATGCGGATGATTGTGATGGTGAGGATGAGGATGAGGATGATCATGATGTTGATGCTGATGCTGATGATGATGAAGATGATCATGACGATGATGATTAGGATTCTTGATTGTGACATTGGATATGTATTTTCATTGATATATATATATATATATATATATATATATATATATATATATATATATATATATATATATATATATATATATATATATATATATATATATATATATAGTTCATTTTAGTTATGTTTTGAATTGTGTGTATGGTATTAAGTAATGAAAAGTTTTGTTCTATTGATTGTTATTATTGTTTATATTAAGCATGTGTTTTATTACTTTAATTATATAATTCATTCATATTTATGTGTGCTTGTGTGTATATAAAATGTATATATGCAAATGTCGGTATATATATATATATATGTGTAAGTGTGTCTATATGCATGTATATGTATGTATCTATGTATATATGTGCATGTATGTATGTGCATATGTATATGTGTATATGCATGTGCATGTGTAAGTGTATATGCGTATGTATGTGTATGTGCATGTGTATGTGTGTATATGTATTGATGAGCCCATAAAAGTCATATTGGTCAAAGTCAATTGTAATCAAAGTCAATTATAGTCAAAGTCAAACTAGTCAAAGTCAACATTTTGAAAGTCAAAGTCAACATGGGTGAAGTCAAAGCATTCAAAGTCAGGTGTCGAGGTGCACAGGTAGTGCACAATTAATTGTTCACAAAGGGTAAAATTGCAGAAAGTTGGCTGGAGCTTGTAGAGGTATTTCTGTAATTCTCTAAGGTTGAAAGTGTTTTTAAAAGTATTTGGAAGGTTCATGTGAACCCTCTCTTAGGTTCACATTTGAAGAATTAAAAAGCAAAATGTGAAGCTATGTGAAGCGGCAGCATACGTAGAAGTGAAAGTATGGCCCCCGAATTAAAATTATTGTTTTAGTCTAAAGTCACTACAAGACAGAACAGGGATTCGTTGGCTGCCCACTTTAGGAGACAATCTTGGGACATCAAAGTGAGCACCAAGATACTCTGGCAGTTAGGAGCGTATGTGAATCGACACTCAAATCAAGGCAAATCATTATTCTTTGAGGACTAAGCAAGGTGCGCATAGTCTAGACTAAGCAAGAGAAGTGCAAGAGACATCCAGTATATGCAACGTAGAGAAGTGGTGCAAGGTGTGCATGAAGAATGACTAAGAAGTGTGTAGAGAAGTGCTAAGCCATACAACCCAAAGGTCCCAAGGTCCCATTGAAGCTGTGCAAACGCCAACAGAGGGTGTGCATCCCTCCCCCTATTGGAAGCTTGAGTGCAAGGTGTGCACAAGTGCAAGCTTGGAGAAGGTGGAGGTCTGGTGCAGAGAAGGTCGGCAGCAACTAGAACCTTGTGTATTTTGTACTTTGTAATTGTGCACTCTTTGGTATTTTGCACAGACAACATTGGATTGTATTGAACATCACCATTGTAATTTTCCCCTTATAATCAATCTATGAAAGCTTCCTATGTCTGTATCTGTCTTCTTATCTTTCTCCCTTCTCCTACAAACACTCAAATCCCTTTCTGCACAAGTATCCCCCAACAAAATTTGGCACGGACAATGGGACAACAAAGAGATTTGAGCATAGGAGAAGCACATTGCAAAGTGTAGAAGAGTTCAAGGGTACGGACAGTACTGTACTGACTTAAGAGGTAATCTTCCTTCCATTAGAAATCTCTTAAACTAAGAGGAGTATGAACAGCTCATGATCATAACCCAGTCTCAAAGCTTGAGGGTCACTTGCAAAGCAACAAGAAGGAAGGCTATTAGAAGATCCTCTAGTCCACTGTCGCCGACATCATCAGTCAAGAATATGGCAGCCCAAGTAGATTTGGAAACTCTACTGTCTAGATTGAATAATAAACTTCCATCTTTCAAAGGTTTAGCTCAGGAATATCTAGACGAGCACATTAGGAGATGCTTAGCATTATGCAAAACAAAAGGGTTGATGGGGAGAGAGGATGCCTTTTTTATCCTCTTTCCAGCAACATTAGAAGGGCTAGTAGATAAATGGTTCACCTAGTTTGCTGAAAACCATTTCACCACGTGGGATTTAATGAAAGAGGCATTCAAAACTCAATTCTAGCATGGGAATACTATAGAGATAATCATAGAGGAATTAGAAAATTTGAGACTAGGTCCTAGTGAAACATTTCCAGAGTTTGTAACTAGGGCAAAGGCACTAATGTCTAAGTTGCCAGATCCTCCACATGATTTCTTTATTAAGAGATGGTTAGCTAAACCACTTTCACTGACTACACAATGTAAAATCAAGGAATTAGTGTTTTCAATAGCCTCAATAGAAGAATTTATCAATACAACTACAAGATTGGAACAAATCAGACAACAATATGGGGCAAGCTCTTCCAATTTGTGATATCCTACAGAACCTGAGGACCTAGTAATTCAGCTAAGGAAAGAGCTTGAGAGCTTAGAAAGGAATAAGCCCCATAAAGAAGAGGATAGTGTTGTCACTCAATTGAGGAGGGAAATTGAAGTATTGAAGATACAAAAGGAAGAGGAAGCCCAAGCAGAAGAATTGGCTCAGCTTCAACAAGAGTTGCAAGAACTCAAAGGGGGTGGCATCAGAAGTGGACTATGGTGTACCATGTGCAGTAAGTAGGGTCATGTGGTAAGTGAATTTCCATTGTGAAGTGTAACTTGCTAGCTATGCAGGAAATCTGGTCATGATGCCCATGAATGTCAGTCAAGAGGTATGCTTGCACAACCCTATTGGGCACGAGGAGGTGCTCAATTCTCAACCAATGTAATGGCGGCAGCTCCTAGCCAAGGTAACAACTACAATCAAAGACCCAGAGGTAATTATGGAAATGGGCCTAGAAGGCCAATTATCTATTTCAGGTGTGGAGAGTGTGGTCATTATCAAAGTAAATGCATCCTGCCAGAAAATGCTCCCCCTTGCAAGAATTGCATAGATGCCACGGATCATTATACAAATTGTTGGCCACAAAACAAAGCATCTACATCTGGGTCCCACCTCCAAATGATCTCAGTAAATAATCATGGAGCAGCAGAAGGAGCCACTGTTCTACAACCACCATCCACTAGAATGGTACAATTAGAAGAAATCGACTCCATGGTCTTGCAAACAAGAAGCAAAGGGAAAATTCTAGAAGAACCAAACCAGGGATGAAATTCTTTGGGAAGTGATAAAGATCAGAGGGTACATCAAAGCAAATCAGATATCTATGAAGATGCAAAACAAGAGAAAGGAAGTTCAACAAAATGTGAAGAGGTAACACAAAAACAAGTTTTTTTAGAAACTAATGATTTCATTAGGAATGCATATAGCCAGGCCCACAAGGAACTTGAGAAATCAAACATCAAAATTGACCTTAGGGAATCTAGAGCTTCAAGATTATTCAAGTCAATTAAAGCAGAGGTTAGTATTCTTGAGTTGATAAACATGGATGCAAAATTTGGGTCTGAAGTACTGCAAATTATTGATGAGGCTTCCTCATCCACCTTGGTGGCCAAGACTACTGCCTTAGGCCAAGGGAAGGGTGTAGAAGAAGCACCTCTCACCGTCTATAAGAGTCCCAGACTGACAATAACAATTAAAGGATTAAAGCTACAAGGAGTCATTGTGGATGGTGGGTCTAGCATAAATTTGATGCCTGAGCATACCATGGAGAAGCTTGGCCTACGTCCATCTAGACCAGCCCACTTCACCGTTACTTTGGTAGATCAAAGCAAAGTAAGGCCAATGGGGGTGATCCCAAAAATTCCACTAGAAGTACAAGATAATATCTTCATTGTGGATTTTGTGGTATTAAGACTGCCCCAGGTAGAAGGGGGATTTCCCCACTTGATTGGAAGACCATGGTTGAGTTGTCATTCATGACTGGGGTAAAGACACTATGCGGGTACAAAAGAAAGGGAAAGAACTTACACATACATTTAGAGGAGGGCCTAGATCATCAAGGGAACACCATCATGATGCAATCGATTGGCTTTTGCATGGAGCAAGGAATGGAGGATCAACCACAATTAGAGTTTGAAGAGGAAGAAGATATTCTGAATTGGCTGCAAGCAAGCAACTCTTCCTCTTGTTTTGGAGTTTTTCTACATAATCCTTGCACAGATGAATGTTATGATGAAAGTGAGGATAAAGTTCAGGTTGATGGATTGGGAGAACCCATCACAGACCATAGAAGGGGGAGGAAGACACCCCTCAAGCACAACTTGGAGGACGATGCAACAACAACAGAGAAGGAAGTTACTAAAGTTAAAGATAAGGTAAAACATACTAGTAAGGAATGTTCTTTGCCAATTCCAGAAATCCCTACAAGATGGATGCAGGACAAAGAGGAATACATTGAGATCTAGAACACTCCTGCTTATGCAACAATGTAGGAAAATCTAACAAAAGAAAACAAGGTTGGAGATGAGCAGGTAGATACCATGGTAGATAGAAACCCAGTCAAAGAAGTACCATTAGGCACTCAGGAAAATAATCGTCCAGTTTTGGTAGCCACTTGGTTATGGAGCCACAGAGAGCTGCTTGAAAAGGTAAAATCTTTCTTGACACACTATGCAAATGGGTTTGCATGGCATTATAAAGACTTAGAAGGAGTGCCTGCCAATTATGGAGAGCACAGAATCCCTCTTGTTGATGGAGCCAAACCAATAAGAGGAAAGAGTTATAGACTTAACCCAAAATATGACCAAGCTGTTTATGTGGAAATACATAAGATGGAGGATGCAGGAATCATCATTCCTGTGGAACACTCACAATGGATTTCGCCAATGGTTATAGTTCCAAAGATGATACTAACAAAATCAGGATTTGTGTTGACTTTAGAGCACTCAACAAGGTGACCATTCCAGATGGATTCCCCATGCCTTTTGTTGAGCAAGTCATTGAAGAAGTGACTGGACATGCATTATATAGCTTTATGGACGGCTTTAGTGGCTATAACCAAATATCCTTCCACCCAGAGGATCGTGAAAAGACTGCTTTTATCACACCTTGGGGCACATGTGTATGTAAAAATGCCATTTGGACTCAGAAATGCTCTAGCCACCTTTAACAGGATTGTCAACCTCATTTTTGGACCCTTATTACTAGAAACGCTTAGAATTTTCATGGATAACTTTTCTTCATTTTTAGGATTTCACAATGAGACCCCTTTGGATTGCTTGGACCATCACTTGAGACAGCTGTAGAATGTTTTTAAAAGATGCAGGGGGACTAACTAAAGCTAAACCCAAATAAATGTCATTTCCTTGTGCCAGAAGGAACCCTCTTGGGACATGTGGTATCTGCTAAAGGTATGGCTTCGGGCCCTGATAAAATTATCTCTATACTAAATTGCTATTTCATTTTTTGATATTCAGGTTCATTTATTAGTACATCTTGTAGATGAAATAGAGATTGTAGGTGTTGTCAACACTCGATGGATATTTTGGGTCGAGCGATTTATGGGAATATTAAAAGGTTATGCGTGACAAAGAGCAAAACTAGAAGGATCCATGGCAACGGGTTGGATGCTTGAATAGTGCATGTATTATGTTAGTGAGTACCTTGAAAGAGTTCATGAAGAATCTCCACATGTTAGACCAACAAGCCTTCTTCAAAAATAACAGATGAGGTATTATCAAGTAAGGGAGTTCCATTTTTATTTATACCTAATAATGGTTTTTTGTTTTTATATATTTTGATAGGTCATTTTGAAGGTTGACTAGTTTCAAGTTGAGTATAAAGATAGTAAATCCACAATAAGAAAGGAATTATCTGAGTTTTGGGCAATTGATTCTTCCAAGGTAATGCAATCTACTAAAGAACCATATATTCTTGTTAGGCATATTGAACAAGCATTTTTTATAAAAACCTAGATGCTCACCCTTGGTGGCATGTCATTCATGTTCAACCTAGAGGTAGGTCATTGTTTGAACAGTTTATTGTTAGAGAGATCGAAGAAAGTCCTCTTGATGATTTACCATCAGATACTGATACATCAACATCTGGAAGAGAAATTAGAATCATTATACATGATAATGATACTAATCTTGTTGATGAAGAGGATAATACTCTACATGCTGATTCTACTGACGATGAAGAGGAATTACTAGAAATCAATATTAATTCATCAATAGATGAGGTGATTCATGAGAACATAGATTTAACAATAGAAGAAATAAATGAAATCAATAAGGATAATGAAGATGAGACTCTACTGATGTCTTACCAAAATGATGGCAATAACGAAAACATATGAGCAAATTAGATAATAAATTCTACTTTAGTTATCGATCAATAACTTGAATCATTTGAATGTATATCAAATAATAGATTCTTCTTTATTCAACTAGAATATCGATGAATCCTACTAGAGAGATAAAATCATGTTCTTTTAAGTTAGAACATGAAGCTCGGGGGTATGCCTAATAATTTTATATATAGCTTTATCTTCGAGGAGCAATTTTTTCTCATGTATGTATGCATATGTGTGTGTATTCATATGTATTATATGTATACATGTGTTAGTATGCACATATATCTGTTTCATGTATATGTATGTGTGTGCATGTGTGTGATATATGCATACATGTGTTAGTATGCACACGTGTATATATGCATATGTATTTGTGAATATATGCATGTATAAGTATACATGTGTGCACTTAGGCATGTATATGTGATGTGTACATGTATATATGTATATGTGTCTATGTGTAAATGTCTACATGTAAATATGTATGCATGTATATATATACATGTGTGCATATAGGCATGTATGTGTGATGCATGATGTATCTACTCCATTTTATATTTATGTATGTGTATCTACATGATGTACATATATCTCTATATATATTATGATCCTCATTGATTCGAGTAGCTATATATAGAGGCATAAGGTTGGGAGGAGAGACATCTCTCTAGTAGGATGTCAGAGTAGATGCAATATGTACATATACTTCAATCATATGGCTAAAAGGCTGAATTAGAGTTTCTAAATTAGGTTTTGTAAAACCCTAATATCAAAATTAGTGTTTCCGAATTAGGATTTTTGAAATAAGATTTTTGAATTAGAATATTTATAATAGGTTTTTTGAATTAGGATATATATATATATGTGTGTGTGTGTGTGTGTGCGTGTGTGTGTATTGTTATAAAATGAGATATATATACTGTAATATATATATATATATATATATATATATATATATATATATATATATATATATATATATATATATATATATATATATATATATATATATATATATATATATATATATATGCATGTGTGTGTATGTATGTGTATCTATATGTGTGTATGCATGGGTGTGTATGTATGTGTATCTATATGTGTGTATGCATGTGTGTATGTATGTGTATTTATATGTGTGTATGCATGTATTGTGTGTGTCTGTGTGTGTCTGTGTGTGTATGCATGTGTATGTGTATATATGTATGTAAATATGATTATGTGAGTCTATGTGTGTGTACATATGGTTATGTATGTGTATGTGTATGTCAGTATGTGTATGTGTCTATGTGTGTATTCATTATATGTTGTAATTGCATGCATGTGTATATGTGTGTAAAAATGTGCATGTATGTGTGTGTATGTATAAATGTGCATGTATGTGTATATGTGTGTAAATGTGCATGTATGATGTATATGTGTGTGTATGCATGTATTTGTACCTCTAGTCACACTCTTCTCTCTCTCTCATATACATACATACATACATAAGCACACATACTCATATCCACACATATATATACATAAAAGCAATGAGTACCGTGCATTATCACGACGATGAGCCATAAGTGTTCGCATCTCTTTTAGACACCACTTATGCGACCATCCTATTCCAAAATCTGTCCCAAGTGAACTAAGTACGTATTATTTATCCCTCTCATCATGCTCACTACAAAAATTAAAAAAATCATGTAAATAAAACATAAGATATTTATTTTAATTTATATGTAAAATTTATACTTACTTCCACTGCAAGTGGACAAGGTGCAGGTAAGAGTCGCATAATGCTCAGATTCTTCTCTTGAACTCCAATCCATTCCCTATATACACTATATTCCCCTCTGGCTCTATATTGCACTCGAGCCCTAAGGTGATTGTGCATGTCCTCATAGGCACCTGTGCTCTGCTATCATGATCTGGAGGTGGTATAGATGTCCTAAAAATAGATAGATAAAAATAAACAAAAATATGTGTTATAATCTCATTTTAAAAAATTGTACAAAAAAAAAACATAGCTATGAGCAGATAGTTGTCTTCCTACATGTGGAGCCGCAGAAGAGCCCTCCTCTGATCGCTGGATAAGCATCTAGATCATAAAATCCAGCTCATCATCAGGCATTTCTGAGTACTCATGCATGATGATCCCTAAAGTATCAGGCAGAACTCTTGCTCTCATAAGACTTTTTACGAGAGTGATTTTCACCTTTCTCTCTCTACTAGGATCCATAATACATGTACATATAAAACAAAATGGGTTAGAAATCAATATATGTATGTGTACATATGTATGTGTGTATATGTGTATGTATGTGTATATGTGAGTGTGTATGCATGTAAGCATGTATGTATGCATGTAAGCATGTATGTATGCATATGCATGTGCATTATGTATGCAAATGTATGCATGTGTGTGTATGTGTGTGTGTATGTGTGTGTATGCATGTATGCATATGCATATGCATTATGTATGCATGTATGTGTATGTGTTTGTGTATGTGTCTCTATGTGTGTATGCATATATGTGTGTGTATGTCTCTATGTGTGTGTCTATGCATATATGTGTGTGTATGTGTCCATGTGTGTGTATATGTGTGTGTATGTGTGTGTCCATGTGTGTGTCTATGTATGTATACATGTGTATCTGTATATGTGTTTATATGCATGTGTATGTATGTGTGTAAATGTGTGTGGATGTGTGTGTGTAAGTGTGTATGTGTCTATGTGTCTATGTGTGTATGTGTGTATGTGTGTGTGTATATTATGTGTGTGTCTATGTGCATATATATATGTGTGTATTTGTATATATGTGTCTATATACATGTGTATGTGTGTGTGTCAATGTGTGTGGATGTGTGTATATGTGTGTGTAAGTGTCTATGTGTCTATGTGTGTATGTGTGTGTCTGTCTATGTGTGTGTGTCTATGTGTGTAAGTGTGTGTGTGTCTATGTGTGTATGTGTGTATGTATGCATGTGTAGGTGTCTCTGTGTATGAGTGTAAGTCTGTGTGTGTCTATGTGTATATGTGTGTGTCTATACGTGTATGTGTGTGTGTCTATGTGTGTGGATGTGTGTGTATAAGTGTGTATGTGTCTATGTGTGTATGTGTGTGCATCTGTGTGTGTGTAAGTGTGTATGTGTCTATGTGTGTATGTGTGTGTGTGTCTATGTGTGTGTGTCTATGTTTGTAAGTGTGTGTGTGTGTGTCTATGTGTGTATGTGTGTATGTATGTATGTCTGTGTGTATGCATGTGTAAGTGTGTATGTGTATGTGTGTAAGTTTGTGTGTGTCCATCTGTGCATGTGTGTGTGTCTATGTGTGTGTGTGTGTCTATGTGTGTATGTGTGTATGTGTGTATGTCTGTGTATGCATGTGTATGTGTGTGTGTAAATTTGTGTGTATATGTGTGTGTCTATGTGTGTAAGTGTGTGCATGTCTATGTGTGTATGTGTGTATGTCTGTGTGTATGCATGTGTATGTGTGTGTAAATCAGTGTGTATATGTGTGTGTATGTGTGTATATGTGTATATGTGTCTATGTGTCTATGTGTGTGTATGTGTCTATGTGTCTATGTGTGTATGTGTCTATGTATGTATGTGTATGCATGTGCATTATGTATGCATATGCATGAGCATTATGTATGCATATGCATGTGCATTATGTATGCATATGCATGTGCATTATGTATGCATATGCATGTGTGTTATGTATGCATATGCATGTGCATTATGTATGCATGTGTGTATGTGTGTGTATGTGTGTGTTTGCATGTAAGTATGTATGTATGCATATGCATATGCATTATGTATGCATATGTATGCATATGTATGCATGTATGTGTATGTGTCTATGTCTCTTTACGTGTGTGTGTGTGTATGCATATATATGTGTGCTATGCATATGCCTATGCATTATGTATGCATATGCATGTGCATTATGTATGCATGTTTGTGTATGTGTGTGTATGCATGTAAGTATGTATGTATGCATATGCATATGCATTATGTATGCATGTATGTGTATGTGTGTGTATGTCTCTCTACGTGTGTGTGTGTGTGTATGCATATGTATGCATGTATGTGTATGTGTGTATATGTCTCTCTATGTGTGTGTGTGTGTATGCATATATGTGTGTGTATGTGTCTATGTGTGTATGTGTCTATGTGTGTATGTGTGTGTGTGTACTATGTGTGTATGTGTGTGTGTGTGTCTATCTGTGTATGTGTGTGTCTATGTGTGTATATACATGTGTATTGATATACATGTGTCTGTATGCATGTGTATGTGTGTGTGAATGTGTTTGGATGTGAGTGTGTGTAAGTGTGTATGTGTCTATGTGTGTTTGTGTTTATGTGTGTGTATGTTTCTATGTGTGTGTATGTGTCTATGTTTGTATGTGTATGCATGTATGTATGCATGTATATATGCATATGTATGCATATGTTTGTGTATGTGTGTGTATGCATGTAAGTATGTATGTATGCATATGTATATGCATTATGTGTGTATGTGCTTCTTCCTTGGATTCCAGCGAGAATGGGTCATTATGAGCTTCCAAAAACTGCTAGTTACTCAAAAGAGGTTGTCAAGGTTGAGTTGGAGCAACTGCTGGATCGTAATTGCTTCCTAGGTATTGATGTTGTCCCTATGATGTCCTCTATCTCCTCCAAAGATGATGTTCATAGTAGTCATGCCAAGTACTCATAACCCATAGTGAATGATGGGTAAGTGTGTTAGTGCATGGGTTGAAGAAAGTATGTGCCTTGTGCATGGCCTTGTAAGTGGCCGTATGCATGCTTACCTGTAAAATGCATTGGAAGAAGTATGGTGCAAACATTTGGAGGTCTTGAGCTAAGTGCTCAAGGGTATGCTGATGTAGAGGTTTCCTAATCTATCATGTTTATGGTGTTGCCAAAGTGAGGATTCTTACCATGGTTAATGGTCAATCCATGTTTATCTCTTCGTGTTGTACACCTGTCATTGTGATGGACCATCGGCTAAACTTTTTTTGTTGATGAATGTCCTTGTTGATGGTCCACTGATGAAATTCTTGGAGTGCCTGGTCCTATCCTCTCTCTTCAAAGCAACATTTGCTAAATACTGAGAATTGAATTTCTGTATATTTCTTCAAAAATAGCATCGGGTAACTACACCAAGCTTAGTTTCACATGTTCTCTTTAGCTCACCCTAAGCAGGAGTCTCTTCACCTAGTACACTTACAAGGATTTGCACGGTACCAAACCTACCCCTTGTAGATGTCTCCTTGAAGGCTCTCCTACATACTATAGTTCAGGGTCTCTCAAGTTGCGGACCTTCAAGTTCTTCCCTCCTACCAAGGTAAGTGGGTGCCAAGTTCTTGACATCTACGAGATAAGGCCGATGGTAGCAATAATATCATCTTGTAGCCAAGACACACTTCTACCAAAACTGATAAATGCCCAGTAATCAACAGTTCCACCTTCAACTAAGCATGAATCATTCATGTTCCATGAGCCAAACCTAGTAACAAGATCTCTCTCTCTCTCTCTCTCTCTCTCTCTCTCTCTCTCTCTCTCTCTCTCTCTCTCTCTCTCTCTCTCTCTCTCTCTCTCTCTCTCTCTCTCTCTCTCTCTCTCTCTCTCTCTCTCTCTCTCTCTCTCCCCTCTTCTCTTTTTTTTTGGGACAATGTCACAAGACAAATGTTAATATCAAGAAAGCAATTTACATATGTCAAAGATATCTCATGTGCATGGGATTCTCAAGTGTGTCTATGCACGACCGTGTAATATGGACCTATATTAATGCATACTTTGGAACTGCATGACTTGAATGGTGAAAAAGGTAGGGTTGTGCAAGGAGCACATGGTTGTCGCTCGTCAGGGCTTTCGATGTCACTTGCGGATGTTGATGGTGTCTTTGTGGGAGGTATCCATTTGATCTTGAAATGATAAAAGCAATTAATTTTTGGATGACAACTAATCATTCCTCCTTATAGGGATCCATTTGAGAATAGTGTTTGACTGCGAAGTGATCATCTTTGGCCGCTTCATGTTTGGATGGTTTCTTGACTTTTGTGTCCCTTGTGGTTGGCTCTTTGGTTTTGTAGGGGTTGCTGGTGTGTTTGGCTTCCAAACCCATATCCTTGATGATTGTCTTCTTACCATTGCCGAAGAGGTGAACTGATCTTCTTTTGATCTCTGTGCTTGGTTCTGACTCATTCTTCGCTTGGGTTTCTTTGTTGAGACTTTCCTTGGTAATGACAGTTGAGGGTTTTGTGCATGGGTACCCACATGTGTATTCTCCCTTGTTGAGCTGACAATAATTTCCTAGGCACCCAAATATGTACATGATTGTGATCAACCTTCATTGACTTCTTTGGTACCCAAATTCAGACTATTCTTTGAGATGGTTATCTTCGTTGTTTTGCTACTTGTTGCCTTGGCTATCTACGTTGCTTCTCCAATAATGAATTTGATTGCACTAGTGTGATTGGTTGCTCTCCCTTTTGCACCCAGATCTGCTTCATGCTTGGAACTACTTTCTTCTTGAAATTTGTTTATCTAGTTGATACAGTAGTTGTCTTGTATTGTTTCTCTTGCTTGTGTGGTTGAACTGTTACAGACGGCTGAGACTTTGTAAAAGAAGGAAGTCTCAACAGGTCTCTGATTCTTTTGTTGGAGGTAGCATCCTTCTACATCATAGAGCATTGGACACATACAACATCTTCTTCTCTAAGATTAGCTTTAGAAGAACTAAGAGAATGTGTGACACCTACATTTGTCATCATGCAATTCTCCCATTCCACTGTAATGCATTGGTCATGTATGCAAACTTGAAGAAGTTGATTTCTTAGGTTTAAGTTGACTGCATGGTCATAGATCCAATCTTGATCCAAGTCAAGTGGTTCCGTAACATCCTCATCTTGACATACTAGCATTTTGATTATCATTGGCACAGCTTGAAGGTAGATAGGAAGCTCCATCTCACCCAAACAAGGGGTTTCCACACATCCTAGCCCTATGAGATAGGCTTTTATGGGATTGATGTCCAATTGTAGGTCTTGACAGTATGAAAATGTAACTGCACTAGTTGCTGCACCTGAGTCAATGAACGCTCTCACAGCCCTTTCCCTCTTTCCTTGTCCTACCTTTATGTTCACAAAGGGATGCCGATCGATTATTAGAGAATCTATTTCACCTGATGTTTGGCAAATGGCCATGTGATACATTGGGGCTTCTGGATTGACATCTAAGACTAATCATCTTAAATTATTTCATCTAATGTGTTCTCTAGCCTCTGCCTGAGCTTCTTCTCTAACCCTTAACTCTTTGTCTTTTCTCTTCTTAGCAGTGTTGAGTCTCATTAGAATATCCTCTGTTAGATGTTCTTGATACATCTTAACTCTACATCCACTAATATAATTTGACAAGATGTCACCTTCTAAAGTGGCCAATTGAACCGCACCACTAGTGGAAATTCTATTAATGATCATGGGTCCATATCCTCGTTTCTCTAATTTTTGGTCATGTTGTTTGAGTGTATAAACCAACACTAGGTCTCCCTCTTTCAATCCTTTATCCTTGATGTGTGCATCAAAATAAGCCTTTTGTCATTTCTTTGCAGCATAGATGCATGTTGCTGCTCGTAGCCTCATCTCAACTAAGTGTTCTAGATCAAAGATCCTACAAGACAACTCATGTCTAGTCCACTCATGCTCTTGTTACTTTTAAAGCTAGGATTAGGAAGTCTAATGGTAGCACAACATTCTATCCAAAGACCATCTAAAATGGGGTGGCATTGAATACTGTTTTGTAGGCAACTCGGTAAGCCCACATAGCATGATGAAGTTGTTTATCTCAATCAGAGTGTTTATTATTTACCGCTACAATAACGTACTCTACATGGGAGTTTCTAGATGGGGGGTTAATAGGACCAACAAAGTCTATTCTCCACTTCGAGAATGTGGATCCTCGCATCATTGGTCTCAAAGGCATCTCGTCTCTCCTTATTGGATATTGTGCACATTGGCATGTATCACATTTCTTCACATAGTTATGTGCATCCATATGAAGAGTGGGCCACCAAATTCCTGAGAATAGAATGATCTTGGTTACTCGATCAGGCCGAAAGTGTCCACCAAGAGCACTGTTGTGTGTAGTTTCTAAGATTTTCAAATAATCTGATTCATGAACACACAGTCTTAATTAACCATCTTTTCCTCTTTGGTATAGGTTGTCTCTTACTAAGGCATAGTCTTGAGTCTCTTGCTCCATGCTTCGTTTCCCTGCTAGACTCGCCTCATTAGGTAGTGTTCCCGAGCTCATAAATTCTACCAACATAGTGCTCCAATTTGGAATTAATGACATGTGATAAAGGTTATCATGCTCCACTGGGGGTTTTTCCTAGCACACTGGACAATTCTTAATCCACTCATGTATTTCTTTGTCCATACTAGGCCAATACACTCCTAAACATTTTAGATTTTTCAATGTTCATTGTTTAGAATAGTGATTCCCTAGTAATCCTTCATGGGCTTGTTGCAACCAACTACTATGTTTATTGTCCTCGACACAACAAGCTAATACACCTTTTGTATCTTGTTTGTACATGCTTCCTGCCAATATATGATAGTTTTGTGATTTTACAATTTCTTCTTTATTCGTTCTCACATTCTTATTTGCAAGTCCAAAGGTTAAGATAGGTACCAACGTTTATGCCCATTTAGGAACAACTTCTAAATTGAACAGATAAGTGTCAGGTACTTCATCATACACTCCTTGCGGTGACTCTCTTGAAGTTTTGCAAGAAAGGTGATCCACCCTGAGGTGGATCCTACCTTTTCTAACAACAACTTCAAAGTCATATTCCATTAGTAAGAGGAACCATCTTACTAAGTGTCTTGTATTGCAAGGTTTATTAACCAAATATAATAAAGCTTTATTATCAGTGAAAAACTTGAACTTCTTGGCTAATAGATAGTGTCTAAACTTCTTCATAGCATATAGCATGCCTAAGCCTTCTCTTTCAGTAGTTCTGTAGTTTCGTTTGGCTATGTTCAGCTATCTACTAGCGTATGCTATGGGAAAATATAAATTTCATTCACCTATGTGTTGTGCTAACACACATCCTATTGCATGATTGGATGCATCCACATGGACATGGAATGGTTTATTCCAATCAGGAGTGGTTAGTATTGGTGTTTTGCACAAACATCTCTTCATCTCATTGAAGGAATTTTCCCACTCGTCATTCGTCAACAAGGCATAAAGAGGTTTGGCTATGATTGCATACATGTGGATAAACCTATGGTAATATCCATAGTGACCCATAAAGTCTTGTACCTCTTTAACATTCCTTCGCCTTGGCAACTCCGCTATGGCTCTTACTTTATCCTCATTTGTAGATATTCCATTCTTAGAAACAATGTGACCTAAAATTTTACCTTATCGTACCATGAACACACATTTTTCTAGGAAAAACATCTTTCTATTTCCACAAGGTTCTTGTTATGATGTTTTGCAATGCAATTTAGTAGAGTTCCATGCACTATTATGAATTCATTCTTGATCCCCTAACCATTGTAGAATTATTCGCACTCTCTTGTAAGCTCATTATGACCATCTAATATCAATCTCTTCATGTTCTTCTTTATTTCATTTTCCAATAGGTATATCCACTATTATAAATTACCAAAATTTTGAGCCTTACCATGAAGCAAGTACACCCACATCTTATTTATGTAAAGTTTGACAGTTAACATGAAGTAGGGAGATCTAACCAAGGCATGTATAGGCATCTTATTGCACAAGCTAATAAGCATGAAATTTTACATCCTTTGAGATGAATTTCTCCATGATAAAGTAATACTGGATGTCTTTATTCTTTTTCCTTTCATGAAATGTTGGACTTTGTGCAAAGCATATGCTACTTAGGTTGTTATAGAAGATATAAAAGTATTTTACCTAAACATACATAGAAACAAGTTTCTTGAGCCACGTGAGCTCCCCTTTACACTTGAGCTAATCTTCTATCTTTAGTTGAGGATATAGCATAGTTGGTTGTTTCTTGGAGATCTAAGATATATTCTTATTACTAGCATGATCACGTAACCACTTCTGTTACTCCTATCATCATTGAAGCTTTTGTAATTAACATCAGAATAGGCTTGAACCTAGAAATCATCAACAAATGGATAGTCTAGCTCTTAATTCCCTGATCATTGGAGCCACCCTAGTAACCACTTAGCTATAATAAGGTGTGGAACTCTTAGGGCCTACAAAGATTGAAACAACACTCCTATTGCACATGATATATCTAGTTTTGTAAGGGTTGCCTAGATACAAGATCCCATAATGAGTCAATATGAAGTCACATCCTACACATAATATTCCTCATGAAAAATAAATTTCATATTTACCTTTGATGGAATCGAGGTATATACTTTCTAGTGATCATATGTGTAAAAATTCTCCTACTCTTCAATCACAATTCCACATAGAATAATAGACTTTGGCATAACAAGATATAAGGAAGAGAAAAAATAGAGTATGCCCAAAACAACAAGAGAGAGATAGAACTTTATTATATGTGAAGATTTATAAGCAGTTCTGATCTACGTTACAAAATCTATCAAATAGCTTCAATCTGAAGCCTCATCCACCCAACCACCCCCGAGCTAATCTCAATCCCAATCCCAATCACAATCGCAATCTCAATCCTAATCTCAATCTCAATCTCAATCACAAAAACCTAAAAACAATCGTCATCAAGGCACGACCATAATCCATCATTATGTCTCAGACTTCGTCTTTTGGATTCCACTTTTCGCTAGCACATGACCAATCACGCCTTCCTAAACATGCACTCCTAGAATCTGCATGCTCCAAGATAACATCTTTTTGCATGTCTCATGCAAGACTTCCACATCACCCGTGCATCTACTTTTCATGTCCACCTCAAGAATTATACCTACAAAAATAGAGATGATCCCTGCAAGACACTCACACACATGTCAATCACCCGAAATAACCCACATACCCATGTGTGTTTTCTAAATCCACGAACAAGAATAAGATGAATCAAGTCTTCTCTCTTTTTCTTTTTGTAAGTGTCAAAAATGGAACTTTTCCAAGCCCTCTAACACAAAATTAGTGAGTAATTAACTTAAGATTATGAGACACAAAAATATTCAGTTCTTCGATCTGTACAATAGTGCCAGAGATGCCTTATGTCCAAATCCGCTTCCAAATATCACTTTTGAGCCCTACAAAATAAGAAATTATAAAGAGATGAAAAACATGAAAAATCTCTTCATTAACCTATCTTCATGCGATCAAATGATACATAAAACATATGAACTACATAAAATTCAATCAAGTAAAATTTTTCTACTAAGGGTACTCTACCTTTCTCTCATACAACACTTTTTCAGATTCCTTCATCTTCATGCTCAAATTTAACACACAAATTTCATGTGACAACTTTCTAGAGAGAGAATGTAAAATCTTATTAAAAATTATACCTTTAGGTATACCATGTAATCTAAAAACTTATTCTATGAAAAGTTTAGCAACATGCATATCTGTATCAATTTTTTTCATGGGAAGAAAATGTGCCATCTTTGTAAGATGGTCCACAACAACAAAGATGGTATCATTCCCACTTGTGGTCATAGGCAACTTTGTTATGAAGTCCATGGAGATGGATTCCCATTTTTTACCAGGCTCATCTAATGGTTATAACATGGCAGGAGTCCTCCTCAATTCAGCCTTAACCTGTTTACATTTCAAACATTCTTTCACATACCTCCTAATGTCATATTTCATACACGGACAGTAATATGAAGCTTTCACTTTAGCATAAGTCCTAGAAAAGCCAAGGTGTGTAGAGAAAGGTGCATCATGACAATCATGTAGAATCTTTTCTTTCAAAGAAATACATAAACGAAAAATTACCATACAAATCATTATTTTTCAACTGAGATTTTCCTTGAAACAAAGAACTTGAAGTTTCAAATAAAAATTGCAAAATTGTTGCATAATATAAATCCTCTTTTGATTCTTTTTTTATATCAAAATCAGAAGATAAAATAGAAATTGATTTGCATGAAGGTTTATGACTCAAAGCATTGGCCACTTTATTTTCTTTTTTTGCTTAGTATTTAATATCAAAATCATATTTACTTAGCAATTCGATCCATTGTTTTTGTCTATTGTTAAGTAAGGGTTGAGTAAAGATATATTTAAGGCTTTGATGATCTATTTTTAATTCAAACTTTACTCCAAGCAATAAGTGTCTCTAATGTTTAAGTGCATGAACAACTGCATGCATTTCCAAGTCATGAGTTGTATAATTCAATCGATGTTTCCTTAGTTTCCTTGACTCATAAGCCACTACCCTTCCTTCTTGTGAAAGTACACATCCAATTTGACTTCCACTAGCATCATATGCAACAATAGATGGCTTCCCTAACTCATGTATTTTCAGTACAACGTTTTTGATAATTTTCCATTTTAATTCTTCAAATGCATTTTCACACTTATCATTCCCTGTGAAATCTCTGTTTTTCTTTGTCAATTCAGTAAGAGGATTTGCGATTCGGAAAAACTCTCTAATGTGTGCCCTCTCATATTGTTCCAAACCAAGAAAGCTTCTCACATCTCTCACACATTTGGGTGTAGGCCAATCAACTATGCTTTTAACTTTCTCAAGATCTATGTGAATCCCTTCCTTGGAAACAACTCTCCCCAAATAAGTCACTTCCCCCTTTGCAAAAAAAAAAAACATTTAGACATCTTACCATATAGTTTATGCTCTCTAAGTTTCTATAAAGTCTTCCTGAGATGCAATGCATGTTCATCATCATCCTTAGAAGACACAAAATATCATCAAGAAAGACTAAAATAAAGTCATTGAGATATTCATGAGGCACATTATTCATCAAACACATAAATGTTGTAGGAGCATTTGTCAATCCAAAAGGCAAAATTATGAGCTCATAATGACCATATCATGTTCTAAAAGTGGTTTTGGGGGTCTCCTTAGACTTTACTCTAATTTGATGGTACCCCAATCTTAAGTCAATTTTAGTGAATACTATCATACCACTCAATTGATTCAGCAATTCATCTATGTGTGGAAGTGGATACTTGTTCTTAATGGTCTTCTTGTTCAATCCCATATATTCGATACAAAGTCTGTATGAGCCATCTTTCCTTTTTTGAAATAGAACAGGTGCTCCCCAAGGTGAAACACTAGGTCTTATCAACCCCTTCTTCAATAGATCATCCAGTTGGAGCTTCAACTCTTTGAATTCAGGATAGCGCAAACAAGAATGTTGCAACATTGAAGCGAACATTGTAAAAGCGAGGGAACGATTGCAGAAGTGGCAATGGTGTTAGAGATAAGCAAGTATGATGCGTGCGATCATTGATGATGCTTCTAGAGTAAGTCATTTGACACCGAGCTTCAGCAAGATTCGATCAAAGGGGGAAACTTGGTAGCTAAGCCATGTCCATCAAAGCTTTATTGTGACAAGAGAAGACAATGCTCAAGACAACAGATGGCAGTGCAATCACCTCTCTAGGAGGCAGACGTCAGCACTCAAGACGATGACAAGAGAAACTACAAGAGAAGACAGTGCTCAAGACAACAGACAATAGCGCAATCACCTCTTCGGGAGGCAGACGACAACACTCAAGACGATGACAATGCAATCACCTGTCCATTGTCAGACTTTCATCGCGATGGTCAAGCTTTCTTCACGACGGTAAGGTCACAGGATATCATCGTGATAGTTTGGTTCCAACTCGTGATGGTCTAGCTACACAACGGTCAGGTTACCATCGCGACTCCCAACGCGCTTCGTGACAGTGCGGCCTTGTGTGCTTCACGATGGTTGTGCCTCGTGAGCATTGTGATGGTACGGTTTTTTGTGCCGACGTGGCATCGCTGAAGCGGATGTCCTTGGGATGGATCGACAGTGCTAACACGATGGGCTTCTGACGTATTTCATCACAATGGTGTAATTCCTGTGTTGTGGAGCTTTCTCGTTAAAAAACAATCAAAACTTTGCAACCTTTCTTTGCGCTCCTTGACTCGGTCTCAATACCATGAGTATCGGATGTTGCCTTTCTTAATTAATAAAGAGAGAAAAAATATATAATATTAATAATATTTTAAAGGAGAGAGAAAAAAAAAGAAAAAGACCGAGCTCTTGTCCTCACGGTGACCCATCGTGACGGTGTGTATTTTGGGCATCTCTTCATGTCTATGTGGCTCGAGCTTGCCTTTCTTATTCAAAGAAGAATTTAATGTTCTCTTGGCTTCGAATACAAACAGGGGATGGATGGAGAAGGTTCTTTCGTTTGTTGAGACAAGGGTACCTTCAATGACCCTTTGCAATTGTGTCGATCTTGGGCGGCACTTCATAACCAAGTGACTCGAGACTTGCCATAAGTGTTTCTAGCCATTTTATTTTCAAAGAAGAACTCAATGTTCTTTGGATTTTAAAAACAAGTCTAAGGCGAAGTTCGATCTTTGGGATTGCGGAAGTTTATCTCCGGCACGTGGTTTGGGGTCCCTAGCATGGCTCGGTGGCTGCCTCCCTCGTGATAAGCAACCTGGCCCTGTCCTAGGGGGTGATTGGTAACCTTGCCCCTATTTTGGAGGGGGGATCTTGTCTTGCTCCTAGGACCTTCGAGAGTGTCGAGCCTCCCTTGGCCTCTCTTAGTAGAGCTACAATTTTGTCAAAGCAAGAAGAGCTCAAGAAAGTATGTCTCATCCGACAAGTGTTTGGCCCTAGGCCACCGCTCGAAATTGTGTGCCAATGGCTTCAAAAAGAGTGGTTTCCCCGTGGATTGATTGTTAGCAAGTGTCAGTCTCTACCAACTAGTCATATGTTGCTTTCCTTTAAGAATGAAGATATGGCATTCCAAGCCCTCAGTGTCAGAACTTGGCAACTTGGGTGGGCGATGTTGTGTCTATTCAGATGGTCCCTCGATTTTACCCCTGACAAATCAAAATCTCTCCGCTACCCTCTCTGGGTCGAGCTCGCTAACCTACCGTACTTCTCATAAAACTTTGTGTGGGACATCATTTCTCCAATCCGAAAGCCGTTGGCTTCGCGAGAGGAAGTTGGAGGTTTCATTTCTGAGGTGAGACACTTTTTCAATGCTCGGTGGCACCCTCAAATCTGTGTCGAGGTTGACCTCAGCACGCCACTCCCTTCAAAGATCATAGTGGACGTGGGCAAAGGGGAGGTATGGGAACAAGATGTTAATTACAAAAATCTACCTAACGCATGTTTTCTTTGTGGCCAAAAAGGTCACAGGATCAAAGAGTGCCCTTTGAGACAAAAAAGCAAACAAATACAAGAAGCATCCAAGAAAATGCAAGACAACAATGGGACCATGAATCCCCTGGTGAACAAAGAGGAAGTTAAGGGCTCGCAAAACCCAAAAACCAACTTAGACGACTTCAGGGAAGTCAAAAGAAGAAGGAAAAGAAGTCCTATGGTGACTTCTAAGAGAAACCATTCTCTAGATGCCCCCCCAAACAACTTGTATTGCAATCTGGAAAAGGAGATTAATGAGCTTGATTATCTATATAGGCACCAGTTTGAGCAGGGCACCAACAAAAAAGCTCTAGAGATCCCTAACAACAAAGAAACCAATCAAGAGGGCTACATTGCTAGCAAAGAAGATGGTTTTACCACTAGCAATGAAGACAATATGGATAGTGAAAGTTTCATCATTGGATCGACTATTCTGGATACGATCTCCTGTTCATTTCAATAAGAGACCTCCCGCAAGGGAAAATAGCCTTTTGAGTTACCTTGGAAAAATAAGTTAATAAGTGGGGACCCCCTCCCAACAAAAAGGAAAGACGAATCCAAGAGGAGAAAGGATAAGACCCCCTCCCACAAAGAGGGTAAATTACGGCAATGATCATCATCTCGTTAAATGCTAGGGGGCTGACACACCCCTGAAGAGCGACCATCATTGGTCAATGGATTCATGACATTAGCCTAAACCCTAAATTTATCTATATTCAAGAGACTAAAATTGACAGATCATACATCTAGAAATGTCTTAGACAGGTCTCCCGGACCCACATCTAGATCTCAAGGACATAGCCTCGGGGGTTCGGTGGGACGGTAATAGGTATAAACCAGTTCTCATTTGAAAATCTTGAGAACTCCATTGAAGATCAGAGCCATCAGTGGATTATTGCTTTCTTTGGTGCCCCCTTTCGATTCACGCTTGTCTCTATGTATGTCCCAAATGGGGACTTGGACAGACTAGACACCTGGGCCTCCTTGGACTTGCTTCCCTACAATGTACTAATTTGTGGTGACTTCAAGATGGTGGAGGACCCTACGGACAGATGAAACAACAAGGGTTGGGTCATTGATAGTCGTGAGAAAGAAACGTGGGATAGAACCAAAGTGCACTTAGATCTAGTTAAATTCAAAGACTCAAAAGGCTTTTCATGGTCAAATCTCCAAGCAGGTGAGGACTTGAGCAAAGCTAGACTGGATAGAAGCTACATTGCTCATAACATTATTCAACAATGGGGTTGTCCTTCCATCTCGCAACGCACTGACCTTGTCATCTCTGATCACTACCCGATCATTATCGCTTTCTAACCTCTCACCAAAACTCATAAGGCTCCTTGCTTTCACGCTGCTTAACTTCCTTCTCTCTCCCCTCCATCCATCAAGAAATTGTTGTAAGTGTGGAAGGAGGCATTCGCCACCTACTCTTCTCCAGCCAAGAGCTCGAGATGCATAGTCCAGAAGTCAAGGCAGATCATGATAAGATCCAGGAAGGTGCTCCAGAACATTTGGCGTGCTCATAGAGAAGCTCTTTTTCATAGACTGTAGAGAATTGAGGAGGAAGTGAACAAAGGAAAAGCTCAATCCTATAAGGGTCTACAAAAAATCAAAGCACTACTGAGATACGAGGAAAAAATACAGAGGAGAAATCTGCAAATATTATTTAAGGAGTAGTGGGCTAGCAAAGTAGATAAACCCACCAAAGAGATGTGCATCATCCTTAAAAGGAAACAAAATAGAGATTTGATCCCCCTATTGCTAGACACAAATGGTGATGTATGCAATATGAAAGAAGAAAACTTCAAAATCATTGAAGAGCACTTTACAAGACTCTTGGGGATCTCGACCCCTATCTCCCACCATAGATGGAACTCCATGGTAGCCGTCTCTAGGGTATCCTCTCATACGATCCCACATAGCCTTTGCTCCCTGCTTGAAGCCCCTATCTCATATGAAGAAATCATTGAATTCATTGATGCCCTCCCTAGTCGGAAAAGTCGGGGGCCGGATGGGCTCACTAATGAGTTCTTTAAGTCCTTCAAGTTGGTGATTGCCACCCCTCTTTGCTTGGTCTAGAAAGAGGCACTCGAGTTTGGTGCACTTCCAACATGTCTCAGCAATGGCATCATCAAGTTAATCCACAAAAAAGGGGAAAAGAATAGAATCCTGAACACCATCCAATCACGATGCTTCAAATAGGATATAAAATCATTGCCAAAGTTATAGCCAGCAAAAATTCCAGCCATCTAAGAGTGTGGTTAAGCGAGGACCAAAAAGGTTTCACCAAAGGCAGGTCAATATTGGAAGCCATTATAGATATCTAGGAAGGTCTTGACTTTGCGGATGAGTCAAGACAAGATGTGGTCTTCCTTAAGATTGACTTTGATAAAGCTTACGACAAGCTAGAATGGGACTATATTTTGTAGTCTCTTAAAGATTTTGGATGCAGTCAAAAATTCACCAAGTTGGTCTCGACCCTTATGGGAGTCGTAGCAACCCAAATTAATGTTAATGGCCAACTTTCGAAGGTGATCAAACTAAAAAGATCGATTAGACAAGGATGCCCATTGGCTCCCATCCTATTTTTCATTGCCACGGAATGGCTTAGTGGGCTTGTGGAACAACAGGTGGAAGCTAGTAATATCAAAGGCCTCCGGTTGCCCCGTGACCATGGCTAGATCACCATGAGACTCTTTGTCGATGATATGAACGCGTTTGTCCACAATGATAGTACAAGCCTAGAGATGATTTTGAGGTGCCTGGACAAAATGGATGATTAAGGCATGGTGCAATAGGGAGGCCTCATGGGCCAAGCTAATGTTTAGAAACAAGAATGCGTTGACTTTCGTGGGATTCCTGAATTGGAAGAATCTTGACATTTTGACCCTTTTATTTTCCTAGATCCCGGTTTTCTCGAAAGTCTCGAACCTTGTGTGCTCCTTATGGAAGAGTTGAAATACACAAAAGCTTCATAAGAATCAGCAAAGATTGGAAGTGGGCGACCGGTGTTAGACAGAATGAATCTATCTGGTTTCCCATTCATAGCATCCGGAATGTGGAATCTTGGAACATTCAAAATGCCAAGAGGCTTTGGAACAAAGGCTTCAAAAAATGGAAACATCTCTACAAACAAGACACCAACCAATGGATCAACTTCGAGGATATTGACCCTAGTGTCAGCATTACCTATGAAGAATGGAATACTTTACAAAGCAGATGTCTTGCCTAGGACTTTTCTAAAGTCCGTCTTCTCATGGGGCATGACCCACGATACCCGCTTGGTCTTAGATGGCACAATGGTAATTGCATAACAAAAACCCCAAACATCAAAGAAAACATTGACTATCAGGTCAACCTCAACAAGAAGTGGTGTCTATCCTAGATGTGGTTGCGGTGGGATATGAAGTTCATGACGATCTCGCACCCTCTCATAGAAATCAAAAAGTTTTTCCTCTTATGCGAGATTCTTCATCGGGGAATCTGGTCCAACCTAAAGGCTAGAAAAATTTGTGGGGTGCCTCCCTAGTGCAAGTGCTGCTACCAATCCATTGAAGATGTTGCCCACATCTTCTTTACTTGCCCCAACTCCAACAGGCATTGTGAGATTGTCGAAAAGAAAATTAGATTCCAGAAACATATCAATTGGAAACAAGCGCTACTGGGAGAAATGATTGGCTGCTCCGCTACTCTCTTGAACGCCATCAGAGGGGAGGTCCTTTGGAAGATATGGCGGGAAAGATGTGCTTATAACTTTGGCAACTCCCCCAAAGAGTGGTTGATTGAGAAATCGCTATTCCTCCTCGACAAAAGAATCGCTAACTATAAGAAATCCCCCCTCTTCAGGTATCATCAAGTGCTCCTTTTGATCAACAACAAGCTTAAATTCAAGTGGGCCCCACATGAGGGTGACGAGAGGGTGATTAACCTTCTTTGTAAAGTGATCTAAACTTTGAAAAATCTACCCCTGCTCTGTGGGATTTGGGGGGTCCGTGGGCACTAGTCCCCTTCATTTGTACTTTTCTTTTCCTTTAATTAATACAAGTCCAAGAGAGTAGGCTAAGGCCAAACTTCCTTTATTTGAAAAAAAAAACTCTTTCAATTAATCAATATTGAACCTATAAGGTGCTCTAGAATAAGGCTCACTTCCTTGATAGAGGTCTCTAGTATGGTCAATTTTCCTAGGAGGAGGCATGCCCAGCAAATCATCACAAAATACATTTATGTACTCATATAAAAGTTTTCTAACATATTCAGGTACTTCTTCTTGTTTCTTCTTCTCTTGAAGGTCATTCACATACACCAAATATGTATCACAACCCTTTCAAATACCCCTAATAAACTTTATAGCAAAAATAGTAGAAAAACCTGAATTGCACTTGTCTACAAGACGATGTTCCTCCCCTCGATTTTTAAAGTAAGGATCCCACTTTCACAATCAATCACGACACTGTTATGAATTAACTTGTCCATTCCAATGATTACATCACATTCTCTCATTTCAATTACATAGAAGGTACCCCAAAAATTTATGTTCACCTAACATAAAATCAAGATTCTCAATACAGCCTCGAGTATAGTGTATCCTACCATTAGCCATCGGTGCAGGACTTTTGGTTTGCATATCAATATGCAATCCTAAAGCCTCTACCGACTTAAGTGAAAGGAAACAATTTGTACTACCTAAATCAATCAACAAACTAACCTTATGTGAGGATATGTCCCCCATAATCCTAATCATCGATGCCCTTGAATGAGAAGAAGTTGTCATGCATTGAAGTCTAGGGTTAGAATACTTACCTTGATCATCTTCTTTCTCAATCTTTATGTTTTCCTCTTGTAGATGAACTATCTTCGCCTGCATAGAATGGTTGATGGCCTTGTTTGGACATTCAAAAGTGCAATGTTCCTATTCTCCACATCAAAAGCAAAGTCCCAATCATTTAGCCCATTCCAAGAAATTGATATCATGTTGCCAATGCATAGGTTCTTGCTTCTTAAGTGTATCAATATGCTTCAGTTTAGTTTGCCCTCCTTGAACATTAATAGAGTTAATCGATCTCTATCCATTTTGAATTGTTGAAACAGTTCTAGGGGATCGATGTCATGTTGGAATAAGCCTTGATTTGGATGCCTTTTTCATAGTAAACTTCTCCATCTTCTCAAAGTTTTCTACTTTTGAAATTGCATCAAGAAAACCTACAGATCCGGACCCCTTTACTTGATAGGAGAGTTCTTCTTGCAAACCCTCAATAAATTTTCTCTTCAAGGCATATCAAGAAACTTCTAATGCATACTTATGTAAACACAAAGAATTCTCCTTATATTCTTCGACAGACAAGTTATGTCTATCATCCTCCTATCGCTTGAAGGAGTAGAATTCCATTTTCTTTTCCATATGATAATGCGGAGAACAATAATGATTCTCTACTTGCTCTCAAAACTCTTTCCAAAGGATCGGACCTTCACGTGTTCTTGTCTGCATTATGATTTCCATCATAATTTAGCGACTCCTCGTAGATGCAAAATTGCCACCTTTTCTTTTGATTCTACACTTAATACGCATAGACCAAAGAAATATTTGAGCTCCTCAATCCATGCTTCAAGATCCTCTCCGGTTTTCTTCTCACCATCAAATTCATTTAGTTTTGCTCTTTTAAACACTTTCTTAAGTGCATACTCGCCTGCATCATCATCATCTTCAGGATCATGTTGTCATCTAGCTCTACGTGGTTTCGATGTGCCCACACCACTACCATCTTCATCATTGAGGTCCATGAAAGCATTTGTAGTAGCCTCTTTTTGTTTGTGGGATCTTTCTTTATGTAATTTTGCATTCAGTCTATGGATAAGCTCCTCTTGTTCTTCTACCTTCTTCTTCAAAGCTTGCATGTTTTCCCAGAGTCCAACTCCGCGCTAATACCACTTATAACAATTCCCCTACTCCTCAATCACAATCCCACATAGAGTAATTTATAAGGAAGAAAAGGAATAGAGTATGTGTAGAGCAACAAGAGAGAGGAGAGAGACATAACTTTATTACCTATCTAGATTTACAAGCACTTCTCATGTGCATTAGGGGCCAATCCATCAACATCTCTTCAAATTGTCCATTTATCAAAAAGTTATTCACATATAGCTGATAGGTTCTCCCTCCTTTAGGAGCTACAACTACAATCAAACTTACTATTTTCATCATATTTTCCACAAGGATTAAAGTCTCTCTAAAATCAATGATTTATGTTTGGCCAAATTCTTTGGCTACAAATCTAGCTTTAAACCTAGGGAAACTTTCATTTGTATACATATTTATCTTATAAACACACTTGTTACCTTTTATCTTCATTTGCTTTCTCGTGGGCACTAATGTTCAAGTTCAATTTTCTTTTGAGTCTTTGAATTCTTCTTCCATATCTTCATTACATTGCCTATGAATATTGGCCTCCACAAAATAACTACTATTTGTAGCTATTACCCATCTTCTCATGAGCAGTGTATGGTTGTAGTAGACTCGGACATTTGGTAATTTGATAGTGGGGTAGCCAAACATATTACCTTGCATCGTAGTTTCTTCAATTCACTTGAGCTTGCCTCTACATAGAATGCTATCACATGTACTAGGAACTTCTCTGGGAGTTGGTAAGATCATTTTGGCTACTAACAAACACAGTTCTTTCACATTGTTACATTCTTTCTATGTGCCAAGAATCAAGAAAAATATATTTTCAGTTTCACCATTAGCAAAGATTGGCTTATCTGAAATGATGCCCTCTCTGCCCAAATTTTAGGTACCTTGTAAAAATTTTTGTGAAGGCTATATTATGGGCTAAATGTAACTTTCCTACTTTCGAAAAGATGGTTTAGTTTGGGCTGCTAACAAATTGCACCTTGTGCATAGTGATGCATGTGGTCCTACCTAGACACACTCATTTGGAAACTACCTCCACTTTGAGACTTTATTGATGATTTCTCTAGGCTATCAATTGAAAGTGAGGTCTAAAGTGTTTATGTCATTTAGACAATTATTATTTATGGCTAAAAAATTATCAGCATGTCAATTGTGCACCATTCGCTATGTTTGAGCAGAGGGAATACATGTGTTGTTTTTAATGCATTTTTGGCTGAGCATGTGATAAAAATCAATGTACAATGCTGAATACACTGCAAGAAAATGGAATTGTTGAAAGAAAGAAAAAGTCTCTTATGGAAATGGCAAGGTTTGTGGTCAAACATTAGGTTACTTTTTGTTTGAGGCCGTTATATGTGCAACATATATACTTAATAGGTTTCCCACCAAAGCACTACAATTGATCACTCCATATTAGGCTTGGCATAGTTGCAAGCCATCTTTGCTTGTCTTTGGTTGTATAGCATATGCATTAGTGTTTGAACAACAATGCAAAGATCTGGATGATGAAGCAGTGAAATGTTTTTCTTTTTTGTAGAGTTCTAAAAGAAAAGGCTATCATCTCTATCACCCCTAGACTAAAGAAATTTTTGTTAGCCATCATGTTGCTTTTGTGGAAGATGCAATTCAGCCATTGCTTTCTTATATGAAGGAGACATACAATAGCTCTAAAGGTGTGTATGACACTTTGCTACATCTTTTTATATGTAGACAATCAAGTGCTAGTCCAAATGAGGCAATTTCTAAACCTTTACAAATTTCAAATAATGTTGCAAATCATTCCATTTTTTATGTTAGATTTACATGATGCACTTATTGATGAGAGGGCTCACATAGAGGAGGAAAAAAATATGTCTCAATGGTTGGTGTAGACTTTTACAGATAGCAAATTAGATGCACTATTGACATATCATACTTATTTAGATTCTCATAGTGCTTCATTTGTCTTATATTTCTATGTAATGGTTTTCTCTAGTATTTGTGATGAGAATGAGCCTATTTCTTTTGATGATGCAAAAAAGTCAAAAGATTGGATGTACTATGCAATGAAAATGCCATGCTATTATGAAGCACGTTACTTGGTCTTTATGTGATTTTCTTCCATACAAACCATTGGCATTAAATGGGTATAGAATTTGAAACATAAGCCTAATGGACTAGTTGGTAGGTATAAGGCTAGGCTTGTTGCCAAAGGCGATGCTCAAGAGAGAGGCATTGACTTTGTTGCAAACTTTTCTCTCACATGCCAAATGACCAATGTTCTTAGAATTTTTTCACTTGCATCTCATCATGGTTGGAATGTCCATCAGTTGGACATTAAAATTGGATTTCTGAATTGTGAGTTTTATGACGAAGTGTATGTGTTTCAGCCCCATGGTTTTATGTAGAAATGGCATGAAAACAAATTGTTAGGTTGAAAAATGAATTATATGGTTTGAAGCAAGCATCACATGCTTGGTTTGAAAAGATACATGCCAACTTTCTAGCACATGGTTTTGAGAACAGTCCAATTGAGAGAACCTTATATGTTAAAAGTGCAAATGATGTACTTCTAATCATTATTGTATATGCTAATGGCATGCTACTCACTAGTCCTAATGGGACACATATTGCTAAATTTAAGGCTAACTCGCATGCCTCTTTTGAGATGTTAGATTTGGGCCATTTGCATCATTATTTGGGCATTCAATTATTTTATGTAAGTTGAGGGGGGAGTTGCTTTGTATCAAAAAATATATTGAAATATTATTGCAACATTTTGGGCTTGAAGATTTCGAACCCATTGCCACTCCCATGGAAATAGTTTTATAGTTGAGTATCCATCATACAAGAGATGCATTTGTTGTTGTTCTCTATCAATAGGTTGTTGGATGCTTGATTTACTTATATATAAGGAAGAGGTCTTAGGTTCAATTCCTACAAGAGATGTGGGAGAGCTTTTTGCCCCAAGAGCTCTAGAGCCTTCTAGAAGCATCCACCGGAGTTAGCTCAAGTTAACTAGGACACTTGCCTCACATGTAGTTACATGGCCGACACTTTGATGGTTACTATCCACGTGCCAAAGTAGGTAGTCCCTTGAAGAGAGCTAAATATAGAGGCATAAGGTTGGGAGGAAAAGAGACTCATCTCTCTATGTACGCCATCATAATGCTTCATTGGTATCATAGCCTAGTTGAGGAACTTGGGCAACATGGAGGTAAGAAGCCTCAATCATGGGTACTTGGAAAGTGCTTGATCATGAGTGAGTCTAAAACTGGCCAAGAAGGAAGGCTCATGGACATTTGGGCACCAACTGAGGGTTGGATGGGTCCAAAATAGGCCCATGCACTAGAATTTGAGGATACTCGAGGTGTTCAAACATGGAAAAGGGCCCAAGTTAGAAAGAAAGATCCACAAGTGAGCATTGGGGATAATGCTCAATCTAAGGGGGACGGAATGTCACATAATCCTAGTAGGAGATGGTTGAACCATACCTTAAGAGAGAGGATTAGGAAGTAATACTCAACCATGGAAATTGGGGCAAGTGGTTAGCCCATCACACTCCTAACTAGGAGGTTGTGAATTTAATTCCCAACATTTTGCATGAGGGCACTCTCTCACATAGTGATAATGCACCTCAATATGTTTGTTCCATGCATGAAACACTAGATTTTGTGCACTAGTCAATGCACTCTGACTATCAGTGAGAATATGCATAGCAGCATGAATCTTCATGCAAAGATTCATCAATCGGCATCTCAGCCATATATACTTCATTGTAGCGGTGAAAACTACCCTTTACTGAACTTCATAACTCGATGTCACCATTGTAGGTTGCTTGTTACTCAATGAAGATATACATGATTCTCCAAAGAAAAAGCAATTACCAGTAGTGGACATGCAAATATCACACAACCAGCCCAATCACTATCTATAAAAGCATGCAAGCATGGTTGAATATATCTTCCATAAAAGAGACTTGAACTCAAAGTGCCTTTGAGATATCTAAACACACATTTTACCACTTTCTTAGTGTGAGGGCTATGCATGAATCGACTTAACTAGGGAAACGACATACTGTCTATCCAGCCTTGTGTTGCATGCATACATAAGAAACTCCAGAGCTTACGGATTAACGAAAGTCTCAAATACATCACTAGAATCCTCGACTGAGAACATAAATTTTGTCTCAGCTAGTGTACAAACTAACTTGCAATCCTCAAAGTCAAAACATTGAACTACTTTTTCAACATACTTTGCTTGATGCATAAGAATTCCCCCCTCAAAGGATTCAAATTGGATGCCAAGATAGTAGCTCAAAAGACCAAGATAATTGACATCAAAAATATGATGCAAATCAGCCATAAGGATATCAAGTTTTGCATCACATGAACCAGTCAAGATTATGTCATCGACATAAAGAACAAGAACTATAAGATCATTCCATCTTTGCATACATAGAGTGTGCTTTCAATTGGACTATATGTGAAGCCAAAAGCAATCGAGTGCTTATGGATATTTTCATACCATGCACGTGGATCTTGCTTGAGACCATACATAGCTTTATGCAAGCAAAAAATCATATGCATGGAAAATACAGGAGGTTGCTTCACATAAATATCTTCTTGCAAATCACCATTCAAGAAAGCTATTTTTATGTCCAACTAATATGCCATGTTTGGTTGGAACGTATTTGCATTTTCATCTTTATTCTGCTTGAACTTTTGAGCCCTTTGAACCTTAGTTGGTTGGTATACATGGGCGTAGTCAAGCACATCACTTTGGAACAAAGGCATGAGTGTATCAAACACATCTTGTGAGCCAACTATTGTCTCTTTTTTGCATTCAAGTAAAGGAAATACTAAATTTTCAACAAATACCATATCTCGACTCACAATAATTGTGTCTTCCAATGGATGCTACAAATGATATCTCTTACTTTCAACATGGTAACCAACAAATATACATTTCTTTGTCTTGTCGTCAAGTTTGTGATGTTGTGATGGCATGAGCATATGCCAAACAAAACACGCACATATGAATAACCATAGTTTTATGTCTATTCCAAGTCTTATAAGGAGTGATGATTCTCAATGCTTTTGTAGGGTGGCGATTCAATGCATTGTTTGCACACATGACCACTTCCATCCAAAGCTTATTAGGGAGGTGCATTTATTTAACCAAACATCATGCAATCTCAAGGAGTGTTTTATTTTTTTGATCAGCAACACCATTTTACTGAGGTGTATATGGCACTATACATAGGTGTGAAACTCTTCTTTCATGAAGAAGGGCATTGAGCTTTTTTGACATGTATTCACCACCATGATGTGTGCATAGAGTCAAAAGCTTGTTTGAAGAAAAAATTTCAAACATAGCTAAAAATGCTTTGAAGCAATAAAATACCTCATTATTTTATTTCATAGGATACACCCATGTATGAGGAGTAGCATCATCAATGAAAGTAACAAAATATACATGCTTCCCAAAAGATAGAGTCTTGATGGGACCACATACATCACTATGAACAAGGTGCAATTTTCTTGTAGTGTGTGTATGACCATCTTTTGGAAAAGAAGCATGATGCATTTTTCCAAGAATTCAACCTTCACATGCATGCTTTTCAATGGACTCAAGTGTTGGAAAACCAATAACCAAGTCATTCTTTTTCAAGTAAACCAAACTATTGAAGTTCAAGTGACCAAAATGAGCATGCCAAAGCTCCTTTTCAACCATGGAAGACGTATGAGAAACCAAGGCCTTTGAGGCGGCCCTCTTGTATGTATCCAAGCGATACTAACCATTACATAATGTAGTGGACATCACGATAATTTCACCATCGCTGAAATCATGAACCATACACTTATAATCAACAATGTGTATAGGAAATCCAGTTTTGGGAATCAAAGGAAGTGAAAATTAAGTTCTTTTTTATACTGAGTACATACACTGCATTTTTCAAGAGAATCACACCTCCATTTGTAGCTATAAGCTCAATTTCTCCTACTCCAATGATAGGATAAGAGGCATTTTTTGCACACACCACATGTCCTCCTTTGGGTGCATCTTTCAAAGATGCAAAAAACCGTTTGCATGAAGTTATGTGCTTGGAAGCACCAGTGTCAAGATCCAATCTAAATCAGCCTCATAACATGTAACAATTCTTCTTTTCATTGCCCATAGCAAGCTTTCTAAACTCATCAATAGTATGACCAACCTTTTCACAATATTTTCATCTCTTGTTCTTTTGCAAATCAGCATCATTAGAGGAATGAGTGGAAGAGGAAGGTTGAGGCTATGGTTTTGATGAACCCAAAGCTGAACCATACCTGATTTTTCCTTTTTATGAGATAGAAAGTGTTGTTCCCTCAATCAAACCACTCCTATTCACTCTAGATTGCTCTTCTTGCAAAAGAAGAGACACAAACTCATCAAATGCATATATATTGGGATTCACTTCTTCAACCAAATGGAGTGTAGTGACAAAGCTTCGAAAAGATTCTAGTAATACTTTCAACAATGTAGAGATAAGTGATGCATCTGAAATAATCTCATCTATGTTTGCCAATTGCTCTTTCAGTTTCTTGATGCATGTTACATACACATCGAGAGACTCATTTTCATCCATAAATACATCCTCACGTAGCTTCCTCAAGTATGCAACATGTGCTTCATTATCCATGGCATACAAAGAAGCACGAATGTCCCATGCATGTCTTGATGTAGAACATGACTAAATGTGTGGAAATATATGGCGCCTCATAGAAAGTGCAATCAATCCATGAGATTGAGCATATTTTCCATCCCATTTAAGTTTCTCTTGTGTAGGTGGAGGAGTAACCACTGTACTAGAAGAAGAACCTCCATCTGGGATAGTAGACTATGAAGTAGAAGAGTATGTGGGTCTTTGGTCTATGTATGCCACTATGTTCCATAGTTGTTTTGCAACAAGAACATGTTTCATCATGTAAGAACATATTGGATAGTTGTTCCCATCAAGCTTATCTTCAGCTTGAAGCTTGCCAAACAAGTCATTGCTGCCCAGAAAATTTCACTAAAGAATAAGACTATGATAAAATCTTTACTTCAATGAAAGCTTAAATGAGTGCTAAAATTTTGGCTTGCAATTTGTCACTTGATGGCAATTTTGATTGCATGAATGGGTTAGAAATGGGGGTAAAACCTTAGTGCAACAGATGGAAATGTTTCTCGACGGCTAAAAATTATTTTTCTATGCTATGAAGTTTATTTGCACTATTAAAAGTTTGTGCATGCCGTGATGTGAAAAACCAAAACTTGAGAAGATATTGAACCTAGTTCTAAAAAAATTCTTGGGTGTGTGTGTAGAAGTGCAAAAGAAACACAAGAATCACGCACAAATGCAACAAGACACATGGAGAATACGGATGGTTAGAGCAACTCTCTCTATTCATGATTATCATAACTGAAGTAAGAGCTAAATAATATCCCCAAGTACAAATTACCACCACATATGGGTGACTCATGTTTGTGTAACATGGGGGAAAAACCTTTAACCAGCACTAGAGTAAAAAGTGCCCATGTATAGGGAAAAGGTTCACATCAAAGCTACTCGAGGAACACATAAGTGTAACAATGATCTCTCAAATGGCCATGTTATTATTGCTTCTGGCATTTTATGTCATGGGTTGTATAAGCTCAAAAACTACAAAATCTATGAATGATTCAGCATGTGTAGTTCAAGATTCTTAGGCTATCTCGGATGCAAAGCTTTGGCATACATGCTTTGGTCATGTGAATTTTGCTAATTTTCCTTTGTGTGTAGAAATTTGAAATGTTATCCTCTTTGTAAAAACTTGAGGACCTTGTAAAGATTTCTTTGAATGTTGTATTTTGGGAAAAATGCAGCATTCCTCCTTCCCAAAAAATGGATTAGTTCAAGCTTCTCATAAATTGAAACTTGTTTACAGTGATGCATGTGGTCTTATGCAGAAACCTTCTTTTGGGAACTACCTTTACTTCTTGAATTTTATTGATGATGTCTCCAGGCATGCATGGGTGCATCCATTGAAAGATAATTAAAAAGTGTTAATGTTCTTCAAGCAATTCTTGGTTATGGCTTAAAATCTATAACCATGCAAATTGGGCACCCCTCATTTTGATCGAGGGGGGAATACATGTCTTCTGATTTTATGGCATTTCTAGTTGAGCATGGGATAAAACATCAGTGTATAGTACCGTAAGCTTTACCACATACTTTTTGGCTTTAAGTTGTTATGTTTGCAACATATGTACTTAATAGGTGGCCCACCAAAGCACTACAATAGATCACTTCATATGAGGCTTTGCATAGTCGTGAGCTATCTGTTCCTCATCTATGCATCTTTGGTTGTTCAGCATATGCATTTGTGCATAAAAAGCAATGTAGTAAATTGGGTGATAAAGCACTGAAATATTTCTTTTTTGGTATACTTATGAAACCAAATGTTATTGTCCGTATTATTCAAATACTAAATACAATTTGGTTAGCCATGATGTTGTTCCTTTGGAAGATGCAATTTAGCCATTACCTTCATGTAAGATAGAGGCTCTAGTTAGCTCTAAAGATATGTAGGACACATTGTTGCCTCTTTTTATAGGAAGACAGTCAAGTGCTAATTCAAATGAGGCAATTTCTCGGCCTTAATAGGTTCCAAATGATCATGCGGATCATTCCATTTTTTATGCACATTTACATGATACACTTGTTGATGAGAGAGATAACATAAAAGAGGCTAAAATTATGCCTAAATTGTTGGTTTAGACCTTGAGAGGTAGAAAATTAGATGCATCGTTGACATGTTATACTCATTGAGGCTCTCATAGTGCTTTCTTTGCATCATATTGCTATGCAAGGGTTGTCTCTAGTCTTTGTGATGAGAATGTGCCTATTTGTTTTGATGAAGCACATAATCCAATAAATTTTATGGTTGTTATTCAATTACAATATGATCTTATTATGAGGAATGGTACTTGGTCTTTATGTGTTTTTCTTCCATGCAAAAAATTCATAGCACCAAATGGGTATACAAGTTGAAACATAAGCCTGATGGAATAGTTGACAAGAATAAGGATAGGCTTGTTTCCAAAGGTTATGCTCAAGAAGCATTGGTTTTGATGAGACCTTTGGTCGCACATGCTGGATGATCAATGTTTGTAGCTTTTATGCACTTCCAACTCATCATGGTTGGAATGTACATCAGTTGGACATTAAAATTGCATGTGTGAATGATGAATTACATGAAGAAGTGTATGTATTTTAGCCCCATTGTTTTGTGTCAAAGGGGTATGAAAACAAATTGTGCTAGTTGAAAAGGGGATTATATTGTTTGAAGCAAGCACAACATGCTTGGTATGAAAAGATACATGTCTACTTGCTAGCACATGGTTTTGAGAACAATCCAATTGACTTGCTAGCACATGGTTTTGAGAAAAATCCAATTGAGAGCACCTTTTATGTTAAGCATGTAGATTATGTACTTCTAATCATTCTTGTATATGTTGATGACATGATGCTCACTAGTCCTAATGAGAAGCATATTTCTTAATTTAAGGCTGAGTTGTATGTCTCTTTTGATACGTTGGATTTGGGACCTTTGCATCATTATTTGGGCACTCAACTCATGCAAGTTGATGGGGGAATAGCTTTGTGTCAAAAAATTTTATAGTGACACATTATTGTAGTGTTTTGGCCTTCAAGATAACAAACCTATCACCATTCGCATGGAAAGAGGTTTATGATTGTGTCTTCATGATGCTAGAGATGCATTAGATTTTGTTCTCTATTAGCAAATTGTTGGATGCTTTTGTTTACTTATGCATAACTCAACCTCATATTCAGTAGGTTGTCTCTTAGATGAGTAGGCTTATGCATCGCTTAGGTGTGAAGCATTGGCAAGCAATTAAGCATGTCTTTAGCTACTTGAGTGGTACCTGAGTACTTGGATTGTTTCATCCCAAGAGGAGATCATTATTGTCACATTTACGTTCTTTTTAGGCTCAAACTCGGCTGGTTTCTATCATACTTATGTGTTATCTAGTGGTTTTTGATTCATGCTTGGTAGCTCATGCATATTGTTGAAATTTATGGTACTTGCGCAAGCTCCAATTCTGAGGCTTGACACGTAATCACCTCTCAATAATTTTCTCTTCATCATTTATGTATTTGTTAAGCTCAAAAGGAAAATAGCCCTTAAAAATGTAGAGAGCACACTCATAACCTTAAAGTAGAGTGTTGAATTAAAATATGCAAATGTAGTTATGGCTTGGATAAAAGCCAAAATATGTTTAGAGAGATCTCAAAAACGTCATGACCTTATTCATATGGAGTGATTTGGAGCACCAAAAGTCACCCAAGGCAATGGGACAAAGGGCATGAAACGAAAGGTCAAGAGGTGAGAGAAAATGCAATCATAGGTGAAAGTCCCATACCCATACCTCTATATATAGAGGTCATTTGAACATGAAAAGTTGTGGAGATGACAAGGAGATGATGTGGAAGCATATGTTGGTCATTCTTGCACCAATCGATATCAGAAGGTACTTCATTTGGATGCTAGAAGGCACATAGGTATACCTTTTTTGTACATAACCACCTTGTGAAGGTGATATCTCTCTATGTCCTTATACATTTAATGCATAGCATATCTTTTTGGAAACCTTATCTCTCATACTCTCTGTATCGCAAATATATCTATCAGATAATTCTCAAGTAGTGTTAAGGAACATTTCTTGTGAACCTCAATTTTCTACTTAAGCTGAGTTGGCAGGTAGTCTATCTTTATATAGTTGGTTGTTGAGTCATTGTGAGGAGATGCTTGGATACACTCCAAAGATGAGGTGATGCTACACAAATCCTACTCCACACCTACCATTATAGCTTCAAAGTACCTTAGTAGACACCTTTAACTTCTCAAATATGCATTTGGGTCCATAATGTACCTTGAAGCATCACCTTCAAATAGTTATGTATGTATGTATGTATGTATGTATGTATGTATGTATGTATGTATGTATGTATGTATGTATGTATGTATGTATGTATGTATGTATGTATGTATGTATGTATGTATGTATGTATGTATGTATGTATGTATGTGTATATATATATATATATATATATATATATATATATATATATATATATATATATATATATATATATATATATATATATATATATATATATATATATATATATATATATATATATATATATATATATATCACATTGATTGGATAAGTATTCACAGAGAAATCCTCAAAACAAATTTATTGAAATGAACTCTTAGCAACAGATAACAATAGACATGAAGTAATTTGCACTAACTTAATCAAATGTATATAATTATGAATGTATGATACAAAGGAGATGATGTAGGCTTACTCATACATGTGTGGGCTTAGTGTAGACACAAATTTGAAGATCAATGAGTCCTTCTTCATGTTGTTCTACCCGCAACTAAACATATGTGTTTTTATAGATGTGAGATAAATTTGAATTTGAATCTGCCACCTAAAAAGTGATCCTACCTTCTAGGATCCTGATTGATTTGATTCTACCTACTATAAGGGTATGAAATGCATCTTGTAATTCCATGCGATTCCATCAATCCTCAACTTTTACATTTATCTTGAGTGTTAAAACTCATAAATTTTACAAGAGGTGTTCATATGTGACTTATGGGTAGTCACTCAAGGCTTTATGAAGTAAATTACCTTCATATTTGGTCGATCATCAAGGCTTGCCAAATGTACCAACAGCTCCCCCTCAAGGCTAAGATGCTTGATTCTTGATTCCATAGGTATCTCCTGCAATCCAATCATTGATTTGAACCTGTTGAGCTTGCTTCTATCAGGTTATTTAGTCATCATGTCTCCACATTGCATATGTGTAGATACATAAGACAAGTGTATCTCCTTGCTGAAAATCTTCTCTCTAACAAAGTGATAATGAACTTTTATATGCTTAGTTCTATCATGAAAAATAGGATTAGAAGCTAAATTTAATGAGCTCATATTGCCTCCAAATATAAATGGAGTGCCAAAGTCCAACCCTAAATCTATGTATAGGGTGTTGATCCACATTGCTTCTTGTGTTGCATTTGCCAATCCTCTATATTCAACTTCAGTTGAGGAAAGAGCTATAGTAGGTTGCTTCTTTTTGAGGACCAAGAAATGATCTTTGTACCTGCAAAAGATAGATATCTAGATGTGCTCCTCCTATTATCTTTTGATCCTACCCAATCTACATTAGTGAAGAGCTTTACATTTAAATCAGATCTATAAGGATAAGATAGACCTTCTTTGATTGTTCCCTTTAGATACTTCAATATCCTTTTGGTTGCATCCATGTGAGGTTTCCTAGGAGTGCGCATAAATTGGCTAAGCACAATTACTCCATAGGAGATATCTACCCTAGTTATGGTGGAATAGTTCAAGCTTCCAACTAGACTTGGGTAGGTTGTAATATCTTCAATTGGTTCTCCTTCATGAGCACTTAACTTGTGATTGACCTCCATGGGAGTACCTCCAACCTTAGTGTCCTGCATTTTGAACTTTGCAATCATATCCTTAATGTACTTCCTTTGTGTAAGGAACATTCCTTGATCTGTGTAGACAACTTCCAAGCCAAGAAAATAAATGAGCAATCCAAGACCACTTATCTTGAATTCTTCTTTCATTTGAGCCTTGATCTTTTTTATTCCATCTACATCATTACTTAAGAATGATATCATCTACATACACACATAAATATATAACTTCAGAGTTATTCTTCTTAATGAAGAGTGAAGAATCAGCCTTGCTCAATTTGAATCCTTTGTCCTGCAAAAATGTGACAAGTCTATGGTTCCAAGCTCTAGGAGCTTGCTTGAGTCCATAGAGAGCTTTCTTGAGTTTGCATACATACTCAGGGTGTGAATCATCAACAAATCCAAGAGGTTGAGCCATGTACACCTCCTCTGAAATCCATCCATTTAAGAATGCATTTTTTACATCCATCTGATAGATGTTCCAATTCTTTGAAGCAACTATACTCATGATAACTCTAATTGTTGGCATCTTTGCCACAAGATCAAGTTTCCTCATAATCAATTCCTTGGGTTTGAGCATACTCTTTTGCCACAAGCCTTGCTTTATACCTATTTATTGAACCATCTGAATTCCTTTTCACCTTATAGATCCACCTAGATCCAATGATCTTCATGGATTGTTTCTTGGGAACTAGGTCCCAAGTCTGATTCTCTTGGAGTGCTTGTATCTCTTCCTCCATTGCTTCTTTCCACTCTGATTTTTTGTTGGCTTCTTCAAAAGTTCATGGTTCATCTGAGTTAATATCTTGAGCAATATAGATTACAATGTCTCTCAATTCTTGTATCTTCTCTTTACCTTTGTTGTTCCATACCTTGAAATTCCTTGATGGTGTCTTTTGATCATCATCAGAATCACTTGTATCTTCATGTTGTTAAACATTTGCCTTCTGTAGTGTTGGAAATTCCTCCTCTAAGTCATAAGGTAGCTTGAATTTTCTGCAATCATCTTCAAACCAAGAGTTGTTCTCATGAAAAACAACATCTCTGCTAAAAATAAAGCATTTTGTACTTGGATTATACAACCTATACCCTTTTTTATTTGGATCATATCCTATAAACATACATTTCTCTGCCTTTGGATCCAATTTACCTCTAAATTGTGATGGAACATGTGCATAAGCTATGCATCCAAATATTCTGCATTGATCTAGGCTAGGTCTTTTTCCATTCCAAGATTCATATGGTGGCATCCCCTCCAATGCTTTAGATGGGATCATATTGATGAGATAAGTGGATGTAGACACAACCTCTACCCATAGGTAGTTGGGTAGTTTCTTCTCATTAAGCTTGGACCTTGTTACCTCCACAATGGTCCTATTCCTTTTTCCTGCTACTCCATTTTGTTCTAGAGTGTATCTGGTGGTAATTTCTCTTTTGATGCCTCTATCTTGGAGATATGCATTAAACCCATGGGAGAAGTATTCTCCCCCTCCATCTAACCTTACCCTTTTCAATTTTTTCCCTGTTTGGTTTTCAACAAGAGCAAGATATTTTTTGAAACAATTGAAAACTTCATCCTTATGCTTCATGAAGTACAAAATGCTCCATTTGCTACAATCATCAATGAAGTATACATAATACCTAGATCATGAGATTGAAGTGTCTTTGCTAGGTCCCCAAACATCTATGTGGACTAGCTCCAATAGGTCACCATGGATGTCACCTTTCTTCATAAAGGGTTGTCTATGAGATTTCTGAAATTGACATGCACTGCATTTATATATCATATGTTTCTTGGATATATTTGGTATAACAAGCACACTTTGATCCCTGTATATTTGCTTCAAACTTCTTTCACCTATGAGAGCTAATCTTTTGTGCCACATTTCTCATTCTGATAAGGTTTGTCCTCCATAGTTGAATAGTGCTATGTTCCTAGTATCTTGCAACTCAAATGCAAAGAGTCTACTTGACTTTTCTCCTTTTGGAATCCTCTTGAATCTTTGTTGAGGGTCTTCAACAAATGCTCAATTCCTTTTGAACCTTACTTGCAATCCTTTCTCTACAATTTTTCCAACACTTATCAAGTTCTTGGTTATTGTAGATACATACAATACCTTACTGAGTAGATTCATATTTCCATATGGATCCTTCACATTTCCAATCCTTTCAACTGAGTTCCTTGTGTAATCTCTTGTTTGGGCCTCATGTTTGTTCCTTGGATCTTCGAAGTCCGATAATAATGCCACATCTCCTGCTACATGATTTGAACAACCAAAATCTATATAGAACACATGTTCATCTGCTTTACCTTGCTTCATGTTCATGTTCATCAATAGAAGTTAGTCCTCTTATGTATGCTCTTCAGTGTAAATGTTGTAATCTCTTCTTCCTCTATAGCCTCCTTGGTTATTGTTGTTGTTGTAATTGTTGTTGTAGCCATTGAAATTTTTTTATCTTCCTCTTCCATAGCTTCCTCTATTGAAGCCTCTTCCTCTCTGATTCCTAGGATTCTTGAAACAATTATCAATTGTATGGTTAGTCAATCCACATATGGCACATGGAGAGGTGCTTTGGAATCTCCCCCTGCCTTGTCTACCTCCTCTACCTCTTCCTGCAAAATTAGCTTGGGAGATACTAGCTTCATCATCAGATCTTTTGCCTTTACCTTTGCTATCCTTACTCGTTCTTATCAGTGTATAGGGTAGAGGATTGATTACCTTTTGATTTGTCATTGTTCTTCACAAACTTGGCTTCATGAGTGCATAGTTGTCCCATCAGAGTATTAAAGTCCAGTACCTACATATCCATGTATAGATCCATTGTTGTGGTGAAGGCTTCCCATTTATCATCTACCTTGATTCCATTGATCACTTGTCTTACAATTTTCTCTTCTTGAATGACTTCTCCAATACTTCCAAGTTGATCAGCTAGCTCCTTTATTTTGGTGAAATAATCAGTCACACTTTTCTTGGGCATTGTCTTGAGTGTTGTAGACTCCATCCATAGTTGGTTCTTCCTTGCTCTAGTGCTTGAAGAAAAGAATGCTTCAAGTGCATTCCAAGTCTCTTGTGATGTCTTACAATTCCTAATGTGTGGGGGTAAGAAATCAAAAACTGAGTTGAGAATATAGGACCTGGCTAAAGCATCCTTTGAGCACCATGTTGATAACCTTTCTTGTTCTTCTTGATTTGGTTGACCTTTGCTTCTAAATATTGGCATTAATTCATCTCTAGATATGTAACCATAGAGATTTCTTTCGTGTAGATATGCCTCCATTCTAATAGACCAAGCAGAGTAATTACCTTGATCCAATTTCTCAATTGATGATGAGAATCCATCTCCCATGTTGAGTTGATGATAGCTCTGATACCACTGTGAGGACATGGTTGGATACACTCCCAAGATGAGGTGGTGCTACACAAATCCTGCTCTACACCTACCAATGTAGCCTTAGAGTAGCTTAGTAGACACCTTTAGCTTCTCAAATATGCATTTGGATCCATAATGTACCTTGGATCATCACCTTCAAATAGTTATGTCAAAACAGATAACTTTCAAGATTGAAGGATTCCAAAACTTGCTATTTTGGGACTTGGTTCTTCTCAAAAAATCATTCAGTACTCACTCATTGATTGCAATTGACCCAAGAGATTTTAGACATAGCTAACTAAGGTCCTAAGATTGCTATAGGAAGTTATTTCACTAATTTAAGATGAGTAGATGATGAGAAAACATATTAAGAAGTTAGGGGTGTAATCTCAACTTTTTAGGAAGATGACACTGAGCAGACATAGGTGACTTGTAGAGAGCTTATCTCACACTCTACTAAATTAAAACTAATAAAAATTGATAACTGAAGATTAAAAGGTCCAAGCTACATATCCCAAGTTGAGTAACATTGATTGGATAAATATTCGCAAAGAAATCCTCAAAACAAAATGAACTCTTAGCAACAGATAACAATAGACATGAAGTAATTTGTACTAACTGAATCAAATGTATATAATTTTGAATGTATGATACAAAGGAGATGATGTGGGCTTACTCATACATGTGTACGCTTAGTGTAGCCACAAGCTTGAAGCTCAATGACTCCTTCTTCATGTTGTTCTACCCACAATTGAACATATGTGCTTTTATAGATGTGAGATAATTTTTTATTTGAATCTACCACCTAAAAAGTGATCCTACCTTTTAGGATCATGATTGATTTGATTCTAACTGCTAGGTGGTTATGAAATACATATCGTAATGCCATGATATTCCCTCAATCCTTAACTTTTGCACTTATCTTGAGTGTTAAAAGTCATATCTTTTACATGAGGTGTTCATATGTGACTTATGGGTAGTCACTCAAGACTTTATGAAGTAAATCTTGATATTTGGTCAAGCATCAAGACTTCCCAAATGTACCAATAGTCATATCAACTCCAAATTGAGTTTTCTTTAGCTTGTTAGAAAGCTAGAAGAGTCTACTATGTGTGAACTAAATTTCAAAGGCATTGGATCTCGAAGTTGTGATTGAATCAGGTTTTAGTAATCATGTGTCTTATAGAGTAGATTCTACAAGAGGTTCTCTAACTTCTGCTGCGTGTATTGGAGTGAAATTTCTCCACATTTTGGTATCAAAGCTTTTGTTTGTAGAGCATTGGGATTGAATCCCATGGATGCACAAGAAGAACTTGAAGAAGATGTAGAGATGGCAAAGCAAAGCTTGAGCTATGAGCCTATGGAGTATGCAACATGATGCAATTGGAAAGCGATGGAGATAAAGCTTTTGTATGTAAGAAACATTGTTGCTTTATGGTATTTGAATTGATAGACTCTCTTGTTCTACTATCTACTACATTCTTGATCATTGAGTGATGCTATAAGTGATACTAATCACTTGGATGAAGCCTTATGAGCAGCCTATACACAAAGAAGAAGAAGATTCAAGCAAAGAATCTTGGATGCACAATTACATGTAGTTGCATATGAACATTATATGCATGTTTGAGATATTGCACTCAATTGAATGAAGTGCAAGTTTTGATTATGTACATGGCTGAATGTTGAAGCTTTTATGTAAGCTTGTGGATAGCATTAAATGCTTCTTGCTTGGTGCAAGAATTGTATGCAATGAATATGTTTATATATGCATGATTATGAAGCTTATGAATGATAATTTTGGACAGCCATGCTTAGGCTGAATATAAGTTGAGTTTAGAGTTGTCAATTAATATCTAACATGAAAAAATATATGCAAATGTGGTCAAGAAGAATATATATGAATGATCATGATGTGTTGATGAGTAATAAGCTATTTTATAAAGCCCATACATGCTAAAAATTGCAGGTCAATGTAGCTATTAATTGGCATAAAGTGAGTTGAATGTATGCTCAAATGATTGTTGATTTTTATACATGATTATGTGAATATATTGGCATGATATTTAAGCTTTGAAGGTTGGTCATGTTCAGCCATAGATGAGCTGAAAGTACTTATGTTTGGATGCCTTGAAGATTGGTAAGATGCAAGGCTGCTGTGTATGAAGTTTGTGCATGTATCTTGTTGTGAATAAAACCCATTGAGGTAAATTTTCAAAAGAAAATATATATGCTTATGTTATGATAACTAAAACCATTTGATCTTTGAGCTTAGATACATCAAATGAATGCAATGCTCCTATTGGCACAAGCCAACAAAATATGGGCAAAGCTTGGATGAAGGAAGGACACAAAAACTTGGAGACAAAGTGAAGGAAGAAGCCCAAGCTAAAAGGTTATCAAACATTTCAAGTTTTGAAGGATTGAAGATTGGAACCCATGCTGAAGGTGGAAAAGGCAAGGAGGAGTAAAAGAATCCAAAGAAGGTATGCCATGAAGTGTTGAATACTCAACAAGGACTTGAATACACTCCCCAAAGTGCAAGGAGCACAAGCGAGTGCAAGGTAGAAGGAAGAGTCACCTTAGAGAAGTGTAAAATGATTGAGGTAAAAGAAGGTAAAGAAATGAATTTTCAAAGTTAAGAGCTGATGTAAATTGTTGAGAAACAAATCCACAATGTGTGTGGTGGTAAGTTCTAGGCATAGACCAAGTAAAGGTCTAATGAAAGGTTGAAGCTATTAAGGCCACCTGGCAAGCCTATGTGAGGGCAAGTAAGACCATTCCAAGAGAGTGGAAAGCCTATGTAAGGGCAAGTAAGACCACCAGGGAGAATGGCAAGTGTATTTAAAGGCAAGTAAGACCATCCCAATAGGAGTGGCAAGCCTAAGGCAAGTAAGACCATCCCAAGAGGAATGGAAAGCCTTGTTAGGTGCAAGAAGTACCAAAGACCAAGCAAAGGTCTAATGAAAGGTTAAGGCAAGTAAGACCACCAAAGAGAGTGGCAAGCCTATGGCAAGTGAGACCATTCCAAGAGGAGTGGAAACCCTATGTAAAGGCAAGTAAGAGCATCCCATGAGGAATGGCAAGCCTTGTTAGGTGCAAGAAGCACCAAGGACCAAGTTAAGGTCTAGTGAAAGGGTGAGGCAAGTAAGACCACCAAAGAGTGTAGCAAGCCTATGTAAAGACAAGTAAGACCATCCCAAGAGGAGTGGCAAGCTTATGTAAAGTAAAGTAAGAGCATTCCAAGAGCAATGGCAAGCCTATGTAAAGGCAAGTAAGACCATACCAAGAAGGAATGGCAACCCTTGTTAGGTGCAAGAGGCACCATTGATCCCATTCACAATTTCTTGTGTTTTCTTGTAGGTGATGAAGAAAGCTTGGAAGATGTGGAAGCTATGAATGCTTCACATGAAGAGGAACTCATGAAAGAGTTCATGTATGATCGGCCCATTGTTCATTTTGCAGGTATATAATCAGCCATCAAACATGAAGAAAAGATTATGAAGCAAGAGGGAGTTAGCTTGCAAGGATTGGAAGATCCAAGAAGAGTCCAATGAAGACAAAGTGGAGCCAAAACAAAGTTCAGATTTGGAAGAGAAATAGTCTCTATCAAACAAAGAGTAAGAGAAGCCATCAAAGGTAAATTGAAAGCATTAAGAGAAGCCACCTACATTGAAGGAGTGCTAAGAAGGAAAGGAGAAGCCATGATGCACAAAAGACCTTATGAAACAAGTTGGAAGAAATCATGACAACCATCATGAAACAAAAGGAGATTCAAAGATTGCACCCAAAGACAAAGTCAAAGATGATCCAAAGACAAAGGAGGATAACCAAAAAGGATACTAGCCTAGAGGACATGAATCCATAAAGTTTCAAAGAGAGGACAACAAAAAAGGAAGACAGCGAAGCAATGAAGAAAAGTACAACCAAGGTGATCACATTTCATTCTATGAGTTTGTATGAAGCATGTTTCTTAATAGGGATTGAAGAAGATCTCTTGCAAAGAGTCAAACAAGCAAAGCTAAAGCTCGAGGGAAGCAAAAGAAAATTCAAAGCAAAGAAGGAAGGTCACCAACCTATCACGCAAAGGACAATAGAAGCAAAAGAGGAAGAGGACAAGACTTGGAGAGTACTAGCATGGACTCCCAATTGTAGCTTGAGGGGGAGTGTTGAAATTTATGGTACTTGTACAAGCTCCAATTGTGAGGCTTGACACATAATCACCTCTCAATAATTTCCTCTTCATCATTTATGTATTTTTTGTAAGCTCAAAAGGAAGCTAGCCCTTGAAAATGTAGAGAGCACACTCATAAACTTAAAGTAGAGTGTTGAATTAAAAGATGCAAATGTATTTATGGCTTGGATAAAACCCAAAATATGTTTAGAGAGATGAAATACTCATAAAATTCGTGAGCTTATCCATATGGAGTGATTTGGATCACCAAAGTCACCCAAGGCAATGGAAGGACAAAGGACATGAAGTGAAAGGTCAAGAGGTGAGAGAAGATGCAAGGGTAGGTGAAAAGTCCCATACTTGTACCTCTATAGATAGAGATCATTTGAACGTGAAAATCTGTGGAGATGACAAGGTGATGATGCGGAAGCATATGCTAGTCATTCTTGCACCAATGGATATCAGAAGGTACCTCATTTAGATGCTAGAAGGCACATAGGTATTCCAATCGCATACCTTTTCTGTACATAGCCACCTTGTGAAGGTGATATCTCTCTATGTACTTATCCACTTAATGCACATGATATCTTGTTGGAAACTTATCTCTCAAACCCTCTATATCTCAAATATCTCTATCAGATAATTCTCCAGTGTGATTGGGAACAATTCTTGTGAATCTCAATTTTTTGCTTAATCTGAGTTGATAGGTAGTCTATCTTTATGTAGTTGGTTGTCTGGTCCTATGAACTCCAAATGGAGTGTTCTTTAGCTTCTTAGAAAGATAGAAGAGTCTACTACTTATGGGATAAATTTCAGACCCATTGGATCTCTAAAATGTTATTGAATTAGGTTTTAGTAAGCATGTGTCTTATAGGGTAGATTTTAGAAGAGGTTCTCTAACTTCCACTGCGTGTATTGGAGTGAAAGTTCTCCACACATATCTTGGTTGAGCAAGAAGAAACCTGTAGTGGCCACTTCTAGTTATGAGGATGAGTATAGGGTAGCTTCTACATTTACCATTGGGTGTGTGTGGCTGAAATACCTTTTATCTGATTTCGTTGTTGGTCAGTCTTTTGACACCACCATCTTCACTGAAAATCACAACACATTGGTAGTTGTGAAGAAGCTTTTGTTCCATGCTCACACAAAGCACATTGGGGTGCACTATCATTATGTCAGGGAGAGGTTCTCTGTTGGACAGATTAGTTGGCTTATGTGCCCACACAAGATAATGTTGCATACCTTTTCACAAAGGCTCTCCCTAGGAGAATTTTGAAGCTTTTTGCAAAGATTTGAGCTTACTTGCTTTTGAGGGTTGATATCTTTCTACATAACACTTCCTTATACATGAGTGCCATCTCCTTGTTTGCTGCATAACTCTTAGGGGGGGTTTGTTGATATATTATTGTAGTGATGTGTGTGAACACACCTAGGACCACTAGAGCAATTTTTTTCCCTCTTTAGGAGGTTTTTCCTCCATCTTGTATATATGCCTATAAACTTAATGGTTAACTTATCCTTGTACATTCACATGATAATATATTTTGTATTATTTTGTGCTCCAAGCTTCTTCTTCCTCCTTGTGTTGTTTGTGTGCTTCCACATACCTCAAACTTGAACACAAGTAAGAGGGAGGCAAGGAAGCAATGTGTTTAAAAGGAAAGCTATTTTTAATGTAACTTCATCACCATTCATCTTCAAAAACACCTTCATGATGAGAATTTGAAGATTGAATAAATACTAGCCTTCGAAGTTTAGGGTCTCAAGTCTTATCATAGGCAAAGTCTTGGGAATTAGTGGGTGGAATAGACTCAAAAGCATGAGCTTGGAAAGAATCCTATCAATGATGAAATTAAAGCATACAACGATTGGAATAAGAGAGATAACAAAATGATGTGTATCCTCTCTCACCACATATCCAATAGTATAAGTGGTCTTACCTAAGAACTAGATACAATCAGAAGGGTTTGTAAGACACTTTGAAAGGTTTGTACTCGATGAGAATAAGAACAAAGAAAACTAGCTCAAAATGAGATGAAAATACTCAAGGCAAGAGGTGTAATTTCAATCAATGGCTACATATTTAAGATCAAAGATCTTGTACATGCTCTTGGGTCATAGGGTGCCAAATAGAGAATATGACCTAGTGGCACATGCATTGAATTCAAAGGGATGATGAAAACTGAAGACCCTTCACCACCCTAGTATATGTAAAAGATTCATTTCTTTATTCTTGAGCACCTTTTAGAGCTTATGATTATAGAAAAAACAAAATTTGGAGGTGGGAACTTCAAGGGAGGTCAATCTCAAGCACTATATACTAGAAACTCAAAAGGCAGACGCTCAACCATAAGGAGAGGAATGTTTGGCCAATAGCAAAGGTCATCAAGCAATCATGAACAAAGAAATGATGGATCATCTCAAAAGAGGAAGAGATAGAATAAGAGGAAGAGGAGCGAGAGGAGTCTATTCAAGGAGCAACAATAGAGATGGGTGTTATTTGTGTGGCAACCTAGACATTTTTGCAAGAGAATGCTATTAAGCAGCAAAAAAAGGGAAAATCAAAAGTATGGATTAGAAAATATCAAAGATGTGGATCAAATTACATAGGTCAAGGTAACTATGACAATGCTACTGCAAATTTTGATTGCAAGAATATATTAGTAATGATGGATGTTAGTGAACACAGGAAAAATGTAGACAATGTTTCTTACCTAGATAGTGGATGAAACACATGACCTACAATGAGGATTTGTTAACAAATTCCCATGAAAAAATTGCAAGAGTACATGTGGAGAAATAGGATGACACCCTCAAGGTGGATTCAAACAAGGGAGGAAACAAGCATTGAGCTTACTGGACTAAGAAGCTTAATCATTGAAGAAGCATCAATATAACCTCACAATGGAGGGGGACAACAATGAGCAAAATGTACCAATAAACGTAAAGCATGGCTTCTAGATCTATATTATAAAGGTAATTAACCATAGTTGGACTTGTAGATTGAAAAATGAAGGACATACATTTGAAGGAGGAGAAAAATCAATGGCTAAATTTATTTACTTTGGATTCATTCACGATAAATCATGTTGGTTACATGAAAAAGGTGGTTCTTGACAAGGAGAAGAATATAAAAATGCTTGTAGATATAAAGAACTGAATGAAGCTATTTTGGAAGAAACCAATGCATTGAAGGATGACCACACTTTGACACTAGTAGCAAGGGATCAATATAATGGCATGAAAATGGGTCTATAAATTAAAGAGGCATGTAGATGGAAACCATAGCAAGACACAACTCTAGATTTTTTGCAAAGGGGTTTGATTGAACCCGTGAAATAGACTATGAGAAGACATTTAGTCCAATGGAAAAGATGACTACCATCAAGACAATCATCATATTGGTTCATCAAAGGGATAGCTACTCTATCAATTTGACATAAAGAATGCATTTCTCACTAGAGGCTTCAAAAATGTAGTGTTCATGGATCAACCACTTGGTTCTAGTCATGATATATTTCTTGATTATGAATGCAAGTTTAGGAAAGAACTATATGGTCTAAAGAAAGTTGCATGAGCTTGGAATCAAAGATCACTGGAATATCTACAATTTTTTGGCTTCAATAAAGTCAAGAAGATCCCTCATTATTCACAAAGTGAGGAGAAGCTAAAGACATAGGCATCTTTATGTATGCCCACGATCTTATTAAGGCAAGAAATGATCAAGATTGTCATGAGGAAGGAGATGAGGAAGAGAGCTCACACACACACTCTCACTCTCAAGGAGAAGCACACACAGATTGAGGCAAGGAAGAATGATCTTCTTCTTCTTCTTCTTCTTCTTCTTCTATTACATAAAAAGGAATGTACAAGAATGACCTAAAAATAAGAATACAACAACTGCAATATATAAATATCAGTACATAAGGAAAAACCTAATGTCCGTGAATGAGTGACCTGGCAAGGAACAAATGTGCCATCACTCTCGATAGATAAATCTAATAAAGCTCAATGAAGTATCCCTGACATATACCGGCATGGCCACTAGACATGTCACAGAAACAAAAAACTGGTATGTGTCATCCTGGATCATCACATGTTGAGCTTGATATCTCAACACTCCCGCTCAAGCTCAACGCCATATCCTGTAATCCAAGCATCTCTCGAAACTTCTTCAAAATCTCAGCTCCAAGTGCTTTGGTTAAAATATCAGCAACTTGCTCATCTGTTCTCACATAAACAAGATCAATATCACCTGCTAATACCTTCTCTCTGATGAAGTGATAATGTACCTCAATATGCTTTGTTCTAGCATGGAAAATAGGGTTCCGTGCTAACTGTATGCTGTTAAGATTATCACAATAAATGGTGATAGGCTTTTGCACTTTCACAACTAAATCTGCAAGTAGCATCTCCAGCCATGATGCCTCACATGCTGCCATTGCAGCACCTCTATACTCAGCCTCTGTACTCGACAAAGCAACAGTGGGTTGCTTCTTGCTGCTCCATGTAACAACTGCACTCCCAAGTGAGAATAGAAAACCACTAGTAGATCTTCTATTTGGAATGCTACCAGCCGGCATCGATGTATCCATAAACCTGCAAATCTACACCAGCCTCATAAAACAATGCATAATCCAAAGTAGCACTCACATAACGTAGAGTGCACCTCAGAGCATCCAAATGTGGCTTCTTGGGAACCTACATAAACTGAATTTCAAGTCCAACAGTATAACTTAGATCAGGCCTTGTAATTGTGAGATATATAAGACTTCCCACAATTTTCCTGTACATAGTAGCATTTTCCAATGCTTCACCTGATGTAGTGTCCAACTTCAAATTCTAATCTAATGGCATAGAAATTGGCTTACAATCAACCATACCATACTTTTGAAGCATATTCAAGGCATTTTGCCTTTGCGACATCCGTACACATGTTTCTGTATGTATAAACTCAATGCCCAAGAAATAGCACAGCACACTAAGATCTTTCATGTCGAATTCCTACATAAGAAGTTTCTTTACCTCTTTGATGCTTCCTTCATTATCACCACCTACAATCAGGTCATCAACATAAATAGCCACAATAGTGATGCTATCATCAGCCTTCCTTGCATATAGTGAGTGATCTGCATCACACATAGAAAACCCAATGTTGGTTAAGTAATCAGCAATCCTTGCATGCCATGCACGAGGGGCTTGCTTCAGCCCATACAAAACCTTTTGCAACCTGCAAACATATTCTGGATGTTTTGAATCTTCATATCCCTGTGGTTGGTCCATATATACTTCTTCTTGTAACTCACCATGTAGGAAAGCATTTTTCACATCCATATGATGCAAAGTCCATCCTTTTGTTATAGCTAATGCAACAAGTATTCTGACAGTACACATGTTTTATGACAGGTAGAAAGCTTTTCTTTACCTTTTTTGGATGTGTTTGATGAATTTGTTGGACTAAAATTTCCACTCAATCTTCCACTCCATGGATTTGAGTTGGAACTATTGCTTGGTGATGCATCTGGTCCACTCAAAACTTGAGATTTTGCACTTGATTTTTCAGCATTTTCTTTGTCATTTGGTTCAAGATTCAGTCCTTCTTTGGCATCTGCATAGAAGCTTGACATTTCATCAAATACCACATCTTTGCTCACCTTTACCTGTCGTGTGAGTGGATTATAACATTTATATCCCTTTTGTTCAAGGGAGTCTCCAATGAAGACACACTTTTTTGCTTTTGGATCAAGCTTCATCCTCAATTCATCTAGGACATGTACATATGCAATACAACCAAAAACTTTCAGATGTGATAAGTTTGGCTTTTTACTTGGAAACTTCTCTTCAGGTGTAACTTAATGTATAGCAGCAGTCGGAGTTCTGTTCATGATGTATACAGTAGTATGCACAGCTTCTGCCCAATAACAATGAGGCATATTCTTCTCAGCCATCAAGGCTCTTTCTATTTCTGCAATATGTCTGTTTTTGTGTTTAGCAATGCCATTCTGTTGTGGTGTGTACCTGCATGAAATCTGACGTCAAATTCCATGACTTTTAAGAAAGTTGTTGAACTCATTTGACATGTATTCACCTCCTCCATCACACCTTAATGTACTTCCCTACCTGCTTTTCCACCATAGCTTTAAAATTCTGGAAGTGAGTGAACATCTCGCTCTTCTCTTTCATGAAATATACCCATACTTTGCGTGTTTGGTAATCAATGAAAGTAACAGAGAACCTATAACAGCCCATAGATGTGGTCTTTGCTGGACCCCAAACATCGTTATGTACTACTTCTAGTACATTCTCGCTAACATGTTTCTCATGTGGAAATGATGCTTTTGATTGCTTACCAAATTGACATTATGCACATACCTTTTGCATTTCTGTAACTTTGAAATTTGGTAGTCCATGGACAATCTCCTTTCATTGCATCAATTTCAGCCTTTGCAAGTTTGCATGCCCAAACTGTTTGTGCCACATCTCTATATCTACAATAACTCTTGCACCTTTTGCAAACATGGCTGCATTCATTTCAAGAATCTTCACATTTAAGGTGACCATCCTACCCACTTTGTTTCCTATGGCAACCAATCATCCATCTTGCTTGTACTCCTCTACATATAATCCATCAGCATTGAACCTGACTTGTAATCCCTGGTCAACCATTTGTCCAACAGAAACCAAATTCTTTGTTATATTTGGAACATGCAGCACATCAGCAAGATGTTTTACCTTTCCATCCTCCATAGATAGTGCTATGTTTCATGTATGCTCAATAGGATGTGATGTGTCCTCACCTCTTTCAACATATCCAGGAACTGGCAATTTCTGCAAAGTACTAAACCATTCCGCATGACTGGTCATGTGATTTGAAGCACCTAAATCAACATACCAGACATTATCATTCGATTTTGAAACACCAGCAGACATCGTATTCATCATGTGATGTTGAACCATAAACACCTTCTCAGAATCATCTGTGTCATGGACATGAGAAAACCATCTTAAACCTTAGATTTCAAGTGTGTTTCCTATGTCTCATGTTTGGTTAAGATTTTGAGAAAGTAATGCTACCATTGCATCCGGAATGTGCCAAAACCCCAAGATCGACTGTCTATTTGATGAATTCTGACACCTAGAGATCTTGTTTCAAGTTGATGACATCATGATGACATCATCAACTCGCAACCACCTTGGGAACCACCCTTGGAAACCTATATAAGGAAGGGTTGGCCACATTCATAATCAGTCTTGCCAATACCAGTCTTGGGAGCTCAAGGAGTCATGACCGCCAAGTAAGTACTCTTCAAGTTCCAGTTCTAGTTCTTGTCTTATTCCGTGTTCTAGTCTAGTTCTTGTACATCCTATCTTGTCCCCTTGTAATCTCATAGTACGAGATCCTGTCGAGTTCTTTCTTGTATCTAGTTCATCTCCCAGAAGGGAGCTCTTGTAATCTAGATATCTTGTTTCATACTTACGATCCCGGGTTGTGGGATCTCTTGTATCATCTCTAGTCCAATTTTCCATACCTATTGGTCCGGGTTGTGGGACATCTTGTGTCAATCACATATTATTGCATTATTTTCCCTTTGTGGGTGTTCTTGTAATCATAATGTATTTCCGAAATCTTATCTATTCTAGTCAAAGAGCACAATCTAGTGCTCCCCTGACATTTTGGCAAGACTACCTTCATCAAGACAAGGTACCATGGATTCCCTATGCAAGGAGATCCAATCTACCATAAAGGACATGATCCACAATGTCCAAGAGATGAAAAATTGCTACGAAAAGATGATCGATCAGTTTCAAGCTATGCCTTGAATATTAAGATGTTGTTTCGTGGAACTACATATCAAGAAGACTACATGGTTAATCAGTTTCGAAGTGGCCTCAATCCTGAAGTCAAACATCTCTTGCTATCCATGCCTCAAGCAAATACCTTGGAGGATGTTATCAATCAAGCAATTCAGTGTGAGAATCAGTTGTTAAAAGAATTCCAAGTCCAAGAGTCAGAAGTCTTGAATAATGAAGACACTACTCCTCAGGAATCTGAACCAAGAATCTTTGAAGCCCAAAAAGTTATTACAAATGATATGGAGTATACTTGTTATGAAGATATCAACGAGGTAAACGATAGGGAGGAGTTCATGTTCAATCAAGGAGGTGTGCTTACTCAAGGCACTCCATCAAAGATCTTGGAAACACTACAGCACACCACTAAAAGATCAAAGGACCTATCTTGTCATGAAGTTAAGGAAGCTCAAGGGAGACGGAGTCCTTCAGCACCTATCAGGATTAAGGATCATGAAGAATTCAAAGTTGTTTATTTATTAGATTCAACGATCTCTTGAAGAAGATTGGAATGCTTTATTCATTGGAAAGCATATGACATCATTGATTGTACCTAGGAACTTACAAAAAATATTCAGAGAGCAAAATTCAAGGTTCATGAGTTCCATAGGAAGAATCCAATGAAACCCAAGTTGGAGAACATGGCCGCTCCTCGTGGAACTCGTCGCTTGAGGGGGAGGTGATGTCATGGACACGAGGAAACCATCTTAAACCTTAGATTCCAAGCGTGTTTCCTATGTCTCATGTTTGGTTAAGATTTCGGAGAAATTAATGCTACCATTGCATCCGGAATGTGCCAAAACCCCAAGATCGACTGTCTATTTACTGAATTCTGACACCTAGAGATCTTGTTTCAAGTCGATGACATCATGATGACATCATCAACTCGCAACCGCCTTGGGAATCGCCCTTGAAAACCTATATAAGGAAGGGTTGGCCACATTCATAATCAGTCTTGCCAATACCAGTCTTGGGAGCTCAAGGAGTCGTGAGCGCCAAGTAAGTACTCTTCAAGTTCCAGTTCTAGTTCTTGTCTTATTCCTTGTTCTAGTCTAGTTCTTGTACATCCTATCTTGTCGCCTTGTAATCTCGTAGTACGAGATCCTGTCGAGTTCTTTCTTGTATCTAGTTCATCTCCCAGAAGGGAGCTCTTGTAATCCAGATATCTTGTTTCATACTTATGATCCCGGGTTGTGGGATCTCCTGTATCATCTCTAGTCCAGTTTTCCATACCTATTGGTCCCAGGTTGTGGGACATCTTGTATCAGTCACATATTCTTGCATTGTTTTCCCTTTGTGGGTGTTCTTGTAATCATAAGTGTATTTCCGAAATCTTGTCTATTCTAGTCAAAGAGCACAATCTAATGCTCCCTTGACAATTTGCACTTGTGGATGCATAGTTGTTTTGCTGCCTTTTGTTATTTTGATTCTTCAACCTGCAATCACGTTCAAAGTATCTAGGTTTACCACAATTCCAGCATCCTTTACTATCATTCTTGAATCATTTCTTTAGAAATTTCTGCGACCTCTTTGGCTCCCCCTACCTCAAAACTGTCCTCTTCCTCTTGCATTATTCTGTTGTTGACTTTGGTCTTGGTTACTATTTCCTCTTCCACTTCCAAAACCTCTATCTCTTCCTCTACCAGAGTAGAATACCTGCTCAGAACTAGATTTTCCTTGGGATTTTGAATCCTCACCAAGATTCTTTTCTTCAATAATCAGCGTAGATACCAGGTCAGCAAAATTTGGAATATTTTCCCTAGTCTGTATAGAATATCTGAACTGCTTATATGCAGCTCCTAAACCACGAAGGCATACTTCCACCTTATCATCATCATCTACATTCACTCCAATAGATGCAAGTGACTCACATATGCTTTTGATTTTCAGGGTATAGTCACTTACCGACATGCTCTTTTTCTCCAAGGTATGCAGCTCGTTCTTGAGTTGCAATTTTCGTGCCTTTGTATTGGTCTCGTACAATGTGACCAAACTGTTCCAAGCCTCTTTTGGAGTCTTGGCATCATGTATGTGTCCAATCATGCTATCCTGTATGCTAAGAGATAGCCAATACATTACCTTTCGTGCTCCTTGATTCCATTCCTCATATGCTCTTACCTGATCTGCAATCCGATTCCTTTCTGGTAACTGCAGAGCGTTTTCATTCTCTCCTTTGAGGTACTTCCAGTAGCCTTTTCCCATCAAGAAATTTGTCATTCTGAATCTCCAAGCATGGAAGTTGTTCTTGTCCAGCTTATCGCTCATAAGCTGACTCATTCCATTTGCGTTTGCCATTTCTATAGCAATTCACAATAGTGCAAAACAGTACGAGCAGCACTTTTGCTTGAACACTGTCGCACTATGACATGACAGTTCGATCTCAAAAAAACACAGTTTTTGTTATCAATAGTACACGGAATCGCTTGAAATTCTAGATCTGGAATATATGAGTGTTGCCGAACACAACGTAAGTTATAATTTTTGAAACTAACCTGGTTTTTCTACGGGTTCCACCTTGCGGGCTCAAAACGGAGGTCGAGATGGCTCTGAAACTTCGATCTAACAAAAACGAGTGACCCTAAAGGGATAACTCGCGAAAATATTTTGAGGTCTTCTACCTTCACGCCGATTTTCGTAGCAAACGGAGGTCATTTGTGAATCGCATTTTCTCCACGCCTTGCCGCGTACTCTTCATCGTCGCCTTCTCCACGAGCTCTCTACAGCCATGCTAGCTCTGATACCATGTCACGAGGAAGGAGATAAGGAAGAGAGCTCACACACACACTCTCACTCTCAAGGAGAAGCACACATAGATTGAGGCAAGGAAGAATGATCTTCTTCTTCTATTACATAAAAAGGAATGTACAAGAATGACCTAAAAACAAGAATACAACAAGTGTAATATATAAAGACCAGTACATAAGGAAAAACATAATGTCTGCGAATGAGTGAGCTAGCAAGGAACAAATATGCCATCACTCTCGACAGATAAATCTAATAAAGCTCAATGAAGTATCCCTGACATATACGAGTGTGGCCACTATACATGTCAGAGAAACGAAAAACTGGTACGTGTCATCCTGGATCATCACATGTTGAGGTTTATATCTCAACAAAGATGGCATCAAAGATACAAAGCAAACTCTTGGGAAGGATTTCAGAATATCACACCTTTGTGAGTTGAAATATTTCGTAGGGATTGAAGTATTTACAAAGAAGAAATATTATGATTAATGCAAAGGAAGTATTTGATGGACCTATTGTCAAAGTTTGGCATGCTTAAGAGCAAGCCAACCTCGAATCCAATGGAAGTGAATGTCAAATTCACTTCATATGAAAGTCAACCAATGGATGCCATCACTTTATAGATGGCTTTGTTAGGTTCATTGCTCTATGTTACCATAACAATGCATGATATATCCTATAGTGTTGGTTTGCTATCACAATACATGCAAGAACGAGTTCCACACCTTCATATAGCAAGAAGGATTCTAAAATACTTGAAAGGGGTAATCAATGAATATCTGTGTTATCCTTGTGTTGGTAATGTCTATGTTAAAGCATTCATTCATGTAGATTGGGGAGCATTTGAGGAGGAAAGAAAAAGCACTAGTGGATACATGGTGGTGCTTGAATATAAACTAGTATCATGGTGTTCAAAGAAGAAACCCATAGTTGCTCTCTCATCTATTGATGCTAATGACATAGGATTAGCTCGTCACATCTAAACTTATGTGGTTTAGGAAGCTATATGTGACTTGCATGGTTCTATATTGAGTTTGGATTCCCTCTCTATTAAAGCTACTCATTTTTTTCTAACTACAAGTTTGGGAATTTTAAGCATGTGCTTTGGTATCCAACATATGAAAACTAGATTGGTCCATAGTTCTCAAAACTAATTTAGCTCATAATTAATATATTTCCAAAGTGAAAGCCAACTCGATCCTAGTTTGGTTTACCTTACCCCAACAGATTGGATAACTTATTGATCAATATATGTTTATATTGAAGATTTCTCATACGCCATGGATTTTGTTCCTATATTGTAGAGTTCAAACACACAATTTGTAGGGACTATGATTCACACCAAACTATAAATCATTCCATTTAACATTATATCATTTTCTGCACATTTATTTTAATGATTCATGTCAAATTGATAAATCGTTCCATTAAATGTGGAATCATTTGATAAATGATATATGTATATATGTATGTGTGTGTTTACACATATACAACTATAAACACACATACACAAACATGTACTCTCGCACACACATCCTAGAGCTTACCATGTTTTCTTCAATACATGGCAAGTGCTTGTTTTTCTTTCACAAATGTAGGATAGTATTTTTATGTTTTGTATACGTGTTAGGTAAGACTAATTTGGTCTATCAATCTAAGTTAAATGGGTTATGTTTCAATCTAGTTCAACCCATAAAATTACATAACTATGTGTGGGGTATGCGTGTGTGACTTGGAGGAGATTTTCTGTTTGTACACTCGTATGTGTGTGTTTGTGTGTGTGTGTGAAACACTTGATTCCTGTTTGTAAGCCTCAAAATAACATTTCACATCCTACCTTAAATATGCTAGAGGAAAGCATTCAGTATATGGAGTCCATTGAAATCCATTCACAATATTTAACTTATTTGAATGATTCACACTAAACTTCCAATCAATGTACACAATGTAGACTCATAACGATGGGTATATATGTGTATGCTTGTACGTTCGTACGTACATATGTATGTGTATATTGATCTATGTATGTACACACACGTGCGTGTATGGAGAATGGATGGATGGATGGAGTAAATCCTAGAGCTTACCATCCCTTCTTGATTTATAGAAAGAGTTCTTGAACGTTGTGATGTGAGCTTGGGAGGTGTGACACAGTGCCAAGTGAAGACAAGTGTCTTGGAGAAACAAAAGCATTGAGACGCCAAGTGCTTTGGGATATCCGAAGTCACCATGGGGGTGCTAACATAACCTAATACTATATATAGGACGTGTGTTGTGGTATTGAAGGTTACACAAGGATAGAGGAGCCTAAACAAAAATAACGATATAAGAAGTTGATTCATGTTTTGTAGTCATTTTTGACTTACACAAATATCCATATCATTTCGTCTCTCTAGGTGACCTTTCTCAAGTTTACTTCCCTCTTTGAAATACAGAAGAGTGCCAACAACCTTCACTTTAAATATTCAATTGTTACATTTTAACTAGATCTTACATTTCTTGGGCCTTCATTATAATGACTAGCGAGTGCCAACAACCTTCTCTTTAAATATTCAATTGTTACATTTTAACTAGATCTTACATCTGTTGGGCCTTCATTATAATGACCAGAGAATGGCATTAAACCACTTGCGAGAGGCAAAGCTTACATGTAGGATATGGTCACTTTAAAGCATTTATGATTAATTGATGGTCACTTTAAACCATTTATGATTTGTAAATGTTTTAGATAGACCATTATCTTGTTTGTGTGTGTGTGTGTGTGTGTGTGAGTAAGTGCGAGAATTTGCAAATATAATTTCATTTTGGAAAATCGAGTGTGCTTTAGGTTGGAAAACTGGAAAACACGAAAAACAGTCTATTTCGAGCACCATTCTCTCCTCAAACCAGGACCAATCTGATGAAGCTGGAAAACTAATTCTACAAAGGCTTGTTGTCACTTTGAATTCAAAATAATGTTAAAGAAAAATCATCATTTCAGGAGCTTAAAGTTTCTAATCATACCCTAATTTGTCTCAATGTAATGAGATTTTCCAAAGTTGGATGGAACAAGTTCAGTGATGGTGATTGTCAAAATTGTCATCTGCACAATGATTTTGCGCTTTCAGATTTTCAAAAGATGATGTTTCACACATGTTCAACCTAGGTCGAAAATTGTATGAATATGTTAACCACGGGGTGAAAGGACCGTTATGAGATTTTGTATGCTTCAAGCAACACCATCCCCAACTTCTGTACAGTACTTTCATTTAGTATAACTTAAGTTTCCTATTTCCGTGAAACAGAATGTATGCAATCTAGATACACCTTGTAAGGTCCTGGGGAGGAGAGCTTCAAGCAAAGCCTTTTGGCATTGATCGAGGCTCTGCTTAAGACTGCAATTGGACCACCATAAGAGAGTTTTGCTGTGTAAATTAAACACATCAAGCTGAAGATCAATCTATAGTTAAGGCTTATGATGAACCTGCCTGCAGAGCTAGCAAAATCAATCGCTGATTACACGAGTAAAGCTTGATCTGTTGGCGCAAACGCTTAATCTAGTGAAGCCCAAATTTGATATTCTACGCCTCTTCATGCTTTCTGTCTCTGAAGCTCCCTTCAAAGTTCATATGCCCTACGCATATTGGTATCACTGCCCAAATAGTACGGTTACCTGCTGCATTGTCTATCAGATACCTCGACCTCATGAGGGAATGATTAAGCTGTCACCTCGAAGTGCGAACCTCAGATCGCGCACCTCAGACCTCAAATCCCGAAAATATACAAAAAAGAATAGTACGCATGTGTACTAAAGTTCCTGGCATCGGCGTATTACCAAGAAGGTAATGCGTGGTGCTCTTCTTGACCCCTTCATACGAAGTGCAAAACATTGATCCTTCCAGAATGAAGAGAGGACTTCACCTTCTTCTTCATAAGGACTTGAGGACATAAGTGCAGTGTTCGCTGTTGATTCCGTTCGACTGACATGAACCTTCCTTGGCTTGGAATGGAAGACAAGTCGTCACAAATCCTGAGGCTGTTTTCAAAAGCACTGATTTTTCCATCCACAGCAAGCCGTATCTTACCATCTTTGTAGTCTTTGGGAAAATTTTCTTGTTTTATCGGGGCATCTAAAAGGGTTATGTCTTATCGGGGCATCTAAAAGGGTTATGTACAGGGGAGCACTGAGGAATTTTTTTTTTGGGGTTTGGGTTTTCTTTTTTTTTGTTTGAGAGTACAATGAATTGGAAATACACACTCACACACCCAACCTAGTTTTTTTTGTTTGAGAGTACAATGAATTGGAAATACACACTCACACACCCAACCTAGTAAGTAGAGGCACCCATCATGAGAATCTCATGAACTCAAAACTTCCTTCCACAGCTTAGCTTCAAGGCATAAGACACTAGGCTACTCGGGATCAGACAGTTTGGGTTTTTTTTTTCCCAGATGAAAGAGAGTATGCTCATGAAGGTTTGTCTACTTTCGAGGATAATTTCATCCTAAATCTTAAAAAGTTACAAGATGCGTAGTCATTCCAGGAGAACCCTTGCACACATACCTTAAATATCGAGTAGCCCAAAATTCTAGAAACAAGGGACGTACCTGGAAGGCGCTGCCGTCGAAATGGGTAAGTAAGCACCTAGGTTCCTGTCACACCCTTGGTGCATCCATGTCTACATCGACAACGAAAGACATGACATGAAAGTTTACCTAGCATCGCATATGCTAGGCAGTTCAGATTTCAGTACAGGAGGGCATGTTGCTGAAGGATAAGAAGGTAGGCAATTCATAAAAGGATAATTATTGTATATGTCCACAAGGCGCGAAATACATGACTGTAGTTGGGGTCACGATCAAGTGAATATGGATGTCCAACTTTATCATTACCATTTGCATGTTCACCCCTTGAACATTGTCTGGTCAGCATTATGCACATACCCATACAAAACATACACAGTGTATAAACGAACACATGCGATGATACAAGATACAATCCATAAGCTGTACACCTACATAGATATATAGACACTGCCTTATGTAGTGCATTATAACTTACACCCATTTATTCATCTACATACGCAGTGGTCCACAGAATGTGTATGCCAATTGCGTGTACATAGAAGTCTGTATACAGAAGGTTTCTGTGTTTGCATTTGTTTTCCATTGGCCTCACGCCATATCCTTCTTTTCAAGAAATCACAGTCATGCATCCATGTGAACCATACATGAGTGTATATATATATATATATATATATATATATATATATATATATATATATATATATATATATATATATATATATATATATATATATATATACATACGCCTGTGTATACTCTGTCAGGCAGCATCACGCTCTATCATTCCTTCCAAAGAGCCATAATACACGAGTGCATAATATCGGCTATGAGAGAGAAACAGGAGAGACAGCATGTGTCTGTAACAGGGGCACATGCATGTTTTATCGGGTAACCATTAAACTTTTTGACTCATTGAACGGCGAGTTGAGGAAACACATGTTTGATGAATTCGGATCACCTTAATTATGGGGCACATGCACGAAGCTCTAACTTCCAATGATCACTGCCAAACTTCCTTTTGATAAAAAAACTTCGAATGATTTCAAAGACGAACTTCCTTTTGATAAAAAAACTTCGAATGATTTCAAAGAACCTCCATTTCATTCGCATGAAGCTCGGGGGACGTAGGGACTTGCCGAACCTCCATTTCAAATTTTTTTTAGAAACTTCCAATGATCGAAATTAAGCGCACATGAATTATTTTCATCATACACATGGGTGATAGAACGCATGAATTATTTTCATCATACACATGGGAGTGATAGAACGGGAAAAATCAGTGAAGTGATAGTCCGTTCAGGTCACAGGTTTCTCCGTGCAACTCAGCACGCCTATAGTTTCACACTAGCGAACAGGTACATGGTCGAACTTCGGATCGCCCACCCTCTATGTGCCCCCCGGCCCAGGCCCCCCCGGGATCTGTTACAGATACTCCCTGCAGGAAGCTGCTCTATCTTGGTTGATTCATGTGTGTGTGTGTGTGTTAGGCATTTTAGATACATGCAGACTTGCAGTTTTTGCGTCTTACATTGTGGGTCATTCTGGAATATGAGGATATTCTCTGATGACTGCAGACGGTGATGGAATGTCCGTTGCGCTAGGACTCAAGCCGGAGAAGAGCTGCAGCCTGCTGCCCGTGCAGGCCGCGGGAAACAGAAAGAGAAAGAGGACTCTTCGAGTCCGCTGCTTTTCTTCCACACACCTTATGGGAGTGCTGATTGCCCCTCTTGCTTTTCCGTGCAAAGTGGGGATGGTGGGCGTCGTGCCTACACACACACACACAGGCTCTCCCAATCAGACACACAGGCACTCCTTACATGACCTTAATCCTTCACCAAACCTTCTTTGCTCTATCTCTCTGAAGACTCTAGAGTCGTCTTCTCCGCATTTCCCGCTAGTCGGCCTGTCAGCGCCTCAAGCACACTTGTTAGCCCTAAATCATTCCCTACTAATCGCCTAAGTTATACACGATTAGTCTCTAATTACATGCATTCGTGCTTGCCATCATTAGAGACTGACACTTTAGATGTGGGCTCTGATGATTGCCTTCTCATGGTTGATATCATTAGTCGTCTTCTACCGTATATCTGATAAGTGTCCCTCTGCTTGTACGACTCTGTCCAATTCGTGACGCTCGGTTTAGCTGTATTCATAATTCGATAATCACTGCACTGTCGCTTCTCACCTCAAATGACTATAGGCATCTCGTTTTACTTCTCCACAGTGCATATATATGCTACCCCACTTCCATGGATGATCGTCTCGATCATTCGCTACCTGCTGTAGGAAGCTGGCATATGCTGCCCTGCTTCGTTAGTTACTACCTTCATCTCTGTTATTCATCTACCTTTAGATTCTAGATCATCAACCACTCAAAAATCTCAGTTGCATTTCTTTCAACTGCAATAAGCACTTGTATGCACATGGATTGTGTTCACTAGCAAGCTGATACGGTGAACTCCAATGGCCCCCTCTGCTCGTAGTGTTCTCGTATTGATTGTAGTGATCACCTGCAGTACAACCCATAATTACTTTCAACCAGTGCAGAGCATGAGATTCAACAGCATGAACCATAAAGATACAGTAAACGTTCTGCTGCAATTCAAGAACAGTCTTCAAGACCCGGCTGGTTCGTTGAGCAGCTGGTCTACAAGCTTTTCGAGCTCACCTTGTGATTGGAACGGTATGTTATGTGATAGACATAATGACGATGATGATGTAGTTGTAGTGGGACTGAACTTAAGCAATATGGGATTAAGCACAGTAGAGGAGCTTCCTGCTGCAATTTGTGGCTCAAAAGGGCTAGCAAACCTCACCCACATCGATCTTTCATTCAATGTGATGCAGGGCCCATTTCCTTATCCCTTCCTACAATGCACACAGCTGCAATATCTGAATCTCTCAGAAAATTTTTACGTCGACAGCTTACCATCACAGATCCACGATTTACAGGCTCTTCAAGTGTTGGACTTGTCCTACAATAATTTCTCAGGAACTATTCCAGAGGGTTTTGGAGAGCTTCCACAGCTTCGGGTACTCAATCTGTATGCAAATCGTCTCAACAGTTCACTCCCTGCACATTTAGGCCGACTACAAAATCTCCAGTACCTGCGTTTGGCGTACAACCCTTTCTCACAAGGCCCGATTCCTGAAGAACTTGGCAATCTAACTAACCTGCAATTTATGTGGCTCTCAGGTTGCAACCTCATAGGTTCCATTCCAGCATCGTTAGGTATGCTTGTTAAGCTAGAAAATCTTGACCTCTCCTATAATGAACTAACCGGAAGTATTCCATCAGATATCTTTGACCTTCCTAACCTTTACCAGCTAGAGTTATACCAAAACAGGCTGGAGGGGTCTATCGCTGACAACATTGGTAACCTTACAGCCATCGTCAATCTTGATCTTTCTGAAAATGAGCTTTCAGGCGTGCTCCCCTCCACAATTGCGAACCTGCATAAACTTGAGAGTCTTCACCTCAATCGCAACAAACTTTCTGGCTCACTTCCATACGGAATAGCCCTGCTTCCTGGCCTGAAAGACCTCTCTTTATTCAGTAACAACTTCTCAGGGATCATACCTCCGTACTTGGGGCATTCATCCAAGTTTAGAGTATTTGATGTTGCATCCAATCACTTCACCGGACCACTCCCGCAATATCTGTGCGACGGAGGTGAGTTGGAGGTATTGGTTTCCATGGATAACATGTTTACTGGCTCTATTCCAGAAAGCTACGGTAATTGCTCTAAAGTGCAACGTATGAGAATGGGTTCAAACATGTTGAACGGACACGTTCCAGAGGCTGTCTGGGGCCTTCCTGCCATGTACATTCTAGAGCTTCGGGACAATCACTTGGAAGGCACCATTGCTCCAAGCATTGGGAATGCGATCCATCTCTCCACCCTAAGACTGCAGAACAATTTTCTTTCTGGGGCTTTGCCTCCTGAGATTGGGAAGTTACTCAATCTCTCAGTGGAGCTGTCCCTCTCTCATAATCACTTCACGGGTCCTTTACCAAAAGAAATTGGAAATTTAGAGCATCTTAACACTCTTTCATTAGCTTTCAATTTCTTTTCAGATGAAATACCACAGGAAATCGCCTCATGCAAGCAGCTTGTCACACTTGACTTGTCACACAATTATTTTACTGGAACTATTCCTGCATCTCTTGGCAGCCTTCCTATCATAACCTTGATAGATTTGTCATTCAATAGCCTCACAGGAAGAATACCACCATCCCTCTTATCGATGGCCTCCAAATCATCCTGTTCCTTCAATGTTTCGTACAATAATCTTTCTGGGGAAGTGCCTTCTGCATTTAATGCTACCTGCTTCATTGGCAACGTAGGCATTTGCAGTGACAACTTACTGGGCGTAAGGGACTGCAGAAAGCCCTCAAGACTACTGGAAGCCATGCTGGCTGGGATGTTTGCCATGGCCTTCACGTTTTTGTTACTTGGCTTATTAATCCTCAATAAACTCCATGGACCTTTCATATTTAAGGGATTCTACAAGAGTCAAAAGAGAGATTCTTGGAATCTCATTTCATTCCAAAAGGTGACATTTAATGAAGAGGATATATTGGATAGCTTAGACGAGGACAATGTCATTGGAAGTGGAAGTGCTGGTAAAGTTTATAGGACGGTACTTAAGAATGGTGATATTGTTGCTGTAAAGAAGCTCTGGAATTCTAATAAACAATGTGCGGAAAATGAGCATGGATATGGGCAGGGGAATCATGGAATTAATCTTCTGGATCATGGATTCAAAGCAGAGATAGCAACACTCGGTAAGATTCGTCACAAAAACATTGTTAAGCTGTTGTGCTATTGTACTGGCAAAGACACGAAATTGCTGGTATACGAATACATGCCCAATGGCAGCTTGGGTGATCTTTTGCATGGAAGAGGGCAGAACTGCAAGCCAGGATTTTTCTTAGACTGGGAGAGTCGATACAAAATTGCAGTGGGTGCAGCACAAGGACTCACATACCTGCATCATGACTGCTGGCCCCCAATAGTTCACCGGGACATCAAGTCTAATAACATTCTTCTGGATACTGACATGAATGCTCATGTCGCAGACTTTAGTGTTGCAAGGGTGATGTCGCTTGAAAACAGCCAAAACCCAACTCCCATCAATAGACAATCTAGCTCTATGGAAGAGCATCAAGTCATGCAAAATACATCAATGGCAACTGCAGAGAATCCAAATACTGTTCGCTGCAACATCATTGAAGGCACAAACCAGCTATCAGATGATCATCATAACACAGTCATTGCCAAGTCACTGCAGGTGGAGAGTTCAGTTCTCATACAATCTTCTTGTATTGCCGGCTCCTATGGATACATTGCTCCAGGTAAACCTCTGCATCTTCAAGAACTTTAAAATGCACTTAAAAACATATAGAATATATCGGATGAAAAGTTTCGTTGACAGTAGAAACTCTATATCAAGTTCGCTTCATAAAACACCCGGATTATGGACTTTATTTCCAGCCATATGTGACCAATGAGGTCTCTAGAGCGAACCAGAAATGGAACATCAGTCGAACAGGTAGTCAAATGCTATTAGCATCCATAACTTTGAAAAACTTCATATAAATATTGAGTTTGGTTTCCCTGTCAACATTAGCAGCCAGCTAAACTGTCCATGAAGTCAAAATCGTCAGTTATGACTGCTTTCAGGGCATTGTGCATTAGTGGTAGTTTGCGCTACAAGACATTCAGAAATTCTGCCAGTCTAGAAAGTCTACTATCAATCACACGTCGGTTAGCACAATGGTAAGAATTTCAACTTGCAGACTTTAAACAACAGATTTAGTTTTATTTCTGATCTTTCATCAAGAAAGGGGACCCATGCTCACTTTCATGCAGAAGATACTCTATTACATCAACATCCAGATTGATCGTATGAGGATTTTTGTGAAATCTCCATCCTTAATGTCAGTTTGTTGGTTATTAAAGCCAGTCTACTGAAATGACCTGAGAATAAGTTCTTAAAATCACGTCCAATCGCAAAGTGAAAGGCATGCCTCTGTCAGCAGAAACCGTGGTCACCTAAGTTGACCAAGGAACTCACCAGTTACTATGTTTGTCATCATATGCATAAACATATCTTGACATCATGTTGGGCCAAACATGCTCAATCCAGATTGGCAGTGTCGAAATGCTTGTGAAGTCTCAGCCAATAATGTCACATTATTGGATTGAGCACAGCAGACCGGCATAACTCAAGAACAACTTCTTGAATCATGTTAAACGGCAAGTAGATTCATAGGTACGCAATATGACTGGCATACCTCTATCAGAGTTAGCGATGATCAATTATGCTGAGCTAGACAGACACGAGTTTCATTTGTTTGTCATCATATGCTCAAACATAACTTGACATCCGTTTAGTCAGTGAATTTCCTATGGTAATGTATCATGGGCTTGTTCTCGTATGCACAGCCAAATTTCAGTGCTATTTCTGTCAAATTTGTCTAGAAAACAACAAATAACAAAGCTGAAGGTCATTTAAGTACAATATAAAAGTTTTCACAGTCATGACTACCTTGGAATGGAGGAAAGAGTTTGTTGTCTTTTTTAACTTTTTTAATTCCTCGCTCTAAACAGAACATGCATACACATCAAAAGTCACGGAAAAAAGCGACATATACAGCTTCGGCGTAGTGCTTCTGGAGCTGGTGACGGGAAAAAGACCTGTGGAGCCGGACGTATACGGGGAAGGCAGGGACATAGTAAGATGGGTATGCCAATCATTGTTGGACATGGGGGATGAAGGCGTGAAGGAGATCTTAGACTCTCGAATCGCCCACGGAACCTCTATGGATCAGATGATGCAGGTGCTGAGCATCGCCCTCATGTGCACTAGCGCCCTGCCCTCCCAACGACCTTCCATGCGGGAAGTCCTAGAATCGCTTCAGCAAGCTCGCACATCATGCAAATCCAACCCCAAGTTTAAAGAATGATATCAAGCAGACATTCTATCATATTAAGCTCTGGATAAGCCGAAAATTGCGATTCTAAGTTTTTATATATATATATATTCTGGAATGGATGTACAGACATCTAGTGGTTTTATACATGTTTTTAAGTAAACTCGGACCCTTTTTACTTGCAATAAACGATGTGTATTTGTTCCATCTTTTGTTTTTTGGTCAAACAAAGCTTGAGTTAAAGAAAATAATTACAAGAGAACTAAAGGAAGCACAATGTAGATGATTGATTTTATCATTCCTTTGGTATGGATCCACTTGCTTTTAAGCCTGTAGTTCTCTTATGGTGTTTAAAAGGAGAGGCACTTTTACAATTCCTAATCTTTTTGTCTATGAAATTTAGGGATTTTTCTAGGGTCCATACTTTGGGAGTCTCACCCAAGTTGGTAGCACATCTTTCTTTCCAATTTTTCCAAAGGGCTTCACTTCTGATCACATTCTAGAGAACCACAAAGCATCCTATGGCCTTGCCAAGGAGAGTTTGCTTCGAGTTTATCACAGGATTGAATTGGAGGGTTGTGCTAACTTGTTTCCACACAATGGAACTCTTCAACCAAGAGAAGGAAAGGTGGCCAATGTTCTCTCTTCCACAAAAGCATCTTTTTTGCCATGGAGCATACTAGAGATTTTGTTGGCTCTCACATTGGTCCAAATCCCATGATAGAGAATTTTCCAGAACGGGACAACTTTTTTTCTTTCCACAAGAGGATGTCAAATCTCTTTGAACTTGAAATACCATCTAATCAAGGACCAATTAGTGCACCATTTCTTGTTGAGATTGTGATGCAACTCAAAATTCCTTTTGAATCTCAGAATCTCTTCAATTTTATTGCCATTTCTTCGCTTCATCCCACGTGGATGAGGAGCCTCTTGACCGATGAGAGGGCACACCTTCAATCCATCGCAAGAATTAGCTCTCCATCTAAGCAAAAAACCACCATCATAGTCTAAAGTTTGGTTGGGATAAAGGGCCTCAAACCTAATTCACTCTATCCTCTCTTGATTCCAAATGTGCTCCCATTGGGGAAATTTTTAAAGCAAGACTTCCTGGCTAACTGGATGTCAACGTCCTCCAACATCTCAATCTTAGTGATGGGGAACTAGATAAAATCACTATGCAAAATCTCAACCACCCACTTCAATTCATTGCTAATAGTGTAATTTAACTTCAACTCGTTCCAAGCTTTCCACAAAGAGATGAATAGACTAGAGCCTTTGGGAGCCACTGGGATCGGGCAAAAAAGAAGTTTGATATGTCATGGTTTTTCCATCAAAGGGTTCCTGAGCGCGATAGGTTTTGTTTATTTCCCAAAAACTAGCCTCAACCAAGAAGCACTATTGTTCATCCAATACTTAATCATCCATTTTGTAGAGAGCTTATTCACTAAAGCCCCAACATTGTAAATGCCTAGACCACCCACATCTTTGGGGCTAGCACAAATATCCCATTTGATTTTAGAGACAGCCCTCCTGTTAGGGTCCCCATAGAGGAATTTACTTCAAGATATTTCAAGCATTTCCAACTCATTGTCATTCGGTCTCCAACAAGCTAGATAGAAAATAATGGAAGAAATAAAAAATGTCTTGATCACCATCACATTCCCATCCATGTTTAACTACATATCCTTCCATTATTGAGACTTGGTTTTGAGTTTATTCAAGATCCGATCCCATCTGTGACCGATCAACATCCCAAACCCCAATCGGATCACCAAAAGATGATAAATATGACTAATCTCAAGCTATTTGCATCCCTAATCCTTAAAAAACAAAGCAAAGACAACACAATTGCCTTAAAAGTCATATCTTCATGGTTGATTTTAGAGGCTAAGGCCATGCAAAAACCTAGACATTGCCAGAAAAAGATTACAATTTTGTTCCATTAAAAAGACGAGCATTTATATCATCCATGAACAGGCTGAGAGCCATCTGGTCATTATCATGAGGCAGAGAGAGCCCTCTCAACTTCCCCACCATAATGCAAATTTTTACCAAGCTACTCACGCCATATGTGGCAATAGCAAAGGGCATAGGGGCTAGAGGACAACAATAATTGATGGACCTCTTGAGTATAATAGATAAAGAGAGATGATTGTTGATATTTATCTGAGTGGAGGTGTTCCTCGAGTGAGTAGAATCCATCTTAATGAACTTCCATCCCAAGCCCAAATCCGTGATGGATTGTGAAATGAAGTCCCACTTTAACCTAGCATAAGCTTTTCCAAAGTTAATCTTTGAAAAAAGAAAAGGTTTCGCTTTGATTCTTTAGCATACTCTAAACCTTCCCAAATGTCAACAATGACCTCAAGAATAGAGCTTCTTTTGATGAAGCCTTTCTAATCCTCATACAGACAACGTCAAATGTGACCCACATCCCAATTGTTGAGAGCTTTGCAAATGATCTTGTACACTCAGTTTGAAGCATGGTGATGGATCACCTATTACCTACGAATTTCTTGTTTTCTTTCTTGTTTATCCCCTTAATGAAACCTTCCTTCAAGGATGTAGGGAGGGCACCAAATCTTAGGGCTTCACTCCACATCAGCCCAATGGGACCGACCAAGATGTCTTGAAAATATTTGAAAAAATATGTTAGTAAACTCGTCTAGATCAATAATTTTAAATTTAAGAAGAGCTTTGATATCATATTTGACATCGGAGTTGATAAGATGGTTGTCTAGCATGTAAGTAATATCTTGAGAAATCTTTTCTTTTTGTGACTTTATAGATGCAAGTAATGCTCTTATGTCTTTGTACAATCAAATGGGAAGAAACCCTAAGCAACTTTGTTAAGTGGCCGACAATAAAATCTTGATTCTTCTCCTTTGAGCGTGTTCAACTCCATTTTTTTTAATAGGGAGAAAACCTTTGGACTTCGTTTTCTTCAATAGCCTACACATTTCCTTAGTTTGTTTGTCTACCTTGCTTAGCCACCATTCTTTAAAATAAAGTTGAAATTTGTTGATATATTCGAGGGGTGATGTGTGTGAACACACTTAGGATTGCCATGAAACTTTTTCCCTCTTTAGGAGGTCTTTTTCACCTAGCTTTTATATATGCCTATAACTCTAATGGTTCAGTATCTTTGTACATTTTCACTTGATGGTGCATTGTATATTGTGTTCTCCTCCAAAATTTTTCTTTTTCCTTGTGTTGTTTGTGTGCTTTTGCAAACCTCAAACTCCAAAAATTGCTATTAGGGCAGGTCGTCTCTCCATCTAGGGCATCACTGACACCCCTCCAATCACAGTATTCGAATCACATGAGTATTGCTGAGCAATCTTGAGGTGATTAGGAGTTTAAAGATTAGAGTATTTTCTATGTTGCATCACACATATTTTTCACAAGGGTTTTGGGCAGAAGTAGTGTTGATTGCAACTCATATGATTAACCTTTCACTGCATACTACCAAAGGTCTAAAAGTGGCATAAGAGCTATGCTCATATACCCAAGACTATAAGTCAAAAATGCATTTTTCTTGGATATATTTATCATAGTAAAATTTTCACTTTGTTGGAGGTGCTATTTCTTGGAGATCTCGTTTTCAAGAATGTACAATTGTTTCCTCTATAGAAGTAGAGTATGTTGCATCAACTGAGTCACGTAATAAAGCATTGTGGCTTTCACATCTTGCTTGTGATATGGGTCTACCTTAGCATCTATCATGTTTTGTTAGTGATAGTCACATTGCCATTGATTTGGCCAAGAATCCAATCTATCATGCAGACCAAGCACATTGAGGTAAGGTATCACTTCATTAGAGAATGCTTAGACACTAAGTGCATCATTCTTTAGAAGGTTCATGCATGAGATAATGCTACAGATGATTTGACTAAAGCTTTACCACCGAATAGCTTTTGAAAATGTTTTCATTTGGGGTCTACTTGATTCATGTTCTTGCATAGTTACGTATACACTATGTAACATGCCCATCAGGTAGGATATATAGTTTATATACTTACACTCAACTATTCTTTATCAATCATTTTTTTTCTCGTATTCACTTTGGCCATATTGGCCTTTAGTGGGAGATTGTTATTGTTAGTGTCCATGCAAAAGGCAAAATGGCAACCAAAAAATTTTGTATATGTTTTTTAATAGAACACATTGGCATGGTCATCCACAAATTCAAAGTTTGACCACATTTGTAAAACCTAAGAACTCTAAGTTGGTGCTCTCTATATAATGTGTAGTTCTATGTATTCTACATGTTTGTGTGGAGAATCCTTTCTTTTTTCTAGAGATTGATTGCCTATTATAGGGGTATTTTTGTACATCTCTCGCAAAGGAGAATCCATAGTGGTGCATCTCCATCACCCCTCTTCAAAATCTTCTTTGGGGAGGTAGACATATAGAACATGCACAAGATTTGTGTGAGTGGAGGTAGCATGCAACCAAGAACAAATAAAAATGGCATTCTCAATTGTAGTATTTTTATTCTTGTTTTTGGTAACATAAAACACCAATTTGAGAGTGTACAACTTGTACTAGTTAAAAAGTCTTGGCATAGCATTTTTGCATAGGGCTAGTAATGAAAAAATTGTTAAAAGTGATAGTCAAGTGGGTAGAAAACATATTTACTCTTTTCCCATCCATGATTGTTTGAAGGCCCAAGACTTGTGAGATTGCCAAGGCCGATGCAAGATTGTTTGAAAAAATCACTTAGGGAATATCTTATACCTGTATTAGAAGTTGACACACATAATCTGTTAATTACCTCCAGGATAAGGGAAGAGAATGATTAACTACAGGAAAATATTTTTTTGCTTCTCTCTAAAGAAGTGATATAAATGATACTCGATCTAATCAGGTTTCACAAGTTAATGTCCAGGCCAATAGAAACTCTAAGGAGATGTTCTTTCTAGGAGAAAAGTAAGTGATGGAAGTTTTCCAATGTTTTCTTAATAAGAAGTAATACTTTTGAGAAGTAAGACCAAATGGCTTTAAACAAGATAAGACAAAGGAGGATTGATTCTTTGGTGGAGTTGGAGATCCACCGTACATAGGTAGACATGGAAGACCGTTGTTGTTTATCCAGGTTACTTGCTATTTAGTACTAATTTTGCATATTTCCCTCTCAAAATTGGTAGCCCAAAATCTTTTACTTATAATTTTCCACCAATCTTGCATGTTTTCCATAGATTGAATTTGCACAAGGGGAGCAAATATATGAAGAGATAAAATATTGTAAGTCCCTTTGCAAAAATTATGTGAAGGTATTGTAAGCTAAGACAATAGCTTTGTTCATGTTACAAAGTTCTATGATATTATCTTTGAACAACTTATGCCTGGTTTTAAAATGGGTTGTGATCAAAAGGGGTGTCAAAAAACTGAACCATATACATGTATCTCTTTAACAATCCACTTGTAATAGAGAAATTATTGGAATATAATCCATTTCGAAGCCTTCCAAGCACAATTGGGAAAGTAGACCCATGAACCTCATCTTTTTGATAACTAAACAAGATAGTGTCAAATTAAAAAAGTTTCCATGTAGAATAGTCTTGAGGATGGGCAAAAGAAACACATTTTTTCAAGAGAATAAATGCGTGGTCATTGGAGGAAATGCACATAAAGAAACATTTAGCAACACATTTGAGGGAAATTAATTCAATGTTGAAAAGATCCAACCCTCCTTCAATTTTGGGTAGAAGAGAGCAGCCATATTGAGCCTTAGAGAGTCTTTTTTCCTCTAACCAGTTTAAAAAGAACTTGAGGAGAGTAACAAGATCCTTGAGTTGGGATTTGCTCAAAACGAAGTCAAAGAGATAATAAAATGGATACACATAATGATTGTGAAGGAAAATCCTAAAATCAATTTTACCATCAAGACAAGTCCAATATTTGACTCTATTGTTACGTTTTTGCATAATCCGAATTCATCTTCTTTTGCAAGAGACCTTGAAATGCATTGGAAGGCCAAGAACATGGAAGATTTCACATCCTAGATCTCCTTGCATCCTTTGCACATATGGAATTTTGGGACCTCACTATTGATAGACTTAAGCATGGAATTGGAGTGATATATTTTAGAACCAATAGCAACACAAAAGGCTTTGGGATGTTGGAGTTCAAGGTCTACAAAAGCAAAATAATAGCACAAGGAGTATAACTTGGAGCACAAGACAATACAGAATGCATTAACAAGTGAATGTACAATGATAAATGACATATTAGGGTTATAGGGATATAAACAGGCCAGAGGAAAACCTCCTAAAGAGGGCAAAAAGTGCCACAGTTGTCCTAAGTGTTCACACCATTACCAAAATATATCAACAAACACCCCCTAGGAGTGATGTGTTGAACAAGGAGCTAACACTCATGTATAAGGAAGTGCCAAGCTATGTGGAAAGAGATCAATCCACAAAAGGAAGTAAGCCCGAAGCTTTGTGAGAAGCTTCAAGCTTCTTCCTAGGTAGAATTGTTGTAGTGAAAAGGTATGAAACATTATCTTGTTGGACACGTATGCCAAATTGATCTCTCACTTCCTCACAACTACCAATGCACTATGATATCAGTGAAGATGGTGGTGGTAGAAGAGTGACCAACACCCAAATCAGCAAAAAGACATCTGAGCCACACACACTCAAAAATCATTGTGAAAGCTACCCTACAATTAGCCTCACAACTAGAAGTGGCCACAATAGGCTTCTTCTTGCTGAACCAAGATATGCATGAACTACCAAGCATGAAGCAAAAACCAGTGCTAGATAGATGTGTGTCATAGTAGCCAGCCAAGTTTGATTCAAAAAAAGCATGTAAATTTGATGGTAATGATCCCTGCTTGGGATAAAGCAATCCAAGTAGTCGAGTACCACTCAAGTCGAAGACGATGTGCTTAATTGCCTAGCAATGCTTGACATCTAAACCTACTCATCTAAGAGACAACAAATTGAATATGAGGTTGCATTATGTACAAGTAGATCAATCATCCAATAACTTGCTGATTAAGAACAACATCAAATGCATATCCAAGATCATGAAGAATCAATCGTAAACCTGTTTTCATGGGAGTCACAATAGTTTTGCAATCTTGAAGGCCAAAACATTGCAATAATGTGTCAAAATATTTTGTTTGACACAAAGTTATTCCTCCATCAACTTGTATAAATTGAATGCCCAAATAAATAATGATTCAAATGCCCCAAATTTGGAATCTCAAAAGAGGCATGAAAAACACCCTTAAATTCAGCAATACGTTCTCATTAGGACCAGTGAGGAGCATGTCACCAACATATACTACAATGATCAAAAGTACATATGCACACTCAACATATAAGGTGCTCTCAATTGGATTGGCTTAAAACCATGTGCAATCAAGTAGGCATGTATCTTTTCATATCAAGCATGTGCAGCTTGCTTCAAACCATAGAATGCCTTTTTCAACTTGCACACTTTATTTTCACGTCCTTTTTGCACAAACCATAGTTTTGTATTACATACACTTATTCATGTAAGTAACCATTCAAAAATGTAGTTTTGATGTACAACTTATGTACATTCCAACCATCATAGCTACAAGAGCAGCCAAAAGCTACGAATAGTGGTCATTCGGCATGTGGGAACAAAGGTCTCATCAAAATTAGTGCCTCTTTCTTGAGCATAATCTTTGGCAACAACCCTAGTTTTATACTTTCAACTCTTCCATCAGGCTTACATTTTTGTTTGTATTCCCATTTAGTGCCAGTGGCCTTTTTACTTGGAGTCAAACACATATATGTGAAGAGATGGATTGTAGGTGGTGAAGATGAAGTAGCGTTGCTGAAACTTTGCACTACACCAGACAAATTGACTCGAGGGATGTGTAGTGGGCCTTTTTAGTGTGCAACTTGATGCATTAGATACCCTATGTACTTTGGAAGGTCACTCTCAAACAGATGAATCAACACAGATAGGTTTGACCAATGATCAACTTGAAGAAACTTTCTATTTTGGTCATATATGCTCTAGTATTTCACTCAATGCTCCTTCTTTGGTTGAAATTGACCAAAGAGCTTTTAGAGGAAGCTAGTTAAGAAGCAAAGCAACCTATTAGGAGTTATTTCAACTAAAATGATTGACCACACTAGGAGAAATCAATTTAGCAAATCACCTATGTAATCCTGACTTTTTTGGAAGCAAAAGATGCAGATACATAGGCGAATTCTAACGAATGTTTCTCACAGTTAAGAACTCTAAATGCAATGAAACTTTGGGATCTTATAGTAGACTTAAAAATCTAACATTAACAAGTTAAATCATTGGAAATGATGGACCATGTAGAGAGAAATCATCTCTGCAATCTGACCAAAAACTTTGATTTCTAACAGTAAACAGTACACTCACATAGACTTGAAGTTATGACATCAAACATGCATGAAATCAAATGTATGTTACATGGGAAGTATAGTAGACTTACTGATACATGTATGAGCTATAAGATCAAGCTCAAATCTGGCATGAAGCCTTGCATTAGTGTCTCTTCCTCTGGACTAATTGAGTCACACTTCTATAGATTGTGTTGGAGCCATAATTTGAATTTGAATCCATGCTGACCTACAACTCTTTTCCTAAATTTTAGTGATAGATTCTCTTATGAGTTCATGTAGTTATTTACCTAATCATCAAGTGGTTACAACCACTTTTGATTCTTCTTTTACATCAAGTAAATATTCAAGAACTTACAAGAGTGAGTTCACAAGAGAAATCTTCATTACTTTTCTTCATGACTCCACAATTTCTGTGATACTCAAGCCATCATAGTCTTGTCAAGGATTTGCTTCAACAACTCCCCCTCAAGCATAACATTCTTGAGTTCTTCAATCTTCCAATATTACCTGCAAACCAATCATAGATTTGAATATGTTGAGTTTAGTACCATCCAAATCCATTGTCAACATGTCTGCACATTGTTGATGAGTGGATACATATGATAGCTGAATTTCTTTGCTCAAAATATTCTCCATTGCATAGTGATATTGTAATTAAATATGCTTAGTCCTAGCATGGAAAATTGGATTGGCAGCCAAGTGAATGGAACTCATGTTGTCACCAAAAATACTTGGAGTTCCAACCTCTAACCCAGGATCTATAAATAGTGTCTTCATCCACATTGCTTCTTGAGTAGCTATGGCAAGACCTCTGTATTCAGCTTTTAAAAAAGAGAGAGCAACTATAGTTTGCTTCTTAGATGACCATGAAACAAGGTTTGACCCTACAAAGTAATGTATCCTGAGGTACTCCTTCTGTCTTTCTTGGAGCTAGCCCAATCTACATCAGAGAACAACTTTAAACCTAAATCAAATACATAAGGGTAATATAACCCTTCATTTATGGTCCCTTTGAGATATCTTAGTATCCTCTTGGCAACATCCATATGAGGTTTCCTGGGTGTGTGCATAAACTGACTTAGCACACTCACAATATAACATATATCTACTCTTGTCAATGTGGCACAGTTCATACTACCCACAAGGCTTTGATAACTTGTGATGTCTTCTATGATTTCACCTTCATGTGAGTTTAATTTGTGATTAACTTCCATTGGAGTGTCTACAATCTTACAATCCTGCATCTTGAATTTTGTCAACATGTCTTCAATATACTTCCTTTGAGTAAGAGATAAACCATGATCTCTGTAAATTACTTCCAATCCTAGGAAGTATGTAAGTGGACCTAAATCACTTATGTTGAACTCTTCTTTCAACTGATCCTTGATCTTCTTCATTCCATCTGCATTATTTCTTGTAAGTATAATATCATCCACATACACACATAAATAGATGACTTCAGAATTAGTCTTGCTGATAAAGAGTGATGGATCTGCCTTGCTAGATTGAAATCCTTTTTCCTACAGAAATGAAGCAAGCCTGTGATTCCAAGCTCTTGGAGCTTGCTTGAGTCCATATAGAGCTTTATTAAGTTTACACACATAATCAGGATGTACTTGATTCTCAAAACCAAGTGGTTGTGCCATATATACTTCTTATGTTATCCAACCATTAAGAAATGCGTTTTTTACATCTAATTGGAGTATCTTCCAATTCTTGGAAGAAGAAATACTAAGTAGAACTCTGATTGTAGGAATCTTTGCCACAAGAGAGAAGGTTTCTTCATAATCAATTCCCTGAGTTTGTGCAAAGCCTTTTGCCACAAGCCTTGCCTTATACTTGTGAATTGAACCATCAAAATTCTTCTTTAATTTGTAAATCCATCTTGAATCTATTACTTTCATTGATGAAGTCTTGGGAACCAATTCCCAAGTGTTGTTTTCCTCAAGTGCTTCAATTTCCTCTTCCATTGCATGCTTCCATTCTGATTTCTCCTTGGCTTCCTCAAATGTTGAGGGTTCCTCTTGATTTATGTCCTATGCTATATAGATTGAATGCTTATTAACTAGAGAAGTATCAAACCCATGCCTCTCTAGTTTTCTTTTCTCCCCCATGGACCTTCTTAGACCATGATGTGATGATTCTACCTCTTGTCCAAGCTCCTACACTTTAGCTTTACCTTTAGACTTCCATACTTTGAGTCTTTCAATATGAGATACTTCATCATCTTCTGAGGTAGCATGCTCTTCAACTTTAGTAGGGTTTTCCTTGACAAGTTTTGGGAAATCTTCTTCAAGATCATAAGGTAAGTTGATCTTCCTGCATGGATCTTTATTCTCATCAAACACTACATCTCTACTCACCAAGAAACCTTTATTGGTTGGGTTGTATAATCTATAGCCTTTTTGGTTGTTGTCATATCCAATGAATACACACCTTTCTGCTTTTGGATCCATCTTCCCTCTAACCTTTGAGGGAACATGAGCATAAGCAATACATCCAAAAGTCTTGCAATGATCCAATCTTGTTCTTCCATTCCAAGCCTCATATGGTGTCATGCCATCAAGTGACTTTGAAGGCAACATGTTGGTTAAATAGGTGGCTCTGGATACAACCTCAGCCCATAAATAATTAGGTAAATATTTTTCATTTAACATAGACCTTGCAGCTTCAACAATTGTCCTATTTCTTCTCTCTGCCACTCCATTTTGCTCTCGAGTGATCCTTGTAGTAACTTCCCTCTTGATTCCCCTTTCTTAAAGGAAAGAATAAAATTCATGGGAGAAGTATTCTCCCCCTCCATCTGACCTTAGCCTCTTTAGTGTTTTACCTATGGTTCTTCACAAGAGCTAAATACGGTTTGAAGCATGAAGAAACTTCATCCTTGTGCTTCATAAAGTATAGGACAATCCATCTACTACAATCATCAATGAAAGAAACATAATACCTTGATCCAGATATTGAAACATCCTTGCTAGGTCCCCATACATCTATGTGAACCAATTCCAAGAGGTCTCCATGCATATATCCTTTCTTCATGAATGGTAACATGTGAGACTTTCCAAATTGACATGTAGGAGACTTATAAATCATGTGTTGCTTTGAAAAATTAGGGAGTCAAATTACACTTTGGTCCCTACATATTTGCTTTAATGATCTTTCACCAATATGTGCTAACCTCTTGTGCCATACTTCCAATTCTATGAGGGTCTGATTACCATAATTAAAGAAAGCAATGTTCCTTATGTCTTGTAATTCAAATGTGAATAGTCTAACTGCCTTTTGACCCTTTGCAATCCTCCTGAATCCTTGACTTGGATCTTCAACAAATGCACCTCTCTTTGTGAATCTGACTTGCAAACCCTTTTCCATCTGCCCTACACTTATAGTGATGGTAGGAACATAGAGTACCTTGCTAAGAGATTGAGGTTTCCATCTGGTGCCTTTACATTCCCTATCTTTTCCACAAGGTGCCTTGTATCATCACCTATTTGCACCTCATGCTTGTTCCTTGGATCTTCTAAATGTGATAGGTGGGCCACATTTCCTGCCACATGATTGGAATAACCTGAATCTATGTAGAAAACATGCTCATTAGATTTACCTTGAGGCATTGCCATATTCATGATTAGCAATGAGTCTTCTTGATTTGATTCCTCTGTGTAATTATTGAAGTCTCTTCTTCCTCTATTGCCTTCTTGATAGTTTGAATGGTTGTAAGTGTTGTGATATTCATTGAAGTTGTTGACCTTTCCTCTTGAGTAGCCATAACCTCCTCTATTGTAGCCGCTGCCTCTTTGATTCATGGAATTCCTAAAGCAATTTTTAATTGTGTGATTGTTTAGTCCACAAATAGAGCAAGAATTAGATTCTTGGGGTCTTCCCCTGCCTTGTCTTTGTCTTGTGCCTCTACCTCTACCATGTCTTCCTCTACCTGCATAGTTTGATGTATACCTGCTACATCATCCACTTTCTTTCCTTTTCCTTTGTTGTCTTTAGCTTTATTTTTATCAATGTACAAAGCAAAAGATTGATTACCTTGCACTTGGACTAGTGAACTGAAAGTATATGTATATGTTTGGCACAAAAGGACAAAATTTCATGGATAATAATTGTGATAGTGCATTCAAAGGTTGAAACGAGCTCATATGAAAAGTTTGATGCCACAAGGCAAAGATGTTTTAAATCCAATGACCTTGACTATGCTCATCAATTTTCATGTGATTTTGAGACTGTGATTGATGGGGTGTTGACAATGCCCTAGATGACGTGACGACCTTCTCTGATACCAATTGTTGAAGCTCAAGGTCTGCAAAATCACAGAGATAGCACAAGGAAGAAGAAGAATCTAGGAGCATAATACATAGAATGTATTACCAAGTGAATGTACAAAGATAAGCGACCCGTTAGGTTTATATGCATATATATACAAGGGGGGGGGAACCTTTTAAAGAAGGAAATATATCAACACACATCACTAGCAAATTATATCAACATGAGGCATTCTAAAGCCATCAATAGTTTGAAGTCATTGTTCACAACAAAATTAGTATCATGTGCATAATTTTGCATAAATTTTCTTGTCACGACAATAAATTTTGTTACTAGATAATTTTCCATCATGATGAGAATCCATGATATGCCATCCGAGTGCATCGACACAAATAGCAAACAATAGAGTAGCAAGGTAGTAGCCTTGCTAAATAGACATTTGGAATGGGAAGTATTGGGAAAGTAGGCCATTGATATCAACGCGGCTAAAGATTTTGGAAAGCAGACAATGAACACAGTTAATCATTTTTTTTCTTAGCCCCAAAATCATGAAAATATTGTAAAATGAAGTCCCATTCAATTCTTTCACAAGCCTTTTCAAAATCCACTCTCAAAAAATTATTATTGATCTTCTTCAACAACTTTCATGCTTTCACACAAAGGCAATGGTGTCATGGATGAACTTCCCTTAATAAAACCTTTCTATTACAATAGGATGTATTTATCTAGGATAGTTCCAGGTCTACTTGTAAGACCATTTTCAAAATTTTTACACAAAGCTCTAAGGTAGGCAATAGGTCTCTAGTTGTCCAAAGAGGCCTTTGGGCATTTTTTATGGATGAGTTTGCTAACACTTTGATTGATAAATGAAGGTAACCTCTTATGCTTGATGCCATTTGTATAGGATTATAGAATAATGGGAGTGAGGGAACAATACAATACATGAAAGAACTTAGCCATAATCCCATTAATACTATGGGTCTTGTTTTCTTTAACTTTCTAATAGTAGTCTTTATTTGAAGGAGATCGAGAGGTTTCTCTAACATGTTGCTAGTGAGAGGGTCAATCATTTCCTTTTACTATAGAAAGTTTCTCTCTTGTAGTAACCATGCAAAGGTAAACTGAAGGGGGACCTGAAAGTATGAAGGAAAAAAATCTTTGGCACACAAACTTTTTTCAACATTTGATGCACCCACTTTATTATTGAATTTTAGATTAAGAATCTAATCTTTAGCTTTCTTTTTCTTTAAAGGTTGAAACATAAATTGGGTGGGCTTATCTAAGATCTCTTCCCAATACATGCTAGGGGATAAAGGAGTGTTCTTAGCCTCAATGTATTCTAGGGTCTAGATTTTATGTTTCATATGTATAAGTTCAAAAAACTGACCCCCTTGAATGGTGTGATTCCATTTTTTCATTAAAGATATCAAGCTTTTGTCTTTTGTAATTGTCTATCTCACACTTAGAATGATGTAAAAAGTCAACTATAAAATTGCATCTTTTCAACCATTTATGCTTAGCATTGATAGTATTTCTAATGAAATTCTTGATCTGATTCTCAATGGATTCAAGGACAAAGAGATAGGAGTCAATATGAGACCATCCAAATTTGTGTGTTGTCCTTAGGGGTATAATGCAACCTATAAGAGGAGGCATAGTAAATTATGATCTTTCAATGTAGGGGGACCAGTCACTAGGAATATGATTCAAGACTAAGGCTTTGTCTAAGTGAGCAACCCTAAAATTATCATTCATTTTCTTATTGGTCCACATGAATCTACAGTGAAAGTGGGTGGAAACCAACTGGTCCCACATCGTCTTTCTGAAACTGAAACCCTTGCCATTTAATCTATATCTAGGGATTGTGACCATATTAAGATCATCAATGATATCACATCTCCAAGAGATAATAGAGAGACTTTTCCAAGGTTTACTTCTAATAATGGGACTATTTGATGCATAAACACAAACCATGTAGAAACTATTGATATATTTTAGTGTTGATGTGTGTGAACAAACTTAGGGCTTCCAAGAAACTTTCCCCTCATTCAAAGTTTTTTACCTTGACATGTGTATATGCATATTAACATAACAGGTCACTTATCCTTGTACATTCACTTGGTAATACATTCTATATTATGTTATTCTCCAAGCTTCTTCTTCTTCTTCTTCCTTGTGTTTTTCATGTGCTTTTGTAAACCTCGAACTCCAAAAATTGGTAGGGAGTCATGGACACCCCTCCGAACATAGTCTTAGAATCTCACAAAATTGGTGAGCATGCTTGGGGCAATTAGCAATCCAAAACAACTTTGCTATGTGGCATCAAACTTTTGATCTGAGCTTTTTTCAGCCTCCATACACATTATTGTAATGATTATGCAGGTAAATTTTTCCTTTTATGCCAAACATATACACATGTTTTGGTTCATTATTACAAGTGACTCAAAGTTTGCTACATGTCTGATAGATCTTGATAAGGTATTTATATTCAACTTTGTGAGATACAATCAATTTCTCACATCAGGGTATTTAGTCACTTACCATGCTTAAAGGCAATGTTGTATTTTATATGTTGGCTAATGAGGATAAGTTGGATGGTACTAATTACCCATTGTGTGCATATATGATGCATCATGTATTGCTAGCAAAAGGCTTGTGGAATACTATGTAAGGTGTTGAAAAATGTCCTACTACACCTCAAAATATCGTGATTGAAGGTGATACAGATGGATTTGAAGATGATGATATTCAATTTCTTGGTTGTGTTGTAGTTCCTATTGCACTTACTACAAAGAAAACTTCTTGGGATGGCACAAATGCATAGGTACATGCATTGATAGCTTCGTTGCTCAAATGTGTCATTATCCCTCACATTTACTCATGCAAGAGAGCAAAATTTCCTTGGGACATTCTTACAATAATATACTAGGAAAGAAATTAGGCTCATGTTGCTTATGTCCAAAAACATTTGGAGAGTGAGAATATAAATAAAGGAGATTCAATGGATAGTTTTTTGAGAAAATGTCAAAGCTTTTAAAGAGAAATTGACTTTTGCTAATGAAATCTTGCTAGATAGATCACTTATCCAAAATATTCTTAAGATTCTTCTAGATTTGTATCAGAGTTTTAGTTCTACTCTTCGATTGATGATGAATGGTAATCCAAATGCCTTGACATTTGAGGATTTATTCTTTGTTTCACTCCAGATCAATCTAGGCAAAATATATCAATTATGCATGTTGCAGATCAAGCACTCTTAGCTAATCCAAAGGGAAAAGGTGAACTGAGATCATCTACTAGTAAGTAGAAATATGCTAATATGCACAATAGAATAAAAAAGACAAAGATGACAAGAAAACAAAAAATGAGAAACAAATTTGCAAGTATTGTAAGGCATATTATCATGTCATAAAGATCTCTCCTAAGTTGGTTGCAAAAGAGGCAAAGAAGAAAGAGGGTGGAATGATTGTTGTAGAGGGATCTACACCTAAAAAAAGAATGGGCATTTAATATTGTTTGTAGATATGACCCATCTTTTCATGAGAAGATGTTTGTGATAGACTCAGATGTTTAGTACTTTGATAGTGATGCAACCAAACATATTACCTCTCAACATAGTTTCTTCACTTCACTTTAACCTGTCCCCATAGGGAATACTATGGCGTTGTGGAGGTGATCGCAATCCGGGTGGATCGGGTCCGGTCGTGGCACACACAGGGTGTATGAAGCTAATGAATGTTGGAAGGTTTAAGGACATGAAAGTGAAATTAATATTGAGTATGGAGAAGAGAGAGATGTTGAAATGATTATGGGAATGGGAAAGTAGGAGTGCAAGTTAGATTTATGAACATGAATGATAAGAATGAAAGAGAACCATACACACGAATCAAATTTGGAAGGAAGAATGGTCCATTGAAGGAGCTTCTTATACACTTCCTAATTCTAATTCATATGCATAGTCTTCTTTGGATGATATGTATGCATGACGTGAATAGATGGAATCCTTACACATAAACCAGTTTCGAAAGGAAGAATGGTCCAATATTGGAGCTTCTTATACACTTTCAAAAACTAATCAATATGTATGGGTATGTATGGATTATATGCATGTAAGTGAATTATGACGATAGAGTTTACTCACAAGCTCAAAGAAACATCCTCACTGGTTCAACGCAATACTGCGGAGCCTTCTCACACATAGAAGAAATAGAAGACATGTAAAAATACTTAAGAGACTGAGAGAGAAGACAAGAGACAAGTGACAAGTGACATAAATTAAAAGGATTTGAATTAAGATACATGTATAAGATCGTCGTGGTACGTCAAGCTAGGCAGTCTACTGATCAAAGGTGGTTCCGACCCTCAAACCATGACAGTTCAACCGAATGTCACACGTAAGAAGGTGAGTTCTACTCCAGTGACCCTATGTATGTCTAGGCTCGTAACATCTAACTAAAGAAGTCTAAGACTCATTAAAATTAGCTCTAACTCACTCACACGCTCCACCGAGGGTGAGTCAAGATAGAGATGCTGGTTTCAAGAGCCTATCCTAGATTGGAGTTCTAACTTAAATATGAAACTAGGTACTATACTCATACTAGCTCACCTTGGATCCTCACTCGCTCAACCGAGGGTGATCGTCTCAAGGAAACCGTAAGCTAGCATGAGCCCTATGGATGCCTAACAATGATGCTCTAGGAGTTTGGAGGGGGGTTTATATAGTTTTTTGAATGAATTTGGGCCCTTGGATCTAGAGAAATCAACTCTCAACTCTAGGATCACTACTTTCGATTACAACCATTTGATTAATCAAATCAATGGCTTGGAATTGTTCTTTCTATCAAATCTAGTGTAAATGAGTGAAATTTAGGTGCCCTCATTCTCCACCATTGGATCTGGGGATGATCTGGACCGTCGGATCAGTGTTGACATCATTTTGGATAAGATAAGCCACTATTTTTGGAGAAAAGCTGCATTATTGATCTTTGATTGTCAAAAAAATCTTCTTTTATGGAAAAACTCGTGGATCCTCCTTGCTTTAAGCATAAATGCATCTCCACCCTTGAATATGAGCTCATCCTGATCGTACAACATGGCTCAATCAGCTTTCACCATGTGGTGGCCCTTCAACCCTTCAATTTGCTTAAACTAGAAAACTGCGGTGATCCTGAAAACTGGACTTTGTACTCTTTGACCCTCCAAAATAGGCTTTGATGAAGATGAAACTTTGTAGGACTATGTTTCCAAAGATCTCCTTCAGGAATATGCAGAAAAAACTCCCATCTGAATCTCCCTTGTACAAGTTTGACTACATTTGGAAGCTTGCAAGGTGGCATTAAGGTGACTAGGAAGCTCTGATAGCCTTGAAAATTTGTACAAATATGTAGCCACATATGATCTTTATACATGCCAAACCATATGGCTAACATAAATTTCTATACAAGAATTTGTAGGGTCAAACTAGAAAAATTACATTTTTACAAAATGAACATAGCATATCAATGTGCTACAAAATCCATTTTCTGCTAAAATTTGGGCTATAGACTGCCTTTAACAATCTTTACAAGTATATGAATTTTCATCTAATTTGGTGACAATGAAAATTTTGCCCTAATTTCCCAACTTTGACCAGCTTTGACCGCTACCATGGACTTTCTTGATTTCTTTGAAACTTTGTATGTGAGCTTCCTTTGACATCCTTGATGCATCTTGGACTTCTCGGGGAATTCCGGATACCTTCACCAGATATGTTTTTTGTAGGCCTTCACAAGTGAGAGAGGAGAGAAAATCTCGACGACATTCGCCCCCACTAAACCTGCGATTCCTCTGGAAGCGCCACTCTAGCATCTATGAAAAACAAAATGTTCCAGGCATCAAATTCTTTTATAGGCAACATAAGAAACATGGAAGGAAAATTGATTATATGCATGAATAAGTAAGTAACGTGACATGAAGCAAAATTTGCATGAAAGAAAGAATTGAAACAGGCAACATGAATATGCATGAACAAATACGCAACATGTATGCAAATGGACAAGCAACATTGGCAACAAGAAAGAAAAAAAACAAGCATCAATATGAAGTGGAAGTGGATGTATTGAGTCGTTTTAAACATCAGTTCCTCTCATCTTGAAGAAAATTTTGTACCTATTTCATAAATCAATCTACCTTAAATATGATTATAAACAAAGATTTAGGATTTTCAAGAGACATCTTTCATCTTTAGCTTATTTTAGATCAACTCATTTCCTACATAAATATGAATATGCTCTTTCTCTAATAACATGCAAGGAAATCTAACTAAACTCCACTAATGCATAAATCTGCCTACATAGCCCGTGATTTATTCTACTATGCCTCTTTATCCTCCTTTGGCTTGCTCTTTTTTTTTTTTTTTTTTTTTGATGATGATGATGATGATTCAGCAACTTTATGGTTACGATCACTTTTTTGGGGTGGAAGAAAGTGTAAACTTCTTGGTAACATGTAGCAACTTTTTTTTTTTTTTTTTTATGACGAGAAAAAATTAAACCCGGATACAAGGTACAACCATTTTTGATGACGGAGAACAGTCGTTTAAACTCTGATACAAGTGCTGTGAGATGGACTAAGGATGTAGAAACATGCAGTAGCAGGAGCTAGGGTTTCAACAATTATGCTTTCGATACAGGATACATATGCATGTTTATATATGAAAGTCTTGTCACAAAAATAAACCTCCAAAACTACATGCCCTATCTTTCCACAATCCTAGATTATAAACAATTTCTTGGTAGATAAGTTACTACTTAAGATAAAATTTTACACAAGTAGAGAAATCATCATTTGCCTTTTTTTTTACTCAAGTGATATGGATATGCAATGCGATGCAAGACTGAAAAAAACATGCATGAAACAGGCATGGAAAAAAAAAAAATAGAATGAACTTGAAAAAAAACAAAGCAACATGAACTTGAAAATTAATGATGTTTTTTTTTTCCTTTTTTTATTTTTATAACATGGATACTCCTGTTTATGAATCGGCCTCATTGTTGTCATCTTCTTCAATGTCCTCATCCAAAATGTACTCGTCATTATCACGCTTCTTGAATAACTTTATCCTTTTACCTGCAATCAAAGTTTTTAGTGCAACACCATTTAATTCACAAAGAGCATACGTACCATTGTTGTTGACTTTTGATACTATGTATGGTCCAAACCACCGTTGAGTGAGCTTTTTGCATGCATCATATTGAGAGTCGAATGTACTATCATAAATGAGCACCCAATCTCCTACTTCGATTGGCTTAGGATGCAATCGATGAGTTTTATCAAAATAATACTTGTTCTTCATTCTAGATTCTCTTAATTTTTCAACAGCATCATCAAGTCTTAATTTACCTTGTTCTAACTGTTTAATACGCAAACTCAAAAAATCATCAGTAGACATGTTTTCAGACCAAGGCAAATTTGACCATGCAGAAATATGAGACTGAATTGGAAACAATGGTTTTTGACAGTACATGAGTTCAGCAGGCATATATCCAGTAGTACGTGTGCATGTCATTCTATCTGCCCAAAGTGCAAAAGGTAAGAATTTAGGCCATTGTTTGATGTCACCATTACATGCTTTAGATATGGCTTTCACAATAGGTGGATGCCCTCTCTCTATTTTACCATTGGCCTCTGGGTTATATGCAGTAGTGAGAGACAAACGAATACCGTGACGCTCAAAGAACTCTTTAGCTTCTCTCGCATTTAACTCTCCACGATCGGCAACTACTTTCTCTATGTACCCAAAGCAACTTATGACATCTTCAAGCAAGAATTTGCAAACATTGTAAGTGGTCTTAGATCGTAGTGCACGTCCCTCTACATGATTAGTTAAGTCTTCTCTTGCAAGTACAATGTAACACATTTTGTCGATACCTTTAGGCATAGTTACAAGATCTACTACCCACTTGTAGTGAATACAAGGTGGATACGTAGGATGCAATGGATCTCTATGTTTGACTGATGAATGAAGTTGACAAGTAGAACATGTAGAAACATAGCTACTAATGTCAACATACATCCTAGGCCAATAATAGGTACTTCTAATTTTTTCATATGTTCCAAAAAATCCTTTATGACCTGCCCATAATGTCTCATGCATTTCCTTCATTACTTGCAATTGAAGACCTCGTTTTCCTAGGACTCGTTGTGGATTCTTAACCTTACCCTTAGCATGTCTCCAAAGATAACCATTACATAGGAAAAAGTTATAAGCTCGTTTCCTAATGTTACGGAATCTATTCGTAGTCGAGTTAGGTAATGGTTGTAGTGTACTCAGATACTTTCCTATGTCTCTCCATTCATTTTCGTACTCAGACTCATGAAATTGCTCATACTCATATATATGTGGAACATAGTCAATTAAGTTCACATTCTTTATTAGATCACTTTCAAGATCATCATCAAATCTAGCTCTCAATAACATATCAGCAACTGAGTTTGACTTACCTGAAATATGAACTAACTCAGGATTTATGAACTTAATATATGAGATCCATCTAAGCATGGCTATATCAGGAGATGAACAATTGGCTATCATTCCAATGAGAGGCAAACAATCAGTCTCAACTTTGACATTTGCACCAATGAAATATTCTTTGTCTATTTTCAAAGTTGTTACCATACCCCATAGTTCTCGTTTGATCTGTGGATATTTTCGTTGTGTTTCATGTAGAATTTTGGCAACAAACCTAATTGCATATCTATTCCCTTCACTATCGTCTTGACTTATGACCCAACCTATACCAATAGGACTAGTATCAACAGCCAATATAATAGGTTTGTTAGCAGAATAGTCTACACGCTTAAGGATGGGAGCTTCAAGCAATAATTTCTTCAATTTACGCATAACTTGAGTGTGTTTGTCAGTCCAAATAAATTTTCATTTCTTCCTCAACAAGTCATAAAGACAATCAGCAACATGAGCAAAGTGTGGGATCCAAATAACATAAAAGATGCAAGCACCAAGAAATCTACGTACCTCACTCACATTGTTACATGTTTCAGAAATCTTGCTAATGGCATCAACTTTTTGTGGGTATGGCTTTCGACCATAATGGCCACATAAATGTCCAACAATAAGCACCTCGTTGACACCAAAAACAGATTTCTCTATGGAAAATGTGAGACCTACCTCTTCAAATCGTTAAAATATTCTTTCACAATCAGAGATATGGTCAAGAACAAATTTACGACATCCAGATGAATCTACAGTAATGTCCTTTACATGTTCCTCACTCCCTTTAATTGGAATATCATCAATGAATGGCATAGTTATATGAGGGATAAAATCATGTAAGACCATATTCATAGCACTCATCATATGAGCCACAGAATTAGTCGCTCCTTGAGGTAAAGTACACATTCGCACTAAGCCTAAAGGAGTTTTCATTGTGGTTATGTCACGACTTTCAATTGCTAACTGGAATCGGTCATATCCAGAATATAAATCACCCATTGAATAGATAGAATGTCTTGAAAATGATTCAGCAAACTCATCTACAATGGGTCCTGTTCCTACATTCCTTATGGTGACTTTATTGACGGGTTGGAGATCTTGAATAAAACGTAGTTTCCCGTTCTTTTTAGGCACAATGAACCATCTGTTTGAGTAAGATGCAAAAGATGGCTCTAAAATTCTCATGTTTATCTTCTCCTTAAGTAGTTTCATTAGCTCAGGTAAGTGAGCCTTTGGAATAGGTATAGGACGAAGATTCCATGGAATATGTGGAATAGTAAAGATTATCATGGGTGCAACTAGCTTAGGATCTACACAACCAATCTCATGAGGATACATAGTAAAGGCTTTTCCATGGCTACGTATGACTCCCTAAAATTTATCTCTCTCTCCTGGCAAAAGAAAGTCATCATCTCTACCAATTTTCACCTGTTTGATGGTCTCATCCGTGAATATATGTCCCATGTTTTTCTTATCCCGAAGAGTTGGATCATTTTTCACATCAATAATTTTTTCATTACTTCCTTGAGGTAATGGTTGAGCTATGGGTTTGATTTTGTTTTCTACAGTTTTGTACTTTGTTTCAACTAAGGCATCATGTGTTTGGTTAAATTTTGAGCACTTGTCAACATTGAGAGCATACTCTTGGATTAGAGCATACTCATTAAGGGAAGAAAGAAGAATAATATGGGAATTAGAATTTTGTTGAAGACATAACTCTAACTCCTCAAGAGTAGAGAAACATTGAGATGTTTCAATCACATGCTCAATGTTCTCATCATGTTCCATGATTTTGTTGTTTTTATAATTTTTTTGGGTTTTTTGGATAAAAGACTTGGACAATTGACTCTTATGAAGAAAATCTAATCTAGAATGTGGAAAACAAAGTGACAAACTATTGAACAGGTTGGTTGGCTGCGAGATGTCAAACCAATATCCACTGTTGTCCCGCTTAACAATGGATTCTATCCAAAATTTTGATCATATGTAGCTCCAAACATGAATCGAGGTGCACAATCACTACAAGCATGCTCATGACCCTGAGTAACAATAGGTTTCTTTCTAATTGACAATCGATTCCTAGGATGATTCACTCCTACTGTCATGACTTGAAGTGATTGCATTCCATCCTTAGACTTGAATCTAGCATAGGTAGACCCATCATCCATGGCTTTAGTTTCCATACGACTCTCACAAATAAAGGGTTGACCTAAGAGAACTTCATAGGAGCAATTATCTTGAATAAAAAAGTGAAATTCTTCTGTGATTCCTCCTATGGATATGGGCACACTAGCACAAGCTCCATACAGGGTACCTACACCATTATTTGCAGTTCTCATATGCCATCCACAATCTTTATCTATGGGCCATCGAAACTTATCATAGACTTCTCTTGAAATCACATTGATTTCAGAGCCGGAATCTACTAATGCATTTACAGTGATACTGTTCTTATCATTTCCTATTTTAACATGCATCTCTGATGTACCTCTAGACCAAAATGTTCTTTTAAAGTGACTTTCAGGATTGTTTTCATGATTTTCATGGTCAGGTTGAATAGGTCCTAAGAAATTTTTATTAACATTTACTTCATCATCATCAAAGTCCTCTTCATCAGATTCATCAAAGTTTAAGGCTTCATTCATAGCTTGATCTTGATCTAGAGAATCTTGCATCTCAGTATCTAGATTAAGCGGAAACCTCTTCCTTTTAATTAGGCCGATAAAGTTATCTTTAAAAACAGGCTTTGCAATAGAGAAAACTTGTTCTAAAGACATAGTCACTTGACTCTTAAGCAAAATGTCATCTAAAATCTCCATAGGATCTATTTTTCTCTCAATTTCTGAAATCAAGATGGCTTTAGGTTTTCTCTTTGGTTTCTTTTGTTTTTGCTCAAGGTCTTGTTTTTGTTCATGTTCTCGTGTTTGGTCTTCAGTTTGTTTTGATTGTTCTTGTTTATCTAAAGGCTTTGGTTCTGTTTTTCTTTGCTTTGTCTTCTTCCCTTTTTGTTTCTCCTCTTGTTTTTGTTCATTGGGTTCTGATTGTTGTTTTTTATCTTTGGATTGTGATGTTTCTCCTTGCTCTATGATTGTTTCTATTCCCTCTGAGGTTTGTTTTCGAGTCACTCTTCTTTCACTAGGCTCAGCTTCATCTCTTTTTCATTTTTCTTCTACATTGGATATGTGAGAAATAAGAGATTGATCTTCTATCGGTGACTCCCAAGCCGTTATTCTCCTAATCTCATCCCGTGCTCTTACTAAAGCCTCTATGGAAAAATCACCTTCCTTTGTGGGTTTACTTGATTCTACTTGTTGTTCATCAAGAGCTTCTAGTTTCACTCCTCTAGTTCCTACGTCCATTATGGTTTTATTTTCATAATGTTTTTTCATTCCTCCCTTACCATAATTTCCTTGCAAAGGTAGCCTAGATCGATAGTCACAGATTTTCTTGTCTATGTCTATTACTAGTCGTTGCTCCTTAGCAGCCTTCAATAATTCACAATCTCTCAAAAAGTGCTCTAACGAATCACACCAAGGACACCTACGAGGGCCACGCACAAGACCATATTGATTTTGAGGATTTTGATTAACTTGTGGAGGGAAATTTTGAAATTGAGGATTTTGTTGATAAGGTATTGCTTGAACAGGATAATTAGGATTTTGAAAATGCAATTGATGTATTTGAGGAGCTTGGGGAGCAACATGTGGTACTTGAGGTGCAAGAGGAGCTTCCATATTATACGGTTGATGATTTTGAAAATTTTGATTTTGAGGATTTTGAAAAGCTATTTGAGAAGCTTGAGGATACAGGTTTTGATACATTTGAGGATTTTGCACATGAGGATGAGGATTTTGCATTGAAGGATTATGCATTGGAGGAACTTGATATGCTTGAGTAGGAGCTACTTGTGGATTTTGATTGGTAGCTATAACATGTTGATTAGGCTCTTGAAAAGTCATTGGGTTCATTTGATTTTGGAAAGTTTTGGTGTAATTAGATTGTAAAGCATCTATAGTCTTGGCCAAATTGGATTGTGTAGCAATAAGACTTTCCATTTGCTTAGTGAGAATATCCACTTGAGATTGTTCAACTACACTTTTATTTGGCTCTACTTTAAAACCTTGATTAGGCTCCATCATTTGAGAATATCCCCCCTCCAAACTCCTAGAGCATCATTGTTAGGCATCCATAGGGCTCATGATAGCTTACGGTTTCCTTGAGACGATCACCCTCGGTTGAGCGAGTGAGGATCCAAGGTGAGCTAGTATGAGTATAGTACCTAGTTTCATATTTAAGTTAGAACTCCAATCTAGGATAGGCTCTTGAAACTAGCATCTCTATCTTGACTCACCCTCGGTGGAGCGTGTGAGTGAGTTAGAGCTGATTTTAATGAGTCTTAGACTTCTTTAGTTAGACGTTACGAGCCTAGACATACATAGGGTCACTGGAGTGGAACTCACCTTCTTACGTGTGACATTCGGTTGAATTGTCATGGTTTGAGGGTCGGAACCACCTTTGATCAGTAGACTGCCTAGCTTGACGTACCACGACGATCTTGTACATGTATCTTAATTCAAATCCTTTTAATTCATGTCACTTGTCACTTGTCTCTTGTCTCCTCTCTCAGTCTCTTAAGTATTTTTACATGTCTTCTATTTCTTCTATGTGTGAGAAGCCTCCACAGTATTGCGTTGAACCAGTGAGGATGTTTCTTTGAGCTTGTGAGTAAACTCTATCATCATAATTCACTTGCATGCATATAATCCATACATACCCATACATATTGATTAGTTTCTGAAAGTGTATAAGAAGCTCCAATATTGGACCATTCTTCCTTTCGAAACTGGTTTATGTGTAAGGGTTCCATCTATTCTCGTCATGCATACATATCATCCAAAGAAGACTATGCATATGGATTGGAATTAGGAAGTGTTTAAGAAGCTCCTTCAATGGACCATTCTTCCTTCCAAATTTCATTCGTATGTATGGTTCTCTTTCATTCTTATCATTCATGTTCATAAATCTAACTTAGACTCCTACATTCCTATTCCCATAATCATTTCAACATCTCTCTCTTCTCCATACTCAACATTAATCTCACTTTCATGTCCTTAAAGCTTCCCACATTCATTAGCTTCATACACCCTGTGTGTGCCACGACCGGACCCGATCCACCCGGATTGCGATCACCTCCACATTTGAACCCGACGTGAATCGAACACGCAACCTTCAGATCGTCGTGGTACGTCAAGCTAGGCAGTCTACTGATCAAAGGTGGTTCCGACCCTCAAACCATGACAGTTCAACCGAATGTCACACGTAAGAAGGTGAGTTCCACTCCAGTGACCCTATGTATGTCTAGGCTCGTAACGTCTAACTAAAGAAGGCTAAGACTCATTAAAATCAGCTCTAACTCACTCACACGCTCCACCAAGGGTGAGTCAAGATAGAGATGTTGGTCTCAAGAGCCTATCCTAGATTGGAGTTCTAACTGAAATATGAAACTAGGTACTATACTCATACTAGCTCACCTTGGATCCTCACTCGCTCAACCGAGGGTGATCGTCTCAAGGAAACCGTAAGCTAGCATGAGCCCTATGGATGCCTAACAATGATGCTCTAGGAGTTTGGAGGGGGGTTTATATAGTTTTTTGAATGAATTTGGGCCCTTGGATCTAGAGAAATCAACTCTCAACTCTAGGATCACTACTTTCGATTACAACCATTTGATTAATCAATTCAATGGCTTGGAATTGTTCTTTCTATCAAATCTAGTGTAAAGGAGTGAAATTTAGGCGCCCTCATTCTCCACCATTGGATCTGGGGATGATCTGGACCGTCGGATCAGTGCTGACATCATTTTGGATAAGATAAGCCACTATTTTTGGAGAAAAGCTGCATTATTGATCTTTGATTGTCAAAAAAATCTTCTTTTATGGAAAAACTCGTGGATCCTCCTTGCTTTAAGCATAAGTGCATCTCCACCCTTGAATATGAGCTCATCTTGATCGTACAACATGGCTCAATCAGCTTTCGCCATGTGGTGGCCCTTCAACCCTTCAATTTGCTTAAACTAGAAAACTGCGGTGATCTTGAAAACTGGACTTTGTACTCTTTGACCCTCCAAATAGGCTTTGATGAAGATGAAACTTTGTAGGACTATGTTTCTAAAGATCTCCTTCAGGAATATGCAGAAAAAACTCCCATCTGAATCTCCCTTGTACAAGTTTGACTACATTTAGAAGCTTGCAAGGTGGCATTAAGGTGTCTAGGAAGCTCTGATAGCCTTGAAAATTTGTACAAATATGTAGCCACATATGATCTTTATACATGCCAAACCATATGGCTAACATAAATTTCTATACAAGAATTTGTAGGGTCAAACTAGAAAAAATACATTTTTACAAAATGAACATAGCATATCAATGTGCTACAAAATCCATTTTCTGCTGAAATTTGGGCTATAGACTGCCTTTGACAATCTTTACAAGTATATGGATTTTCATCTAATTTGGTGACAATCAAATTTTTGCCCTAATTTCCCAACTTTGACCAGCTTTGACCGCTACCATGGAATTTCTTGATTTCTTTGAAACTTTGTATGTGAGCTTCCTTTGACATCCTTGATGCATCCTGGACTTCTCGGGGAATTCCGGCTACCTTCACCAAATATGTTTTTTGTAGGCCTTCACAAGTGAGAGAGGAGAGAAAATCTCGACACATTCGCCCCCACTAAACCTGCGATTCCTCCGGAGGCGCCACTCTAGCATCTGTGAAAAACAAAATGTTCCAGGCATCAAATTCTTTTATAGGCAACATAAGAAACATGGAAGGAAAATTGATTATATACATGAATAAGTAGGTAACGTGACATGAAGCAAAATTTGCATGAAAGAAAGAATTGAAACAGACAACATGAATATGCATGAACAAATAGGCAACATATATGCAAATGAACAAGCAACATTGGCAACAAGAAAGAAAAAAAACAAGCATCAATATGAAGTGGAAGTGGATGTATTGAGTCGTTTTAAGCATCAGTTCCTCTCATCTTGAAGAAAATTTTGTACCTTTTCATAAAGCAATCTACCTTAAATATGATTATAAACAAAGATTTAGGATTTTCAAGAGACATCTTTCATCTTTAGCTTATTTTAGATCAAATCCTTTCCTACATAAATATGAAAATGCTCTTTCTCTAATAACATGCAAGGAAATCTAACTAAACTCCAGTAATGCATAAATCTGCTTATATAGCCCGTGATTTATTTTACTATGCCTCTTTATCCTCCTTTGGCTTGCTCTTTTTTTTTTTCGATGATGATGATGATGATTCGGCAACATTATGGTTACGATCACTTTTTTCGGGTGGAAGAAAGTGTAAACTTCTTGGTAACATGTAGCTTTTTTTTTTTTTTTTTGACGAGGAAAAATTAAGCCCCGATACAAGGTACAACCATTTTTGATGACGGAGAACAGTCGTTTAAACTCCGATACAAGTGCTGTGAGATGGACTAAGGATGTAGAAACATGCAATAGCAGGAGCTAGGATTTCAACAATTATGCTTTCGATACTGGATACATATGCATGTTTATATATGAAAGTCATGTCACCAAAATAAACCTCCAAATCTACATGCCCTATCTTTCCACAATCCTAGATTATAATCAATTTCTTAGTAGATAAGTTACTACTTAAGATACAATTTTACACAAGTAGAGAAATCATCATTTGCCTTTTTTTTTCTTTTTCTTTTTTTTGACTCAAGTAATGTTGATATGCAATGTAATGCAATGACTGAAAACAAACATGCATGAAACAAGAATGGGAAAAAAGTAGAAGGAACTTGAAAAAAAACAAAGCAACATGAGCTTGAAATGATATTTTTATATGTTTTTTATATATATATATATATATTTTCTTCCTTTTTTTTAATTTTATTTTTATTTTTATTTTTATAACATGGATACTCCTGTTTATGAATCGGCCTCATTGTTGTCATCTTCTTCAATGTCCTCATCCAAAATGTACTCATCATTATCACGTTTCTTGAATAGCTTTATCCTTTTACCTGCAATCATAGTTTTTAGTGCAACACCATTTAATTCACAAAGAGCATACGTACCATTGTTGTTGACTTTTGATACTATGTATGGCCCAAACCACCGTTGAGTGAGCTTTTTGCGTGCATCATATTGAGAGTCGAATGTACTATCATAAATGACCACCCAATCTCCTACTTCAATTGGCTTAGGACGCAATCGATGAGTTTTATCAAAATAATGCTTGTTCTTCATTCTTGATTCTCTTAATTTTTCAACAGCATCGTCAAGTCTTAATTTACCTTGTTCTAACTGTTTAACACGCAAACTCAAAAAATCATCAGTAGACATGTTTTCAGACCAAGGCAAATTTGACCATGCAGAAATATGAGACTGAATTGGAAGCAATGGTTTTTGACAGTACATGAGTTCAGTAGGCATATATCCAGTAGTACGTGTGCATGTCATTCTATCTGCCCAAAGTGCAAAAGGTAAGAATTTAGGCCATTGTTTGATGTCACCATTACATGCTTTAGATATGGCTTTCACAATAGGTGGATGCCCTCTCTCTATTTTACTATTGGACTCTGGGTTATATGCAGTAGTGAGAGACAAACGAATACCGTGACGCTCAAAGAACTCTTTAGCTTCTCTCGCATTTAACTCTCCACGATTGGCAACTACTTTCTCTATGTACCCAAAGCGACTTATGACATCTTCAAGCAAGAATTTGCAAACATTGTAAGTGGTCTTATATCGTAGTGCACGTCCCTCTACATGATTAGTTAAGTCTTCTCTTGGAAGTACAATGTAACGCATTTTGTCAATACCTTTAGGCATAGTTACAAGATCTACTACCCACTTATAGTGAATACAAGGTGGATAAGTAGGATGCAACGGATCTCTATGTTTGACTGATGAATGAAGTTGACAAGTAGAACATGTAGAAACATAGCTACTAATGTCAACATACATCCTAGGCCAATAATAGGTACTTCTAATTTTTTCATATGTTCCAAAAAATCCTTTATGACCTGCCCATAATGTCTCATGCATTTCCTTCATTACTTGCAATTGAAGACCTCGTTTTCCTAGGACTCGTTGTGGATTCTTAACCTTACCCTTAGCATGTCTCCAAAGATAACCATTAGATAGGAAAACGTTATAAGCTCGTTTCCTAATGTTACGGAATCTATTCGTAGTCCAGTTAGGTAATGGTTGTAGTGTACTCAGATACTTTCCTATGTCTCTCCATTCATTTTCATACTCAGACTCATGAAATTGCTCATACTCATATATATGTGGAACATAGTCAATTAAGTTCACATTCTTTATTAGATCACTTTCAAGATCATCATCAAATCTAGCTCTCGATAACATATCAGCAACTAAGTTTGACTTACCTGAAATATGAACTAACTCAGGATTTATGAACTTAATATATGAGATCCATCTAAGCATGGCTATATCAAGAGATGAACAATTGGCTATCACTCCAATGAGAGGCAAACAATCAGTCTCAACTTTGACATTTGCACCAATGAAATATTCTTTGTCTATTTTCAAAGCTGTTACCATACCCCATAGTTCTCATTTGATCTGTGGATATTTTCGTTGTGTTTCATGTAGAATTTTGGCACCAAACCTAATTGCATATCTATTCCCTTCACTATCGTCTTGACTTATGACCCAACCTATACCAATAGGACTAGTATCAACAGTCAATATAATAGGTTTGTTAGCAGAATAGTCTACACGCTTAAGGATGGGAGCTTCAAGCAATAATTTCTTCATGTTACGCATAGCTTGAGTGTGTTTGTCAGTCCAAATAAATTTTCATTTCTTCCTCAACAAGTCATAAAGACAATCAGCAACATGAGCAAAGTGTGGGATCCAAATAACATAAAAGATGCAAGCACCAAGAAATCTACGTACCTCACTCACATTGTTACATGTTTCAGAAATCTTGCTAATGGCATCAACTTTTTGTGGGTATGGATTTCGACCATAATGGCCACATAAATGTCCAACAATAAGCACCTCGTTGACACCAAAAACAGATTTCTCTATGAAAAATGTGAGACCTACCTCTTCAAATCGTTGAAATATTCTTTCACAATCAGAGATATGGTCAAGAACAAATTTACGACATCCAGATGAATCTACAGTAATGTCCTTTACACGTTCCTCACTCCCTTTAATTGGAATATCATCAATGAATGGCATAGTTATATGAGGGATAAAATCATGTAAGACCATATTCATAGCACTCATCATATGAGCCACAGAATTAGTCGCTCCTTGAGGTAAAGTACACATTCACACTAAGCCTAAAGGAGTTTTCATTGTGGTTATGTCACGACTTTCAATTGCTAACTGGAATCGGTCATATCCAGAATATAAATCACCCATTGAATAGATAGAATGTCCTGAAAATGATTCAGCAAACTCATCTACAATGGGTCCTGTTCCTACATTCCTTATGGTGACTTTATTGACGGGTTGGAGATCTTGAATAAAACGTAGTTTCCCATTCTTTTTAGGCACAGTGAACCATCTGTTTGAGTAAGGTGCAAAAGATGGCTCTAAAATTCTCATGTTTATCTTCTCCTTAAGTAGTTTCATTAGCTCAGGTAAGTGAGCCTTTGGAACAGGTATAGGACGAAGATTCCATGGAATATGTGGAATAGTAAAGATTATCATGGGTGCAACTAGCTTAGCATCTACACAACCAATCTCATGAGTATACATAGTAAAGGCTTTTCCATGGCTACGTATGACTCTCTCAAATTTATCTCTCTCTGCTGGCAAAAGAAAGTCATCATCTCTACCAATTTTCACCTGTTTGATTGTCTCATCCGTGAATGTATGTCCTATGTATTTCTTATCCCGAAGAATTGGATCATTTTTCACATCAATAATTTTTTCATTACTTCCTTGAGGTAATGGTTGAGCTATGGGTTTGATTTTTTTTGTCTGCAGTTTTGTACTTTGTTTCAACTAAGGCATCATGTGTTTGGTTAAATTTTGAGCACTTGTCAACATTGAGAGCATACTCTTGGATTAGAGCATACTCATCAAGGGAAGAAAGAAGAATAATATGGGAATTAGAATTTTGTTGAAGACATAACTCTAACTCCTCAAGAGTAGAGAAACAATGAGATGTCTCAATCACATGCTCAATGTTCTCATCATGTTCCATGATTTTGTTGTTTTTATAATTTTTTTGGGTTTTCTGGATAAAAGACTTGGACAATTGACTCTATGAAGAAAATATAATCTAGAATGTGGAAAACAAAGTGACAAACTATTGTACATGTTGGTTGGATGCGAGATGTCAAACCAATATCCACTGCTGTCCCGCTCAACAATGGATTCTATCCGAAATTTTGATCATATGTAGCTCCAAACATGAATCGAGGTGCACAATCACTACAAGCATGCTCATGACCCTGAGTAACAATAAGTTTCTTTCTAATTGACAATCGATTCCTAGGATGATTCACTCCTATTGTCATGACTTGAAGTGATTGCATTCCATCCTTAGAATTAAATCTAGCATAGGTAGACCCATCATCCATGGCTTTAGTTTCCATACGACTCTCAAAAATAAAGGGTTGACCTAAGAGAACTTCATAGGAGCAATTATCTTGAATAAAAAAGTGAAACTCTTCTGTGATTCCTCCTATGGATATGGGCTTACTAGCACAAGCTCCATACAGGGTACCTACACCATTATCTACAGTTCTCATACGCCATCCATAATCTTTATCTATGGGCCATCGAAACTTATCATAGACTTCTCTTAAAATCACATTGATTTCAGAGCCGGAATCTACTAATGCATTTACAGTGATAGTGTTCTTATCATTTCCTATTTTAACATGCATCTCTGATGTACCTCTAGACCAAAATGTTCTTTTAAAGTGACTTTCAGGATTGTTTTTCATGATTTTCATGGTCAAGTTGAATAGGTCCTAAGAAATTTTTATTAACATTTACTTCATCATCATCAAAGTCCTCTTCATCAGATTCATCAAAGTTTAAGGCTTCATTCATAGCTTGATCTTGATCTAGAGAATCTTGCATCTCAGTATCTAGATTAAGCGGAAACCTCTTCCTTTTAATTAGGCCGATAAAGTTATCTTTAAAAACAGGCTTTGCAATAGAGAAAACTTGTTCTAAAGACATAGTCACTTGACTCTTAAGCAAAATGTCATCTAAAATCTCCATAGGATCTATTTTTCTCTCAATTTCTGAAATCAAGATGGCTTTAGGTTTTCTCTTTGGTTTCTTTTGTTTTTGCTCAGGATCTTGTTTTTGTTCATGTTCTCGTGTTTGGTCTTCAGTTTGTTTTGATTGTTCTGGTTTATCTAAAGGCTTTGGTTCTGTTTTTCTTTGCTTTGTCTTCTTCCCTTTTTGTTTCTCCTCTTGTTTTTGTTCATTGGGTTCTGATTCTTGTTTTTTATCTTTAGATTGTGATGTTTCTCCTTGCTCTATGATTGTTTCTATTCCCTCTGAGGTTTGTTTTCGAGTCACTCTTCTTTCACTAGGCTCAACTTCATCTCTTTTTCGTTTTTCTTCTACATTGGATATGTGAGAAATAAGAGATTGATCTTCTATCGGTGACTCCCAAGCCGTTATTCTCCTAATCTCATCCCGTGCTCTTACTAAAGCCTCTATGGAAAAATCACCTTCCTTTGTGGGTTTACTTGATTCTACTTGTTGTTCATCAAGAGCTTCTAGTTTCACTCCTCTAGTTCCTACGTCCATTATGGTTATATTTTCATAATGTTTTTTCATTCCTCCCTTACCATAATTTCCTTGCAAAGGTAGCCTAGATCGATAGTCACAGATTTTCTTGTCTATGTCTAATACTAGTCGTTGCTCCTTAGCAGCCTTCAATAATTCACAATCTGTCAAAAAGTGCTCTAACGAATCACACCAAGGACACCTACGAGCGCCACGCACAAAATCATTTTGATTTTGAGGATTTTGATTAACTTGTGGTGGGAAATTTTGAAATTGAGGATTTTGTTGATGCTTTTTTTTTTTGACGAGGAAAAATTAAACCCCGATACAAGGTACAACCATCTTTTATGACGGAGAACAGTCGTTTAAACTCCGATACAAGTGCTGTGAGATGGACTAAGGATGTAGAAACATGCAGTAGCAGGAGCTAGGATTTCAACAATTATGCTTTCGATACACAATACATATGCATGTTTATATATGAAAGTCTTGTCACCAAAATAAACCTCCAAATCTACATGCCCTATCTTTCCACAATCCTAGATTATAAACAATTTCTTGGTAGATAAGTTACTACTTAAGATAAAATTTTACACAAGTAGAGAAATCATCATTTGCCTTTTTTTTTTTTTTGACTCAAGTAATGTGGATATGCAATGTAATGCAAAGACTGAAAACAAACATGCATGAAACAAGAATGGGAAAAAAGTAGAATGAACTTGAAAAAAAACAAAGCAACATGAGCTTGAAATGATATTTTTATATGTTTTTTTTTATATATATATATTTTCTTCCTTTTTTTATTTTTTTTTTAATTTTTATTTTTATAACATGGATACTCCTGTTTATGAATCGGCCTCATTGCTGTCATCTTCTTCAATGTCCTCATCCAAAATGTACTCATCATTATCACGTTTCTTGAATAGCTTCATCCTTTTACCTGCAATCAAAGTTTTTAGTGCAACACCATTTAATTCACAAAGAGCATACGTACCATTGTTGTTGACTTTTGATACTATGTATGGTCCAAACCACCATTGAGTGAGCTTTTTGCGTGCATCATATTGAGAGTCAAATGTACTATCATAAATGAGCACCCAATCTCCTACTTCAATTGGCTTAGGACGCAATCGATGAGTTTTATCAAAATAATGCTTGTTCTTCATTCTAGATTCTCTTAATTTTTCAACAACATCATCAAGTCTTAATTTACCTTGTTCTAACTGTTTAATACGCAAACTCAAAAAATCATCAGTAGACATGTTTTCAGACCAAGGCAAATTTGACCATGCAGAAATATGAGACTGAATTGGAAACAATGGTTTTTGACAGTACATGAGTTCAGCAGGCATATATCCAGTAGTACGTGTGCATGTCATTCTATCTGCCCAAAGTGCAAAAGGTAAGAATTTAGGCCATTGTTTGATGTCACCAATACATGCTTTAGATATGGCTTTCACAATAGGTGGATGCCCTCTCTCTATTTTACCATTGGCCTCTGGGTTATATGCAGTAGTGAGAGACAAACGAATACCGTGACGCTCAAAGAACCCTTTAGCTTCTCTCGCATTTAACTCTCCACGATTGGCAACTACTTTCTCTATGTACCCAAAGCGACTTATGACATCTTCAAGCAAGAATTTGCAAACATTGTAAGTGGTCTTAGATCGTAGTGCACATCCCTCTACATGATTAGTTAAGTCTTCTCTTGGAAGTACAATGTAACGCATTTTGTCAATACCTTTAGGCATAGTTACAAGATCTACTACCCACTTGTAGTGAATACAAGGTGGATAAGTAGGATGCAACGGATCTCTATGTTTGACTGATGAATGAAGTTGACAAGTAGAACATGTAGAAACATAGCTACTAATGTCAACATACATCCTAGGCCAATAATAGGTACTTCTAATTTTTTCATATGTTCCAAAAAATCCTTTATGACCTGCCCATAATGTCTCATGCATTTCCTTCATTACTTGCAATTGAAGACCTCGTTGTGGATTCTTAACCTTACCTTTAGCATGTCTCCAAAGATAACCATTAGCACGTTGGGTTCAAATGTGGAGGTGATCGCAATCCTGGTGGATCGGGTCCGGTCGTGGCACACACAGGGTGTATGAAGCTAATGAATGTTGGAAGCTTTAAGGACATGAAAGTGAAATTAATGTTGAGTAGGGAGAAGAGAGAGATGTTGAAATGATTATGGGAATAGGAATGTAGGAGTCCAAGTTAGATTTATGAACATGAATGATAAGAATGAAAGAGAACCATACATACGAATGAAATTTGGAAGGAAGAATGGTCCATTGAAGGAGCTTCTTAAACACTTCCTAATTCCAATCCATATGCATAGTCTTCTTTGGATGATATGTATGCATGACGAGAATAGATGGAACCCTTACACATAAACCAATTTCGAAAGGAAGAATGGTCCAATATTGGAGCTTCTTATACACTTTCAGAAACTAATCAATATGTATGGGTATGTATGGATTATATGCATGCAAGTGAATTATGATGATAGAGTTTACTCACAAGCTCAAAGAAACATCCTCACTGGTTCAACGCAATACTGCGGAGCCTTCTCACACATAGAAGAAATTGAAGACATGTAAAAATACTTAAGAGACTGAGAGAGGAGACAAGAGACAAGTGACAAGTGACATGAATTAAAAGGATTTGAATTAAGATACATGTATAAGATCGTCGTGGTACGTCAAGCTAGGCAGTCTACTGATCAAAGGTGGTTCCGACCCTCAAACCATGACAGTTCAACCGAATGTCACACGTAAGAAGGTGAGTTCCACTCCAGTGACCCTATGTATGTCTAGGCCCGTAACGTCTAACTAAAGAAGTCTAAAACTAATTAAAATCAGCTCTAACTCACTCACACGCTCCACCGAGGGTGAGTCAAGATAGAGATGCTGGTTTCAGGAGCCTATTCTAGATTGGAGTTCTAACTTAAATATGAAACTAGGTACTATACTCATACTAGCTCACCTTGGATCCTCACTCGCTCAACCGAGGGTGATCGTCTCAAGGAAACCGTAAGTTAGCATGAGCCGTATGGATGCCTAACAATGATGCTCTAGGAGTTTGGAGGGGGATTTATATAGTTTTTTGAATGAATTTGGGCCCTTAGATCTAGATAAATCAACTCTCAACTCTAAGATCACTACTTTTGATTACAACCATTTGATTAATCAAATCAATGGCTTGGAATTGTTCTTTCTATCAAATCTAGTGTAAAAGAGTGAAATTTAGGCGCCCTCATTCTCCACCATTGGATCTAGGGATGATCTGGACCGTCGGATCAGTGCTGACATCAATTCGGACAAGATAAGCCACTATTTTTGGAGAAACACTGCATTATTGATCTTTGATTGTAAAAAAAGTCTTCTTTTATGGAAAAACTCGTGGATCCTCCTTGCTTTAAGCATAAGTGCATCTCCACCCTTGAATATGAGCTCATCTTGATCGTACAACATAGCTCAATCAGCTTTCGCCATGTGGTGGCCCTTCAACCCTTGAATTTGCTTAAACTAGAAAACTGCGGTGATCCTGAAAACTGGACTTTGTACTCTTTGACCCTCAAAATAGGCTTTGATGAAGATGAAACTTTGTAGGACTATGTTTCCAAAGATCTCCTTCAGGAATATGCAGAAAAAACTCCCATCTGAATCTCCCTTGTACAAGTTTGACTACATTTGGAAGCTTGCAAGGTGGCATTAAGGTGACTAGGAAGCTCTGATAGCTTTGAAAATTTGTACAAATATGTAGCCACATATGATCTTTATACATGCCAAACCATATGGCTAACATAAATTTCTATACAAGAATTTGTAGGGTCAAACTAGAAAAATTACATTTTTACAAACTGAACATAGCATATCAATGTGCTACAAAATCCATTTTCTGCTGAAATTTGGGCTATAGACTGCCTTTGACAATCTTTACAAGTATATGAATTTTCATCTAATTTGGTGACAATGAAATTTTTGCCCTAATTTCCCAACTTTGACCAGCTTTGACCGCTACCATGGACTTTCTTGATTTCTTTGAAACTTTGTATGTGAGCTTCCTTTGACATCCTTGATGCATCCTGGAATTCTCGGGGAATTCCGGCTACCTTCACCAGATATGTTTTTTGTAGGCTTTCACAAGTGAGAGAGGAGAGAAAATCTCGACGACATTCGCCCCCACTAAACCTGCGATTCCTCCGGAAGCGCCACTCTAGCATCTATGAAAAACAAAATGTTCCAAGCATCAAATTCTTTTATAGGCAACATAAGAAACATGGAAGGAAAATTTATTATATGCATGAATAAGTAGGTAACGTGACATGAAGCAAAATTTGCATGAAAGAAAGAATTGAAACAGGCAACATGAATATGCATGAACAAATAGGCAACATGTATGCAAATGAACAAGCAACATTGGCAACAAGAAAGAAAAAAAACAAGCATCAATATGAAGTGGAAGTGGATGTATTGAGTCGTTTTAAGCATCAGTTCCTCTCATCTTGAAGAAAATTTTGTACCTTTTTCATAAATCAATCTACCTTAAATATGAAAATATCATTAATTTTTCAAGTTCATGTTGCTTTGTTTTTTTTCAAGTTCATTCTATTTTTTATTTTTTTTTCCTTGCTTGTTTCATGCATGTTTTTTTTCAGTCTTTGCATTGCATTGCATATCCACATCACTTGAGTCAAAAAGGGCAAATGATGATTTCTCTACTTGTGTAAAATTTTATCTTAAGTAGTAACTTATCTACCAAGAAATTGTTTATAATCTAGGATTGTGGAAAGATAGGGCATGTAGATTTGGAGGTTTATTTTGGTGACAAGACTTTCATATATAAACATGCATATGTATCGTGTATCGAAAGCATAATTGTTGAAATCCTAGCTCCTGCTACTGCATGTTTCTACATCCTTAGTCCATCTCACAACACTTGTATCGGAGTTTAAACGACTGTTCTCCGTGATCAAAAATGGTTGTACCTTGTATCGGGGTTTAATTTTTCCTCGTCAAAAAAAAAAAAAAAAAAAAAAAGCTACATGTTACCAAGAAGTTTACACTTTCTTCCACCCCAAAAAAGTGATTGTAACCATAAAGTTGCCGAATCATCATCATCATCGAAAAAAAAAAAGAGCAAGCCAAAGGCATAGTAGAATAAATCACGAGCTATATAGGCAGATTTATGCATTAGTGGAGTTTAGTTAGATTTCCTTGCATGTTATTAGAGAAAGAGCATATTCATATTTATGTAGGAAAGGAGTTGACCTAAAATAAGCTAAAGATGAAAGATGTCTCTTGAAAATCCTAAATCTTTGTTTATAATCATATTTAAGGTAGATTGCTTTATGAAAAAGGTACAAAATTTTCTTCAAGATGAGACGAACTGATGCTTAAAATGACTCAATACATCCACTTCCACTTCATATTGATGCTTGTTTTTTTTCTTTCTTGTTGCCAATGTTGCTTGTTCATTTGCATATATGTTGCCTATTTGTTCATGCATATTCATGTTGCCTGTTTCAATTATTTCTTTCATGCAAATTTTGCTTCATGTCACGTTACCTACTTATCCATGCATATAATAAATTTTCCTTCCATCTTTCTTATGTTGCCTATAAAAGAATTTGATGCCTGGAACATTTTGTTTTTCACAGATGCTAGAGTGGCGCTTCCGGAGGAATCGCAGGTTTAGTGGGGGCGAATGTCGTCGAGATTTGCTCTCCTCTCTCACTTGTGAAGGCCTACAAAAAACATATTTGGTGAAGGTAGCCGGAATTCCCCGAGAAGTCCAGGATGCATCAAGGATGTCAAAGGAAGGTCACATACAAAGTTTCAAAGAAATCAAGAAAGTCCATGGTAGCGGTCAAAGCTGGTCAAAGTTGGGAAATTAGGGCAAAAATCTCATTGACACCAAATTAGATGAAAATTCATATACTTGTAAAGATTGTCAAAGGCAGTCTATAGCCCAAATTTCAGCAGAAAATGGATTTTGTAGCACATTGATATGCTATGTTCATTTTGTAAAAATGTAATTTTTCTAGTTTGACCCTACAAATTCTTGTATAGAAAATTATGTTAGCCATATGGTTTGGCATGTATAAAGATCATATATGGCTACATATTTGTACAAATTTTCAAGGCTATCAGAGCTTCCTAGACACCTTAATGCCACCTTGCAAGCTTCCAAATGTAGTCAAACTTGTACAAGGGAGATTCAGATGGGAGTTTCTTCTGCAAGGTGGCATTAAGGTGACTATGAAGCTCTGATAGCCTTGAAAATTTGTACAAATATGTAGCCACATATGATCTTTATACATGCCAAACCATATGGCTAACATAAATTTCTATACAAGAATTTGTAGGGTTAAACTAGAAAAATTACATTTTTACAAAATGAACATAGCATATCAATGTGCTACAAAATCCATTTTCTGCTAAAATTTGGGCTATAGACTGCCTTTGACAATCTTTACAAGTATATGAATTTTCATCTAATTTGGTGACAATGAAATTTTTGCCCTAATTTCCCAACTTTGACCAGCTTTGACCGCTACCATGGACTTTCTTGATTTCTTTGAAACTTTGTATGTGAGCTTCCTTTGACATCCTTGATGCATCCTGGACTTCTCGGGGAATTCCGGCTACCTTCACCAGATATGTTTTTTGTAGGCCTTCACAAGTGAGAGAGGAGAGAAAATCTCGACGACAGCGTATGCTAATAACTCCTTTTATCTTGTAGTGGAAGTTGGAAAGATCATTATGACTATTGATGATGGTAGTTCTTTCATACTTTCAAATTCCTTATATGTTTCAAGGATCAAGAAAAAAATATAATCAATTTAAGCATTAACCAAGAATGGCTTATGTGCACTTCATGATTCTATGGCTATCTTAGATGCAAAGCTTTGGCATATATGCTTTGATCATTTGAATTTTGCTAGTTTTCTTTGCCTAAAAAAATACAAGATGGTGTCCTCTTTGACCAAATTTGAGAAAACTTCTAAATATATATGTAGAAGTTGTATTTTTTGGCAAAAGGCATCATTCATCCTTCCCAAAAGATGGTTCAGTTAGAACTACATATAAATTGCAGCTTCTTCATAGTAATGTCTATGGTCCTATGCAAACATCTTCATTTGGGAATCACCTATGCTTCATGACTTTCATTGATGACTTTTCTAGGAATGCATGGATGTATTCATTTAAATAAAAGTCCAAGGTGTTTATGTACTTTAAATAGTTCATGTTTATGGCTAAAAGTGTGTCATCATCTAAAACGGGCATCCTCCATTCTCATCGAGAGGAAGAATATATGTCTTCTGAGTGTAATGCATTTCTATTTGAGTGTGGTATAAAACATCATTTGTACATTGCCGTATACACTACAAAAAAATGGTTTTTCTCAAAGGAAGAATAGGTCTCTCATGAAAAAGGCGAGGTGTATGGTCAAAATCAAAGCTTTACCACATAGATTTTGGCTTGAGGTTGTTATGTGTGCAACATATGTGCTTAACATGTGTCTCTCCAAATCATTGCAATATACCACTCCATATGATGTTTGTCATAGTGGCAAACCATATGCAGCTCATCTATATGTTTTTGCTTGTCAAGCATATGCATAAATGCATGAACAACAATGCAAAAAATTGGATGATAAAGCAATGAAATGTATTTTTGTTGGATATAGTGCTGAAAGAAAAGGCTATCATCTATATCATTCATAGACTAAACACATTTTGGTTAGTCGTGATGTTGTTTCTATGGAAGATGCTATTCAGCCCTTACTTTCATGTACCAAGGACACATCCATCAACTCAAAAGATGTGTAGGGCACTTTTTTGCCATTTTTTATAGGTGCTCAATCAAGTGCTAGTCCAAAATGAGGCAATATCTCTGCCTTTACAGGTTTCAAATGATGATGTAGATAATTCCATTTACAATGTAGATCTACATGATACACTTGTTGATGAGAGAATATTGACATACAGGATGCAAAAGATATGACTAAATGGATGGTTCAAACTTTGAAATAGAAAATTAGATGCACATTGTCCTATCCTAGTCCTTCAGGCTCTCATAATGGTTCCTTTGAATTAGATTGTTATGCAATGGTTGTCTCTAGTCTTTGTGATAAGAATGAGCCTCTATCTTTTGATGAAGCACAAAATTCAAAAAAATAGATGGTTAATATGGAATCATAATATGATGCTTTTATGAAGAATGGTATTGTTTCTTTATGTGATTTGCCTCCGAGTAAAAAGTCCATCGTCACTAGATGAGTGTACAAGATGAAACATAAGTGTGATGTAACAATTAATAGGTATAAGGCTAGGCTTGTTGCCAAAGGCTATGTTCAATAGAAAAGCATTGATTTTGATGAGAATTTTTCTCCCATGTGTTGAATGACCATTGTTCATAGCATATGTGCGCTTGCAACTCATCATGGTTGGAATGTACATGAGATCAACATTGAAATTTCATTTTTGAATGGTGATTTACATGAAGAAGGGTATGTATTTGAGCCCTATGTTTTGTGTAGAAAAGGTATGAAAACAAAGTGTGCACGTTGAAAAAGGCATTATATGGTTTGAAGCAAGCACCATGTGCTTGGTTAGAGAAGATACATCCCTACTTTCTAACACATGGTTTTTGGAACATTCCAACTAACAATGCCTCATATGTTTAAGTGTGTCTGTGATGTACTTCTGATCATTGTTATATATGTTGATGATATTTTGCTCACTTGTCCTAATGAGAAGCATATTGCTGAATTTAAGGTTGATTTTTATGCCTCTATTGAAATGTCAAATTTTTGGCTTTTGCATAATTATTTTGGCATTCAATTTTTGCAAGTTCTTGGGGGAATATATTCATGTCAAACGAAATATATTAACACATGGAGCATTTTGGCTTTCAAGATTCCAAACCTATTGCCATTCCCATGGAAATAGGTTTATAGTTGAGTCTTCATGATGTTAGAAATGCATTTGACCTTGTTCTCTAGCAACAAGTTGTTAGATGCTTGACTTACTTAGTCATAAATGGGTCTGATATTTAGTCTTTTGTATCTTAGATGAGGAGGTTTGTGACTGTGCCTTGCCCAGGTTTCAAGCATTGGCAAGTGGTTAAGTGCATCTTTTGTTACTTGAGTGGTATCAGACTACTTGGATTGTTTTATCTCAAGGGGGATCATTACCACAAGATTTTACATGCTCTTTTTTACTCAGATTGGGCTGGTTGCTATGATGCCCATGTGAACACACAAAGGTGATTTCTTGATATATTTTGGTAGTGATGTGTGTGAACATGCTTAGGATTGTCAAGGTACTTTTTTCCCTCTTTCAGATGTTCTTTAGCCTAAACATGTATATATACCTATTACCCTAACAAGTCAGTTATCATTGTACCTTCACTCGGTAATACAATGTGTATCATGTTTTTCTCCAATAGAAGCTAAAGGGTGAATCAATTCCACCCCAACCCATTGGTTATACTACTCAACAATGGTTTTAACTAGGAAATTCATATACTAGGGATGAATGCTAATGAAGGTATCACAACAACAAAGAGAGGTTTGTATTTATATCCTAACTCTAACATATCTAGATTTCATAGTGGAAGAACTTGGAGAAGCTTGTAGAAGGTAGAAAAGTGAGTTGCAAAACGATGAAGTTTGGTCCAGCCAACTGGCACAAGACTAGCCCTTGAGCTTATGGATACTCAAATAGAAGTTATATGCATGTGATAAGTGCAATAAAATGCACTATGTACTTTGGAGCATCAAGGAGAAAGAGTCGATACAAAACGAATAGGTTTGCGCATTGACTAGCTCAAAAAGTTACTATCTTTGGATGAGACAATGAACTTCAAATGCTCATAGAAACTCTCATGATTACAATAAAAAAAAATACTTTTGGATACATAATGCAAATAGATTTGAGTGTATAGAATGCACAAGATTATAAGAAATAAGCAAAATATGCTTTTGGAATGAACCAGACACTCAACAATGGTACCTCCTATTTTTTAGGAATGTGCAGAGATAGACCCCGAGATAGAAGAACTCATATTTCTCCCAATCGACTAAACCAAATGCTTTGAACATTTATATGCATAAACTAGAAACTAATACCTTTCCAAGGCATCCTCTTGCATGCAATTTAGATCTCTTTAGATAGAGCAACAACCTCTACAAGATTATTGTTGTTGAAGAAGATGATGCAAAAAAATGAAGGAACGAGACAATGATGGCCAGGAGTGTATGTATATTGCTTCCATGTAATGTACAAGTGATTTGAGGTCTTTATATAGAATCTTGAAGTGATCATGACTTCTACAAGTGGATTTTGAATTCAAATGAGGGCACTAAACGTTGTTGGAGGGAATCAATTCACTTTCCTACAATCTAGGAAAAGTGAAGATCTAGTTTGCTCTACTTTTAGGTGATTGATTGATTCATTGATTGCAAATCATCCACTTCAAATTCCTAGAATTTTAGCTCTTACTTTCTCCTTTTACAAGTGTAAAGCTCTAGGCTTTTACACTGGTAAAAGATCCATAAAAAAACTTTTAAAAAAAATGCAAGAAATGAGCATAACTAAAAGAACGCCTCAATGGATATTTTAGCATAATCCAAACCATATATTTTTGATGTAGATCAAATCCACCTCAAGCATAGTGTAAGCTTGATGTTCAAACACCTCCTCCTTAAGCTAAAGTATGCTTGAGTCTTCATTCTCTAATAGGTTGAATACCTACCATTGATTTAAATCTACAAAGCTTTATTCCATCAAGTGCCTTCGTCATCATATCTCCTACTTGCTTTCAATTGGAACAAAAGAAATGTCAATCTCCTTTGCCATGAGCTTCTTCCTAATGAAGTGGTAATGAACCTCTATGTGTTTGGTTCTTGCATGGAAAATAGGGTTTGCTACTAGATGCATGTAACTTACATTATATCAATGAGTTTAATCATATTGCCTCTTGAGTTGCTATGGTCAAACCTTTGTACTCTGCTTTAGTTGAGGATAAATCAATTGTAGGTTGTTTCTTGGAACTCCATGACACTAGCTTTGAACCTCCATATGCTAAGTAACAGGAGGTACTTCTTCTATCATCCTTAGCTCCTCCCAATCTGCATCTGAATAGATTTTGATATCCAAATTTGAAGAGTAAGGATAGAATATGCTTTCACTAATTGTACCTTTGACATACTTAAGCACTCTCTTAGCTGCATACATGTGCGGTCTTCTTGGCGAGTGCATGAATTGGCTTAGCACTCCTACACTATATGAGATGTCTGCCCTTGTATGAGTGGCATATATCAAGCTACCTACCAAGCTTTGATATTCTTTAATGTCTTCAATTTTCTCACCTTCATAAACATTAAGTTTATCATTCATTTCCAAAGTTGTACCTACAGGTGTAATTTTGTCCATTTTGAACTTAAGAAGTAGATCTTGATTGTATCTCCTCTGAGTTAAATACATTCCGTCATCTGTGTATATCACTTGCATACCTAGGAAATATGTGAGCTCACCTTAGTCACTGATTTTGAACTCCTCTTGCATGTGTCTCTTGATCCTTTGAATGACATTGAGATCATCACTTGTCATAATAAATATCACCTACATATACACATAGATAGATAACCTCATTGTGATCCCTTTTGATGAATAGAGAAGGATTTGAGTTTCTAGGTTTGAACCCCTAATCTTGAAGGTATGTAACCAACCTTTAATTCCAAGATCTAGGAGTTTGTTTCAATCCACATAATGCTTTCTTAAGTCTGCAACATAAGATGCATGATTAGGATTTTCAAAACCTAGTGGTTGTGCCATGTATACATCTTCAATTATCCAACCATCTAAGAATGCATTTTTTACATCAAGTTGGAGAAGTATCCAATTCCTTGCAATAGCTACACTTATCAATGTTATGATTGTACTCATCTTTGCAACTGGTGAGAATGTTTCCTCATAGTCTATACCATGAGTTTGTGAGCATCCTTTGGCAACTATTCTTGCCTTGTACCTGCAAACTGATCCATTTGAGTTTCTTTTGAAATTGAGTCTTTTGCCAAGTATATTGAATGCTTTGTAACAAATGTGGAATCATTTCCATACCTTTCTGGTTGTTTCTTCCCTCTTATTGATCTTGTAGGTGCTTGCTTGTAGCATTCTCCACACTCTTGCATCTTTGCTTTGCCTCTTGACTTCCATTGTTTGTAATCCCTTTCTCTTTCATCATGGTAATCATCTGTATCACTTCTTGGATCATGGACCTGTGTATCATGCTTACTTCCTAATTGATGGGAATCATAATCAAGATCACATGGTAGAGTTACCTTTTGTTTGTCTTCATCATTCCAAGACCTGTGTTCTTCAAACACATCTCTACTTGTAGTGAATTTCTTGGTTGAAGGATTATAGAACCTGTAACCCATTTGAGTTGAGTCATACCCAATAAACACTCGCTTTGTTGCCCTTTCATCTAGCTTACCTCTTATTTGTGATGGTGCATGAACGTAAGCTAAACAACGAAACACCTTGCAATGTCCAAGACTAGGTTTTCTTCCATACCATGCTTCATAAGGAGTCATATCTTGAAGTGATTTGGATGGTAGTCTACTAACAATGTACACTTGAAATAGCCACTGCCCATCGATAATGTGGAAATCTCTTCTCTTCAAGCATACTTCTGGCTTATCCCACCAATGTCTTGTTTCTCCTTTCCGCAATTCCATTCAATTGAGGAGAGTACCTCGTACTCACTTCTCTTTTGGTACCTTTATCCTGCAAGAACTCATCAAACTCTTTCAACAAGTATTCTCCCCCTCCATTAGATCTGAGCTTCTTGAGTGATCTACCTATATGATTCTCCACATGTGCTAGATATTTTTTGAAGCAATCAAACACTTCATTCTTACTCTTGATAAAGTATATAATAGTCCACCTATCATGGTCATCAATAAATGAGACATAATACCTTGATCCTGCCAATGAAGATTCATGACTTGTTCCCCATACATCCGTATGTACTAAGTCCAATAAGTTGTGGATGTAGCCTTTGTGGTTGAATGGATATCTTTGTGACTTCCCAATATGACATGCATCACATCTATTGACCATGTGTTGCTTTGATATGTTTGGTAGTCCAAGAACACTTTGATCCCTGCATATATCCTTCAAGGTTCTTTCATTCACATGAGCAAGTCTCTTATGCCACACTTCAAGCTCACTTACGGTTTGAGACCCAAAAGTGAATAGAGCTATGTTCGTGGTTTCTCCTACTTCAAAAGTAAAGATCCTACTATGCTTCTCACCTTTGGCTATCTTCTTGAATCCTTGAAATGGAACTTCCACAAAAGCTCCATGTTGGGTGAACCTAACTTACAAGCCTTTTTCAACTATTTTTCCTACACTTATTATGTTTTTAGCGATAGTGGGTACATAGAGAACCTTACTTAGAATGTTTGTCCTACCATTGGAAGCTTTGATGTTACCAATCATCTCCACATTGTGCTTTATGACATTCCCTATTTGAACTTCATGTCTATGCTTTGAACTTTCCAAATCAGATAGAAGAGCAATGTTGCATGCAACATGATTTGAACATCCAGAATCTATGTAGAACAAATGGTCATCTTCTTTACCTTCTTTGTGGCTTAGATTCATTAGAATTAATGATTTTTCATGTGCTTGATCTTCTGGATAATTGTTGTATTCCCGTCTATTATAGCCTCTATTGTTATTGTTGAAGTTGTGTCCAAATCTGCCTCTATTGCTGCCATATCCACCACCTCTTCCACTTTCTTTTTGGATCTTCCCTATTGAACCAGCAATTTTGAGTGGTGTGATTGGTCTTATCACAGATGGCACAAGATTGAACATTCTAAACTATGCCTTTGTCATGCTTTGGTCCTTTCTTCTTCCCTTTCCACTTGCTATTGCTTGTGAAGTTGGCTTTCATATATGTATATTAGTTTCTATTTACTAATTTAATTTCTTTTGCAAGCTTGAATATTCACTAATATGTGGGATTTTGGACAACATATTAGAATCAAAGCCATTGATTCTTTATGTAAAATAGAGGATTCTAGTGTTGTTGCTTCTTTCAAACAAACTATCACGTGCTAGCTCAAAAGACACGAACCTTATAGATGGCGAACTTGGTTATGTGGGAATTATTGTTCGTATCTACAAAATATCATTTTGTACATTCAAACAGGTAGAAAAAAGTTTTTACTTTTTATGATAGAGTTAGTTATTTTTTCAAGCACCTAATAATGGGTTTTTGTTTTTATGTATTTTGATAGGTCATTTTGGAGGTTGACTAGTTTTAAGCTGAGTATAAAGAGTAATTCCACATTAAGAAAGGAATTATCTGGGTTTTGGGCAATTGATTCTTCCAAGGTAATGCGATCTACTAAAGAACCATATATTCTTCCTAGGCATATTGAACAAGCATTTTTTTATAAAAACCAGATGCTCACCCTTGGTGGCAAGTCATTCATGTTCAACCTAGAGGTAGGTCATTTTTTGAACAGTTTATTGTTAGAGAGATCAAAGAAAGTCCTCTTGATGATTCACCATCAGATACTGATACATCAACATCTAGGGGAATTACTAGAAATCGAGATTAATCCATCAATAGATGATGTGACTCATGAGAACACAGATTTAACAATGGAAGAAATAAATGAAATCATTAAGGATCATGAAGATGAGACTATATTTATCTCTTACCAAAATCATGGCAATAATGAAAACATATGAGTAGATTAGATAGTAAATTCTACTCTAGTTATCGATCAATAACTTGAAGCTTCTGAATGGATATTAGATAATAGATTCTTTATTCAACTTGAATATCGATGAATCCTACTAGAGAGATGAAATCATGTTCTTTTAAGTTAGAACATGAAGCTCGAGGGTAAGCCTAATTATTTTATATATAGCTTTATCTTCGAGGAGCAAATTTTTCTCATGTATGTATGCATGTGTGTGTATTCATGTGTATTATATGTATACATGTGTTGGTATGCATATATATGTGTTTCATGTATATGTATGTGTGTGCATGTGTGTGATATATGTATACATGTGTTAGTATGCATACGTGTATATATGCATATGCATTTGTGTAAAATATTCATGTAATATATGCAAGTGTTTATAATTGTGTATGCATGTGTAAGTATACATATGTCCATGTAGGCATGTATACGTGATGTGTACATGTATATATGTATATGTCTCTATGTGTAAATGGGTAAATGTAAATATATATGCATGTGTATATATTTATGTGTGCATTTATGCATGTATGTGTGATGCATAATGTATCTACTCCATTGTATATTTATCTGTGTGTATGTATGTGTATCTATATGTGTGTATGCATGTGTTGTGTGTGTGTATGCATATGTATATGTATATATGCATGTAAATATGATTATGTGAGTCTATGTGTGTGTACATATGATTATGTATGTGTATGTGAGTATGTGTATGTGTCTATGTGTGTATTCATTATATGTGTGTAACTGCATGCATGTGTATGTGTGTGTAAAAATGTGCATGTATGTGTGTGTATGTATAAATATGCATGTACATGCATATGTGTGTAAATGTGCATGTATGATGTATATGTGTGTATTTGTACCTCTAGTCTCACATTTTTTTCTCTCTCTCTCTCATATACATACATACATACATAAACACACATACTCATATCAACATATGTATACATAAAAGCAATGCGTACTGTGCATTATCGCCACCATGAGCCATAAGTGTCTGCATCTCTTTTAGAAACCACTTATGCGACCATCTTGTCCCAAACTTTGCCTCAAGTGAACTAAGTATGTATTTTTTATCCCTCTCATCATGCTCACTACAAAAATAAAAAAAATCAAAATAAAACATAAGATATTTATTTTAATTTATATGTAAAATTTATACTTACTTCCACTATAAGTGGACAAGGCACAGGTAAGAGTCGCATAATGCTCGCATTCTTCTCTTGAACTCCAATCCATTCCCTATGTACACAATGTTCCCCTTAGGCTCTATATTGCACTCTAGCCCTAAGGTGCCTATGCATGTCCTCATAGGCATCTGTGCTCTGCTATCATGATCTGGAGGTGGTATAGGTGTCCTAAAAATAGATAGATAAAACTAAATAAAAATATGTGTTATAATATCATTAAAAAAAATTAGTGAAAAAAAAACGTACCTATGAGCAGATAGATGTCTTCCTACATGTGGAGCCGCAGAAGAGCCCTCCTCTGATCGTTGGGTAAGCATCTAGATCATGTAATCCAGCTCATCATCACCCATCTCTCAGTACTCATGCATGATGATCCCTAGAGTATCAGGCGGAACTCTTGCTCTCATAAGACTTTTTATCAGAGTGACTTTTGCCTTTCTCTCTCTACTAGGATCCATTATAATTGTACATATAAAACAAAATGGGTTAGAAATCAATATATATATATATATATATATATATATATATATATATATATATATATATATATATATATATATATATATATGTGTGTGTGTGTGTGTGTGTGTGTACATATGTATGTGTGTATATGTGTATGTAGGTTTATATGTGAGTGTGTGTATGCATGTAAGCATGTATGTATGCATATGCATGTGCATTATGTATGGAAATGTATGCATGTGTGTGCATCTGTGTGTGTGTATACATGTAAGTATGTATGTATGCATATGCATATGCATATGCATTATGTATGCATATGTATGCATGCATGTGTATGTGTGTGTATGTGTCTCTATGTGTGTGTATGCATATATATATGTGTATGTCTCTATGTGTCTCTCTATGCATATATGTGTGTGTATGTGTCCATGTGTGTGTATGTGTGTGTGTCTATGTGTGTATATATGTGTGTATTTGTATATATGTGTCTATATATATGTGTATGTATGTGTGTAAATGTGTGTGGATGTGTGTGTGTAAGTGTGTATGTGTCTATGTGTGTATGTATGTGTATATGTGTGTGTCTATGTGTGTATATATGTGTGTATCTATATATATATGTCTATTTGCATGTGTATGTGTGTGTGTAAATGTGTGTGGATGTGTGTATGTCTGTGTGTAAGTCTCTATGTATCTATGTGTGTATGTGTGTGTTTACATATGTGTGTGTATCTGTGTGTGTGAGTTTGTATGTGTCTATGTGTGTATGTGTGTGTGTCTATGTATGTAAGTGTGTGTGTGTGTGTGTGTCTATGTGTGTATGTCTGTGTGTATGCATGTGTAAGTGTGTCTGTGTACCCCGAATGGATCCCTCAGGATAATAGAAGCATTGAATTGTTTCTGAATAAGGACATTGATGAAGCATTTTGGAGATACAAAATGGAACAACCTAGTGAGATAGGCTCCATTATCATTTACGATTTCAAGGACCCAGATACACGTGGAAAGGTAGTATACTTGGACAATACTTCAAAATGAGCATTTGTAGTGTCAAAACATGCAAGACATGCCTATACATGGAGAGGTGAGTTAGTATTACCCCATCACAAGAAAATGTAAACACTAGTCATCAGGGTGCCGAGACATCCTTAGCCCATGGTACTCAAAGAAAGAAGAACAAAGAAAGGCAAGAAGTAAGTTTCACTCACCCCATAGGGAGGGATAGACCAACCATGGACACCAATAGATTGGAATGACAAAGGGAACCAAGAATACCATGTGATAGAGATGATTTTCCTCTACCTAGACCATGTGAACATCCAAGGATACTAAGACCCACTCAATTAGTAAAGTCAATGAAAAATTACGTTGATGGGACAGGAGATCCGTATGACCATGTTGCCGAATTTAAGCAAGTGTTGCAAGTAGAGCAAGTAGAAGACATGTTTATGCAATACAATGCATTTGGACTCACGCTAAAGAACACGGCTTTAATTCGGTTCTAACCATTGCAACAAAAGCAATTTAGGGATATTCATCACTTAGATTCATTCATCACAGAATTCTCTAAAAGTGGAATCAGACGATACTTCTTCGTTGATTCACAGCTTCAAATAGACCCCTCAGGAAACAGTCAGACTTGCAAGACATAGGTTTAGACAATATGTTGAGAGATGCCCAAAGCAAGAACTACCCTCACAGACCAAGCAAATGTCTTTGTTTTTAGATTGCCTCTTGAGCTCTAAACTTCGCTCCTATGTCTATTTGAAGGAACCCAAAACACTAGAGCAATGTGTAAAGATTTTTATAGACATTAAAGATAATTTAGGAGATGAATTGGAACTTTCAAAGGTCTACAAAGACTCAAATAGCTCATCTCAATCATCCTCAAAACTTTCTAGCTCGATTGAAGACCTAGCAAAAAAAGTGGCCCAGACTAGGAGTGTCTAGCAAATAGATGCCTAGGTTAACAACAAACAAACGTTGTTACACCTGTGGTGGTGATCATATGGCAAATGTGTGTCCTAATGTAACACAACCTCAAGCCAACCCTAGTGGCCAATACTGCCCCAGAGAGAGAGGATACACGAATCACACAACACAAGATTGCCCATACAACAAACAAGTAGTGCGATAGAACTACCCACAAGCATACACTCAACCAGGTAGGTATCAAGGTCAATTCAATGCTCAGCCTTATTACTATAGGCCTCCACAAAACTATCCTTATCAGGCCCAACAAAGACCTCAACCTGTTTTAGCTCAGCAGCCATCCCCACCACCTAATGTAATCTCAGTCAAGTATGCTAGTGCAGAAGAGAACCTCAATAGGGCATTGGTGCCTTCTTCACCCCTGATCATAGAAGGTGATCCTAATTCTAAGAGTTTCGGCTCCACCCATGTAGATTGTCTACCCGCATACTACACGGAGTCACCAAAGCATATGGAACCATATCAATACGATAGTCCACCCCTAGAACCCAGTTGGGAGCTTGACTATGCCAATGTCATGTATACGAACCCTAATCCACGGCCCCAATTAAGATAGCCAAGACCACAGGGCCCTAGAGGATCGTGTTTTAGCTGCCAAGGATATCATTTCATAAAGGATTGCCCACATCCTCCGATAGCAAGACAATCACAATACTATAACATACAAGGATTTTGTACCGAATGTGGTAAAGAGCATGTCATTAGAGATTGCCTGAAGACTGTGCTAATGCCTCAAAGTGAAACCCATTAATGTGATAGGTATTGTGCATAACTCAGATGGATCCAGCCTGACATACGTGCCTATCCAAGCTATAACAAGAGCCCATGTGCTGTTACAGAATCAAAAGCCTAATCCTGAAAAGACAACCAAGACTAGTGAAGTTGGAGAATCTAGCAATAGAAATATGAAAACTTGCAAGGATTCGCGAGAGAGAATCAAAAGGAAGTGGAGTAAAAAGATAAATGAGTTGGAAGGAATTCTAAAGGAATCCAGAGCCAAAATCCTAGAATTGACTTCACAAGAATCTAATCAAGAGAACGTAGCTCAGAGGTCAGGATCAGTTCAACAAAGATTTCTTCTTTTGGCCACACATGGAAAAAGATATTGCACATTATGTTTGTCAATGCATTATATGTCAGCGTGTAAAATGTCATCATGGTAAAGCATTTGGATTATTAATGCCACTTTCCATCCCGAACGAACCATGGGAACACATTTCTATGGATTTTATCACAAGTCTTCCCATCACTTCCTCACATAATGATATGATTTGGACAATAGTTGATAGGTTTAGTAAATATGCATATTTCATTCCATGTAGGAAAACTGTGTTTGCACCTCAGGCTGCAAGATTATTCATTAAATGCATTTTCTCACATCATGGATTTCCTAAAGTAATGTTATCTGATCATGATGTTAGATTTTGTTATCATTTTTGGGTTTCCTTATTTAAACATTTTGGTTCTAAAATTGATTTCAGCTCTGCATTTCATCCCGAAAGTAATGCACAAAGTGAAGCTACATATAGTACTATTCTTGATTTATTGCGTTGTTATTCATTAGATAGTCCCACTAACTGAGATGAAAAGTTGCCGTTGCTTTAATTTTCTTACAATAACACCACACACACGACTACTGGACGTGCACCTTTTGAAATTGTTTATGGTAAAAAGCTTCCCACTCCCATGTCACTCACCCAAACGGACATTTCGATGGCTGATTCTATTGCTCAAGATCACATTTCTATACTTCACGATGTTCACAAACACAGTAGGAAAAGTCAAAAGCACACGTAATATCAATACAAAACGATTAGCCAAGGAATTCAAGGAAAATTATCTTGTATGGTTGCGTATCATTAAAAGACGTCTCAAAAATATTTTGCAACATCCTAAAATTAAACTTGCACCACGCTATAATGGACCTTTTTGCATTATAGAAAAAATTAATGATAATTCATTTAGATTAGATATACCATCTCATTGGAATATACATAACTCTTTTCATATTAGTTTACTTAAACCATTTAAAGGCACTTTACCACTCACTCCACTTCTTGATGACCCTCCTTTGATTGAAGAACAATCTGAAATCTTGGTTCTTGAGAAAATAATTGATCATGATGTCACTACTACACGTGCAGGTACTCAATACCATCGATATTTGGTTAAGTACAAAAATTAATCTATTGAAAAATGTCAATGGATACATAAAACACAATTAACACCTCATTATGACCACTTAATATCTGCATATCATACACAAACACATTAATGTAATTCCTCCATGAACATTTCCATGCATGTTTTTCTAAAGATGGAACATGCTTATTTTCATTCAGTGATGGAACATGTGACTGGCCATCCATGTTTATTTTACTTTATCAACTGAGGTCATTTGCTTTTTCACCTGAGGGGCATGTTATACATTATGGAATATGTTGAATAATGCATTGTTGGAGTGTTAATTTATTAATGTATTAATGTGTTTTGGTTTTTTGATATAGCAACTGAAGGTTCGTGAGGGCGTGAAAGCATGAAGGGCCGACATCAATAATTTGACTTTAGGATGGACATTAATAAATCCGATTTATAATTTAGTTTGTAAATAAATCTGCATAGAAGGTTCTATTTTTAGGAATGGTTAGAAAAATAGTGGTTAGAATAAGGGGCATTGTAGACTGCAATTTCTTATTTTAAAAGAAAGGCTTTCTATGAAAGTCACCAACTTTTAGTTTCATGCATGCTTTTCAAAGCCGTTCTCATGTAACCACTCTTTTCGACGTAATCAAAAATTCCTATAAATATATGCACTCTGTAGATTGTCGAAACAGAGTGCATGGGGGGAGATTGCACCTAATACTGCATTTGGTCTCATCTCTTGGCATCCCTATTTCTCTGTGTGTTTTCTGCGTTTGCAACATCTGTGTGCGTGTGAGAAAGATCCTCATAACAAGAAAGGAACAAAGCAAGACAAACCCAAAGGTCAGAATGTTCAACCTTGTGCCATCTAGGATAAGACCAACCACACCACTCAGAATCGTTGGTTCAATGGGAAGACCCAAAAAGGAAGTGGAAGAGGTGGATATGGCAACAATAGAGGCAGAGGTGGACACAACTTCAACAATAACAATAGAGGCTATAATAGAAGGGACTAGAACAAGTATTCAGAAGATCAACCATATGAAGACTCTTTGCTTCTCATGAATCTAAGCCGCAAAGAAGGTAAAGAAGATGATCATTCGTTCTACATAGATTCACGATGTTTGAATCATGTCACAGGCAACATTGCTCTTCTTTTTGATTAGGAAAGTCCAAAGCATAGACATGAAGTGCAAACAGGGGATGATACAAAGCACAATGTGGAGAATATTGGTAATGTCAAAGCTTCCAATGGCAAGACAAATATTCTGAGTAAGGTTCTCTATGTACCCACTATCACTAAATGTTGGTGCAAAACAAGCCTTAACACTTGGCTTTGTTGTGTGCCTTGAAGACTCAACATAAAGCTTGGACTATTGAACCCTTGGAAAGCATAAAAGTTTGGACCCTTGAAGGATGTATTCATGTGAACCATATACCATAGGAACACATGCCTATGCTTTATTATCTTTTATCCAATGTAAAAGTCAATGTGACTTAACTCACCTCTTGTAATCTCACCCACCTTCAAAAGTCGTGGAAATTGGAAGGTATGAATGGAGAGAATATCTCCATATGTTTAGATGAGAGATTTGAGGGAGCCTACATTTGAATTTGAAATTCAAACTCTCTTCAAACTCCTATAAAAGACTATGTAAAAGTCGCGGGGATGATACACTCTTCCCGAGGCTAATACAAGCAAATTTGTGAGTGTGTGAGAGCTACTATTGAGCCTACACCTCTGAGTACCATTGGGCATCACTCTACATGCCAATGGGAATGTACATTTGATAGTTTCAATACATATACTCATAGTTCTTAACTCTGTGTTTTCTGAGTCATTCACCTCAAGTCTGTCAACTTCAACAGGACATATCTCAAGTTCTACTGAACCAAATTTGATGATCCAGGGCTCATTGGAACCAGCTCAAAGCATTCTACAACACTACAAAATTTCAAGTCATTCTATTCAGCCAATTGGGAGAAATCACTGTCGAAGCAGTCACTGGTATATTTCTGTGTTGTTCCTAAAAAGTCGGGGGTGTCTCTGATTTTGCTAAAGATCATTCTCAGTGCATAGTTTGTTAATTGGAGTGATTTAACTTGCTAATGGTAGCTTGTTAAGTTAATTTAATACTCCCAGAAGGATTTAATCCAATTGTAAGTGTGCTGGCCACACTAAGCTTAAGACTGAGCAGGTATCATTACAGAAATAGAAAGTTTTTGCACTTGTGAAGGTTCAAAATCATCTGTTTTGATCTGGTCATTACACAATTGATTTGTAAAGCACATATATAGTTTCTTGGTGTCATTTGGAAGCTCAAGGAGTCTCCTAAGTATATCTGAAGAGAAAGGAGGGCAGGTGTGAAGCAGGATTTGCAGCACCAACTTGATCTTCTGATTGTACCCAGCCATCACATCCAACAGTGGTATCAGAGCAAAACAAGGTAACCATGGGTGATGGTTTCCCTTCCTTCATTGACAAATTGGATAGAAATAACTACCAGGCTTGGTCATTAAGAATGAAGACCTATCTACAAGGGAGAAGCTTGTATGGATACATATCAGGAGATGAGGAGTTGCCCTCATTCAAAACCAGAGGCCTACCTACAAAGGATGAGCATGAGAGACTTAATCAATGGTGTGCTAAAGATGCTTTGGCAAGGTCATATCTTCTAAACTCTATCTCTGATTTCCTTCTACCTCATGTTAGGAACTGTAAGACTTCCCAAGAGACTTGGGAGACCTTGTCAACATACTTCTCATCAAGCACAAGGGCCAGAAAGAATCAGCTATGGATTGAGTTTACAACTCTCAGGAAGCAATCAAAACAATGTGTCTCAGATTTTGTCACCAAAGTCAAAGACATTGCAGATCAACTTGCAAGTGTTGGAGAAGAAATTGAAGAAGAGCAAATAGTAAGACAAGTGATCAATGGACTCAAAGCAGATGACAAGTGGGAAAGCTTTACCACTGCAATGGACTTGTACATGGACATCCAAGCCCCTGATCTAACAACTCTGATTGGACAACTGTTTACACATGAAGCAAAGATCACAAAGAATGGAGAGCAATCAAAAGGTAACAATCCCTCTGCCCTATATACTGATAAGAGATCTAAAGACAAGGGTAAAAGCAAGAAGGTTGATGAAGAAGGATCCACCTCCCAAGCAAACTATGCAGGGAGAGGTAGATCATCTAGAGGTAGGGGCAGAGGAGGTAAGTCAGGTAGGGGGAGACCCTACAATCAATCTCCATGCAATATTTGTGGCTTGTCTAACCATACTACAGATGAATGCTACAAGAACTACAAGAATCAAAGAGGAAGAGGTCACCAAAGAGGAGGATACTCTCAAGGCAGAGGCAGATTTAATCAATCTCAAGGTTACCATGGCTACAACAACAATTACAACAACAACTACAACAATAGTTACAATCACAATGGCAATTATCAAGGTGGATACAGGAACAGGAAGGATTACAACAATTATGCAGAGGATCAAGATGATTCCTTGTTGATTATGAACATGACATCTAAATCAGGTATCAATGATGATCATTTGTTCTATATTGATTCAGGTTGCTCCAACCATGTAGCTGGAAATGTTGCCTTACTCTCTGATTTGGAAGAACCCAAAGGCAAGCACCAAGTGCAGACAGGTGATGACACTAAACATTCAGTGGTTAAAGTAGGCAATGTCAAAACAAGTGATGGTAATCAGAATTTATTAAGCAGAGTGTTGTATGTTCCAACAATCACCAAGAATCTGATGAGTGTAGGTCAGATTGTTGAAAAAGGTCTACAGGTCAGATTCACTCAATATGGTGCATATGTGGAGGATCCAAGACATGGATTCAGAAGGATAGCCAAGGGAGAGAAATCAGGTAGATTATTTACCTTTGAACTTGAAGACACTAAGAATATTGCATTATACAACTACAAGGACCAAACCCTATCAGAATTGGAGATGTGGCACAAGAGATTGGGTCACATTGGAGAGAGGACCATAAAGCAGATGAGTAGGGATCAATGTGTGCTTGGGATACCTAATGTATCCAAGCAACACATGATATACAAGTGTGGGGCTTGTCAATTTGGTAAGTCACACAGATTGCCATATACCAAAAAAGGTTTTATGCATGAAGACTACTTGGAATTGGTGCATACAGATGTTTGGGGACCAAGTAAGGAGCCATCCATATCTGGATCAAGGTACTATGTATCTTTTATAGATGATTATAGCAGATGGACTGTCTTGTACTTCATGAAACATAAAGATGAAGTATTTAATTGTTTCAAAAGGTATCTTGCATTAGTTGAGAATCAAACAGGTAGACATTTGAAGAGGCTAAGGTCTGATGGTGGTGGAGAATACTTCTCCAATGATTTTGAAGAATTCTTGCAGGAAAGAGGCATCAAGAGGGAGATTACCACAAGGTACTCACCTGAACAAAATGGGGTAGCTGAAAGGAGGAATAGACTCATTGTGGAGACAGCTAGGTCTATGCTTAATGAGAAAAAATTACCAAATTATCTTTGGGCAGAGAGTGTATCTACTGCCACATACTTAATCAACAGGTTGCCATCAAAGACACTTGATGGAATGACACCCTATGAGGCTTGGCATGGTAAGAGACCATCTCTGGATCATTGCAAGATCTTTGGGTGTATTGCATATGTGCATATTCCCTCACAGGTAAGGGGAAAGCTAGACCCTAAGGCTGAAAAGTGTATCTTTATTGGTTATGATTTGAATCAGAAAGGATACAGGTTCTGTAACCCCTCAAATAAAGGCTTCAAGGTAAGCAGAGATGTCATCTTTGATGAAAATGATTCATGGTATGATAATGAGTGCAGGAAAGTTAACCTACCTTATGATATGGAAGAAGACTTTCCAAAGCTTGTCAGGCAAGAACCAACTCAGAATGAGGACACAAGTTCAGATGATGAAGACACCATCAACATTGAAGAATTCAAAGCTTGGAAATCCAAAGGGAAGATGAAGATGAAGCAACTTGAAGACAATCCAGAATCCTCAACTCAAGCTATGAGGAGATCTTCAAGAGAAAAGAAGAAACCTATTAGGTATGGGTATGATACTTCACTTGTAACCAAGCACTCTGTATATCTTGCAAAGGATATCTTGAATGAAGAACCAGGTACATTTGAAGAAGCCATTACTAAACCAGAATGGAAGGAAGCAATGGATGAAGAAATGGAGGCTCTCAAGGAGAGTGATACTTGGGACTTGGTACCCAAGAAGGACTCCATGAAGGTGATAGGATCCAGATGGATCTACAAACTCAAAAGGAACTCAGATGGTACAATAAGCAGGTACAAAGCTAGGTTGGTAGCCAAGGGTTTTGCACAAACCCAAGGCATTGATTATGAGGAGACTTTTTCTCCTGTGGCAAAGATGCCAACCATCAGAATTATGGTGAGTGTAGCTGCATCCAAGAATTGGAACATGTACCAATTGGATGTAAAGAATGCATTCTTGAATGGATGGATATCTGAAGAGGTCTACATGTCACAACCACCTGGCTATGAGGATCCAAATAAGGTAAATTATGTTTGTAAATTGAAGAAGGCTCTGTATGGATTGAAGCAGGCACCTAGAGCATGGAGCTATAGGTTGACAACCTATCTCCTAGATCAAGGATTTGTGATGAGTAAAGCAGACACTTCATTGTTTATAAAGAAGAACAATTCAGAGGTAATATACTTGTGTGTCTATGTTGATGACATCATTATTACAGGAAATGATGTTCAAGGAATTAGACACATCAAAGGTCAAATGATGAAGGAATTCAAGATCAATGATCTTGGATTATTGAAGTACTTTCTAGGACTTGAATTGGTCTACACAAATTCAGGTATATTCATTACTCAGAAGAAGTACATTCAGGACATGGTCAAGAAGTTTAACTTGCAGGAAGCTAAAGTCTCAAACATTCCTATGGAGGTCAACCACAAACTTAGTGCACATGAAGGAGAAGAGCTTGAGGATATTACAGGTTACCAAAGTTTGGTAGGTAGTCTTAATTATGCTACCTTAACCAGGATTGATATCTCATATGGTGTTAGTGTACTTAGCCAATTTATGCATAAACCAAGAGTACCACATTTGGAGGCAGCCAAAAAGATAGTAAAGTATCTAAAGGGAACACAAAATCATGGTTTGTATTATCCATACTCATCAGACATTGACATCAAGGTATACTCAGATGCAGATTGGGCAGGTTGCAAGGATGACAGGAGGAGTACATCTGGATACATATGCTTTGCAGGTGATAAACCAATTTCTTGGTCATCCAAGAAACAACCCACAGTAGCCCTATCATCTACTGAGGCAGAGTACAGAGGGCTAGCCAATGCCACTCAAGAAGCCATATGGTTGAAGTTACTCTATTCAGAATTGGGCCTATACACAAGGCCACCTATCATATTTGGTGATAACACAAGTTCACTTCACCTAGCTGCTAACCCTGTTTATCATGCTAGGACAAAACACATAGAGGTTCATTACCACTATGTGAGGGAGAAATTACTTAGCAAGGAAATCCAATTATCATATGTGTCCACTAATATTCAATGTGCAGATTTGCTTACAAAAGCTTTGGATGGGAGCAAGCTATGCAAGTTTAAATCCATGATAGGATTGCAGGATATCATTGAAGACTAAAAATGAAGACTCAAGCAAGTGTTTGGCTTGAGGGGGAGCTGTTGGTGCAAAACAAGCCTTAACACTTGGCTTTGTTGTGTGCCTTGAAGACTCAACATAAAGCTTGGACTATTGAACCCTTGGAAAGCATAAAATTTTGGACCCTTGAAGGATGTATTCATGTGAACCATATACCATAGGAACACATGCCTATGCTTTATTATCTTTTATCCAATGTAAAAGTCAATGTGACTTAACTCACCTCTTGTAATCTCACCCACCTTCAAAAGTCGTGGAAATTGGAAGGTATGAATGGAGAGAATATCTCCATATGTTTAGATGAGAGATTTGAGGGAGCCTACATTTGAATTTGAAATTCAAACTCTCTTCAAACTCCTATAAAAGACTATGTAAAAGTCGCGGGGATGATACACTCTTCCCGAGGCTAATACAAGCAAATTTGTGAGTGTGTGAGAGCTACTATTGAGCCTACACCTCTGAGTACCATTGGGCATCACTCTACATGCCAATGGGAATGTACATTTGATAGTTTCAATACATATACTCATAGTTCTTAACTCTGTGTTTTCTGAGTCATTCACCTCAAGTCTGTCAACTTCAACAGGACATATCTCAAGATCTACTGAACCAAATTTGATGCTCCAGGGCTCATTGGAACCAGCTCAAAGCATTCTACAACACTACAAAATTTCAAGTCATTCTATTCAGCCAATTGGGAGAAATCACTGTCGAAGCAGTCACTGGTATATTTCTGTGTTGTTCCTAAAAAGTCGGGGGTGTCTCTGATTTTGCTAAAGATCATTCTCAGTGCATAGTTTGTTAATTGGAGTGATTTAACTTGCTAATGGTAGCTTGTTAAGTTAATTTAATACTCCCAGAAGGATTTAATCCAATTGTAAGTGTGCTGGCCACACTAAGCTTAAGACTGAGCAGGTATCATTACAGAAATAGAAAGTTTTTGCACTTGTGAAGGTTCAAAATCATCTGTTTTGATCTGGTCATTACACAATTGATTTGTAAAGCACATATATAGTTTCTTGGTGTCATTTGGAAGCTCAAGGAGTCTCCTAAGTATATCTGAAGAGAAAGGAGGGCAGGTGTGAAGCAGGATTTGCAGCACCAACTTGATCTTCTGATTGTACCCAGCCATCACATCCAACACTAAAAACCTAATAAAGTGTAGGCTAAATAGTTGAAAAAGGCTTGCAAGTTAGGTTCATCCAACATAGAGCTTTTGTGGAAGATCCATGTCAAGGCTTCAAGAAGATAGCTAGAGGTGAGAAGCATGGTAGGCTCTTTACTTTTGAAGTAGGAGAAACTAGGAACATAGCTCTATTTGTTTTTGGGTCTCACACCCTAAGTGAGGTTGAAGTGTGGCATAAGAGACTTGCTCATGTGAATGAAAGAACCTTGAAGGATATATGCAGGGATCAAAGTGTTTTAGGACTGCCGAACATATCAAAGCAACACATAATCAACAGGTGTGATGCATGTCACATTGGGAAGGCACAAAGACAACCATTCAACCACAAAGGCTACATCCACAACAACTTATTGGACTTAGTACATACAGATGTATGTGGACCAAGTCAAGAACCTTCATTGGCAAGATCAAGGTATTATGTCTCATTTATTGATGACCATAGTTGATGGAGTTGTTGGAGAAACACTCACTAATTGGACATATATTTGAAGGTCAAAGCTTTAGAAGAAAACCACATGCCTATGTGAAGGGACAAATTCACAAGTGTATTATACTTGTAAAGTTAGTTCACTTTAGTTCTAGAAGTTTTTTAAAAAGTCATGGGAATGAGAAAATCTATATAAGTTAGTTTGTATTAACTGACGCAGTGAGAGAAGAGAGGGAAGACAATGAGAGACTGAGTTAGAACTCATTTTGTATGACTGAGAATAGTCGGGCTTCTCTGCGTGAGAAAGCACCTGTGTATTTCTGAATTTTCATAGCTATGACAAGAACTAGTTAAAGTTCTGTGTATAAGTCTTCTTCCTCCATCTCCAGTGTTTGTCTTCTGTGTAATGATTTGAAAGGTTGAAGTTTTCCAAGCAAGTCGATGCCTGGCATCGAATGTATGTTGAAAGGTTGAGTTTTATGCGAGAAGTCGATGCCTGGCATCGAATCCTAGTTGATAAGTCCTTATCTTCATATCTGACTTTTATCTACTGATGAAACTTCTTAAAATCATGAGGTTTGTGGAGCAACTCGATGCCTGGCATCGAGTTTCAACATAAAGTTGATGCCCGGCATCGACTTCCTACATACAAGTGGTCTTCTTCATGTGTGTGTTCAAGAGGCTATTTCTGGTGCAGAAAAAGAGGCTGAAAAAGCTCAAAGTCGATGCCCGGCATCGACTTTGGTTGCAATTCGATGCTAAGCATCGAATTTTTATTTTTAGACAGCGAATTTTACTAAAGGAGGCAAAATTTCCAGTTTTGGAAGGTCATACAGGGTCATCTTGTGAGGGCCATAACTTGACTTCTGGAGATCCGTTTCATGCATATGATAGCTTGTTGGAAAGCTCTACTCTTCTAGTTTCAGCTTATAAAATATCTTGGAGAAATAATATTTGAGCTAAGAGAAATTAGCAAAATACTGAAGGTATGTCATTTTAGTGACTAGAAAAATATGAAGAAGTAAAGTTCTTGGTTTCGGCTATCATTTCTCAAAGTTTGGAGTGGCAATGAGTTAATGGTGACCATAGAGCTGTTCTAGTGTCACATTAATTCATTTCTTGTGGTGTTTTACACATCAACAGGAGTGTTCTATACCTTATCAAGAGTAAGAATGAAGTGTTTGATTGCTTCAAAAAGTATCTCGCACATGTGGAGAATCATGCAGGTAGATCACTCAAGAAGCTAAGATATGATGGAGGGGGAGAATACTTCTCCAAAGAGTTTGATGAGTTCTTGCAGGACAAAGGTATCAAAAGGGAAGTGACTACTAGGTACTCTCCCAACTAAATGGAATTGCAAAGAGGAGAAACAAGACATTGGTTGGATCAGCCTGAACAATGCTTGAAGAGAAGAAGTTGCCACATTATCTATGGGTAGAAGCTATTTCAATTGCTGTGTACCTTGTCAATAGACTACCATCCAAATCACTCCAAGGTATGACTCCTTATGAAGCACGGCATGGAAGAAAACCTAGTCTTGGACATGGTATCAAGTGGGGAAGATAACAATTTTTCTTGAGAGAATTTGAAGAGCTCTAGAA